>CM066315.1:30348692-30987538 GCA_033807775.1 Saussurea involucrata
TGTTGTCGTGTGGTTCGAACTGTCATCGTCGGGTGGTTCGAGCTGTCGTCGTGCGATACTTGCGTTAGCGAAGTGCGTTCGAATATTTTGCTGTATTCAGAGAGAAATATAAAAATGCAATTGTGTAGCTTGATGAATTCGTCATTTGATCGAAGGTAGAGTAGCCTTTATATAGCTTTCGTTGGCATTAACTGCGCTTTAATGGTCGTTTTTGTAACCGCTGTCGGCATTAAATGCGCTTTTGTAATACCCCGGGTAAGTTCGTTAGTTATAGTCACGTTTCGTTAAAATTTAAGAAACTTTATAATTAATGTTTAGGGTGGATTTGGGTGAATTTATAAGTTTAGGGTGTGTTAGTCATTATTGAGTAGGTTAGGGTCTAAATGGTAAGTATAGTTTGATAATATCTCTTTTAGGAAATCAGATATTTCATTTTTCAGCAAAAGATCAGTGTATGTAGTGTGTGTGTTATGAGAGCAAAAGAAGGAAAAAGAAGATAAAAAGCTAGGGATTCAACTTGGTACTTTTGGAAGTGAAATTGAGGTATGTTGCTTTGTATTTTGTGTTTGTAATTGTGTTTAGATAGTTTCTATCGGAGTAGAATAACCGATTACACTTCCAGTAGTAATTTCTGTTGAATCTGGGTCGAAATTGAAGAAACCGACAGAGGTGTCCGGACACAGTATGAAGGTGTCCGGGTAGTTTTGTTAGTGTTGTCCGGGTAATGTTCTAAAGGTGTCCGGACGCGTCTTTTGTCCGGGTAAGTTCCTTTTTCCTATGTTTTTCGGATAGAATTGGATACCGGATAGTATCCGGATTACTTTGGTGTCCGGATGACGTCCGGATTGTATAGGTTGTCCGGAAAAGTCATGCTGTCCGGAAAAGTAGTGTTGTCCGGATAACTTGTGGTATCCGGATACTTTAGCTGTTTTGATCATTTTGAGATTTTAGACACTTTTAACTATAGTTTATGAATGAGGTTTTCTGATGATGTCCGGATTGTATAGGTTGTCCGGGAACCCCCGTGTTAAGTCGCCGTAGGGGAACAATTGAGGATAAGAGTTTGATAGGTTATTTAGGATTCTCAGCCTGTTAGAGAGTCTTAGATGTTCTATTTGGTGAAGAGTGATTGTATTTGAATTGTTTCAGATACTGTGAATTCGAAGTGAAAGACTGAATCTGTGGAAAAGGATTGAAAGCATTTTTGTTAAGCTAACAGGTGAGTTTTACTTTAAAAACAATTTTAACTGGAATACATATACGTATGGTTTGGGAATGTGATAATTGGTGATTACGTGTATATATGCGATATATGTGAATTATAATATATTGAGGTATTATATTTACATGAGTATTATAATGTGTTATAATACGTTGGCCGGGCTTAGGACCGGTGTGTTTGTCTATAGAATCTGTATAGCGTTGTTTGGCTGTAGATGTTGTACAGCGTTGTAAATTATTAGTTGGCATGCAACCAACTAATATGGCCAGGAGGAATGAGAAGGGATGGTACACGATGTGTGAGTTCAAATTGATATATTTGATTGTGCTGTGTGATTTATATGAATAGAGTTTATATAAATGATTTCAAACTAACAGGGATTTATCTCACTTAGACCATTAGGTCTAACCCTCATTTTGTTTTAAAATATGTATTCCGGGTGGCGGATCGGGTAAGAGCAAGTAATTAGAGTAATCAAGGGATGGCTTTTGTGAAGGAATATATGATGAAGATTTTGGCATGTTTAGCAGTTGTATCATAATAATTAAATGTTGTGTATGTATTTAGTATGAAGTTTGTAGTAGAATGGCTTCTTCTGATTGTAAAAGACTACGGGACCGTACTTGTAATATGATGTTTCGTTTGTTATATCAATGTTATGTTACATTATGTGATTTGTTGTGTATATGGGATTTGGGTTGTTACAAATGGTATCAGAGCCTTAGTTTAAGGGATTTAGGTATTTGTATCTGTACCTAGACTTAAACTGCATGTGAAGTAGGATGTCCCTATCATTATAGAACCTTGGGATGATGAAGTATAAAAGGTAGAAGGAACATCATGTAACGTAATTTCATATTACACCTGGCCAGTGTAATTGTGATCTTACAGGTACATGTTTGAACTGGAATACCTTGTTATATGGGGTATGTGCTTATGTGTATATTAACCTTGTTTAAATTTATAGAATGGCAAGCGGTACACGGAATTTGAATCGAGGAGGAGGAAGAAATCCGAATAGTACAAATCCGCCGATAGGAACGGGGGACAGGGGAGGCAGAACTGGGGGCAGAGTCGGGGGTAGAACCGGGGGTAGAGCTGGAGGTCGAGCCGGAGGCAGAGTCCAGCCACATGGTACAGAGTTTGTTACCAGGGATGATTTAATGGCAGAAATGGGAAGATTGCAGGTTAGAGTCCAGCCACATGGCTTCTTCTGATTGTAAAAGACTACGGGACCGTACTTGTAATATGATGTTTCGTTTGTTATATCAATGTTATGTTACATTATGTGATTTGTTGTGTATATGGGATTTGGGTTGTTACAGCTTTGATGATTGGTTTTGTAACCACTGTCGAGCCATTAATGTCATTGATGATTCTTCCGTTACAGGTCGTTGTGCCATAAATGCCCGCAGACCTGCATAAATGAACAAAAGAAACGGCTGTTGACCATGAATGGTTAGTGTAATCGTAAGACTGTCTTAAGTTCTGGACGTCGGTCTTATGGAGCATACGACCGTCGCCGAAATATAAGACCATGTATATGACTGTAAATGTCTTGTAAGACCTTATCTTAATATAAGAACGGTCTTATGAAAATGTCGTAGAACTAGGTCGTAAGACCAAGATGATGATATCACAGGACCAGATCGCAAGACCATGTCGCAGGACCAGGATGTCAGGACGATGTCGTCGCAGGACCGGAGCGATATAAGACCGATGACAGGAGACTGTCGACGTAAGACCAACGAGTCGTAACTGACAACATGTAACTAGCGACATAAGACTAGTGGCGTAGGACATAAGACTAGTGGCGTAGGACTAGTAACATAGTACTTAGTGACATAAGACTAATATCGTCGTGAGACTAGCGATGCGTGACGTGCGACATGTGCGATCATTAGATGATTATTGACCCGATATGTCTTTTAATAATCAACTATCGTATATCGGGGACATGATAATAATGGGTATTATCTTTGTCGGTCGAGAGTATGACCGTCGTAGATATCTTTGATCATGTCGAGGGAATTTCCCAAGTCGGTCGAGGGTGTGATTTTTTACCCAAACACCCACCATGGTGGATTTTCATGGTGAACAACTGTGGATATGCAGCTGTTGATGAACGTTAATTAATATAGTTAGGTCGTATAGTAACAAGCAAAACTTAATGAAACATGTACACTAACCATATAACTCTTTGCCAGTGTCTGAAAGCGATTCAGATAAACGCCTAAAGCACCAAACATGAAGGTTTGGGGATGCCATGTAAGAATACGTTAACGAATAATATGTTCCCGTATATGTGTTTTACGACTTATCTAGCGCGGGTTATTTATAGTCAAATGTGGATGCTTTTGTATGAAAAACGTGTAAAGTATGAAAACGTGTAAAGTATGAAAACGTGGAAAGTGAGTTGTGTTGTCCTACAATGCTTTTGTTTTGCTTCAAGTATTCATATGTGCAATGCTTTAACAAAATAATAAACAAAATTATAACTTCAAGTTAAATACTTTAACAAAATAAGTTAACACTAAAAATAACAATCATTTAATGTTACATAAACAACCTAATCATCTACCCGTGGAACACAATGCGCATAAATGGTCTCCGCCATATGTATGCGAAAGTCCATGGCCTCTCGTTCGGTGCGAGAAGGGGCTAAATCTACCACATCGCCCTCAATCAAGATGTTGACATTACGGCATACCCAGACACCGCAATCCGCATTCATCCCATGCTGGCGTGGTGCATTCCTATCAAACCTGTGACGGAAGTGCTCTGAGTTGTCGCGACGGTCCACCTCCCCGAGCAGTCTAAAGAACTTCGACAGCTCATCTTTAAATGTGGCAAGACGCTTGTTTGGGCAAAAATCCACCAGCCTCGACCACGACCGAGACATTAAAAACATTTATTACACTTCTCTTGTAACAAAGTTAAATCGTCAACACTCTATCCTTGAATCTAAGCCATAGTCGAAAGGATCACTTGACACTCGACCGCCGTATAGAAACATACGACCTCGGCCAACTAACACGCGACATTTATGTTACGTTTTCATCATTCAATGCAGGTCAACCTCATTCATAGCCAACGGACGAAACTGACAGAGCAGTTATGAGCATTAAAACAACGATGACCGGTACGACCGTTACTAGAAGAAATAATGAAGTCATTAAAGCATTCGAAGACTATAAATACAAAGACAAAGCTATCATTTGAAGAACAATCTAACACCAGCGAACTCAAGAATCACACTGCGTACTCAATAACATCCGAAGCAAAGGAACTTTTCTCAAGTAATCGCTCTCGACGCACGACTCACACTCTCGACCAGCAGTTTTTAGCATACGACACACTTGTCTTACATTCGATACACTTGTTATTTTTACATTTCAAGTCATTTGTATTGTAATCATTTCCTCGTTGAGGTTTTTCCCGCGTCATCAAAATCTCTGTCTCTTTACGATTTTTTGTCTTTGTCGCACGCTTTTGTCAAACGATTCCTTTCTTTAGTTGTTTTAGCTCCACAATCAACCTCAAGTTGTACTTGTGTGCGATTTTTGGCATTAACAGTTTGGCGCCCACCGTGGGGCCCCATCTAGAGAAAATCTTTGACAGACGTGCGTCCTACTAACGGTTTTTTGGAAGTTTCTATTTCTTTTTTCAGGAAGATGGCAGGCTTCGAAAATTCCGAACAAATCACTGCCCGGATGCACGAAGAGCTTAAGGATGCACAAGATTCCCCTATGATAGTCGATGACTATCGCTTGGAAGAAATCGTCCTGGATCAGAGCAAGCCTGATCAAAAAGTCTTTATAGGATCATCTCTCGATCCCAGCATTAAAGACAAATTAATATCCTTTCTGCAGGAGCATGCCGATTGTTTTGCTTGGTCGCATGAAGATATGGTCGGTATCGATCCTAATGTCATCTCTTATAAACTCAACATCGATCCGTCATTCAAGCCCATCAAGCAAAAGCAAAGGAAATTTGCTCCTGAAAGAAATAAGGTGATAAACGACGAAGTCGACAATCTCCTCAAGACAGGAAAAATTCGCGAAGTAAAATATCCCGACTGGCTTGCTAACGTCGTGGTCGTGGCAAAGAAAAATGGCAAGTGGAGAGTCTGTATCGACTTCACAGACCTCAACAAAGCTTGTCCAAAAGATCCATTTCCATTACCACACATTGATGCCATGGTCGACGCGACAGCGGGGCATGAACTACTGACGTTCATGGATGCTTATTCTGGATACAATCAGATCCTAATGCACGATGAGGATCAAGAGAAAACTGCATTCATGACAGACCGAGGTATCTACTATTACAAGGTAATGCCTTTTGGACTAAAAAATGCAGGTTCTACTTACCAGCGTCTGGTGAATAAGATGTTTAAAGACCACCTTGGCGACACAATGGAGGTCTATATCGACGACATGCTCGTCAAGTCGAAGCAAGCAGTCGACCACGTCGAGCACTTGAGGTAGTCCTTCGACGTCCTTCGCAAGTATAGCATGAAGCTCAACCCGACGAAGTGTTCCTTCGGTGTTAGTGCTGGGAAATTCCTAGGCTATATGGTCACTCGTTGAGGAATCGAGGCCAATCCCGACCAGATCAAAGCTATTGTCGAGATCAAATCTCCGAGAAATTTCAAAGAAGTCCAAAGACTCACTGGTCGGGTGGCGGCTTTGAACAGGTTTATCTCTCGATCCTCGGATAGATGTCATTTGTTTTACAACGTCCTCAGGAAAAATAAAGGCTTCAACTGGACCGACGATCATGAGCAAGCACTGCAAAAATTAAAGGAATACATGACGTCACCACCTTTGCTGTCAAAGCCTCACGATCATGAGGTCCTGCAGTTGTATTTAGCCGTCAGTCCTAATGCAGTAAGTGCCGTCCTGACACGAGAAGATGAAAAGCAGCAACTACCGATCTACTATGTAAGTAAATCCCTTTTGGACGCCGAAACCAGGTACTCCTCGATGGAAAAATTACTCTTGTCGCTTGTTACAGCCGCAAAGAAATTGCGACATTATTTCGAATCACACCCGATTACTGTCGTTACTAACTATCCTATCAAGTCTGTCTTGAGAAAACCTGAGTTGACAGGTCGATTAGCGAAATGGAGTGTATATCTCAGCAGCTACGACATCGACTTCAAACCTAGAACAACGATCAAATCGCAGGCACTAGCTGATTTTATCGCCGACTTTAGTCCTGACTTGGGAAAAGAAGCAGAGTTTGAAGTGTCTACTGTGGCGACTAACGACAACGTACCTTGGACCTTACACGTCGATGGGTCATCCAACATCAGAGGATCAGGACTTGGCGTCGTCTTGAAGTCGCCACAGGGGGGCAAAATGGTATATTCAGTTCGATGTGACTTCAGAGCCACCAACAACGAAGCCGAGTATGAAGCCCTGATCGTAGGAATGGATATGGCCCACGACTCGGGGGAAACCTCGCTACATGTCAAAAGAGATTCTCTTCTGGTAGTGAACCAGATGAATGGAGAATTCGCAGCCAAAGACTTCAAAATGGCGTCGTATCTGAAGATAGCAAAAGAAAAATCAGAAAAGTTCAAATCATTTTCTATTGAACAAATTCCGAGGGATCAGAATACTCAAGACGATGCTTTAGCAAACCTTGGATCCGCTCTAGTCGAACCAATATTCGACAATATTCCTCTGATCCACTTAGCGACGTCGTCCACCGAAAATAATGATGTCGTCCAGATCGAGGAGCAAGTAGATGACTGGTCGTGTGACATTCGAAACTTTCTCTTACACGACCAACTCCCAGAAGACAAGATGGAAGCTCAAAAGGTCAGATTCAAGGCATCCAGGTACGTCATGATCGAAAATAGACTCTATCGACGATCATCAACAGGCTTAAACCTAAGATGCGTCGTCAATAAGAATCAAATCCAGAAAATCCTCCAAGAAATGCACGAAGGTGGGTGCGGTAATCACTCAGGAGGTCGTAGTCTGGCTAATCGTATCTCTCGACAAGGTTACTTTTGGCCAACGCTACGACAAGATGCTGTCAGGTACGTGCAGAACTGTGATCCTTGGCAACGACATTCAGGTACGTCCCATAAACCATCTGAACCCTTTCATTCGACACTGATCCCGTGGCCCTTCATGAGATGGGGTATGGACATTGTCGGTAAGTTACCACCCGCCCCTGGGCAAAAGGTATTCCTCCTCGTACTTACAGATTATTTCTCCAAATGGGTAGAAGCAGCAGCCTTTTCCCAAGTTCGGGATAAGGAAGTCGTGTCTTTTATCCAGACTAACATTATATGCAGGTTTGGGATTCCATCCGAAATTGTCTGCGACAATGGATCTCTTGTAATAAGCGACAGGACTCGACAGTTCTGTGAAGACCGTAGTATCAAGCTGACGACCTCGACACCCAGGTATCCCCAGGCAAATGGACTTGCTGAATCAAGCAATAAGACAATCGTTGCTTCTATCAAAAAGAGACTATAAACCGCCAAAGGGAAAGTGGGTCGAAGAACTTCCTTCAGTCCTGTGGGCAAATCATACGACGCCTCGTACGTCCACAGGACAAACTCCCTTCTCTTTGGTTTATGGTTGTGAAGCAGTTCTACCAGTCGAAGTTCGACTCTCGACAACCAAGACGTCCCACGTAGCTGGAACGCTACACATTTGAAAAGGTATTTTTTCTGAGTCTTTTTCATACGATTTTCTCATAGCGACGATTACTAACTTAAGCATCGAAGGGTCGTTGCTTAGCCAACGACCAACCTTTGACATCGTTTTAACATAGGATCGCATGATATCAGTTATTAAGTCTTCTATACGACTTTAAATCTCGTCGCATGATACAAATGTTCAAGTCTATGACTCGCTTTGTCGCAGGGACGAACGATTCACGAGCGCCGTACGATCTGGTTATACGATCGTAGAGTTTAATATTCATTCGATCTAAGTTCTGGATGAACACGTCAGTCGCATGTGATTGTTAATATAATTCAAATGTATGATACATGTTTTGATCATTGTATTACATTGAATGCCTAAGTCGCATGTTTTCTTCTACGATTGAAATTCGCAATTAAACACTTATGATTACTTATAAGGCATGTAAAACAGGGAGGTATGCGAGATAAATATTTCATTCATCAAAACAAATGTTACATTAGATAACTCGATCGCCAATAGTCGAGCACAAAAAACAGAGTCCATAAATCATAAATCTATCCCAAATATGAAGATGAATGTCGATCACATCTTTGCCCGAAGTCTCGACCTTGGAATCCTCATCAACCGTGAAGCGCGATAAAGAACTTATGCAAGGATCAAACGAGTATGGGAATTATCTCCCAACATCATGCGCCGCGACATGTTGCGGAGGTGAGTCCGTAGTATTTTGAGAATGCGGCTCTTAAGATTAATGTTAAGGTTGGAGGAAGGAATACGATATTTTTCGTAGCCCTAGACGGTCGACCACCAGTCCAACATCTTCTCTATCTTCACAAAAGAAGTGTGGAACATCTGTAAAATACAAAAAAATATATTAACAAACGCTCGATGAAAAACGTCAAAACGTAAATTTTAAAACAGAAACTTACTAAGAACGCCAGTCCGGCTATAGGCGATCTCGTCTCCTCGACGGAGATCCCTCGAAAACGCTCTTCAAAAGATAGAAGCTGATATTTTCCCAGATACGGAGGTGAGTCCGTAGTATTTTGAGAATGCGGCTCTTAAGATTAATGTTAAGGTTGGAGGAAGGAATACGATATTTTTCGTAGCCCTAGACGGTCGACCACCAGTCCAACATCTTCTCTATCTTCACAAAAGAAGTGTGGAACATCTGTAAAATACAAAAAAATATATTAACAAACGCTCGATGAAAAACGTCAAAACGTAATTTTTAAAACAGAAACTTACTAAGAACGCCAGTCCGGCTATAGGCGATCTCGTCTCCTCGACGGAGATCCCTCGAAAACGCTCTTCAAAAGATAGAAGCTGATATTTTCCCAGATACGGGAACAATTTCGTCCCGACAAGGACACTGTCAACTAAGGGGTCCAACGACAACGTAAAGTTGACCATCGTGACTTTCTTCTCACCCTCTCCCGTCTTAACACCCTTGCCCTTGTCGGCTGACGAAAGGGTCGACGTGGATAAGGGGAACATCGTCGCTAGTCGCGCAAGATCCACATATATCACTTCAATCTCGCTCGTTGCCTTCGCCTTCTCAGGCGTATTGACTCGCGATGAGCCATCAACCTTCGAAAACGGTTTCCTCAGGATCGTCATCCGCGTCTTCGGTAAAACCCCCGACTCAGTTGTCAAGGCCTGCAATCTTCTCTCTTTGCCCTCACATGCGAACTTGAGTTGAGCTGCTCTTTTAGCCGAGATCGTCGGCACCTTCATCTACGATTCTCCTGAGAATATATAAAATATGAACATCACAAGATAAACTTAAAAAACGAAAAAGGCCAAAAGTCTTCGGAATCAGGGCATTAGCTGAGTCAATGATAAACCCAAAGCATGAATGTCTTAGCTAAAAGACGAGTAAAAGATTTCAAAACTATACCCTATATAGGTGCTCAAAAGCCACGAAAATCTAAGTAAGACAGAGATTCTTGCAAGATTGGAAAATATTGAACAAAGAGCAACAAAGAATCCCAGAAGAATCTCGTTCTCAAAACTCTCCGAAATCGTAATGGGAAAGGATCCGTCGAAGATCTCTATTTATGATAAAAAATCGTGTCAGGTCGAACCCCTCGATAGTCGACACGTGCCCCTGCCTTTTCGAATGCTCGACATATTGTCGACACCTGGCCAATACAGCTGTTACACACGATCGTGCGTCAGCATGACATCACGACCCTATCTTCGACTTCCCATTCGGTTAGAATTGGACCGATCCAGTTCCAAGGCCATTGAAAGGATTTTTTTTACACGTGTCACTGGCAAAATTTAAAAAACTTTTGAAATTTGAATTTGTCACTCCACTTTTTCAAATTTTGGGGGCAAACTGTTTGGGCAAAAATCCACCAGCCTCGACCACGACCGAGACATTAAAAACATTTATTACACTTCTCTTGTAACAAAGTTAAATCGTCAACAATCTATCCTTGAATCTAAGCCATAGTCGAAAGGATCACTCGACACTCGACCGTCGTATAGAAACATACGACCTCGACCAACTAACACGCGACATTTCTGTTACGTTTTCATCATTCAATGCAGGTCAACCTCATTCATAGCCAACGGACGAAACCGACAGAGCAGTTATGAGCATTAAAACAACGATGACCGGTACGACCGTTACTAGAAGAAATCATGAAGTCATTAAAGCATTCGAAGACTATAAATACAAAGACAAGGCTATCATTTGAAAAACAATCTAACACCAGCGAACTCAAGAATCACACTGCGTACTCAAGAACATCTGAAGCAAAGGAATTTCTCTCCAGTAATCGCTCTCGACGCACGACTCACACTCTCGACCAGCAGTTTTTAGCATACGACACACTTGTCTTACATTCGATACACTTGTTATTTTTACATTTCAAGCCATTTGTATTGTAATCACTGTACGATCGGCACCTGAAACAAAGGATATCGCCCCTGTTTGGCGACCATAGTGCAGCGACGACTTCCACAGTCGTCCGCGGGTTTTTTCCTCGTTGAGGTTTTTCCCGCGTCATCAAAATCTCTGTCTCTTTACGATTTTTTGTCTTTGTCGCACGCTTTTGTCAAACGATTCCTTTCTTTAGTTGTTAAGCTCCACAATCAACCTCAAGTTGTACTTGTGTGCGATTTTTAGCATTAACAACGCTGATGCAAAGCCTCTGTGTAGACACTGGCAGGGTCGGTGTCATATATGGTCATCAACATACGACGAAGCTCAAACACTCCGAGCACCCAATGTTTGGGATGAATGCAGATAGGGATGTACACCTGAAATATTACAATATTAGACAACTTAGTTAGCAACCAAACAACTTAAATAAAATAAGAGTAAAACGATTTACATACAGTATCGACGTCCCGCCAAGAAACCCCTTCCACGCCATTGCATGAGTTAACCACGGAGTCGGCACTTTGATTCTCATGGACCATGAACTCAAAGAAAGTAGTGTGCATGATGGTCCACCTCGTGTCTGGTTGACGAAAATGTAGGAGCATGGCGACCCAACAATCGATATGCTATACACAAAAAATAGATGGTTAGACATGTAATATAAATATATTTGATTATATGACTATAGTTAAACTTCAATACTAACCACATCCTCTAATTCAGACTGCAAAGGGTCAACTGCCAGCAATACTTTGAAAAACCAGGGGGTGATGTCCAGGTTGATGTAAGGGATGAATATCAGGGGAGTAGGTCACCAGTCTGGCACAGGTTCGCTATCTCCAAGGACGAAAGACGCTCCGGTGAAGCCATCTTTCCTTTTCCTGCTTTCTTTCCCGCTTTCTTTCCCGCCTTCTTTCATGCTCCCTTTCCTGCTCCCTTTGCTGTCACCTTTGGCATGGCTTTCTTTTCAGGGGGCGGTGTGGTAGATTTTTGCCGTGTAAATAGTGAGGTACCCCACCATTTTGAACGTTGCCTATTCCGAACCGGTCTAGCAGGTTCTACCACATCCATCGGGTCAACGTCTGGCTCCGAGAAGTGCTCCTCGAGAATTTCCGGTTGACGTAAGTGCTCTCCCGACCCCATCGCCTGAAAATTAACTTATTAGATGTTTTAAGTACAATTTCATCATGTTCACAATTAAACCAAAACTACCAAAATAACTTACAGTCATAGTATGTGGTGGCGGTGTGACGTACGACGTCCCCGACATTTCCGGCCTGTAATAGTCTGTCGTCGGTATCCCAAACAGCTCCGTTAATGATGGGGTGGGCCTCCATAACCCTGTTGCTCCATCATCCCAATTTGCACGACATTATAACAATTACAAACTTAAGAACAAAAATATAACGATAACGAGGGTCGATGTATGTGCCTTACACTGTGCGGGAATGATGTGGTGTCGAACGTCGACATTGGGTGTGTATAACCCCCTGCCTCCATCATCCCAATCTACATGAATTTTTTCATTATAAGAGTTACAAAGTTAGGAACGAAAATATAACTATATTGGTCATTCAGTGTGACTTACACTCTGTGGGAATGTCGCATAGGATGTGGGGGCCTCTGTCGTCATATGGTGTGTATAAGCCCCTGTCGTCGTCATCCCAGTCTGCATGACATATTTCATTTTAACAGTTACAAACCTAGGAACGAATATATAACTACATTGGTTATTCAGTGTGACTTACACTCTCCGGGAATGATGGATAGGATGTGGTGGCAAACGTCGTCGGTGCCCCCGACTGTCCTCAGCCTCAAACGAGATGGTGACACGGACAATATCCTCGTCGCTTAGGGCAGAAAGGACATCTTTCATCGTCTCCACGACTGTCCTCAGCCTCAAACGAGATGGTGACACGCCAGGCCAAACCCTACTAACGAAAGTAATGTCTGATAACGGAGGAAGGGGGTTCGTCTCCAAAAAGTAGTCCTGTAATTAGACAGAACTCATGACGGCCAAACCGCATTTGATGCCCGAAGACATCAAAATACATCTCCTCCAGATCACCATTGGAGACCTCAATCTCCAGCTGTAGAAACATGTGGACTAGCATGGGGTCGCCACCGCTCATGGTAAGATCCAGCCATGGACCGAAAGGTGTCCCTCTGAAGATCTCATCAACCCTAGCTCCCCGATCTCCTATATCCACGAAGCGATGTCTCATCTCTACGATGTAGCCAACGCGACAAACGTACAGTCGATCTGAATAATATCGCCCTACATAGAAAATTCACGGATGTTATAGTGATTGTTTGGTTTATTGGGTTGATAATAATTTGTGTATTTTAGTTTTAGAAAATAACCCACTCAATCTGTTGGACTTCCAGGTAGCAGGGGAATCACAAGGATTGCTTAAGTCCCCACATACCTTAGGGCTATTTACACCCGTTTGACAAAATCCAAATAGATATGTTGCAGGTTTTTTTTATTTCAATATAACATTGTTATATATAGATGCTTTTGGCAAGAGGCCAAAATGAATTTGAGTTTGGCATGTGAAGGCAATTTAAATGTTTTTATATCTTCATACCATTTACGGATGTTTCGGTAAAATGTTATATATACATATTAGGGCTTCGGAAGTGTGACTTCCAAAATTTATTTATGAGGAGGAAACTCAAAAGAAAGATAAACAATTAAATAATTCACTAAAGTTTACGGACCTAAGTTGTCATTCACTAAAGTTTAGGGACCTAAGTTGTCATTCACCAAAGTTTAGGGACCTAAGTTGTAATTCACTAAAGTTTACGGACCTAAGTTGTCATTTAGCAAAGTTTAGGGACCTAAGTTGTCATTCACCAAAGTTAAAGGACCTAAGTTGTCATTCACCAAAGTTAAAGGACCTAAGTTGTCATTCACTAAAGTTTACGGACCTAAGTTGTCATTCACCAAAGTTTAGGGACCTAAGTTGTCATTCACTAAAGTTTAGGGACCTAAGTTGTCATTCACTAAAGTTTACGGACCTCTGTTGTAAATTAGCAAATTTAAGGGATCTAACCTAATTTTTTATAAAAAACACTCATCTTTTTATAACAAAAAAACACTAACTTATTTTTTTTATAAAAACACTTTAACACTAACATATTTTTTTATAACAACAAAGTTTACATATCATATATTTCAAAATTTTAAGATAACAACAAAGTTTAAACAACAACATTCAAACATAAAAGTTTAAACAACAACATTCAAACAACAAAATTTACATATCATGTATTTCAAAAATTAAAGATAACAACAAAGTTTACATATCATATATTTTGAAAATTTAAGATAACAACAAGAAACTGCAAAAAGTTAAGAAAAGTGACTTACCACATTCCTAACACGTGACATCTTCGAACCGAGCGCGTAATCGACACGAGAATGTTGAGAAAGTTGGGAGAAAAATTTTAAAATGGGGTATGTTGGCCGGATTATGGTCCCCCACCTCTCCTCTTATAGCCGACATTGGAGGGTGGGGGTTGGAAACATTTATTAAAAAATTAGGGTTTCAACCCCAGCCGTACACGTGTCCAGTAGATCCCACGATCGCGGGACCCTATGGCGGGACATGGACCATTTTTGTAACCGCGGGCATACTTGGGGTGTAAAAGTTGCAGCCGCGGGGTTTCTTGAGGGGCCATAGCGTGACATTTGGCCGAAGTCGGTGCCACGTTGTGCCACGTGGTGCCACGTCCCGCGATCGCGGGCCCCACCGCGGGATTTTTGGGTATTTTAGCAAAAACGGAGAGAAAATGGGTATTTTGGCAAGTTAAAGTCAACAAATGGGTATTTTAATTAAATTCCTATAAAAATAACACACATTTAAAAAAAAGTATAAATCTTATATATTTCTAATAGCTTGATGATAATTTTACTCTTACTAATAGCAAAAATTATTAAAATTTCTCAATTTCATAAATAAAAATAGAATTGACAAATAAGTAATTACTTTTACAAATAAAATAAAAACATAAATACTTATGTAAAACAAAGAAATTATATATCAACTTAAGTTTTTTTTTTATTCTTTTGTAATAACAATAATATATTCATTTCAAAGACCAAATCATATCAACATTATGTGCACATAATGTGATCAATTGTCATCTTAAAGCGCCAAGGTCACATTTTCGATTTCAAATGTTAACCTTCACAAATAATATCTGTTCAGTTTGATTATCTTTAAGTAAGGTTATATCAAATAAATTCTTCATACGATTTCTTTTTCATGTTTGTCAATTTTCATTTAATTTTTAAATATTTATTTGATTAAAAAGGTTTGTCTAATAACATTTTTTTGTCAACACGCACATAATATATATGTTCTTAAAATCAATAGTAAAGTATATATATATTATATGAACATTTATTTGAGAAACTATATATTATGATAATTGTGAGAATTGTTATTGTAATGTATTGTTTCTTGTGATTTTTTCTATCTAATGCTAGAATTTAATATATGGATTAACATATATATTTGTTTTACAATGTATATATGTGTAATGTTCATAGTGTGAAACTTTTTAGTTGTATATTTTGTTTCACAAACTCGTAAAAATGTTCACATTATAAAACAAATATATGTTAATCAATAAACCCAAGTCGTAGATGAAAAAATCATGTGGAGTAATACATGATACATCGGTTCTCAAGTTTATCTTGATTTTATGGGTTCTCAAATGAAGGTCCAGTGTATTATATATAGAGTAAATTACACTTTTGGTCTTTGTGGTTGTCACCTATTATCAAATGTAGTATCTATTTCAAACTAATTACAATTTTAATCATTATGTTTGCCATTTTTTTCTCCAATTTTAGTCATTATGGTTGTCATTCTTTTTCAATTTTGGTCCTTGTGATTAACTTTTGTTAGAAAAGTATGTTAACTAAAGAGTATTTTCTTCTTTTTATCACTTTTTATTTTTTTCATTTAAAAATTAAATAAAATACTAATTTTCATATTATATCGTAATTTATTATAATTATTTGTATTAAATATATATATACACACATACATATATATATTTGTATCATCTTCATCCCTTCACTCTGATAGAAACTCGACCAGAACTCCCACACCCCTTCCCCATTCTCAGCGCCACTCTTCCTCTTTGATAGAAACTTCGATAGAACTCTCTCACCCATCTCAGATCTGGTTCAAGAATTACACCGATTATGAGATTTATCTCCATGGCACAACACTCATGTGCTTCAATCGATTAGTCTGTTTCGTCGGTGACCCCTCCCGATGCTGCAACGATGACTAACAACTCTTTCCTCATGATGCAACGATGACCAACGAGACCCTTTCCCTGCTGCAACGATGACCAACGAGGGTTGGTTTTCGATTTGCAATGAGAATCGACATATTCATTTTCATTTGGGTTTTGGTTTCAAGTTAGGTTCGGTTATGGTTTTCGTTTTCATTTTTATTTGGGTTTTGCTTTGGCTTTGGTTTTGGTTTTTTTAGACTGGTTTCAATTTGAAATGAGAACCAGCAAGTTCATATTCATTTGGGTTTTGGTTTCTATTTGGGTTTTCTTTTGGTTTTGGTTTTGGGATTTTTCTTATATTGGTTTCGTTTTGGGTTTCTTTGATATGTTTACGAGTTTATTGTCCGGGTCTCGGTTTTGATTCAACACAATTTGATTTCATTATTTTTTATGCCATTTCATTTGCTTGTTGATTTGGGTTTTGAGAAAGGGTCAAAAGTTGATGAAAATTGATTGAACACTTCAAAAATTAAAACCAAAATCTGCGTTTTAAGATTTTTGTTGGAATGATGTATTTGTTGGAGAAGATGACCGAATGGGTGGTTCTTTGGAGGACTGTGGGGCTTCGGTGGATTGGGGTTGTGGTGCCTCTGTAAGCCAAGAAAAGTTGATTGAGAAAATTAGTATTTTATTTAATTTCTAAATTGAAAAAATAAAGAAATGATAAAAAGACGAAAATACCCTTTAGTTAATAGAATTTTTTTAACAGAAGTTAGTCATAGGGACCAAAATTGAAAAAATGGTAACCATATGACCAAAATTGTAGTTAGTTTGAAGTAGGGACTACACTTGATAATAAGTGGCAACCACAAGGACCAAAAGTGTAATTTACTTTTATATATATATAGGGAGGTTCAAGCGAAAACCTAAAAAAATAGAAAACTGAGGAACACTCTGGTAGTCTTTTGTAACACCTCGAATTTCCATTATATTATATTTTAATATGAATGGGGTCGAATTGTATTTTAGTCTAAGTTTGTGGACTATTGGTAAATATAAACTTCAGGGTTAAAATTGTATTTTGGCCAAAGTTTAAAGTTAATTTTGAAATTAGAACTTGAAGGTCTAATTGGTCATTTTTGGATAGTTGTGTGAGAATCAGTATATTAAGATGAAGTCGGCTAATTAAAGAAATATCGAAGATATTTATGGGTTGAAGTCGGTTGAGGGCATGAAGAAGAAGAAAGGGAAATTGGTTCAATTGGTTCCTGATTTGAGTTATTGGCAAGAAGTGAAGTTGGATCTCTGTTTTGTGTGTCGACTGTAAATCCCAGGTGAGTTCATCCCTTTCATCTAAAAATTATCAGTTGAAATTGAATCGGATTTTGTATATAAACTGTCTGAATGATTTGGTATATCTGTATTGAAATGAAATCGACCAACAAACTGATTTTAGATGAGCTTATTGAACGAATTTGACGTATTATCGAATACACAGTATCGCAGTCCCGGTATGGTGAATTCCGAAACTGGTTTATGATCCGGTATTGGGGAATTCCATAACTGAGCTATGGATCCGGTATTGGAGAGTTCCGGAATTGGGTGATCCGGTATGGAATGAGAAGTTTCGGAATGGGCTTAGATCCGGAAATTAAACGGGATCTGGAATTGGGCCTTGGATCCGGAAGTGGGGAGTTCCGGAATGGGCTTAGGATTTCCGGAATTGGGCTTAGAATCCGGAAAATGGGAGTTTCGGAATATGGGTTGGTTCCGGATGAATAGTAATTCCGGATGAATAGTGTTCCGGATGAATAGTAATTCCGGATGAATAGTGTTCCGAATGAATAGTAATTCTAGATGAATAGTAATTTCGGATGAATAGTGATTCCGAATGAATAATGTTCCAGATGAATATTGTAACTGGATAACTCACTGTATGAGGTCTTTTCATAATTAAGTGTTTTCTGAATATGAAAAGTACCTTAATCATTTATTAGTACGAACACAAATATAACTCGATTATGAATATGAGATGAGTTGTATGTGCTTTGAGTTGATACTCATATAAACTAGGAAATGATTGAATAGGCAAAGTAGAATTGTTATTCATGTAGAAATGATTGAATAGGCAAAGTAGAATTGCTATTCATGTAGAAATGATTGAATAGCAAAGTAGAATTGGTATTCATGTAGAAATGATTGAATATGCAAAGTAGAATTGCTATTCACGTAGAAATGATTGAATAGACAAAGTAGAATTGCTATTCATGTTGAAATAATGGAATAGGCAAAGTATAATTGCTATTCTTGTTGAGAAGTGGAATAGGCAAAGTATAATTGCTATTCGTATTGACTTTAGTGAATAGGAAAAGTATAATTGCTATTCGTAATTGAGACATGGAAACCTGAAATAGACAAAGCGTAATTGTTGTTTCCGTTTGCTTTCGGTGGATTAGAAATAGATAATATATAAGTGCTATTTCTGCTTCCATTCCAAGAAAAAGTTATGGTGATTGATTGTAAGTTCTTAGGCATGATCAATAAACTAGAATCCGTGATGATTCGTAGTAGGTTCTTGAATATGATGATATGAATTTCTGAATGTTAGTCATACTCATGGGATCGGGTATGTTCCTGTCATTATGAGACGAGTACGAGTACGGTAAGAATGATGGCAAACCAGGTTTGTTTATATGCTTTGAATATCTGAGTTTTCAAAGTTGTTAATGTTTTAATTTGAATTTGGATGTTCTCACTAGGCGTAAGCCTAATCGTTTTCAAATAAATTTTCTTACCAGGTACTAGCTCGGGGAAGTAAAGGGAAGAGGGACGAGTGCTTTTGAGTATTCAACTTGTTGGTGATAAGTGGAGAAGTTAGCCGATACGAGGATGCTTTTGATAAATGACTTAGACAACCAGTTTATTCTTATCTTAGTTGACAAGACTAGATTAATAGGTTATTTTGGAGAATTGATTTGTATATATGAATCCTCATAGTTAATTCTCTACTTATGTATGAAAGTTAGATGACTTCATGACTAACCTTGTTAAACTTTAAGGTTTAAATTGACCCTGATTTTTAGGGTGTTACATCTTTCATCTGGACGATATGCACTTGTGCAACAAATAAATTATGTTGTTTTTTGGTTTTATGCACGTGTTGGAGATGCCCTAACAGCTTCTCTAAAATAGAGATGTAGGAATTGAGTCAATATTTTGCTCTAATTTACTCAAAACTATCTCTAAAATGAAGAAAGTAGTAAACGAATGATTTTTTCTCTAAATACGAAGAACACTATGAAAACAATTATCAAGTGAAAGCACCCATAGAAAGTTTTTTAAAATATATTTTTTTAAAAAGTAATATTTTAATAGATATAAGAAAAAATTTAATATACTAATCATTACTCGATTCTTTAAAATAGGAAATCAGTAGGAAATGAATGTAATTTTTTTTTATATTTTTTTGACATTTAGTTCTCATCTAAAAAAAATTAGATAATTTGTCGAAGATGCTCAAATAACGTACTTAATAAAGTTAGAAACTTTGTTTGTAGTTATGTTTAAACCACAGGGCCCAAAATTGAAGTTTTCCCTGAAATTAATATTAAAAAATAATTAGAAAAAGAAGAAAAAAAGGCATTGCTAATTGCACCCAAAAATTGCTAATTGCACCCAAAAAGGTGGGTGTTAAATGCATATAATTCCGCATCAATCATTTTTGATTTAAATATATATATATTATTTGATATATATATATATATATTATTTATTTGTTTTATGTATATATATATATTGTTATTCTTTTTGTTTAAATATATATATATTCTTTTTTTGTTATATATATTAGAAATATATATAGTTATTCTTTTTTTTACATTTTACGTTCTTATCTATATTTATCTAATATACTCTTTTAAAAATAATTTTATTTATGTTTATTCTTGAATATTTAAGAAGTACAAATCTTAATACATCGTGTACAAGTTTAAAAGTTTTAAAACCTCCAACGTTCAACATGATAATTAAGGGTTTAAGGTTAAAACTTCAATTTAGGGTTTAGTGTGCAGTGCTTTTTGCTTTATGTCTTGTCAGTTTTTGTTTTATTTCTTCTTCTTTCAATTCTTCTTCTTTATTCCTCATTTCTTCTGCTACTCTTTCCCCCTTACGAAATTCTCTCTATCTCCCTCTTTTCGAAACTCTCTCTCCATCGCCATTTTTCAAGAGTTCCTCTTCCATTTCTTCAAGGATCTAAGGTATGTATTCTACACTTGGTTTGCATTGGTACTATGTGGTGCAAGTATAGTTAATTTTTTTGATTTATATATTTTAATATATATTGAAGTTTTAACGTATTCTCAATTTTGTTTTACACTTCTATCGCATTAACTATAAGAGTGCCATAAATTAAATAATTAACTATAAGAATATGAATTTTAAATATAAAAAATATTTTTTACGTAGTGTATATGATATATATTAAAGGGAAATTAATTAAAATACCCTAAGTTTGACCATGTTTTACTGAAATACCCAAAATCTCTCCCACTTTGCAAAAATACCCTAAAAATCCGCGATGGGAGCCCGCGATCGCGGGCCAGGGACCTTTCTGATACTTTTTTAAACTTGCAGGGACCATTTTTGAAAAATGGAATCCCGCGATGGGATTATTTTTGTGACTTTTCAATTGCAAGGGACCATTTTTGAAAAATTCCAGGGACCATTTATGAAAATTTTGATATTTTTGGCACTGTTCACCCCATTTCGTCCATTTTTACGAATTTAAAATGAAATGTTACACTTTCAACCCCTATACTTATTTACTAAATTTACTTTATACCTTTTACTTTCATTATTTTAATTTTACATTTAACACATATAATCGTTTATTAACTAAAATACGTTAAAAAAATACGTTTTAATTTTAACAAATTACACCATTATAATCGTCTCTTCGATATGTTCGAAATGAGCCCAATCTTGAATTTTTTTGGATTTATATATTTTAATATATATCATATACAGTTATACACTACATAAAAAAAATTATATTTAAAATTCAAATTCTTATAGTTAATTATTTAATTTATGGTACATCTCTTATTTTTTTTTTTCAATTTTGTTTTACACTTCTATCGCATTAACATAATAATCATATATTAACTAATTCATTAAATCGTTTTAAATTATTATTATTTGAATGTGTTTATAGATTTCGTCTGAAAAAGTTGCCTGCATGATTCCACTGAAAAAGTAACTGCAATATTCGTCTGCTCTTGAATAAAGGTCTTTCATTAGGCAGAAAATTAGTCTTTAAGTAGTCAAACATAGCTAATTAATGAGAATTTAGATCAGATTTATATGGTACTATCAAATGCAAGTTTCTATAATATAGATATTGTTCTACATTACATGATACCAATTTTTGCATCATATGAATCACTTCCAGACAACAAGAACCAATACCCCAATAATCAAGAAATAAATGTTTGTTCATCCAATAATCTCTGTATTAGGATTATCGCAAGTTTCATAAACCTACTTACTAGGTGTTGGAAATATGGGTTTTACTAAACTTCGAAATGATATATAATGCGTCCAAAATAGAGTATGTGTGAAAGAGATATCGATACTCAAAGTTGAGTAAATGGATGAAATTAGCAAAAACCAAATGAAGTAAACAGTAAGTCAATCACAATACTTTAACAAAATAAGTTAATACTAAAAATAACAATTATTTAATGTTACATAAACAACCTAACGTGGCCCTATTAGACAATGCGCATAAATTGACTCCGCCATATGTCGGCGGAAATTCATTGCCTCATCGTCGGTTTCGTTAGGGGGTACCCATATGTCCTCGTTATTTATCAACTTTTGGACATTGCGGCATACCCATACACCGTAATCCGCATATAACCCGGTCTGCTGGGGTACTTGGCCGGCCATCTTTGTGCGAAAGATACTTGACACTTCGCGACGTCTATGATCCCCGATCAATGAAAAGAACGTATAGTTTTGTTTTAAACGATTGCATCTGCTCTGTCAATTGTTGTTTGCAGAGACCGTCCTTTTCGCTGTCATATAGGGTCATGACCATAGTGTCTAGTTCAAACACTCCAAGCAGCCAATGTCTGGGATGCAAGCATATGGGGATGTACACCTGAAATATTACAATATATGTCATATATGTTATTAAATAAAATAACAGTAAAACGATTTGCATACCCTATCGAGGAGAGTCCAAGAGGTCCCTTCCGAGCCATTGCATATTTCGATCACGGAGGCGGGACCTTGATGGTCCATCAGTATACACTGAAAGAACATAGTGTGCATGATGGTCCACCTCGTGTCTACGCCACGATGTTTTTGCAACAGGCTAACCCAAGAATCGACGTGCTATGCATAAAAAATAGATGGTTAGACATGTAATATAAATATATTTGATTATATATGACTATAATTTAACTTCATACTAACCGTATCGTCTAAGTCAGAGTTCACAGGGTCATCCGCAAGCAATGTTTCAAAAAACGAGGGGTTGATTTCTAAGCCCCCGTAAGGGGTGAATGTCAAGTTGGGGAGGCGACCAGTCCGGCACATCCTCAATATTTCTGATGCCGGTTGAGGCTCCGGTGAAGGCACCTTTCCCTTTTTCTTTCCTCCCTTCTTTCCCCCCGCTTTCTTTGCTTGTTTTTTAGCGGGCGGTGGTGTCGTAGATCCTTGTTGGCCAAACGGGTGACGAAACCATTGTGAAATTTTATGCGACCGCTTTTTAGGGAGCGGGGTCACCTGTGGTGGTGGATCTACAACATCCATCGAGTCATCGTCAGGCTCCGAGAAGTGATCCTGGATAATAGGAGACCCCGTCTGAAAATTACGTTACTCAATGTTTTAAGTACAATTTAGGAAATGTTCACAATTAAACCAAAACTACCAAAATAACTTACAGTATGCATTTCCGGCCTGTAATAGTCATCGGCCGAACCGCCAAAGATGTTTGTGATTGATGCGGTGGCGAACGGCGGCGGCATCTGCGAGGTGTATGCCCCCGACATCCCGGCCTGCGTGACATTGATCATTAAAATAGTTACAAAATTAGGATTATCGATATATAACTATAATGGTTACTCAGTGTCACTAACACTCTCCGGGATAGTAGAATATGATGTGGTGGCGAACGGCGGCGGCATGTGCGAGGTGTATGCCCCCGACATCCCGGCCTGCGTGACATTGATCATTAAAATAGTTACAAAATTAGGATTATCGATATATAACTATAATGGTTACTCAGTGTCACTAACACTCTCCGGGATAGTAGAATATGATGTGGTGGCGAACGGCGACGGCATCTGCGAGGTGTATGCCCTCGACATCCCGGCCTACGTGACATTGATCATTAAAATAGTTACAAAATTAGGAACAAACATATAACTATAATGGTTACTCAGTGTCACTTACACTCTCCGGGATAGTAGAATAGGATGTGGTGGCGAACGGCGTTTCCGACATCCCGGCCTGCGTGACATTGATCATTATAAGAGTTACAAACTTAGGAACAAACATATAACTATAATGGTTACTCAACGTCACTTACATTTTCAGGGAATGACGGATAGGATGTGGTGGCAAACGTCGCCTGTGCCCCCTGTCCGAACGGAGCGGGGATCGGTGTCGTACTCGACAGCTAAAACAAATTTAGAACGTAATATTAATATACAAACTAAATAAGCGTGGCCAACAAATTAAGTTAAACACTAACATTGACAGCGCTAAACTGTCTGTAGAATCCCTCCAGAAGCTGTACACGTGACTCTAGCGGCCCGTGGACGTAGTCCCACAGGTGCTCATGAGAGCCACGCTGTGGCTCGTAGGAAGGGGCCGCCTCATATGGATTGTAAGAGGAGGAATGGGGCGGCTGGTAGGAGGAGGAACGGGCCGGCTGGTAGGAGGAGGAACGGGCCGGCTGGTAGGAGGAGGAAGGGGGCGGCTGGTATCCTCCGGAAGGGGGCCTGTCGTCGTCTTCCTCATCTTCGGAAGTAGGGGGACGTCGAGCCCTTTCCGCCTCTGCGTCAATAAAGGCCACGCTGTCTCTGTACCAATCTGTGCCCATCTCGTCGACAGTAGGCACAAGGCGATCGAAAAGCAAGAGTGGCTGCTAAATATATGATAAAACATAAAAGAAATTAATAAGCGGGACTAACGTATGCAAATTGTAAACATAGTAAAAGAACTTACATTTCTAGACGCATTGAAGAACTGAAACCAAAGCGACCTACTTAGGGTAACACGCTTGTCCCAACGGGTTCCCCTAAGTACTCGATCGTCGCGCTTGACGAAATATCGGATTGATGCGGGAAACATCTCCAAGATCCATATCTGGAATTAGACAAGAAGAGCAAGTACGTAAAAAGAAAAGCCAAACAGTTTGTATGTATTATTAACAATTGTTATAAAAACAGTTTTTTTATAAAAACACATCCTTAACAATTTTTTATAAAAACAGTTTTTTTATAAAAAAAATTGTTAAGAGTGTGTTATTATAAAAAAATTGTTAAAAATGTGTTTTTTTTATAAAAACACACCCTTAACAATTTTTTTATAAAAACACACTCTTAACAATTTTTTTATAAAAAAACGGTTTTTATAAAAAATTGTTAAGGGTGTGTTTTTATAAAAAAAAATTGTTAAGAGTGTGTTTTTATAAAAAAAAACACATTTTTAACAATTTTTTATAATAACACACTCTTAACAATTTTTTTATAAAAAAACATTCTTAACAATTTTTTATGAGAAAACACACTATAACAACATACACATTATAACATACAAATATCACATTCAAACATAAAACATAAAACTATAACAATGTTTTATAAAAACACACTCTTAACAATTTTTTTATAAAAAACTGTTTTTATAAAAAATTGTTAAGGGTGTGTTTTTATAAAAAAATTGTTAAGAGTGTGTTTTTATAAAAAAAAACACTATAACAACATACACATTATAACATACAAATATCACATTCAAACATAAAACCATAAAACTATAACAATTTTTTTATAAAAACACACTCTTAACAATTTTTTATAAAAAAACTGTTTTTATAAAAAATTGTTAAGGGTGTGTTTTTATAAAAAAAAACACCTATTTCATTTGTTCTTAGTATATATATATATATATATATATATATATATATATATATATATATATATTCTCTTTGTGTGTGTGTATATATATGATATTATTTCTTAGGGTTTATGTTTTGTGTAGGATAACAATGTACATCCAAACAATTCATCTGGAGCTTATAGAAACCCTCATCCAGGAGCATTTTCTACCGATATGGTATTTTTAAGTTTCATTTGTTCTTGTGAAATTATATGATAAAACAAGCAGTTGTAACTAAAAGAAAAACAATCAATTTCAGGTGTTTAATTCTCGTCAAGAGCTAATGAATTGGGTACGCAACATGGCATCTTCACTTGGTTTCGTTATTGTTATTAAAAGAAGCAGGCGTGACTCAGATGGGGACCCATCTGAAGTTGTATTTCAATGTGATTGTGGTGGTATGTACAGAAGTAACAAAACCTCCAATAAACATACCGGCACAAAAAAAAACAAATTGTCCATTTGGCTTGGTAGGAATGAATTTGGGTAATGACTGTTGGAATTTAATTGTGAAATGTGAAGCACATAATCATGACTTTGCATTACATTTTGAGGGGCATGCATATGCAAGACGACTGTCTGAAACTCAAGCCCAATTGGTGGAAGATTTGTCAGCCAACAATGTGAAGCCTAGAGATATTTTATCAACAATAAAACAACAGTATCCAGATAATGTGTCTACATCAAAAACTGTATACAATCAATGTCAGTATCCAGATATTTTATCAGCAATAAAACAACATTTTGCATAGCATTTGTCTTAATGCATAAGGAAAAGATATCTAATTATACTTGGGCATTAAATTGTCTACTGTCATTAATGGAGGGTTATCTTTATCCACGTGTCATCGTCACAGATAGAGAGTTGGCACTGATGAAAGCATGCAATATTGTTTTTCATGGTGCTAAAAGATTACTTTGTAGATGGCACATCTACCAAAGTATCATGAGAATTGTAGACCAGCAATAACATCAAACCGTGATTGGGGTTCTTTTTACAATGCATGGGTTACATTAGTTGCTTCGGAATCAGATGAAACTTACGTATCTAATTTCGCACAATTAGAAGCAACATTGCTCGGCTATCCAGGTACACTCAAATACATTATAATTAAAAATGTTGATAGGTTTAACAATTACTATTCATAGGATTGAAGTAATTTTTTTGAACTTTTTTCAGCTGTTCTTGGTTATCTGAATGACACATGGTTGACATCATACAAGGAAATGTTTGTGTCTGCTTGGACTGACAAATTTCTCCACATTGGAAATCAAACAAGTAACAGAGTGGAGAGTCAACATTCCAAGTTGAAAACTTACTTGGATTCTACACAATCAAGTCTACCGACATTTACGAGTAAGATACATAAACTCGTTCAGTCCCAAGATACAGAAATTAAAGCTAGTATTCAGGAGAGCAGAAGTGTCACAAAACATCTTCATCGTATACCACACTTCCAACAGTTGTGTGGTTTCGTTTCACTTCATGCACTAGACATAATATTCAAAGAATATCAACATGCTCAATCTGTTGGCTTATTCTCTGGATATTGTAATTGTCTGCTACGTACATGTTATAGGTTACCGTGTGCGCATGAACAAATGTCATATTTGAACAAACGTCATTCTATCCCAATTGATTCGATTGATGTATTTTGGAGGAAGCTTGATTTATCATCGTGCCAATCCTTACAAGATGATGATATTGGTTGTGAAGATGAAGTCAAAAACTTTACCGAGGAATTTAAAAAACAATCGAGATCTGGTAAGTTTAGTTTTCTGAGGAAGACAAAAGAGATAACGAATGCATCAAAAACATGGGTTCGAGAACCTGCTGTTAACAAGACTACTCGTGGACGTCCCTCGTTAAAGGATAAACTTTCCAGAAAACCTCATGTTGACCCGTCTTTTACAGCTCATGTTGAACCGTCTTTCACAGCTCATGGTGAACCGTCTTTTACGACTCAAGGACCCCTTAGACGTAGTTATTCGAACGCATCAATATTTGTTGACTTGGATAAAATGAGCTACCAGGATCCAGCAAAACATAGTTCTTTTGTGGGAAAGAATTATAATGTACATCCATACGTTAATCAATTTCCAGAAATGTTTCACCGTTACATCACACATGTACATGATGTGATAGGGGATGGAAATTGTGGATTCCGAGCAATAGCTGTCTGGCTCGGTCTTCATGAAGATGCATGGTCCACAATTCGGTTTCAATTGATGGAAGAGTTAGACGCATACAAGGCAGAATACCTCGACATGTTTGGAAGTGAACATTGGAATACAACTTATAACACTTTAAACTTCTTTCGATCAGATCAAGGTGCACCATATGACCACTGGATGACAATGCCTGAAATAGGTGTCTTGATTGCTTGCAAATACAATGTGATATTACACGTTATGTCAATGACAGGCTGTTCGACGTACTTACCGCTTAGATCTACTCCGCCGGCGTGGTATCAACATGTTGTTTATACAATTGGGTATGTCAATGGTAACCATTATGTGAAACTAGTTTTAGCAGAAGGATACCCGTTTCCTACCATTACATCACATTTCTTCCGTTACAGTTATCCGTGTGCTGCTGCATGAGCTACCCCGTATACAGATCGAATACAGAAGTACAATCGTCTTTTACGTGTTAATTGTACTACAGATAATGTTATTTTAGAATAAGTAAAAATGTAATAAACATTATGTTATGCTTTATTTATATGTAAAATCTCAATGTTTATTTTTTATTTTTCTAATTATATAATTATTCAAAAAATATTTATTTATTTTTAAATAAAACCAAAAAGTAAAAGAAAAAAAACATTTTTAAACTATATAATACAAATAAATAAAAATATATAATATAAATAAATAAATAAAATAGAAAAAAAGACAATAAAAATACAAAAAACAAAAAAAACAAAAAAAAAGTAATCATGAATACAATGATTAAGGTGCATTTAGTAAATTTAAGGGTGCATTTAGCCTCCCCGAAAAAAAAAAGGTTGATGAGAGGATGGAGTATGTACTTTTGGAGGGATAGGGTACCTTTGTTTGAATGATTGTGAAGAAAAAGGGCAGGTACACTCAACTGGGACCCAAGTAAATGTCAAGTGGCGTCTTTTCCAAATAGACCATTTTGCCCTCACTTCTCTTCGGACTTGATTCTCAATTGTCAACTCTCCTGTCTATTTGGTCTTAACCAATAGGAACCACCATATTCGCTCTGTGGGCCTCACTATCTCCACTAGACATGGCCAAATGGGCCTGGGCCTGAAAAAGCCCGCCAAGAGCCCGAAACTCGGCCTACCCAAAGCCCGGCCCCGGCCCGGCCCGTCCAAATCCCGGTCTGGGCCCCCCGGGCCCTAACAGGCCCTGTTTTTCCCAAAAATTTCGGCCCGACCCGGCCCAGCCAGGTCCCAAGCCTGGTTTAAGCCCGGTCCATTTTTTCCCAAAAATATAGCCGTTTTTTTTTCAAAAATAGAGCCGTTTATTACCGTTTTTGGCGTTTTTTTTGTTTTTCTTGCCTCCAAATCACTATAAATAGGTAGTGGATGTATTGAGTTTGATACCAACTTACAAAAACGCAAAAAACGCAATTCTCGCTTACAATTCTCGATTTCTCGCTTTCTCGTGTTCATTTCATACAACTTCTCGTTCTTTCAATTTTTTCATCTTTCACTCAAAATGGCCGACGGTAGTTCACTCAAAATGTACTTCTTTAAATGTACTTTTCTTTATAATTTATATACAATTAATAGAACGTATTTTTCTTTATATATGAAATTCTAATAGAACGTATTTTTAAGTATGTTTGAGTGACCCAATTAAGTATTTTATAGTGGATACGAATAATATTTACTAAAAATGCAAAAAATACATTTTTTTACGAGGCCTGATTTAGGCCCGGGCTTGTGAACAGCCTGATCAGGCCCAGCCCTATACATCGAAGCCCGGCCCGGCCCGGGCCTGCCCAAAGCCCGGTCTTGTGAACAGTGATTGGGCCCGGACCCGCCCAAAGCCCGGTCCAGGCTAGCCCGGCCCGCTAGTTTGGACATGTCTAATCTCCACTCCCATCACCAAGTATATTTTTCTCTCTCTCCATATTTCCTCATCTCAAAATACATGTTATATCTTGTTAATGTTATTTGAATTCCTTTTTATGTTAAAATTATGTCAAATAATATATTAAGAATATAAAAAATACGTTTTAATCAGGGTTGGCTCTATGGATGGCGAGTCGGGCTACGATCTAAAACATCAAAGCTTAAGAGACATCAATTTAGAGCATCACTAACAGATTCTCTATAATTTCACTAAGATAAAGAATCAAAAGTTAAAATCTTTAAATAAAATTACATTTAACTCCAAGAGATTCTCTATATGGTTATATACAAGTAGTTTGAGCATAACTGTCATTATATGCAAGTCTCTGAAGTTCAAGTTAACTTGCTGTTACATTATGGTATTACATAACTATAATATATGTATTACGAAGAACACGTTATCATTCAATAACAGTAACAAAAATCGACCTTTAAAAATATTATGTTTTCTATGTAGTTTTTAAATAGGGATGCATATAGCACTATATAGGGGTGTAATTAGTCCATCCCATTTTTTTAGTAAAAATGTTTTGTTAATGTGATGGAGTATGAATGTGTATTTTCACCGACTTTTGTGAAGACAGTCAATTAGTTTTACATAATTTCACACAATATAAGGGTATCTTCACATATATCATGTGAATGTTACGTTATATCAATTGAAGGGTATATTTATCAAACTTTTCACGAAATTAACATTTCTTATAGAAATCCAACCCTATATGTATGTATCTATCAAATGCTACAAGGACACGTAACCATATGTCGCAATATAATTTGGTGCAGAGGCAGTGGAGCATAATTTTTTGTGGGAGTCACTATTGAGGGATCACATACGATAAGTATAGTAAGCGTTTTGATTTAAAATAGTATATTTTATTATACAAAGCTTACGAAATATATTCCGTATACTTTATTTTCACTTATCACATTCATATATGTAAATGCCAATACCGTGATCATCAAGAAACTAAAACATTAGTCATTTTTTTTTAAATTAACTACCCACTTACATATATTACATTAATTCCTCATGTAGATTCATATTATTTTCATTTAACTTCATTTACATTATTAATTGTATGATATATATATATATATATATATTATTATTATACAAATTGTATAATTAATATTTATTGATCATTAAATTGTTTTTATGGCTCTTAATGTCAGTTAATTAAATAAAATATAGAAAATAAAGTATTGATGTAACCTAAAATATATATGTATATATATATATATAATTAAAAATATATCAATTTTATGAAGAAAAATTCTGTAAATGTTGACTTTGCTAAAATAAAAATAAAATGGAAGTGTTGAATAAAGTGGCTTTATGCGAATGGCAAGTGGACACATCATTGGTTCTTGGAGAGTATCTATTCGACTCATTTTTCTATCATTCAAAAACCACTACCATGGTCATGGTGGGAAACAGATATTACATGGATATGTTTTTATTCCAATACATAAGGACAGACAACCGTAAATATTTTGATGATTAATAATGAACTAAGTTTTTAATACATATTTATTGTTATATATAGGAAAAAATCGTAATAAAAATGAAAAACTGAGAAAAACTTTGATAATCGTTTATTTGAAACAGTATGTATAATGTGTATACAAGTAATTGTAAGCAATTTTCCGGTATGCACATGTATATAACACGCACACGTGCATAAAAACCACAAAACAACTTCAATATATACATGCATATCGTCCAAATAAAGTTATAAACGGTTACCAGAGTGTTTCTCAGTTTTTCAGTTTTTTGGGTTTTTCATATATATATATATATATATTATATAGGGTCCCATTCTTTTGTTAACCAGTCATTTAGTGTTAACTGTGTTAACTAATCTGGACCCTTAATAATCAAAATCAATGGCTTAGATTAAAAACATATTTTAATTCATGATTAAACTAAACTCACGGCTAAAGCATATATGCATGGGGGTATTATAGTCATTTAATAAATCTTGATAAGGAAACAATTAAATCGAGAGCTACATTTAAGGAGGTATAACTTATCTCTAATTGATTCCATCAATAGATTCTCTCTCTCTCTCTCCAATCTCCAAATCGGCAAAAATCCTCCAAAAATCAACAGTGGTCTCCAAATCGATTTCAAAAATTAGTTCCATCAACAGCTTTCTCAAAATCGATTCGCAAAAATGGTGTGATACCACTTCCAAGGTCGTTCGATTCGAATGCATAGAAGATACGATTCGGGGGTTTCCAAAACTTGTGCAAATCGTTACCAAATCGAGCCAACCCAAATCGATTACAAATCGATTCTTAACAGAGGTGAAACCCTACGAAAACTCTCAACAAATCAGTGGTCTTCGGATTAAAGATTGAAGATAATGGCAAAATTAAAAGGTAAAATTTTGAATTTCTAGGGTTTTGAAATGGGTTTATGTTCTAGTGTTTTGAAATGGGTTCATGTTTTTTTTTGTTCAGTTAATAGGAAGATCGATACGACTGCAGATATTGTTGTTAATAGTGGAGGGGTTGATCAAGAAGTTGTTGAACAAGAATCGGCCATACCGGAGAAGGGTGAAAAACAAGTTAACGGTACATTTAGTTAACATGATTCAGTTCTAGTTCCATTTTGATAGATTTTCAATTTCTGTGTCATGAGTTTTTGGCCTTCTGCTAATTGCTACTACAATGCTAAAATTACCATGTTATTTTTCTGTCTAAAGTTAGTGGTGCTTGTTTTTGATGTACATATATGCAAGTTTTATTAAGTGCATATATGCAAGTTTGATGTGTGCATATACGCAAATGTGAACTGATGCAAATGTGAAATGTTTTGGGTGTTTTAATTGCATATATACAATTTATGATATGTGCATATATGCAAATTATGCTATGTGCATATATGCAATAATTTATATCTACACAACTATTTACTATGTTGTACCAGAAGTTTGACAAAATTTATATCTAATAACAATGAATAGAAACACCGCAAACAACACTGAGGAGCAGGAGTTCGATACTAGAACATATTGCAAAAAAAGGTTAACATGAACGCCCCTAAAACTGTTATGAATTTTAAGAAAATATTATTATCAGTAAACATATATATGACATTGTATTGAACACACAGTTAAGGAGAGCATGGTTTGTTCAAAAGCAGATACAAATCGACCTGGGGGAAATGATATACAAGAAGGTAATATTCCTAAATCAAATATTGTATGTGGATATCATGTTGTGTATAGATGCAGTTAATGGTATGTGCATATATGCACATTTTTCTATGTGACTACATATGCTTGTTGTTCGTATATTGGATATTTTATGCAAAAGACTATAAATAAATTTAAGTAGTATTTATAAAGCTTGAATAATTGCTTTATATACCTTAATAAGGTGTGCATATGTGCAACCTAACAATGTCCAATCATATGTTTGTCATGGTATATATTGAAAGTTGCTCTAATAACAACTATCTTTTTTTAACATTCGCCAAACCAGACAGCGACTTCGTAACTCAACCACGAGCACAACCTACAGGGGTTGAACAAAAGGGAAAGAAAGAACGCAAAATGGCACAAAAGAAGGAATCGAAGGTTCCCCGACAACCTTTCGGTTTGAGAACTAGAACATCACCAAAACCATTGTTTGACGCATTGAAGGAATTGAATGACGCACAAAAAGATGCTGTCAAAGACATGGGAATGGAGTTGCTGCTTTATATGACAGTGGATGGAGTGCCATCAAAAATTGGGTTTTACGTGGTCGACAACTTTAACCCGACACGTATGGAGCTAAAGCTAAGGAATGATAGAATCCCAATAACAATAGAGTCGATTCATAAAGTACTAGGAATTCCGATTGGGGGGATAGACCTGTTGGAGACTGATAAAGTAAATGAAGAGGATGACATGACCGATCTTTGGTTAAAGCAATTCACTAAAAAAGGAATTATCCCAAAAGACGTCGCATATGCCATAAAAAGATCAACCGATGGAGGAGTAACATTCAGACTTAATTTTTTGGTTATTGTGATAAACACTTTGGCAGAGTGTGGTAGAACAGGATACTGCCATGTATCATTCCTATCACATATAAGAGGCGTACACATGATAAGTCAAATAAACTGGTGCAAATATGTGTACGACATGCTTGCGGTAAGCAAGCATAAATGGAAAAGGGACAACCACTTGTCGTTCTATGCCGGTCCGCTCACTTATCTAACGGTAAACATGTTACACTAGACTTTTTATATTCAATTAGTTTGTTTAATGAATGATTACCTTTTTAATTTCGTTAATGATTTACGCGTTCATTTGGTGTATGCAGCTTTTGTACGTTGAGTCGACATCATGTCCTAACGTACAGACACTGAGTAGTGACAACGCGTTAAGGAAATGGACGCTAGATCTACTAAGGGATAGGCAGGAGGAGGAGTTAGCAAAAGGTGGTTTTGGTTACGCTCCATTGATTAATGATGGATCTGAACAAGCAATAACAAGTGCACCAAAGACAGCTATAAATGCGGATGCGACAAGGGAGAAACGTAGAAAGGTATTTGTTTCAAAATGATATAACATGTGCACTTTAGTTTCATGTAGGCAAATTGACACACATTCACGGTTTACACGTTAACAATAAATGGTAGTGCATATATGTTAATTTAGGCTTGACACATAGATTTGGTTGTGAATGTGATGGTTTAAAAATATAAATGGTCTACACATATTTATGGTGTGCATATTTACACGTATTAATAGTTGTGCATATGTGCATTTGTTGGACATGTTAGTCTATGAGTAATATCTAAAGTTTTGAAATCTTCATGCATGTGCACGTATGGAAATTTATGCATGTAAAATAAATATACATGTGCATATATGAAACAAAAGTGATTAAACAATGCATTGTGTGTTTATGAAATCTGACTAACTTGTTTGTTTAGTCGTACATTGTATTGTGCATATATGCTTTTTTCAGTGTTTAGTTATTTTTTCTGATTTCTAACATTGTAGGAGTTAAAAAGATCAATGGACGACCGGATACTTGAAATCGCGGGGCAAAAAATGGACGCAGACATAGAGTTAGCACAAGCAATTTCAGAATACCCCGACGACCCAGATTTCCAGGTTTATAAGTTGGAGTTGGCAAGCATTTTCAAAAACAGCAGGTGGGAAGTGATTGATGAGGATATAAAACAACATAGTCAACCGAACCAAACAATGACGACACCGGTGGTAACATCAAAACCTATTCATGTTGGAGATGTTTTTACACCTACGGTAGGAACAAAGAAGTCAGCAACAATACCACTTCAACACTCGGTGTCAACATCAAGCGGACCGATGTGTGAAAATATCGTGGATCCTGTTCTGACCGATAATACTCCCGAAGCAATCTTTTCAAAGAATGATAAAGGAAAAGGCGTGATATCCGGAACATAAACAAATGCTGGAAGTGTGAAAGGGAAAAACTCTGACCAACAATTGATAGCGATTGGGGACGTGGATGCACCGACCTTCAAACTCGGCGTAGACGCGCCAAAGCGGAAAAACAAGAATGATGAAAGACAGCCAGAGCAGGGAAGAGGTAGCAAGAGACTGAAAAAGTTGGGAGAAAAGATTCGTTCACCATATGTTCGGCGACCGTTACATTTGATGTTTCGGTGGACGAATCTCGGGTACAAGATTGGGTTATGAGAGGAATAGGAGGAACACCGTAAGTTTACAGATCTAATACAATACATTATTATCGTTTAACATACCTTTTAAATGCTTTTTTAAATAATGTTTATATGGGTTGGAATGCAGTGAACTGATGTTTTTATGTCGAAATGCAAAGACGTTAGATCGGATACAGATGATAAGTCTTGCATTTGAATCTGAAGTGAACAGGGAAGTAATAGATGCGTGGGCTTGTGTGATGAACGATGAAGAACGGTTGCGGAGTAATGAATCCCCTCGAAGATTGTTCTTTGCAACGGATGTGGCGGTAAGATAATATACGTACTATAACATATTAATAACTTATAATTTCTGTCAAGAAATTAGTATTATATACTAATACTATGAAATGTATGGTACATTAACAAACACTTACAGTTAGATCATATAATGTTGAATGACGAACTGGAAGAAGAAGAAAGGTATGCGAGTTTCAAAATATTGACAAATCGTTGGGGGCATTGGGACAAACAGGTGAATACTATGACGAATGTGGACTTGGTAAGCACTCTCAGAAAACTACGTTACTAGCATATACTAAGAATGTTAAAACTTTATTACTAAACAAATTAACATCATATATCTACGTAGGTGTTTTTCCCTGTTGTAGTACCACCATTCTACTATTTGGTCGTTGTGAACCTTAAGAATCCAGCGTTTATAGTTATAGACACGGAGGAGCGTGAAGGGAGAATGGCACAGTTGCATGACAAATATGCATATTCGTTGGTAATGTTAATATATGAACTTTGATTTATTAATCATCAATCCAAAAAGTGTTACTTATATTAATGTGATGTTTTTTCTTTTATTAACAGCAAGTCATGATGACCATGCATCTACACAAAATGGGATACATGCAATATCAACAGTTTGAGGAAATGTTGCCAATAATGTTTAAAGTACGATGGCAAATGGCAAAAAATCAAATCGACCAAGGCGTTGCGTTGATGAGGAACATGGAGACATACATGGGTGAGGAACCAAACAAATGGGTAAACGTCCTGTATAAGGAGAGCACCAAACAGAAAAACCAACTCAGGCAACTGCAGTCAAAGTACATCACGAAGATATTGATGAGTGAGGCGAACCTCAAGAAACACGCGATACCGATGGAGGTGGCCAAGTTTCACGAAAAGCAGGAAAAGACAAATGAAGTTGGCAAATAGTTGATAAGGTGGAAATCATTGGTTGATTGAATAGTTGTGATTAAAACTTGGGTTTATTTTTGGTTGTCGTTGCATTGAGTGTTAAACACTATTGGGTTAGATTTTTGGATACTAATTGTTGCTTTGTGTGTTAACACACTTTTTGGTTAGATTTTTGGATATTGATCGTTTAGGTTTAATCAGTATGATTGGGTTATGATAGTGGGTTTAACATTCTCAGTATATGCTAGTAACGTAGTTCTAATAAGTGCATATATGCAATTCTCTAATGTGCATATATGATATTCTCTAATGTGCATATATGCTATTATCTGATATGCTTGTTGTGGGTGTAAAATATGCATATATGCAATCTTGATATGTGCATATATGCAATTTTGATATGTGCATATATGCAATTTTAATATGTACATATATGCTGCATGTGTAAAATTTAAATAACTGCAGATCTAATAAGTGCATATATGAAATTCTCTAATGTGCATACATGCTATTATCTGATATGAATGTCGTGGGTGTAAAATATGCATATATGCAATTTTGATATGTGCATATATGCAATTTTGATATGTATATGAATTCTGTAAAATGTGAATATATGCATATCAAGCATAAGTGAAAAATTGGGTATATGAATTATGTGAAAGTAAGTACATATTGGAAAAACATATATGAGAACCGACGATAATTCTTGATACTTGAATGTCTTTGATTAATACGGTCTAAAAAATAAAACAAGTTATTCAATGACATGAATATGTCGAAACCAAAAGCTACAACATAAACAATGCAAAGTTTGTTACCAAAACAAAAAATAATAAAGATTCGACGTCCAAGAATTAAAATAAAACAAAGTAACGAACATATGAACAAAGATCGAGCTACTGACGGACAATTGCGAGAATCATGACCGTTAGACTGCCCACATTTCTTACATTTGCGTTTCGGCCGCTTACTCTTCGACTGAGTCCTCTCAAAAATTCTTATCAACCGTTTACTCAGTAATTACATCCATCTTCTGCTGTGAGGGATATTCATACGGTAACTGCAGTTCTAATACGTGCATATATGCAATTCTCCAACGTGCATAAATGCTATGCTCTGATATGCATGTTGTGGGTGTAAAATATGCATATATTCAATTTTGATATGCGCATATATGCAATTTTAATATGTGCATCTATGCAATTTTGATATGAGCATATATGCTGCATGTGTAAAATTTACATAACTGCAGATCTAATAAGTGCATATATGCAATTCTCTAATGTGCATATATGCTATAATCTGATATGCTTGTTGTGGGTGTAAAATATGCATATATGCAATTTTGATATGTGCATATATGCAATTTTGATATGTGTATATATGCAGTTTCATATCAAGCAAAAATGAGAATTTGGATATACGCATTCTGTGAAAGTAAGTACATATTGGAAAAACATATATGAGAACCGACGATAAATCTTGATACTTGTATGTCTTTGATTAATACGGTCTAAAACATAAAACAAGTTATTCAATGACGTGAATATGTCGAAACCAAAACAAACAACATAAACAATGCAAATTTTGTTACCAAAACAAAAAATAATAAAGATCCGACGTCCAAGAATTAAAATAAAACAAAGTACCTAACATATGAATCAAGATCGAGCTACTGACGGACAATTGCGAGAATCATGACCGTTAGACTGCCCACATTTCTTACATTTGCGTTTCGGCCGCTTACTCTTCGACTGAATCCTCTCAGAAATACTTATCAACCGTTTACCCGTGCCACATCCCTTGTTTCTAAGACCACTCGGGGGTACTATATCCACGTCATTTGGAACTGAAACACCGTAATACTCAGTAATTGCATCCATCTTCTGTTGTGATGGATCTTCATACGGTAACTGGGAAATTGCCTCGTTCTTGAAGTTTCCAAGTACTTCATTTAGCTTAACTAACAATGGTTTTTCATTGCGGACTAGACTTACAATGTCATCAATTGTGGAATACGCACCGGTTAACAATTTCTCTTTCTCCGGATCAGACTCGCCATACCTAACACGAGCGCTCTGTAGTTGCACAGGAACCAACTCCTGGGTCCATCTTCGCAAAACATAACGATCAGGTATGGAATCTACCGGCTCAGTGATCAGTACTTTCAGTGCATGTCGACATAAAAACCCATTCCGTATAAAGAATTTGCATTCACAATCAGCACTGTTAATTGAAACTCGGTGCGATACCTAAACAACAATACGAAAAAACAAACAATAAATAACACATACGAATTATATAGAAATAAAAACTTAAAAAGGAAGCTGGGACAAATACCTTGTACATAATCTTCGTTTCAGACAACTTATTCTTGTGACTAATGACATAAATCTTCGTATCGCCTAAAACTTCGACAATCTCAATTCCACACCTCAACATCGCCTTCTTTATCTGTTTTTGGAAATCCCTAAAATTTTTCCGCGTGTACAACCTTGCAGCATGAGATTCAATTGGATATGAACTAATTAATTGTGGAAATGTAGTCCTCGTGACGTTCTCATTAAACGATTGCGTGTTTCGTTGCTTCTCAATTGCATTATCGTAATTAATATGAAACTTAACCAGATCATAATGGAATGCAAGATATATGTTAAAAAATGCATTTGCACTCTCAGATCTGGACGTGGTTTTCATAAGACCTGACATAGGATTATCTTTAATAAAGGTCGGAATCCATGAATGACGAATAGCATACATATCTCTAAACCAATCCTCGTCACCAAGGTCATAGTCTTGAATCATACTGTTCCACTGAATCTCAAAATCTTCAAGACTAATATGAAAATTCCAGACAAGTTTGTTTATTGCCCGCTTAAAGTTAGGATTCACGTTTAAGGCGGCACTTATCTAACAAAAACGACAAATAACATTTGTAAATAGCTTTTTCAAAACGGTTATAAAAAATGTATATAACACATATAACATAAAAAACAAGATCAAAATACCTTGGCAGGAACCTTTTTCATTATGTGCCACATACATAATCGATGTCTTGATTCAGTGAACACATATGGAACAACTTGTTTCATAGATGAACATTATCCGTTATCACGACCAACGGTTGTCTATCGTAGCATTTCAAAAAGGCCCTCAACACCCACTTATAATTCTCGATTGTCTCCCCGGCAATCAACGCAGAACCGACTACAACAGAACTTTTATGATTATCTACGGCCAAAAAAGGGACAAATGACATTGCATGCCTGCAAAAAACGAATAACATACAAATAAAAAACACCGATAATACAAAAATGGTTCACTGTATAAACAAAACTTACTCGTTCGTCCGGTAAGTAGCATCAAAGGAAATTACGTCTCCAAACTCTCTATAATTAAGTTGAGCAACTTCATCGGCCCAGAAAATGGCATGTAACTCACGTTCGTCACACTTGTACTAAAAAAAATACTCGCTTTTTATATCCTTACGGTTTGACAACTTATTGATAAGCATCCTCGCATCCTTATTCCCAACAAATAACCCAACATCTCTCTTAAAATTCTGGTACTCAACAACGCTACACCTATTATGTTCAAACCCACCCTTCAACGCAATTTGTATTCTATGCGCCCTTGTTGCACCCAACTTATAACTAGAACTATTCAAAACATTCCTATAATCAGTGTACTGCATTTTCCTGTTCTTACGTGAAAATCTACGATCGTTATTATTAAACAAAACATGATTATGAGCTTCAACAAATGCGTATACCTCGTATTGAGTCTTGTCCTTCAATAAATGGATTTTAATGCATGCATTGCACCCTGACCGTTTAACATTAGAGTTTCAGTAACGCCTATCACAGGACCTAACTCAAGCGAATCAAAAAACTTCTTCTTTGGAATACCTTCTTTACTACAAACAAACCATCTAGTCTGTATAATCCCATCCTTATTTGTCTTTTTGGCATTCAACCTTACATCAAATCCCGCATAATCTGCATACGTCCTATAAATTGATTCGGCTTCTTCGTAAGATGAAAAAACATCGTTCACCTTTGGTTTAAACTGAACAGGAACATTGGGAATCCATAACTTTGAACCATCAGCTGTCTCGATAACCTCATCTTGTGCTTCAACATCTGGAAAACAAAATGTAATTGAACATGCAGGCATGAAAAAATTTAGGTCATCATAGTAGTAGCAGTAAAATAAACAGTACAGAAAATACTGCATTGCATATATGCACAAACATTGTATAAATAATATGTGTAGTTGTTCCTATACCAGCAATTAGACATGACAAATATTACATCATCATAGTCATACAACTAAAATAAACAATACATAAACTACTGCATTGCATGTATGCAGACTCATTACATAAATAATTATTATTATTGTTCCTATACCAAATTAAAAATGCTTTACGTCACATAATACAAGTTAATGTAATAAGTTAAAAATATTAAAAAAATTACAAAAATAGATTAATATGGAGATTTATAATTCCATCATCATCATCATACAAACCCAAAAAAAAACCGTAAACCAAACATACATTGCATATATGCACATGAAAATAAACCGCACGTAATAATTAACAAAAGCGAACACCATATCGCGAAACCCTACAGAATCCCTAACTCAGAACGCCTAACAAAACCAATAATTAAAATTAAAATATAAAAAAACGAACCTACAGAATCTTCATCGTTGATCGGCTCTTCAACGTTACTGCACGATGTCGGGTTACAATCATCAACATTCTCAAAATCAAAATCTTCAACACTGCGGGTCTGCACATAGGTACTAATCTGCGTAAGAACACCATCAACAGGTTGGACACTATCCTTCACCAAAGCTTGTTCTTCGATATCGTTGGAATAATCATTCTGATTAGAAACGGAAGACGGAAACATTGAAACACCATTTTCTTCTTGAGTAGAATTCATGATCGATTATGATTGAACCAGTAAAAACGTGGAAAGAATATGAATGATATGATAAGATTAAGAGAAAAGATTATGAAGATTATCATTAATATTAAAAAAATATAAAATCATAACTACCAAGATTAGATGGAGTAAAATGTGGAATGTAAACATACTTGAAATAATAAAAAACTTGTTCTTCCAAATATGCCCCTGAATAAACCGTGAATAGGGTAGAAAAACCAAACATCAAACTTGATTCCTATTGGTTGAGACAAGTTAATAAGGTAACACTAATTTGGGGGTTAACAAAAGAAGGGCCCTCATATTATATATATATATATATATATATATATATATATATATATATATATATATATATATAGGGGAGGTTTCTTATGCAAACCAACCATTTCTTAGAAACTATAGAAACCACTTTATAGCCAATCAATTTAAATATTTTCAGATTATTATTATTATTTTTTAATTAAACCCGAAAGGGCTTAAATGTCATTATGTAATTAATTTAATTTTAACCTTTTTTTAATTACCTCTTAAGTTTAGCAACTAAGCACAATTATAGGGATTATGATCATTATCGATATCCTGCAGATTCCTTCACGATTTTTTTTATCTTGATTCTCCAAACAATTGTGAATATCGAACCAAAAATAACGATTTTGTTGTTTATAAAATACAAAAATCATGAATCCATGGTGTTCAAGAAGAAGTCGAACCCAGAAATATAAAGCCATATAAATTCATGAACACACAAACATAAAGCAATATAAAATCATGAACCCAGGAACATGAATCCATAAAATCATGAACCCAGAATCATGAATCCATATAAAACCATGAACCCAGAAACATGAAACCTTATAAAATCATGAACCCAGAATCATGAAGACAAAACCCAGAAAAAGACCAAAATCATGAACCTAGAAACATGAAACCAAAAATCATCAACTCAGAAACAAGAAGATAAAATCAGATGGGTCTGTGAAATCGACGAAGTGGAGGGGTGGTTGCCGGCGGCTGAATGTGCAGGGTTGCCGGTGTCTTTTCTTGCTGTGAAGAAGAAATCGAGCAGATACGGGATGGTGGTGGGTGCGGCTGTGATTGCAATCGAGAGAGAAGAAGAACGAGAGGGAGAGTGTTATGGCCATGATTTTTAAAGAAGAGGGTAAGGTCGCCATCGGTGTTATGGCCATGAACCTGCTCCTGAATGATGAAGAAGAGGGAACCCATGGAAATGTTTAATTGGGGAAAGTGAATCACGTGACACACCTAAATATTTTGACGAAAAAACCCTTGTGGGCATGTTTTACTTTTGAAATTAATTATTGAATGGTCAATATTTACACAAAATGCCACCGGATTAATATGAGCCTTAGATGAATTAATTGGATGGTGATTAGGATAGTTGCATAGTTTCTAGGAATGTAGTGGTTTGCAAAAAATATCACCCCTATATATATATATATACACACATATGTATATATATAGTGTGTGTGTGTGTGTGTGTCTGTTGAAGGGTATTATCTTTTAACTTTTTTTTCTTTTTAAATGGTGGTGGCATTGCAATACATAACAAAATAAAATGGTGCCACCGTTAAGAAGCATGTGATCATGTGAGAAGTGTGTTTTTAATCCGTTGATCACATTTAGTCAAATACATTTCCATGAATTGCGGCTTAAAAGAGAATTGATCCGGTGCATCTCGATGTATCTTATCTTCATCTCATCCTATTGTTCATTCATTTCTCATCTAACGGTTGATAACTACTTCTCACATTTCTCACCAAATTTGTAATAACCAAGACCAATTGTTAGAGTTTCTAGTTTTGTGGAGGAATTTAATAAGTTTGGAAGTTGAGGGGCTGAATTGTTAATTTAGGGTCAGGGTATAATAACCAAATGATCGTCACAAAACCCTAGTTTTGGACAATCATTTGGGTGGGTTACGGCTGAAGCTTGAGAGAGAGGAGAAAAAGGGTTTTGGAAGCTCTTGTACATTTGAAGAAGAGAATCATCAGTCTTGGAAATCAGAAGAAGGGTGGTGTTGGAATTCGTTTTCTACAAGAATCTACCAGGTAATTTCTAATCTATAACTCTATTTAGGATTGATTGGATGATTATTGGGATGTTTGAGGGTCTTCCTTGTTAGTGTTAGTTGAGGCTCTAAAGAAAGATTTAAATGCTTTAAATCGTGTTTAGTTAGCAAAGTTATGCGGGAAATGGTTATAGACCAATTATGTGGCTAGTTATCGCTTTTTCGCATCGATTCAAGGGTTTTGGTTGGATTTTGTTGCTGTTATTCGTCAACAGCGCCGCACCCGTAAAGTCTCGATAATTGAGAGTTTCCGGATAAGTATCCGGTAAGTCTCATTGTTGAGGGTTTCCGGAAGGATGTCCGGTAAGTCGAGTGCCCGGTAAGTAGAAAGTGTCCGGATGTAGAGTCATCCGGAAAGTAGAGTCATCCGAACAGTAGGGTTATCCGGATAGTTGTGTTGTCCGAAAAGATGTGTTGTTCGGAATGTAAGGATGTCCGGAAAGTTGTGTGTCCGGAAAGATGAGTGATCAGCTTATGTTTTGTCCATTCATTCAGGAAAATCGATTGGAAGTCGGGAACAGATTAGAAAAGAGAAGTAAGAGCACCAGGTGAGTTTTCTAACTAAAATGTGTGACTTTTAATGTGTTTCTAAAGCAAGACATGATGAATAATGCCATGTTTATTTTTATGCTTTTATCGACATGATAGTTGTTTAAAGTTTTATGTGGGATGTATGCATACATTGATTTTGATGTAAATTGGCTAAGTCGGGGGGTGTGGCCCGCCAGCTCGTGCCGGGGGGTGTGTCCCGTTTATGCCAAGGGAGGTGTGACCCTGTAAGGCAGCATGAGACTGACTCGTTGTCACCATAGGGTGACTTCAGGGTGCCAATCTACGAAGGGGGCGGACCTTTATCCCTGAATGATTTTATATGAACAGTTTTATGAATGATTTATACTGAAAATGATAAACTGTTTTTAAATGCTTTGATAACTGTTACGAGGGACTCACTAGACCTCATGGTCTAACCCTCGCATTTTCCAAACTAAACCTTTTCAGGTAAGCAGATAGTAGGAGGCTCCGGTATGTGAGCAAGCGCAGGATAGTGTACAGAAGCAGATTGAGACAGTGCCACTCATACTTTTAGTGGTAGTTATTCTCAGTTGTGTATAGGTTGTTTCCGTCAACCTAAGTTGTTTAGACAGATGTAATGAAATTTCATGGACCTAGTGTTGTAATTGTTTAATATTAATGCTATGTATGCTTTATTTAGACTGGGTTGTTACAGTTGGTATCAGAGCCGTAGTTTAAGGGATTTAGGTGACCGGACGGGCCTAAACTTAAACTTTGGGAGTAGAAATCACAACTGAGAATCAGGAAATGCGTTAGGAGGACACTAATATAAAAATAGGACTAATAGGGTACCGAGGACGGTCATGTAAGGTAAGTTTGGGATTACACCTGGCCAGTGTAATTGCGAGCTTCCAGGTACATGTATGTGCTTAATCTGCCTTATTATTCCGATGTTGTAGCCTTAAGCTAGCTTATATGTCGTATTCCAGTAATTTAGAATGTCAGTAAGATCTCTGAGATTAGGTTGAGACCCAGCGTTGGGGAGGTATCGTAAAAGATCATCTGCGTTGTGATGTATGTACACATCGTAGATAAGGAGTGTTGTTTGGAATGTTATGAGTCGTCTAGAGATAGATCTTTGTGGGTTCGAAGATGGTGAACGATTGCTTTTGAGTAAGACTCCTAGTTTTGGAGAGTCCCGATTCTAGAGATCGTGAGATAGATCAGTTGTGTTGGTAAGGGGGAAAGTGACAAGATCTTGAAAGCTTCAATTCAAGAACGGATGGGAGATTAGAACCTTGACTCCTTGGTCGAGCTTTTCAGTGACAGGATCAATAAAGGGAAGATATACGTGGTGGATTGGGATATGTAAAGGTAGAAGGTGAGATGATTGGTCGTGACGAAAATAGTAGGAGATGGTTGAGTAAGTGGACCGTTGAATGTATGTATAGCAAGTTGTTGCAAGGCCGAGAGGACGGCCATTGGTCGAAGATAAAGTGCAAATGTTAAGTTGCGTGAGTAAAACGGTTGACCTTGTTTGAGTGAGTAGCCTTCATTTGCGAGTAGAGTTTCATGCATTGCGTTCTTGTGTGTGTTACATGAGTTTTCGTGATTAAAAGCAAATACGTAAATAGCAATTTGGTCGGGGTTGAGTCAACATGTACAAACGTGTGTTTAAAGAATGAGGCAATTTCATTTGCGTCGCATAACGAACTTTTGAGCTTAGTAATTTACAAAATACCTCGCAATTTTCATGATAAGTTAAATTGTTGCAAAAGTCAAGAAAAATGTTTGTCAGCAAAACTTTTATAACCAAACTGAGTATTGAAACGTTGATGTCATATAAATGAGGGTGAGAACCGACCGGTCTATTTCGGGTCGGTAATTTCTTTCTGAATTTTGTCGTATAAAAATATTTTCATTCAAAAATGTTACTGTCGTAACAACGTCGTTTTGGTTGAGTAAGATTGCGTATTTACTGAAAAGTTGCGTACGAGCGATTCTCGAGATCGCCGTGTAGAGCATCGGAGTTATGAGAGTGTTAGGGTCATGTGTACCCAAATTGTTTCCAAGTGATACTTCTTTAAAATGATAAAAGTGCGAAATGAATTATTTATTTCGTTGTCATGCATGAAGGCTATGAACTCACTAGGTCGTAGAGTATCATATTTTAAGAGATGGAAGGATTCCGAGAGCAAAAAGGTGCTGGTCAAACCAGGGTAGAATGTTTGTAGTTGTGGTGTTGGTGCCAGGAAGAGAGGTGAATAGTGGAAGAGTCAGAAGTGGACTTTAGTGTTGTAATAACCAGGTATTTTATTTAATTGTTTAAATTATATTATTATAGTTTAAAATGGATTTAGGATAATTTATGAATTTTGAGACTTTATTTTAGTATTTTATGGAGTTAGAAGTTAAGGGGTAAGTTTTAATTTCTATTTGGAAGTTTGGGGGTAGGTTTTTCCAAATAAGAAAAGTTTGGGGTTTGTCTAGTATTTGTGAAATATCTCATCACCACCACCGCTTTTATCACTTCTAGTAGAGGAGGTGTCCTCTTTTTAGAAAAGTTAGTATTTTGTGTGTATGTGTGTGTGTTTTATGGTAGAGGGAAAAGAGAGAGAGAATCGAAAAGAGAAAAGAAGGAGAAAGAAGCAAGGGTTCAGCTGGGTATTAAGAATCAGTTCAAGAAATTCTAAGGTAATAATCTTGTCTAAATCCTTACTTTTATATATATTAGTTCCTAAAGTTTGCTATAATGGTAGAGGTGGGTTTTAATAATTTTAGAAGGATATATGAATTTTGGGTATGGATTAGTGTTCTAATGGTAGTATAAAACATATCTGCAAAGTATCATAATTATTCATGATGTAAAACTGCAAAATCTGGGTTTAGGATGAAACCGTAGGTTGCGACTTTCATAAAACTAGCAACTGTGGGTTGCGACTTTCATGAAACTCGCAACAGTGGGTTGCGACTTTGGTGAAACTCGCAACAGTGGGTTGCGACTTTGGTGGAAATCGCAATAGTTGGTTGCGACTTTGGGGGATATCGCAGTAGTTAGTTGCGACTTTCACTGTGCATTGCGATAAGGATTTATGTAGCTAGTTGGTTGCGATAGAGACGAGGATTCTTGGGTTTTTACAATTTTAAGTCTTTAAAAAGGAATATTTGTATCTTATCTGATTTCAGATTCTGTGAACTTGGGATAAGGGATTGAAGTGCTTGTTAATAGCGTGGAAAGAGTTTGGTGATAAGCAAAACAGGTGAGTTTTGCTTCAAAATATTTTTAACTGTAATACATATATGTGTGGAATGGATATATGATTAAGGTGTGAATATTATGTGTTTATAATATAGTAAGATATTATATTTATATGTGCATTTCACTACACAAGTGTACATTAGTCGGGTTCCGGGGTGCGGACCGATGGGTAGCCGGGTTCCGGTGTGCGGACCGGTGAGTAGCCGTGTTCCGGTGTGCGGACCGGTAACGTTGATTATTTATTAGTTGGCTTGCTACCAATTAATATGGCCAGTTGTGGAGGAATAAGGTGGGACGAGATGTACGAGTCTTGAATGGTATTGATATACGTGTAGTATATGGATGTATATGAAAAGTTTTATATAAATGGTTTTGATACAAAGGTTTACTAAACTGACAGGAATTTTCTCACTAGACCATTAGGTCTAACCCTCATTGTTGTTTTAAAAATATGTATTCCAGGTGAAGGATCGGGTAAGAGCCAGTGAATAGGATAATTGATGGATAGCTTTGGTGAAGACTTTTGTTATGAAGATATAGATGCGTTTTTGTACTTATGACTTTGTTGTTAGTCATAATGTAAATTACTTTGCGAAAAGTTTGTACTGAATTACTTATTATGTTTACCAAGACTATGGGACCGAATATGAAATATGATATATCTTTTGATAAAATTATGTTATGAAATGTATGTTATTTGTATATATATGGATGCGGGTTGTTACAGATGGTATCAGAGCCCTAGTTTAAGAGATTTAGGTATTGGTACTTGTACCTAGACTTAAACTGCATGTGAAGTAGGATGTCCCTATTATTTTAGAACCTGGGGATGCTAAGTATAAAAAGGTAGAAGGAACATCATGTAAGGTAATTTCAGATTACACCTGGCCAGTGTAATTATGATCTTACAGGTACATGTTTGAACTGGAATACCTTGTTATATGGGGTATGTGCTTATGTGTATATTAATCTTGTTTGAATCTACAGAATGGTAAGTGGCACTAGACAAAAGAATCGAAGGGGAGGAAGGAATTCGGGTGGAGAGAACCCACCAGTAGGAATAGGGGGAAGAGGAGGAGATCGTGGTGGAGGCAGAACCGGAGGTAGAATCGGGGGCCAGACTGGAGGCCGAACTGGGGGTAGAACACAACCACAAGGTACAGAGTTTGTTACACGGGATGACCTGACTGCTGAAATAGGAAGACTACAGGCTAGCATACAAGCCATGTTTGAACGAAGTCGTCATAATGAAGCTGATACACCAGATCCGGAACCTGAAGTCGAAATGCCAATCACCCCTGCTGTCTTACCGGTAATGAAAAAGTGTGATTACAAAATGTTTCTTAGTTACAAGCCCCCTACGTACTCAGGAGATCGGGATCCAGTAAAAGCGATGAGATGGCTGCAAGAAATAGAAGCTATCTTCAAGACGAGTAAATGTGCTGAAGAGGATAGAGTACTTTATGGAACTGTAATGTTAAAGAACGATGCTTTATACTAGTGGGAGGCTCATATTGAATCGGGAGGATCGGACATATATTCTACTTTTTCTTGGGAAGAATTCGTTTTAGCTTTCACAAAACAATTCTGTCCACAAGCAGCCGTCAGACAATTGGAGGAAGAATTTATGAGCCTACAACAAGGGAATTTGTCAGTTAGAGACTATAGTGCTCGTTTCTTAGAAAAATCTTGTTTTGCGGGATATTACGTTGCTACGGAGAAACTGAAGATGGATAGATTTATCTATGGGCTAAATTCAGAAGTCAGAAGATTAGTGACTGCAACAAGGCCAGATACCTTTACAGCCGCAGTGGACGCTGCTGAAAATGTAGAACGAGACAACAGAAGGGATGCCGGTGATAAGAGTACGGGGAAAAGGAAATGGGAAGGGCCACCACATGATCTGAAGAAGTCCCGGTTTCAGAGGTTCGATAATCGTCCACCTTTCCGACCAATGGAAAGACCTTGTCCGAAGTGCCACCGTACCCATCAAGGAAACTGTCAGATTGAATCGCGGGTTTGTTATAGGTGTGGGAAGACCGGGCATGTTATTAAAGATTGTCGATTAACGCGGTTTTGTTTCTTGTGTAATTCTCCGGACCACCTTCAGTCAGATTGTCCAAGAGGTAGAATACAACAGGGGGGCACATCAGGGAAACCAGCAATTACTAGACCAGTAGTTCCAAGAATAGAACCGCCGAGAACAAGGGGTCGAACATTTCAAATGACAGCTAAAGAGGCGGAGGAAACTCCGGATGTGGTTACAGGTACATTTTTCATAAACTCTACACGTGCTAAAGTGTTGTTTGACTCCGGTGCAAACCGATCTTTTGTGTCTCCTTCATTTGCTGCTCACATGCGTTTAGAGCCTAAAATGTTAGAACATGCCTTACTGGTAGACACTGCAAATGATAACCAAGTGTTAGTTAAAGAAGTTTTTGATTGCTGTGTGATAAATATAGAGAGGTGTGGAGTACCGATACAACTATTTCTATAGCCTTGATCGAGTTTGATGTGGTAGTAGGGATGGATTGGTTAGCTGAGAATCAGGCTAACATAGTTTGTGATAAGAAATTAATCAATGTCGTTTTACCTGATAAGAGGTCAGTAGTGATTTATGGTGATCGTAAGAATCATCAGTCTAGCCTAATATCTATGATAAAAGCCCGTAAATATGTCAGCAAGGGTTGCCTGAGTTACTTAGCCTATGTGATAGATAGTAGGCCTGAAAAGATTAAGTTGGAAGATATTCCTATTGTTAGTGAATTTTCAGAAGTTTTCCCTGAAGACTTGAATAGTCTTCCTCCAGTTAGACAAGTAGAATTTGGTATAGACTTAGTTCCTGGAGCCACTTCTATTGCTCGAGCACCGTATCGTCTGGGACCTCCAGAGATGAAAGAAATGATGGTACAATTACAAGACCTATCCGACAAAGGCTTCATCAGACCTAGTTCTTCGCCGTGGAGAGCGCCAGTTTTGTTTGTGAAAAAGAAGGATGGTTCGATGAGAATGTGTATCGACTACCGGGAACTGAATAAGCGCACGATCAAGAACAAGTATCCGCTTCCCAGAATTGATGACCTCTTCGATCAATTGGTTGGAGCCTGCTATTTCTCCAAGATTGATCTAAGATCTGGTTATCATCAGTTGAAGGTTAAAGAAGAAGATGTTCTGAAGACTGCTTTTCGAACAAGGTATGGCCATTATGAATTCTTAGTAATGCCGTTCGGTTTGACGAATGCTCCAGCTGCCTTTATGGATTTAATAAATCGAGTATGTAAGTCGTATCTCGATAAATTTGTTATTGTATTTATCGATGATATACTTATCTATTCTCGGTCCAAAGAAGAGCACGCGCAACATCTTCGTTTGATTCTGGAGTTATTGAAGAAAGAAAAGTTGTATGCTAAATTTTTGAAATGTGAATTATGGCTACGAGAAGTTCAGTTTCTGGGGCATGTAGTTTCCGAAGAAGGTATACAAGTTGATCCGATGAAAGTGGAAGCAGTTGAAAAGTGGGAACCGCCGAAGACAGCAACGGAAGTAAGAAGTTTTCTGGGTTTAGCCGGCTACTATTGAAAGTTTATAAAAGAATTCTCTCGTATTGCCACATCTTTGACTAAGCTGACTCGAAAGAATCTGAAGTTTGAATGGAAAGCAGAACATGATGGAGCATTCCGGATATTGAAAGAGAAACTGTGCAGCGCGCCGATTTTGTCACTACCTGAAGGTTCTGAAGACTTTGTTGTTTACAGTGATGCTTCTAAACTGGGATTGGGATGTGTACTTATGCAGCGTGGGAAAGTTATTGCTTATGCTTCTCGTCAACTAAAAGATCATGAACGACAATATCCAACACACGACATGGAACTTGCAGCAGTTGTTTTCGCGTTGAAGATTTGGAGACATTATCTTTATGGTTCCAAATGTCAAATTTATACCGATCATAAGAGTCTCCAACATCTCTTCGATCAGAAGGAATTAAATATGAGACAAATAAGATGGCTAGAACTGGTGAATGATTACGACTGTGAAATTCTTTATCATCCGGGAAAGGCGAATGTGGTAGCTGATGCACTGAGTCGTCAAGAAAGGAGTGGAACAATAAAAGCTATTTCACTAAGGGCTGAACTCTTGCCTAACATCTTTGAAGAACTGTTGAAGTGTCAAATAGAAGCCTACCAGGAAGAATATTTGAAGTCAGAACGGTTAGTGGGGATATCAGCATTGCTTGTGAAAGATGACCGTGGGTTGTTGTGTCTGGGAAACAGAAGTTGGGTTCCTCGTTTGGGTGGATTACGTGATCGTGTATTACAAGAAGCTCATCAGTCTCGTTTCTCTATTCATCCAGGCACGAATAAGATGTATAAAGATCTGAAACAATTCTATTGGTGGCCGGGAATAAAAAGAAGCATTGCTCAACATGTGGAAGAATGTACTACATGTAAAAAGGTAAAAATTGAACATCAAAAACCGTTTGGTCAGTTACAACGACTGGAAATACCGATGTGGAAATGGGATCAGATTACTACAGATTTCATCACAAAGCTACCAAGGACTCCGAAGGGATTCGATTCTATTTGGGTGATTGTTGATAGATTGACGAAATCTGCTCACTTTTTACCAATAAAGGAAACTGATTCATTGGAACGTTTAGCTAAATTGTACATCAACGAAATAGTAACTCGATATGGAGTTCCGATCTCGATTATTTCAGATTGGGATAGTCGTTTTACTTCAAGGTTCTGGAGAAGTTTTCAAAAGGAGACGGGGACGCAGATAAAGTTAAGTACAGCTTATCATCCTCAAACTGACGGTCAGAGTGAACGGACGATTCAGACATTAGAAGATATGCTCCGGGCTTGCATTGTTGACTTTGGGGGATCGTGGGATAAGCATTTACCGTTGATCGAATTTGCCTACAACAACAGTTATCATTCCAGCATTCAAGCGGCACCGTTTGAAGTATTGTATGGTAGAAAATGTCGAACGCCTCTGTGTTGGAATGAAGTGGGAGAGAAACAGTTAGCGGGGCCATATATAGTTCAGTTAACCGCGGATAAGGTTACTCGGATTCGAGAACGTTTGAAAGTGGCTCAAGACAGACAGAAAAGTTACGCCGACCGACGCCGGAAACCGTTAGAGTTCCAAGTTGGAGATTTTGTAATGTTAAAAGTCTCACCTTGGAAAGGATTCATTCGATTTGGAAAGCAAGGTAAACTTAGCCCAAGGTACATCGGGCCGTTTGCAATCATTGAAAGCATTGGTGAAGTAGCCTACAGATTGGATCTTCCGCTAGAGTTAAGCGGGATTCACAACGCGTTTCATGTATCGAATTTTCGGAAGTGTTTGGTTACATCTGATCAGGCAGTGTCTCTACCAGATATACAAGTTGATGAAAAGCTGAATTATGTGGAGGAACCTGAAGCTATTGTCGACCGTAAAGTCAAGGTTCTGCGGAATAAGGAGATCAGACAAGTAAAAGTACAGTGGCGACATCACAGAGGTCAGGATGCTACATGGGAATCAGAGTCAGAAATGAGAACCAAATACCCCCATCTTTTCGCTTAACTGAATTCCGGGACGGAATTCTTTTAAGGGGGAGATGTTGTAATAACAAGGTATTTTATTTAATTGTTTAAATTATATTATTATAGTTTAAAATGGATTTAGGATAATTTATGAATTTTGAGACTTTATTTTAGTATTTTATGGAGTAAGAAGTTAAGGGGTAAGTTTTAATTTCTATTTTGAAGTTTGGGGGTAGGTTTTGCCAAATAAGAAAAGTTTGGGGTTTGTCTAGTATTTGTGAAATATCTCATCACCACCACCGCTTTTATCAATTCTAGTAGAGGAGGTGTCCTCTTTTTAGAAAAGTTAGTATTTTGTGTGTATGTGTGTGTGTGTTTTACGGTAGAGGGAAAAGAGAGAGAGAATCGAAAAGAGAAAAGAAGGAGAAAGAAGCAAGGGTTCAGCTGGGTATTAAGAATCAGTTCAAGAAATTCTAAGGTAATAATCTTGTCTAAATCCTTGCTTTTATATATATTAGTTCCTAAAGTTTGCTATAATGGTAGAGGTGGGTTTTAATAATTTTAGAAGGATATATGAATTTTGGGTATGGATTAGTGTTCTAATGGTAGTATAGAACATATCTGCAAAGTATCATAATTATTCATGATGTAAAACTGCAAAATCTGGGTTTAGGATGAAACAGTAGGTTGCGACTTTCATAAAACTCGCAACTGTGGGTTGCGACTTTCATGAAAATCGCAACAGTGGGTTGCGACTTTGGTGAAACTCGCAACAGTGGGTTGCGACTTTGGTGGAAATCGCAATAGTTGGTTGCGACTTTGGGGGATATCGCAGTAGTTAGTTGCGACTTTCAATGTGCTGTGCGATAAGGATTTATGTAGCTAGTTGGTTGCGATAGAGACGAGGATTCTTGGGTTTTTACAATTTTAAGTCTTTAAAAAGGAATATTTGTATCTTATCTGATTTCAGATTCTGTGAACTTGGGATAAGGGATTGAAGTGCTTGTTAATAGCGTGGAAAGAGTTTGGTGATAAGCAAAACAGGTGAGTTTTGCTTCAAAATATTTTTAACTAGAATACATATATGTGTGGAATGGATATATGATTAAGGTGTGAATATTATGTGTTTATAATATAGTAAGATATTATATTTATATGTGCATTTCACTACACAAGTGTACATTAGTCGGGTTCCGAGGTGCGGACCGATGGGTAGCCGGGTTCAGGTGTGCGGACCGGTGAGTAGTCGGGTTCCGGTGTGCGGACCGGTAACGTTGATTATTTATTAGTTGGCTTGCTACCAATTAATATGGCCAGTTGTGGAGGAATAAGGTGGGACGAGATGTACGAGTCTTGAATGGTATTGATATACGTGTAGTATATGGATGTATATGAAAAGTTTTATATAAATGGTTTTGATACAAAGGTTTACTAAACTGACAGGGATTTTCTCACTAGACCATTAGGTCTAACCCTCATTGTTGTTTTAAAAATATGTATTCTAGGTGGAGGATCGGGTAAGAGCCAGTGAATAGGATAATTGATGGATAGCTTTGGTGAAGACTTTTGTTATGAAGATATAGATGCGTTTTTGTACTTATGACTTTGTTGTTAGTCATAATGTAAATTACTTTGCGAAAAGTTTGTACTGAATTACTTATTATGTTTACCAAGACTATGGGACCGAATATGAAATATGGTATATCTTTTGATAAAATTATGTTATGAAATGTATGTTATTTGTATATATATGGATGCGGGTTGTTACAAGTGTCGGTTGTAGGAGGGTCTGTACCCTTGTTCGGTAACTGGAAATACAGTTGGCAAGGGGCGGTTGTGTCCGGAGGAAGGACTAGAAGTCATCAAGGTGTTGGTTTTAGCAACTTGATATGAGTAGTGTGGTGAAGTAGGAATGAATATCCTCGACGTCGAAGAAGAATTTTAAGGTGATCTTGTAATATTGACGTTGCTTGAGTGAGTTCGAAATGAGGGATACGAGATGTAAATTCGATAATGATATGTCGGGAGGATTAGGTTCCGTAAGGGACCCTTGTTGAAGAATAAGTTAAGGAAGTATCAACAGGCCAACTATTGACGTCGGAGTCGGCAGTCATGTGAAGTGTATGAGGCCGAAGACTATAATCAGAAAGTTGAGAGTTGAAGGATCACCCTGTAGGGGTGTTAATCTAGTGAAAGACTGCTGCTTTAGATAAGCATTTTACTTACGAGGTGGATGGTTCGTAAAAGATGTAGTATTTAGCACGAACAAAGTAAGTGTATAGATTATGTCTATCTGTGAGGGAATGTGCCCTGTCTATGTGATGGTTTGGGATCGCAGAGATCTAGCAAGAAACGAGTATGTTAGAGTTAATCAGAAATTCGTGAGTTGTGGCTCAACTAGAGTTGGGGAGAGACAAAGTAGCGAGATAGACTCGGTTATTTATGTGGGAGAACATGAGAGTAAGTTTGAGTTGTGCACGGATGACCATGGGAGACCTGGTCTGCAGCGAGATGTTATGGGTGGAGATTGTACGGTCGAGTAGTGGCAGCAATCGCCTAGTTAAATGTGCCAGTCAGTGTTGTAGTAATGTGACGTTAGGAAGAGGAAGCAGCAGATGGGAGCCTTTTCGGGGGTTCCGGATGAGGTGTACAATTGGTTAATCAAGTTGTTGGAGCACGTGGTTTGTAAGTTGGCGTTGTGATTTGGCTTGTGTCAGAATAGAATGTCGGAGCGGAAGTAAGTGATTACCCAAATAAGAAACCAAGTGTTTTTGATTGTGTGAGTTGCTAAGTAAGCATGTTGCTGAAATCTTTGGAAGTTTAGAGAAGGCGATGGATGGGTTAATCGAAGATGTGGTGTAGTAGATGCGAAATCTTTGAAGAATGTGAATTGTTTCTTATGTATGGAGGAATTATTCGAGGAGGTAATAGTGAGAGATCAAAGGATGTGTAATGACTTCGAACACACGTGTCATTTCGAGATGACTTGATTGAATGCCCTAAGATAGAATTTTGATGTAACCGTTTGATTATGTATAGTATCGAGAGAATGTTTCAGCAAGTGAGAAGGTCGGAAGAGAGGGGCAAGCAATGTTGGTGGGCAGTGCTCCACGCTAACGTGGGGAGATGAGGATAGTATGTCGGAACAAGTGAGTAGGTTGGAGGTAGTAAGCTTGGCAGTAGCACCGAAGGGTGGAGTAGTGTGTAAGTCGCCATCGATAAGTGTGCGAACCTTTGGAAAGAGTATTGAGGAAGGGAATTGTGTATGATCTTGTGCAGGAGAGAAGTAGATAAGACAACTGAATGAGTCAAGTTAGTGACTTTGTGAGAAATGTTTAATCGAATTGGTCGTTCAGTAATAAGCTATTGAGAATAGTTTTGCGAGGGTAATCAAAGTTCCGTTATTTACAACTGGACGCTTATGGCAGGCGGTGAGAATTGATGAGTCTTTAGGATAAGTTCATTTCGGATAGGCGAACTCTTCCAATAAGGAATTGTGGAGTTTCCCTGCGATTAGTCACGTTTTGAAATGATGAAGTGGTGAGAACGTACGAATTAGTTGTCGAGCTGTAGCCGAGGTGATCCGGGGAGGGAATATGATCTGCATAGACGTATATCGGTTGGAAGAAGTAACCTAGAATTACATGTAACCCGATGAGGGAACTCTTAGGTGTGAGTTCGTCGGGAGGTGCGAGGGCGATCTTGTGCCAAGTGGTCAAGCGAGTGATTGTTCCTGGTTTTAGATTCTCGTTGTAGCGGCGGGGAATTTCCGCCAAGTTCCATATTTTAAGGAAGTAAGAGGTACGAGAGACCGTAAGTAGGCGTGTTGTAAAGCCGTGAGTCCCGCCGTGAGGGCGGAAACAAGCAAATAGAGGCGCGGTTGGCCTTGGTTTTCTAGTGGTATTTAAGCAAGTATAGTATTCGGAGGGGTTGCAAGTAGATAGTACAAGATGACACGTCATAGCAAAGTGATGACTCGCCGAGGGCGGTTCCAATGTATGGTGTACGATTATGTTTCCCATCAGAACGGTTTGGGGTGACCGAGTAGAACTGAGCTGGTTGGATTGAAAAATATAAGACTTTTGAACCTTGAAGTTTGAGAGAAAGGTAAGGTGGACTAAGTCTGTGGATCCGTCGAAGTTATGAAAGTTGAATAGATAGTGCGTGATCTTGAGGTACACGATGGAATTTTGAGAAGAAATTCATAGTGTGTTGTACGTCTCTTTTGTGGAGAGCCGATATGGGAAATGAGGTGATGACGACCTTGCAAGAATTACAGACAATAAGAAGTGTTTGTCAGATGCCGAGGTGGCTGTTCCTTTGGGAGACACCAGTGTAGATGAGAGATTGACTTAGGTAGGAGAATCGATTGAATTCGTGAGCAGTAAGGTTTGCAAAATGAGGAACAAGGAGGTTCGGCTAGCATAAGTCCAGTGGAGGTATCATAAGGGACGAGGGGCAAAGTGGGAAGTAGAATCAGATAAGAAGTCCAGGTACCCTCATCTTTTTGAAAATGGAATTCCGGGGACGGAATTCTTTTTAGGGGGGAGTGTTGTAATAACCAAGACCAATTGTTAGAGTTTCTATTTTTGTGGAGGAATTTAATAAGTTTGGAAGTTGAGGGGCTGAATTGTTAATTTAGGGTCAGGGTATAATAACCAAATGATTGGCACAAAACCCTAGTTTTGGACAATCATTTGGGTGGGTTACGGCTGAAGCTTGAGAGAGAGGAGAAAAAGGGTTTTGGAAGCTCTTGTACATTTGAAGAAGAGAATCACCAGTCTTGGAAATCAGAAGAAGGGTGGTGCTGGAATTCGTTTTCTACAAGAATCTACCAGGTAATTTCTAATCTATAACTCTATTTAGGACTGATTTGATGACTATTGGGATGTTTGAGGGTTCTTCCTTGTTAGTGTTAGTTGAGGCTATAAAGAAAGATTTAAATGCTTTAAATCGTGTTTAGTTAGCCAAGCTATGCGGGAAATGGTTATAGACCAATTATGTGGCTAGTTATCGCTTTTTCGCATCGATTCAAGGGTTTTGGTTGGATTTTGTCGTTGTTATTCGTCAACAGCACTGCACCCGTAAAGTCTCGATAATTGAGAGTTTCCGGATAAGTATCCGGTAAGTCTCATTGTTGAGGGTTTTCGGAAGGATGTCCGGTAAGTCGAGTGTCCGGTAAGTCGAGTGCCCGGTAAGTAGAAAGTATCCGGATGTAGAGTCATCCGGAAAGATGAGTCATCCGGACAGTAGGGTTATCCGGATAGTTGTGTTGTCCGGAAAGATGTGTTGTTCGGAATGTAAGGATGTCCGAAAAGTTGTGTGTCCGGAAAGATGAGTGATCAGCTTATGTTTTGTCCATTCATTCAGGAAAATCGATTGGAAGTCGGGAACAGATTAGAAAAGAGAAGTAAGAGCACCAGGTGAGTTTTCTAACTAAAAGGTGTGACTTTTAATGTGTTTCTAAAGCAAGACATGATGAATAATGCCATGTTTATTTTTATGTTTTTATCGACATGATAGTTGTTTAAAGTTTTATGTGGGATGCATGCATACATTGATTTTGATGTAAATTGGCTAAGTCGGGGGGTGTGGCCCGCCAGCTCGTGCCGGGGGGTGTGTCCCGTTTATGCCAAGGGAGGTGTGACCCTGTAAGGCAGCATGCGACTGACTCGTTGTCACCATAGGGTGACTTCATGGTGCCAATCTACGAAGGGGGCGGACCTTTATCCGTGAATGATTTTATATGAACAGTTTTATGAATGATTTATACTGAAAATGATAAACTGTTTTTAAATTCTTTGATAACTGTTACGAGGGACTCACTAGACCTCATGGTCTAACCCTCGCATTTTCCAAACTAAACCTTTTCAGGTAAGAAGATAGTAGGAGGCTCCGGTAAGTGAGCAAGCGCAGGATAGTGTACAGAAGCAGATTGAGACAGTGCCACTCATACTTTTAGTGGTAGTTATTCTCAGTTGTGTATAGGTTGTTTCCGCCAACCTAAGTTGTTTAGACAGATGTAATGAAATTTCATGGACCCAGTGTTGTAATTGTTTAATATTAATGCTATGTATGCTTTATTTAGACTGGGTTGTTAAAAAATTTGACACTTATTACCGGAACCCAACCCGTCGTTAAGAACTGTAAAGTAATTCATACTATGCCATAACAATTTTGTGATGGCATAGGACCCTGGACCCCTTTAAAGATTCAGTAAATCTGCGTATTTATGCATGCATATCTAAAATATGCTGCATTGTGTTACAAATAGAAAAAAATTTATGTAAATAGAAAGTCTTTCGGATTAGTGTATGGACCAGGTGAATAGGAACACAACTCCGTGGACCACCATCTTGATAATCCAGAGGAATAAAAAATTGGCGTGTAAGAGCGTCTACACACGTCTTGCAAGACCCCTTGCAAGATGACATGGCATGCCATGTGGCTTGCAAGGCCTTGCAAGACAACCATCATCTTGCTTAATTAAAAAAACATTTCACAAAGTAAATATATTAAACAAAAGCATTTTTTAATTTAATTAATTTGTTTGTTTGTTTAAACATTAATTATTAATATGTTTATATTATAATTTATTAGTTTAGAAAGGAGTTTAGTCTTGCATATGTGTGGAATGTGTTATTGCAAAGCTGGTGTGACACTTTAGAAAGGAATATGATCTTACAAGTGTGTGGATGGTCTAATATATATGTTCCTGTCTAAGTTTCTTTTAGCCCAATACTATTCTTCATTCAAAGTGAGTAGGATAGGACAAATCACAAATTATTGAAATTGTTGTATATTCAAGGGGAAATTGACCAAAATAGCTAAATCAGAAACCCAAAGTGAGAAAATAGCCAAACTCTCTCCCAACTCACGAAAATAGCCACGGGTCCGCACTCGGACCCGACCCGGGCCAGTGCGAACCGCACTCTACACCAAAACGACGTCGTTTCAAGCCAAAATTAGGGTTTGCTCCGCACTCGCAAGTGCGGATGCGGAGCCCAGAGTGCGGATGCGGAGAGGGCCGGGTCGGCTCGGTGTCTAAACTCGGTTTTGTCTTGAAACGGCGTCGTTTTGGGGGTAGAGTGCGGTCCGCACTGGATCGGGTCGGGTCCGAGTGCGGACCCATGGCCATTTTAGTAATCCGGGAGAGAGATTGGCTATTTTGTGAAGATGCATTTTTGATTTGGCTATTTTGGTCAATTTTCCATATTCAAGGTTGCCCCTGTATGGGAAATGACAATGATGAGTGGTAGGAATGATTTGGATTAGAGTCAACAAAGTGTGTAAAGTTGGGTCACCAATGCTTCTCTATCTAATGCTCCTCAACAACTATCAACTATGAGGCTGGATAATTACGGAAATGATGAATTATATTTATCTCAACTCACTAGGCACAGCAAATGATCGGGTGAAATGTTGAGGTTAACATGATAAATGTGAGAAGCGGATCTGAATCGTTGATCATTTTTAATCAAATGTTTTTTCATAAATTACGACTTAGAAGATAATTAATCTGATGCATCTCATCCTAATGAGTGTCAATTTCTTATCCAAACGGTTGATAACCACTTCTCACCCTTTTCACGTTAACCTTAACTTCTTACCAGAACCCAACTCCTGTACATATACTACACATATATGTATAAGATGATAATTAAATGAAAACCACAAATATGTTGTAAACTTGTGAGAACCAATATAAAAATAAACTTTTACATGATTTTTTTTCCATCAAAATCTATGATTTAAGATATTGTTTCACATATGTTCGTGTTCACTTTGTGAAAAGATTACATGTGGATTTTTTTTATTCACCTAGTGAAATGAAAAATACACGTAAAAAATATTCACATGGTAAAACAAATCCATACAAAACTATGATATTATGAAACAAATATATGCGAAGCAAAAGTACTTATTTGTGAAAATGACAAATAAACACACGTTCATGTGTGTTATATTGTCCATGAAAATTTAAACTATTGTATTCAATGACTATTAACTTTAATTATATATTTAAAAACTGTTAGCATTTTCAATATACCAACTTTATATATTTTGTCTTTGTAGTTATTACTTTATGGGAAATTAATTAAAATGCCATAAGTCCAAGTCAAACTTACCAAAATGCCCCAAATCTCTCACAGTTTACAAAAATGCCCCAAATACCCGTGATAGGAGCCCGCGATCGCGGCCAGTGGCATTTTCGTAATTTTATTATCCCGCGATCACGGGGGAAGCCGCACAAATACCCGGGATGGACCACTTTGTTTGTATTTGATGATTTTTAAATGAAATTTTATACTTTCACCCCCTATACTTATTTATAAACTTTACTTTATACCTTTTACTTTCATTATTTTAATTTTACATTTAACACATATAATCGTTTATTAACTAAAACACGTTAAAAAAATACGTTTTAATTTTAACAAGTTACACCATTATAATCATCTCTTCGATACGTTCGAAATGAGCTCAATCTTGAATTTTTTGATTTATATATTTTAATATATATCATATATACTACATAAAAATATTTTTAATATTTACAATTCATACATTTATAGTTAATTATTTAATTTATGGTACTCTTATAGTTAATGCGATAGGAGTGTAAAACAAAATTGAGAATACGTTAAAAAAATGAATTTCCGCAGATAAAAAATATTTTTTAGGTAGTGTATATGATATATATTAAAATATATAAATAAAAAAAATTCAAGATTGAGCTCATTTCGAACGTATCGAAGAGACGATTATATTGATGTAACTTGTTAAAATTAAAACGTATTTTTTTAACGTGTTTTAGTTAATAAACGATTATATGTGTTAAATGTAAAATTAAAATAATGAAAGTAAAAGGTATAAAGTAAAGTAAGTAAATAAGTATATGGGGTGAAAGTGTAAAATTTCATTTAAAAATCATCAAATACAAACAAAGTGGTCCATCGCGGGTATTTGTGCGGCTTCCCATGTGATCGCGGGATAATAAAATTACGAAAATGCCATTGGCCGCGATCGCAGGCTTCTATCGCGGGTATTTGGGGCATTTTTGCAAACTGGGAGAGATTTGAAGCATTTTGGTAAGTTTGACTTGAACTTATGGCATTTTAATTAATTTCCCTTACTTTATCAAAGAAATGATTGAGTTTATACTTTAGACTTTCACCTTGCAAAGATAATAAATCCTACGATGGTACAAAAGATTACACTCTCCAATCATGCGAACATAAACAAACATCTTAACCATATCATATCATACCATCGTATTCATTGTTAGTCTTGAGGTTTCTGATATCCATGATAAAAAAAGAGCCCTTGATAAATACATATAAAACGAAAATAAACTATGACAAAGGGTTTTAGAACCAAGTCAAGATAAGCTAATCATCCACTTGCTAATTGTGAAATGGTATGGCTTTCAGAATTTAAACCTTTTAACTTTATTAAGATTAAACATTCACAACATAAAATAAATACAATAATGTAAATAACTTTTAAAAGACTGTGTTATATTTGAAAATATGATAAAATAAAATAAAAATGAAGAATATTCTTTTATATTGGGTATGAATCACATTTTTTATATTTACTTTTTAAATTTATATGAAAAATAAAAAAAAGTAAAGTTGAAATTAAATAAAATAATAATTTTCTACTTCTCTTGTTTTAATGGAGAATAACAATTGGTGAATTGTTTTTGCGGCTTGTATTGAATCAGAATATATGAATTTAATTTGGCAAAAAGACAACAAAATTACTTCTAACGTGGTGGTAGAACACTATTTTTCCACCCAAGAGGTCCATGTTTTGAATTTAATTTGGCAAAAAGACAACAAATTGCCAAAGATGTAGTCTACACAAAATCTAGATGAACCTTATCAAAAAAATAATACACACCTTACTACATTGTGTCTTGTGTCTAATCCTTTTTTTTGGGTCATAATATATAAGGTGTGTGTACGCACGCCCTTATGTGATTTTCACTTCTGAATTTTTCTGAAAATATGGGGTTGCGTGTTTTTTAACAACTAATTATATTTCCGTAATTTTAAGGAGATATCCATGACGATAATTACACCCCTTTTATTAGTTAACATAACATTATTTCAAGGGACTAATATTATTTAATAATATTTATTAGTTAACATAACATTATTTCAAGGGACTAATATTATTTAATAGTATTAAGATGCTAATACCTAAATAAATTTCAAAAAGTGAGTAACGTGCATATTATAAAACTGTACCTTTTGGTATGGAACAACTACTTGATACAAATTTTAATGGGTGATACTATTCCTACCCTGCACGATTCCTACTCCCTGTCAATTTTGTCCACATCGATCCCTCTCACAAACATAATATAATTTTAATATTTACATTTTACCCCCTATACCAATCAAATAAATTACTTTATACCTTTTATTTTTATAATTTTCATTTTATACCTTTATTATATTAACATATAAAATCGTATATTAGCTAAAATACGTTAAAAAAATACGTTTTAATTTTAACAATTTACACCATTATAATCGTCTCTTCGATACGTTCGAAATGAGCCCAAGATTGAATATTTTTTGATTTAATTATTTTATTATATATCATATATATTACATAAATATTTATAACGAAATCTTAATATTTTTTAGCATGAAAATAAAATTGTTATATTATTTTATTAGGCTCATTTCGAAGGTATCGACGGGACGATTATAATGACGTAATTTGTTTAAATTATAAAGTCTTTTTGTTTATAAATGCGACATCACGGGTTGGCGGGTTGGGTCGGTTTGGCTTGGGGTTAACCCGTTATCAACCCAATATATGCGGGTTGGTGAAAAATAGTATCGATTATACATCGGGTTGGTTCGGATTGAGTTTTTTTGCCTCGGTTGGGTTGGGTTGGCCGGGTTGGTTCATGTTCGTTCGTTTAACTTAACCGAACAAACGAACGAACACGAACGGTAAACGAACGAGATTTTTTGTGTTCATGTTCGTTTGTTAAGATTTTTTTTTTCGTGTTCGTTTATGTTCGTTCATTAAGAGTTAAACGAACGAACTTAAATGAACATAAACGAACGAAATTACCTTAACAAAATGAAAAACCGGGTTAACTTAGGAGGTATAAAAAATAAATTATAAAAGATCAATTTACTTGATGAGTTTACACATTAATTTCATATTATATTAATATGTTTATTATAAGCAGACATAAACGAACATAAACGAACGTAAACGAACGAACATTAACGAACATAAATGAACGAATGAGACTATTGTTTATATTCGTTCATTTAACTAAACGAACAAAAAAATGTGTTCATGTTCGTTCATTTATTAAATAAACGAACATAAACGAACTTCCCGCCGAACGATTTATATATGTGTCTATATTATATTATAAATATTTCAACTTTAATGTTCTAAATTATTTTAATTGGTTTTGAGAAAACTATCAAAGTTTTTTTTTATAAATATGTTTAAAGAATGACGTTTTTTGAGGAGTTCATGTTTTGAGAATTTGAAAGTGATGAAAGTGGTTAGAGGTAAGAATAAACTAATAAGAGTCCACTATTTAAAATTTTGAAAGTTGTTAAAAAATATTTTCTTAACGTATTTTAGTTAATATTGGGCTCATTTCAAAATAATACAATTAAATCAAAAAATAAGAAGGTATCGACGAATAATAATATAATTAAATCAAAAAATAACGTAAACGTATGACATATGGTAATATAATTAAATAAAAAATATTCAATACTTGACTCATTTCGAAGGTATCGACGAGACGATTATAATGGTGTAACTTATTAAAATTAAAAAGTATTTTTTAACGTATTTTATTTAATATACAATTATATGTGTTAATATAATAAAAGTGTAAAATGATAAATAGAAAACTAAAAGGTATAAAGTAAATTAATTATATAAGTATAAGGGGGTGAAATGTTATAAACGAACCGAACGAACACGAACAAGGGCTTGTTCATGTTCGTTCGTTTAACTTAACCGAACAAACGAACGAACACGAACAATAAACGAACAAACATTTTGGTGTTCGTGTTCGTGTTCGTTCATTTAAAAAATAGGTTAGTTCGTGTTCGTTTATGTTCGTTCGTTTAAGTCTTAAACGAACATAAACGAACGAACCTAACCGAACTTAAACGAACATTCTTGAACAAATAAACGGTGCACACACTTTCATGGGGTGCTCCATTAAATTTTTACTTAGACTCAAGCCCATAGGCTCAAGGGAAAGGTCCATTAAATTTTTACTTAGACTCAAGCCCATAGGCTCAAGGGAAAGGTCCATTAAATTTTTACTTAGACTCAAGCCAAAAGACTCAAAGAAAAGGGCTAACTACGGTGCACCCAAAAAATATTTAAACTCAGAAAATACTAAACTCCAACAAGAGGAACCAAGCCACTCGGCTAGGCTCAAGAATAAGCTTGAGCCACCAGGTTAGGCTTAGTAGGTGATCCAAATTAAAACCAAGAGGTGAGATCATATTTATAGTAGAGAATGGAGCAAAAGTGGTTGTCTACTAGCGATGTGGGATGAGAAAAAATCCCACTTTCCTTTGATGCCTTGATGGAGCGGTGGTAGGCAAGTGTTATCAGGCCTTCCCAGTTCCCACATCGAAAGTGAAGTGAAAAACTAAGGTATCATGTGTGTATATAAGGAATAGTTGGTGTGAAAGTTATTTGTGTCTTTTTTTAGTTATTTTTTAATAAAGACCCTCCCGAACATTAACATGCAAAACATCAATTTCATAACATCCCAAAATCACGGTCACAAAATTTCATTACAAATACTTAATAGGTTTGCGGAAACAACCTACACAACTGAGAAATGCTAAATACTAGAGTGTCTCTATCCACCTTTACTCTTCACGCTAAGCTCAGCCTATTTGCCCGAGCTCCTGGAAACTTGCTTACCTGAAAAGGTTTTAATTTTGAAAATGCGAGGGTTAGACCATGAGGTCTAGTGAGTCCCTCCTAACAGTTATCAAAGCATTTAAAAACAGTTTATCTTTTCAGCATGAAACGTTTATACTCAACATGTCAAAATCATATACGAACTAAAGTCCGCCTCCTCGTAATCTGACACCCTGAAGCCACCCGAAGGTGACAACGAGTCAGCCTCATGCTGCCTTACGGAGCCTCGCTCCTGGCATATAGGGACCTCCCTTCCCGCACGAAAGCTGGCGGAACGACTCTCCCGTCTTTGCCAGTTTACGTCTCCTTGATGTATGCATACATTCTACATAAACTTTAAAATAACTTTCATGCAAACAAGCATAATCATAAAGCATGGCAATTTCTCAACATTCATAACACATTTTGAAAACACTTTAAAAGCCATATGTTTTAATTTAGAAAAACTAACCTGATTGCAACTCCCGCTTACTTCAAGACTCGTTCCAAACGCACACCTAAACAATAATTTATTGATTAAGTGGATGCACCTAACTTGGATCCTAAACTCTCTCAGCTCTAAATCGCAAGACTCTAAACTCGCAGGGCACTGAAATTCGCAAAACCCAGAAACTCGCAGGACTCTGAAACTCGCAACCTTGGGTTGCGATTTCCCCCCAAACTCGCAGGCTTAGCTTGCGAAATTCCCAAACTCGCAGGCTTAGCTTGCGAAATTCTCAAACTCGCAGGCTTAGCTTGCGAATTTCAGCCTCAACCACTTCATCTTCTTTACCCAGACACGCAGACAGGTCTGATACAGGGTTTTTCTACTGCTCAAATCGAAAACTTGCTAAAATTTACCGAAAACCTTTAAGCTAAACTAGAAATCGGTTCAAAGAAAGATTCTAGGCTCAAATTACCGATTAGACTCAAAAATCGATCTCCCCAACCTCTTAATTACAGAAACAACGTTGGACACCGAGTGTGTGTGTGATTACACACACCCAAACCCTCCCAAACAGCTTCTGATCGGAAAAGAACTAAGGAGAAGGGAATTAGAATACTTACTTGAAGAGATGCTAAGAATTCCACTCTAGCTTTCCCCAAAGATCACCAACAACGTCCTTTCTTCTTGTCTTCTTTTCCTCACAGCCGCCGCACACACACACAGAGAGCACACACAAAAATAATACTGATTGAAGAATGATTTCCTCCTAGGGCTTTGGACCCCTTTTTAGTATTCTTCCCAACTTTACACTTTGACCCCTCAAACTTTCTTCTTGATTCACATTTTACCCGAGCTCATTTTATTTAATTACACAAAAATCCCGGTTGTTACAACACTCCCCCCTCAAAAGAATTCCGTCCCCGGAATTCCATTCTTAAAGAGGTGAGGGTACCTGCTTTTCATCTCCGCTTCCACCTCCCACGTTGCTTCTCGTCCTTGATGATATTTCCACTGAACCTTCACCAAACGTGTCTCCTTATTTCTCGTCTTTCGTACTTTAGTGTCTAAAATTTCGACTGGCTCTTCCTCGTACGTTAACTTCTCGTCAATGCTTACATCTTCCAACAGAATGGCCACATCGGCTTCGGCTAGACACTTTTTCAAATTTGAGACATGGAAGGTCGGGTGGATTCGCTCTAGTTCTTCTGGTAACTCTAACTTGTAAGCTACAGAGCCTACTCTTTCAACTATCGCGAACGGTCCGACATACCTCGGTCTCAACTTCCCTTTCTTTCCAAAACGGACCACGCCCTTCCAAGGTGACACCTTGAGCATTACTCTGTCACCTATTTGGAACTCAATCGGCTTCCTTCGCCTATCGGCATACTTTTTCTGTCGGTCTTGGGCAACTTTCATTCTTTCTCGAATCACTTCTATCTTTTCTGACGTCAGCTGCACAATTTCTGGACCTGTCAACTGTCTTTCTCCCACTTCATTCCAGCATAACGGCGTACGGCATTTTCGTCCGTACAACGCCTCAAATGGTGCCGCTTGGATACTTGTGTGATAGCTATTGTTGTAAGAGAACTCTATCAACGGCAAGTGCGTCTCCCACGATCCTTTGAAATCAATTATACAAGCCCTCAGCATATCTTCCAGCGTTTGGATGGTCCTTTCGCTCTGACCATCCGTCTGCAGATGATACGCCGTGCTCAGCTTCACTTGAGACCCCAATTCACGCTGAAGGCTCCTCCAAAACTTCGATGTGAATCGACTATCCCGATCAGACACAATGGACTTTGGCACTCCATGCCTAGACACAATCTCGGTGATGTACAACCGTGCCAACATTTCCAACGAATCCGACTCCCTCATAGGCAAGAAATGAGCTGATTTGGTGAGAATATCCACTATCACCCAGATCGTATCATTGCCTTTAGGGGTTTTCGGCAATTTCGTGATAAAATCCATCGTGATGTTGTCCCACTTCCACACTGGTATCACCGTGGACTGCAACTCTCCATAAGGTCGTTGATGTTCCGCCTTAACCTTCAGGCAAGTCACACACCGCTCCACAAAATGAGCGATATCCTTCTTCATCTCCGGCCACCAGTAGAACTGTCTCAAGTCTTGATACATCTTATTCGTGCCCGGGTGCACGGACAATCGTGACCTATGCGTCTCTTCGAGGATCTTTACTCTCAAGTCACCGATCCTTGGCACCCACACTCGGCCTTTCATGCAATTCAACCCGCTACTGTTGACTTCAAACGATGTCGCAATCCCGACAACTCGTTCGCTCTTCACATTTCCTTCTATCAGTGCTTCTTTCTGAAACTTCTTAATCTCTTCGAGCAGATTTGAGGTTGCTTCCATTCGGAAAGCCACGACTTTGGTCTGCTCTCCACGTTCTCTCCGACTCAACGCGTCTACCACCACATTGGCTTTACCCGGGTGGTAAAGGACTTCGCAATCGTAATCGTTCAACAGTTCCATCCACCTCCTCTGTCTCATGTTCAGCTCTTTTTGATCAAACAGGTGCTTCAAGCTCTTATGGTCGGTGTAAATCTGACACTTCACCCCATAGAGGTAAGGTCGCCAGATTTTCAACGCAAAGACAACGGCCGCTAATTCCATGTCATGGGTGGGATAATTCTTTTCGTGATCTTTCAACTGACGCGAAGCGTAGGCAATCACCTTCCCATTCTGCATCAACACGCATCCCAACCCGAGCTTAGAAGCGTCGCTGTACACTACAAACCCTTCCGATCCATTTGGTAACGATAGGATTGGAGCACTGCACAAACTTTCCTTCAATTTCTCAAACGCGGTCCTCTGAGCTTCTTCCCACACGAATTTGACGTCCTTCCTTGTCAACAAGGTCAAAGGCAAAGCTATTCGAGAAAAGTCTTGAATAAACTTACGGTAGTATCCGGCTAGACCAAGGAAACTTCTCACCCCTGAAGGATTTCTAGGCGCTTCCCAGTCCTTGATGGCTTCGATTTTTGCAGGATCCACTTTGATTCCATCCGCAGATACTACGTGTCCCAAAAACTGAACTTCTCTGAGCCAGAATTCACATTTCGAAAACTTTGCATACAACCTTTCGCGTTTTAGCAACTCCAACGTTGTCCGAAGGTGACGCTCGTGATCCTCCCGCGTACGAGAGTAGATTAAGATATCGTCAATAAAGACGATCACGCACTTATCCAACAACGAGTCACACACCCGGTTCATCAGATCCATGAACACTGCGGGCACGTTAGTCAACCCGAAAGGCATGACTAGGAACTCGTAGTGCCCATATCTCGTACGGAACGCCGTTTTCGGTACGTCTTCTTCTCTCACCTTCAACTGATGATAACCCGACCTCAAGTCTATCTTTGAGAAGTAACTCGCGCCTTGCAGTTGGTCGAAGAGGTCATCGATCCTCGGGAGCGGGTACTTGTTCTTCACAGTCACCTTATTAAGCTTGCGATAATCTATGCACATCCGCATCGATCCATCTTTCTTCTTAACGAAAAGTACAGGTGCTCCCCAAGGTGATGAACTCGGACGTATGAAACCTTTGTCAAGTAACTCCTGCAGTTGGGTCATCATCTCCTCCATCTCTGCTGGTGCTAACCGATAGGGCGCACGCGCAATCGGTGCCGCCCCCGGCACGAGGTCAATTCTGAACTCCACTTGACGATCCGGAGGTAGGCTCGTCAAGTCATCCGGAAACACTTCCGGGTACTCGTTTACTACGGGCACATCTTCCACATTTTTCTTCTCTTTCTTGGCATGTAGTACATATGCTAGATACCCCGCGCAACCCTTCCCCAAGCATCGCCTAACTTTCATCAACGAAATTAGACACGACTTCCTATTTCGTTGATCCCCGTATATTACCACCTCTCCCTTATCGGCTAGAGGTATACGGATCAACTTCTTATTACACACAATGCTCGCATCATTCTCCGCTAGCCAGTCCATTCCTAGGACTACATCAAACTCCCCCATTCCCATAGGATAAAGTTCCAATGGAAATGAGTGACCATCTATGTCTATATTGCAACCCTCATAGACATCCCTTACCCAGACTCGGCAATCACCCGCTATATCTACTTCAAACCCCAAGTTTAACCTCTTGGGTTTCACCCGCAACCTTTGAGCAAAAACGGGCGACACAAATGAACGATTTGCCCCCGTATCAAACATCACTTTAGCAAATATCGAGTCTATAGGAAAGGTACCTGTCACTACATCTGGCGCGTTCTCCGCCTCCTCAGCTGTCATGTGGAATGCCCTCGCTCTAGCACGAGCCGGCTCCACCTTCCTCTCATTACCTTTTCCTCCAATGCTACCACCTTCACCCCCTGCCTGACCCTTCTTTAGCTGCGGACAATCCCATTTAACGTGACCCGACAGCCCGCAATGAAAACAAGATCTCTGCCCACGACAATCTCGGGACAGATGCCCCATCTTCCCACAGTTATAGCATCCCCCTTTATCAGCCAAACATTCACCCCGGTGCACTCGGTTACATTTACTACAAGGCTTTTCTACTGACCGGAAACTTTCCCGCGGTTCAATTCTGTTCGTGCTCGGCCTCTTACTGTCTCGGGTCGGTCCTTCCCATTTGCGCTTGTCCCCAGCTCTCTCATTCATCTGCCTGATCTTATCTTTCTCTGTCAATTCTGCTTTGTCAACTGCTGCCTGAAACGTAGTTGGTTCCTTTGCCTGCACCAACTCTCTAATACTGCTTTTCAACCCATAGATGTACCGCTCAATCCGTCTCTCTTCAGTTGGTACGTATAACTCAGCAAATCTGGATTTCTCGATAAATTTCAGTGTATACTCCTGAACCGTCATTGACCCCTGTTCCAAACTCAGAAACTCTTCCTCTAACTTCTTAACTGCCGCCAAAGGGCAGTATTGAGCCTTGAACCTTTTCACAAATGTCTCCCACGACATGCTCCTTGCCACTTCTGACCCCTTTCCCCCAGTTTCCACATCCCACCAAAAGATCGCTTCTGCCTTCAACACTGACCTCGCAAACAAGACTTTATCTTCCTCCGCGCATTTACTAGCATCAAAGACTAGCTCCATCTCACGAACCCACTGAATAGCCTTAACGGGATCACGCTCCCCATTATAGGTCGGTGGTTTGCATGAGTTGAAAGCCTTAAATGTACACCCCTTCGCTGTCTTTGGTTCATCGGCAATCGGAGTTATCATTGAGTTGGTGCCCATTTCAGTTCGCGGTTCGCTACCTTCCACTGTCTTCTTCCCAGTACTACCCTTGCTTGGTTCTCCAGATGCCGTCTTGTTCTGATTTTCTAAAACTGCTTTCAGAGTCTCCTATATTTTCCCCATCTCAGATGTGAACTTCCCCTCGGTTATAAAAGCCTGCGTGGCCTCGGACTTACGCCCTTTCTTTGCTTTGGTCTTTGCTACAGGCGCGGAACTTTCCTGTTCAGAGATAGCCTGCACTTCGGGTTCTGCCATACTCTTAGTCGTACGCTTGACGGTTGCCTTCTTCTTCTTACTCTTTTCCTTGGCGGTTGTTGCCCCCGCTTCAGTCGCCGCTTTTCTCGGCACCGCTCCCTTAGGTCTTCCACGACCCCTTCCTCGTCCACGAGTGGCTACCACTCTTGGCTGATTCACTGATTCTTCCTCGACTTGCACCGCTTCCTCACGCAGTGTAGTACTCTTGGTTCGCGTGTCTACTGCCTCTGGTATGGACCTACTTCTCAATGATCTCGCAGACATTCTGATGTAGCAGCAAAACAACGGAAAGTTTACTTACTAGCAAAAGCCTAACAACGCATAGAAGACTCCCTAGCGCCACGACACAGGATAACAAGGTAGTTTAAGCACATACATGTACCTGTAAGTTCACAGTTACACTGGCCAGATGTAACTCCAAACTTACCTTACATGACCGTCCTCAACACCCTATCAGTCCTACCCTAAAATAGTGCTCTCCTAACGCATTCCTGTTTCTCAGTTGTGATCCTACTCCTCACAGTTTAAGTCTAGGCTCCTTTCGGTCACCTAAATCCCTTAAACTACGGCTCTGATACCAACTATAAAGACCCTCCCGAACATTAACATGCAAAACATCAATTTCATAACATCCCAAAATCACGGTCACAAATTTTCATTACAAATACTTAATAGGTTTGCGGAAACAACCTACACAACTGAGAAATACTAAATACTAGAGTGTCTCTATCCACCTTTACTCTTCACGCTAAGCTCAGCCTATTTGCCCGAGCTCCTGGAAACTTGCTTACCTGAAAAGGTTTTAATTTTGAAAATGCGAGGGTTAGACCATGAGGTCTAGTGAGTCCCTCCTAACAGTTATCAAAGCATTTAAAAACAGTTTATCTTTTCAGCATGAAACGTTTATACTCAACATGTCAAAATCATATACGAACTAAAGTCCGCCTCCTCGTAATCTGACACCCTGAAGACACCCGAAGGTGACAACGAGTCAGCCTCATGCTGCCTTACGGAGCCTCGCTCCTGGCATATAGGGACCTCCCTTCCCGCACGAAAGCTGGCGGAACGACTCTCCCGTCTTTGCCAGTTTACGTCTCCTTGATGTATGCATACATTCTACATAAACTTTAAAACAACTTTCATGCAAACAAGCATAATAATAAAGCATGGCAATTTCTCAACATTCATAACACATTTTGAAAACACTTTAAAAGTCATATGTTTTAATTTAGAAAACTCACCTGATTGCAACTCCCGCTTACTTCAAGACTCGTTCCAAACGCACACCTAAACAATAATTTATTGATTAAGTGGATGCACCTAACTTGGATCCTAAACTCTCTCAGCTCTAAATCGCAAGACTCTAAACTCGCAGGGCACTGAAATTCGCAAAACACAGAAACTCGCAGGACTCTGAAACTCGCAACCTTGGGTTGCGATTTCCCCCCAAACTCGCAGGCTTAGCTTGCGAAATTCCCAAACTCGCAGGCTTAGCTTGCGAAATTCTCAAACTCGCAGGCTTAGCTTGCGAATTTCAGCCTCAACCACTTCATCTTCTTTCCCCGGACACGCAGACAGGTATGATACAGGGTTTTTCTACTGCTCAAATCGAAAACTTGCTAAAACTTACCGTAAACCTTTAAGCTAAACTAGAAATCGGTTCAAAGAAAGATTCTAGGCTCACACTACCGATTAGACTCAAAAATCGATCTCCCCAACCTCTTAATTACAGAAACAGCGCTGGACACCGAGTGTGTGTGTGATTACACACACCCAAACCCTCCCAAACAGCTTCTGATCGGAAAAGAACTAAGGAGAAGGGAATTAGAATACTTACTTGAAGAGATGCTAAGAATTCCACTCTAGCTTTCCCCAAAGATCACCAACAATGTCCTTTCTTCTTGTCTTCTTTTCCTCACAGCCGCCGCACACACACACAGAGAGCACACACAAAAATAATACTGATTGAAGAATGATTTCCTCCTAGGGCTTTGGACCCCTTTTTAGTATTCTTCCCAACTTTACACTTTGACCCCTCAAACTTTCTTCTTGATTCACATTTTACCCGAGCTCATTTTATTTAATTACACAAAAATCCCGGTTGTTACAACACTCCCCCCTCAAAAGAATTCCGTCCCCGGAATTCCATTCTTAAAGAGGTGAGGGTACCTGCTTTTCATCTCCGCTTCCACCTCCCACGTTGCTTCTCGTCCTTGATGATATTTCCCCTGAACCTTCACCAAACGTGTCTCCTTATTTCTCGTCTTTCGTACTTTAGTGTCTAAAATTTCGACTGGCTCTTCCTCGTACATTAACTTCTCGTCAATGCTTACATCTTCCAACGGAATGGCCACATCGGCTTTGGCTAGACACTTTTTCAAATTTGAGACATGGAAGGTCGGGTGGATTCGCTCTAGTTCTTCTGGTAACTCTAACTTGTAAGCTACAGAGCCTACTCTTTCAACTATCGCGAACGGTCCGACATACCTCGGTCTCAACTTCCCTTTCTTTCCAAAACGGACCACGCCCTTCCAAGGTGACACCTTGAGCATTACTCTGTCACCTACTTGGAACTCAATCGGCTTCCTTCGCCTATCGGCATACTTTTTCTGTCGGTCTTGGGCAACTTTCATTCTTTCTCGAATCACTTCTATCTTTTCTGACGTCAGCTGCACAATTTCTGGACCTGTCAACTGTCTTTCTCCCACTTCATTCCAGCATAACGGCGTATGGCATTTTCGTCCGTACAACGCCTCAAATGGTGCCGCTTGGATACTTGTGTGATAGCTATTGTTGTAAGAGAACTCTATCAACGGCAAGTGCGTCTCCCACGATCCTTTGAAATCAATTATACAAGCCCTCAGCATGTCTTCCAGCGTTTGGATGGTCCTTTCGCTCTGACCATCCGTCTGCGGATGATACGCCGTGCTCAGCTTCACTTGAGACCCCAATTCACGCTGAAGGCTCCTCCAAAACTTCGATGTGAATCGACTATCCCGATCAGACACAATGGACTTTGGCACTCCATGCCTAGACACAATCTCGGTGATGTACAACCGTGCCAACTTTTCCAACGAATCCGACTCCCTCATAGGCAAGAAATGAGCTGATTTGGTGAGAATATCCACTATCACCCAGATCGTATCATTGCCTTTAGGGGTTTTCGGCAATTTCGTGATAAAATCCATCGTGATGTTGTCCCACTTCCACACTGGTATCACCGTGGACTGCAACTCTCCATAAGGTCGTTGATGTTCCGCCTTAACCTTCAGGCAAGTCACACACCGCTCCACAAAATGAGCGATATCCTTCTTCATCCCCGGCCACCAGTAGAACTGTCTCAAGTCTTGATACATCTTATTCGTGCCCGGGTGCATGGACAATCGTGACCTATGCGTCTCTTCGAGGATCTTTACTCTCAAGTCACCGATCCTTGGCACCCACACTCGGCCTTTCATGCAATTCAACCCGCTACTGTTGACTTCAAACGATGTCGCAATCCCGACAACTCGTTCGCTCTTCACATTTCCTTCTATCAGTGCTTCTTTCTGAAACTTCTTAATCTCTTCGAGCAGATTTGAGGTTGCTTCCATTCGGAAAGCCACGACTTTGGTCTGCTCTCCACGTTCTCTCCGACTCAACGCGTCTGCCACCACATTGGTTTACCCGGGTGGTAAAGGACTTCGCAATCGTAATCGTTCAACAGTTCCATCCACCTCCTCTGTCTCATGTTCAGCTCTTTTTGATCAAACAGGTGCTTCAAGCTCTTATGGTCGGTGTAAATCTGACACTTCACCTCATAGAGGTAATGTCGCCAGATTTTCAACGCAAAGACAACGGCCGCTATATCCATGTCATGGGTGGGATAATTCTTTTCGTGATCTTTCAACTGACGCGAAGCGTAGGCAATCACCTTCCCATTCTGCATCAACACGCATCCCAACCCGAGCTTGGAAGCGTCGCTGTACACTACAAACCCTTCCGATCCATTTGGTAACGATAGGATTGGAGCACTGCACAAACTTTCCTTCAATTTCTCAAACGCGGTCCTCTGAGCTTCTTCCCACACGAATTTGACGTCCTTCCTTGTCAACAAGGTCAAAGGCGAAGCTATTCGAGAAAAGTCTTGAATAAACTTACGGTAGTATCCGGCTAGACCAAGGAAACTTCTCACCTCTGAAGGATTTCTAGGCGCTTCCCAGTCCTTGATGGCTTCGATTTTTGCAGGATCCACTTTGATTCCATCCGCAGATACTACGTGTCCCAAAAACTGAACTTCTCTGAGCCAGAATTCACATTTCGAAAACTTTGCATACAACCTTTCGCGTTTTAGCAACTCCAACGTTGTCCGAAGGTGACGCTCGTGATCCTCCCGCGTACGAGAGTAGATTAAGATATCGTCAATAAAGACGATCACGCACTTATCCAACAACGAGTCACACACCCGGTTTATCAGATCCATGAACACTGTGGGCGCGTTAGTCAACCCGAAAGGCATGACTAGGAACTCGTAGTGCCCATATCTCGTACGGAACGCCATTTTCGGTACGTCTTCTTCTCTCACCTTCAACTGATGATAACCCGACCTCAAGTCTATCTTTGAGAAGTAACTCGCGCCTTGCAGTTGGTCGAAGAGGTCATCGATCCTCGGGAGCGGGTACTTGTTCTTCACGGTCACCTTATTAAGCTAGCGATAATCTATGCACATCCGCATCGATCCATATTTCTTCTTAACGAAAAGTACAGGTGCTCCCCAAGGTGATGAACTCGGACGTATGAAACCTTTGTCAAGTAACTCCTGCAGTTGGGTCATCATCTCCTTCATCTCTGCTGGTGCTAACCGATAGGGCGCACGAGCAATCGGTGCCGCCCCCGGCACGAGGTCAATTCTGAACTCCACTTGACGATCCGGAGGTAGGCTCGTCAAGTCATCCGGAAACACTTCCGGGTACTCGTTTACTACGGGCACATCTTCCACATTTTTCTTCTCTTTCTTGGCATCTAGTACATATGCTAGATACCCCGCGCAACCCTTCCCCAAGCATCGCCTAGCTTTCATCAACGAAATTAGACACGACTTCCTATTTCGTTGATCCCCGTATATTACCACCTCTCCCTTATCGGCTAGAGGTATACGGATCAACTTCTTATTACACACAATGCTCGCATCATTCTCCGCTAGCCAGTCCATTCCTAGGACTACATCAAACTCCCCCATTCCCATAGGATAAAGTTCCAATGGAAATGAGTGACCATCTATGTCTATATTGCAACCCTCATAGACATCCCTTACCCAGACTCGGCAATCACCCGCTATATCTACTTCAAACCCCAAGTTTAACCTCTTGGGTTTCACCCGCAACCTTTGAGCAAAAACGGGCGACACAAATGAACGATTTGCCCCCGTATCAAACATCACTTTAGCAAATATCGAGTCTATAGGAAAGGTACCTGTCACTACATCTGGCGCGTTCTCCGCCTCCTCAGCTGTCATGTGGAATGCCCTCGCTCTAGCACGAGCCGGCTCCACCTTCCTCTCATTACCTTTTCCTCCAATGCTACCACCTTCACCCCCTGCCTGACCCTTCTTTAGCTGCGGACAATCCCATTTAACGTGACCCGACAGCCCGCAATGAAAACAAGATCTCTGCCCACGACAATCTCGGGACAGATGCCCCATCTTCCCACAGTTATAGCATCCCCCTTTATCAGCCAAACACTCACCCCGGTGCACTCGGTTACATTTACTACAAGGCTTTTCTACTGACCGGAAACTTGCCCGCGGTTCAATTCTGTTCGTGCTCGGCCTCTTACTGTCTCGGGTCGGTCCTTCCCATTTGCGCTTGTCCCCAGCTCTCTCATTCATCTGCCTGATCTTATCTTTCTCTGTCAATTCTGCTTTGTCAACTGCTGCCTGAAACGTAGTTGGTTCCTTTGCCTGCACCAACTCTCTAATACTGCTTTTCAACCCATAGATGTACCGCTCAATCCGTCTCTCTTCAGTTGGTACGTATAACTCAGCAAATCTGGATTTCTCGATAAATTTCAGTGTATACTCCTGAACCGTCGTTGACCCCTGCTCCAAACTCAGAAACTCTTCCTCTAACTTCTTAACTGCCGCCAAAGGGCAGTATTGAGCCTTGAACCTTTTCACAAATGTCTCCCACGACATGCTCCTTGCCACTTCTGACCCCTTTCCCCCAGTTTCCATATCCCACCAAAAGATCGCTTCTGCCTTCAACACTGACCTCGCAAACAGGACTTTATCTTCCTCCGCGCATTTACTAGCATCAAAGACTAGCTCCATCTCACGAACCCACTGAATAGCCTTAACGGGATCACGCTCCCCATTATAGGTCGGTGGTTTGCATGAGTTGAAAGCCTTAAATGTACACCCCTTCGCTGTCTTTGGTTCATCGGCAATCGGAGTTATCATTGAGTTGGGGCCCATTTCAGTTCGCGGTTCGCTACCTTCCACTGTCTTCTTCCCAGTACTACCCTTGCTTGGTTCTCCAGATGCCGTCTTGTTCTGATTTTCTAAAACTGCTTTCAGAGTCTCCTGTATTTTCCCCATCTCAGATGTGAACTTCTCCTCGGTTATAAAAGCCTACGTGGCCTCGGACTTACACCCTTTCTTTGCTTTGTTCTTTGCTACAGGCGCGGAACTTTCCTGTTCAGAGATAGCCTGCACTTCGGGTTCTGCCACACTCTTAGTCGTACGCTTGACGGTTGCCTTCTTCTTCTTACTCTTTTCCTTGGCGGTTGTTGCCCCCGCTTCAGTCGCCGCTTTTCTCGGCACCGCTCCCTTAGGTCTTCCACGACCCCTTCCTCGTCCACGAGTGGCTACCACTCTTGGCTGATTCACTGGTTCTTCCTCGACTCGCATCGCTTCCTCACGCAGTGTAGTACTCTTGGTTCGTGTGTCTACTGCCTCTGGTATGGACCTACTTCTCAATGATCTCGCAGACATTCTGATGTAGCAGCAAAACAACGGAAAGTTTACTTACTAGCAAAAGCCTAACAACGCATAGAAGACTCCCTAGCGCCACGACACAGGATAACAAGGTAGTTTAAGCACATACATGTACCTGTAAGTTCACAGTTACACTGGCCAGATGTAACTCCAAACTTACCTTACATGACCGTCCTCAACACCCTATCAGTCCTACCCTAAAATAGTGCTCTCCTAACGCATTCCTGTTTCTCAGTTGTGATCCTACTCCTCACAGTTTAAGTCTAGGCTCCTTTCGGTCACCTAAATCCCTTAAACTACGGCTCTGATACCAACTATAAAGACCCTCCCGAACATTAACATGCAAAACATCAATTTCATAACATCCCAAAATCACGGTCACAAAATTTCATTACAAATACTTAATAGGTTTGCGGAAACAACCTACACAACTGAGAAATACTAAATACTAGAGTGTCTCTATCCACCTTTACTCTTCACGCTAAGCTCAGCCTATTTGCCCGAGCTCCTGGAAACTTGCTTACCTGAAAAGGTTTTAATTTTGAAAATGCGAGGGTTAGACCATGAGGTCTAGTGAGTCCCTCCTAACAGTTATCAAAGCATTTAAAAACAGTTTATCTTTTCAGCATGAAACGTTTATACTCAACATGTCAAAATCATATACGAACTAAAGTCCGCCTCCTCGTAATCTGACACCCTGAAGACACCCGAAGGTGACAACGAGTCAGCCTCATGCTGCCTTACGGAGCCTCGCTCCTGGCATATAGGGACCTCCCTTCCCGCACGAAAGCAGGCTTAGCTTGCGAATTTCAGCCTCAACCACTTCATCTTCTTTCCCCAGACACGCAGACAGGTCTGATACAGGGTTTTTCTACTGCTCAAATCGAAAACTTGCTAAAACTTACCGAAAACCTTTAAGCTAAACTAGAAATCGGTTCAAAGAAAGATTCTAGGCTCAAATTACCGATTAGACTCAAAAATCGATCTCCCCAACCTCTTAATTACAGAAACAGCGCTGGACACCGAGTGTGTGTGTGATTACACACACCCAAACCCTCCCAAACAGCTTCTGATCGGAAAAGAACTAAGGAGAAGGGAATTAGAATACTTACTTGAAGAGATGCTAAGAATTCCACTCTAGCTTTCCCCAAAGATCACCAACAACGTCCTTTCTTCTTGTCTTCTTTTCCTCACAGCCGCCGCACACACACACAGAGAGCACACACAAAAATAATACTGATTGAAGAATGATTTCCTCCTAGGGCTTTGGACCCATTTTTAGTATTCTTCCCAACTTTACACTTTGACCCCTCAAACTTTCTTCTTGATTCACATTTTACCCGAGCTCATTTTATTTAATTACACAAAAATCCCGGTTGTTACATTTTTGCTTTTAAAAAATAGTAAACTGTTACTTATTGTTAATTATAATTATAAATTAATAATTATAGTATTCTCGTTTTTTATAGTATTCCCGTTTTTTTTGTTTTTTCTTTATATTATATTATCATTAATAATATCTATTATTATTAAGTTATTATTATTTGTAAACGAACATAAACGAACACATTAACGAACATTAACGAACATAAATGAACGAATGTTCACGAACATAAATGAACGAACGAGACCTATGTTCATGTTCGTTCGTTTAACTAAACGAACGAAAAAACTTGTTCATGTTCGTTCGTTTATTAAATAAACGAACTTTCCGCCGAACGGTTCACTGAACGTTCGGTTCGTTTACAGCCCTAAATGTGAGGGGAAGGGGGTATACGAATGTGGCAGGGGGTAGGGATAGAAAATCCCATTTTAATCATTATTAGTTAACTTTTACAATATTTGATTTAATTTACCACTCTTGAATCTTGATATCTAAACAACAATATATGCCAAAAATCTATCAAGAATTTTTTAGTAAACAATACTTTTAAAACCTTAAAAATATTAACAGTATATTAAAACTGGGATGAAATTATTAAAAATAGGAGCACCTTAATTTATTTAAATGTGGGAGAGATGAAGTGATCATATTCTTTACAAGTACGTGTTCAATTGGGGGGTTGATTCCCAACTAGGAAATGATATGATATTAATGAGTGACGGGGGAACATAACAAAAGCAAGTATTGAGAACATTTAGGCCAACAAAAACCCAACCCTTTTTTTTTTCTTTCCAAAATCATGATACTGGTTTTCTTTTTCAATTAAAAAAATCGAATTTATTATGATATTCGAAGAAAAAAATACTTGTTTCTTGCTGTGCTTTTAATGTACCAAATGAGAATCAACACTACTTGCTTCAAATTGTCTCCACTAAAAAGTGCGATGTCAAGTCCTATTCTTACTATAGAAAATGGACCAAACTTATGGTCCATAGTTTTTAATCAACAAATGTGAAATACATTTCAAAAGAAATAGATAAGATCGAAATTAATATATATATATATATATATATAGAGAGAGAGAGAGAGAGAAGAAATAAAATAATTAAAATAAATTATACGAACAACGTAATCTAATAATTAAAAAATATCATAAAAATGAAAAATAAAATTATAAAAAGGGAAATTAATTAAAATACCCTAAGTCAAACAAAGTGTTACCAAAATGCCCTAAATCTCTCCCACTTTGCAAAAATACCCTTTTTCCGCGATGGGAGCCCGCGATCGCGGGCCAGGGACCATTTCTGACACTTTTTAAACTTGCAGGGACCATTTTTGAAAAATGGAATCCCGCGATCGCGGGCTCATCCTGCGATGGTATACTTTTTGTGACTTTTCAATTGCAAGGGACCATTTTTGAAAAATTCCAGGGACCATTTTGGAAAATTTGACCCGCGATTTGACACTGTTCACTCCCGCTTTCACTGTTCACCCCCCGCTTTCGACCAATTTTACGAATTTAAAATGAAATGTTACACTTTCAACCCCTATACTTATTTACTAAATTTACTTTATACCTTTTACTTTCATTATTTTAATTTTACATTTAACACATATAATCGTTTATTAACTAAAATACGTTAAAAAATACGTTTTAATTTTAACAAATTACACCATTATAATCGTCTCTTCGATACGTTCGAAATGAGCCCAATCTTGAATTTTTTTGGATTTATATATTTTAATATATATCATATACAGTTATACATTACATAAAAAAAATATTTTTTATATTTAAAATTCATACCCTTATAGTTAATTATTTAATTTATGGTACATCTCTTATTTTTTTTCAATTTTTTTTACACTCCTATCGCATTAACATAATAATCATATATTAACTAATTCATTAAATCGTTTTAAATTATTATTATTTGAATGTGTTTATAGATATCGTGAATGGCAATAGGAGAAGGTTTCACGAGAAGAATATTAAATGGGGTTTTGACAAGTCGGTATCACTGGACTCATTTAAGAATTGTGAAAATGGGTATTTGGCGAATGATGATTCATGTGTGTTTGGAGCTGAAGTATTTGCAGTTACAGAGTATGCACAAAATGATCGATGTATTTCCAACGTAACTTAGATTAAAATTATCTCCTTCAGTTCAGTTCAGTCCCGTCCCATCCCATCCAGTTCAGTCCCGTCCAGTTCCGTCTCGTCCCATCTAGTATGCGTACCAAACGCTACCTAAGAGTACCGTAAATTAAATAATTAACTATAAAGGTATAAATTGTAAATATTAAAAATATTTTGATGTAGTGTATATGATATATATTAAAATATATAAATTCAAAAAAATTCAAGATTTGGCTCATTTCGAACGTATCGAAGAGACGATTACAATGGTGTAACTTGTTAAAATTAAAACGTATTTTTTTAACGTATTTTAGTTGATAAACGATTATATGTGTTAAATGTAAATTTAAATTATGAAAGTAAAAGGTATAAAGTAAAATAAGTAAATAAGTATAGGGGTGAAATTGTAAATTTCAATTCCAAATTGTGATTTTAAAATGAAATGTTACACTTTCAACCCCTATACTTATTTACTAACTTTACTTTATACCTTTTACTTTCATAATTTTAATTTTACATTTAACACATATAATCGTTTATTAACTAAAATACGTTAAAAAATACGTTTTAATTTTAACAAGTTACACCATTGTAATCGTCTCTTCGATACGTTCGAAATGAACCCAATCTTGAATTTTTTTGATTTATATATTTTAATATATATCATATACACTACATCAAAATATTTTTAATATTTACAGTTTATACCTTTATAGTTAATTATTTAATTTACGGTACTCTTAGGTAGCGTTTGTGTAACAACCCACTCCAAAGCATGCCAAATTTAAGACATTATATATCGCCAAAACATGACCAAAGGTTCACATCAACAAAATTCCAAAATTTGGGTTTGCGGAAATAACCCTATTCCAACTGAGAGTATCTAAATACTGAAGTGTAGGGAAGTCCACTAATGCAAGCCACGCCCGCCCGCCCTTACGCCTTCTCTTTACCACTAGAGGAACCGCACTTAACCTGCTTACCTGAAAAAGGGTTTCAGTTTTGAAAATGCGAGGGTTAGACCACAAGGTCTAGTGAGATCCCTCAGTTACATCCACACCACATATAGCAATTAAAGAGTTATGCGAAACATAAATCAATATGAAGTTTGGTTAATAACATTCACACAATTGACCAAATCGTCCATCCAGTCACACCCACCCGTGGCTTGATCCCAGGGCGCTCAATCACCCTCGTATGGGACACACCCCCCATATATCCGTCACACCATGTCATATGGGCGACACCCCCCCATAAGCGTCATACCACAACAGATGGGACACACCCCCATAAGCATCACACTATGACATATGGGTCACACCCCCCATGAGCGTCATACCACAACATATGGGACACACCCCCCATAAGCATCACTATGACATATGGGTCACACCCCCATGAGCGTCATACCACAACAGATGGGACACACCCCCCATAAGCATCACACTATGACATATGGGTCACACCCCCATAAGCGTCATACCACAACAGATGGGACACCCCCCCCATAAGCATCACACTATGACATATGGGTCACACCTGTAATAACCAGGTATTTTATTTTATTATTGACCAATAGTATTTTAGTTAATTAAGAATTTAGAAATTTAATTATACAAGTCTTTTATAAGTTAGAAATGGGAATTTAAAGTTAGAGGGTTAGTTATGAAATTTTGATGAAGTTTAGGGTTTATAGTGTAAATTGGGAGGGTTTTGGTTTGAGGCCATACCGCCAGCATTAGCTAAGGTATGGGTTTCCTTTTTGGTTTAGAAGCAAAAGAAATATAGGTGGTTGTGTGTGTGTGTTTATTTCATACGTCAGAGAGAAAGAGAGAAGAGATTTTTAAAAGTAAATTCTTGGAGCAAAGAAGGAAAGAAGAAGGGTTTTTCAACTTGGGGTTTTGATTCAGATCAGGATAACATAAGGTAAGAATCTCATCCTAAATCTTTCATTTTTTTTGTATTTTTAAGCTTTTTAGGAGATTAAGTGGGTTTTGGTATTTTAAAGATAGAAGTGTATTTTGATCTTGGGTAAGTGTTCTAGTAGTAGTAGTGTGCATTCCTTTAAATTTTCATAGTCATCTGAGCCTTAGAACTTGTAAATCTTGGGGTTTTAGACGAACAGGTAACTGGGTTTTTTGTTTGGTGTTCATACGGCTCGCAGTAAACCATTGCGAGGAATTCATAGGCTCGCAGCCTTAGGTTGCGAGGGAGTGGATTGTGAGGGAATTGAGGTGTTTGTTTGCTAGGAGTATGCTTGCTAGCTTAGAAGGTTGCGATGGAATTGAGGTGTGTGTTTGCTAGCTTAATTTGAGGAGTATGCTTGCTAGCTTAGAAGGTTGCGATGGAATTGAGGTGTGTGTTTGCTAGCTTAATTTGAGGTGTATGCTTGCTAGCTTAGAAGGTTGCGATGGGATTGAGGTGTGTGTTTGCTAGCTTAATTTGAGGTGTGTGCTTGCTAGCTTGAGATCGAGGTGTGTGCTTGCGAGTTGTTTGGCTTGTTTTTAAAACAGGTACTTGTGTTTATTTGTACAGCTTCTGTGGATTTGGAACCAAGGATCAAAGTGCTTAAAAAAATAATCTTGGAAGGGTTTTCGGATGCAAACTGATCAGGTGAGTTTTACTTTAAACGTTTTCAACTGGGGAACATATATATGTGTTTATATATATATATGAAAAGGATATGTGTGATGGTGTGGTATATCGTATATTGAGATACGATTGAGTATATGCTTTTAAATATAATATAATGAGACGTTATATTTATGTAAGTATTATACTGCACGAGAGCACGCCGAACTATGCCGGCTGAAGTGTGTGTCGTAGTTGTTGTACGGCGTTGTTGGTCGTAGATGTTGTACGGCGTTGTTGGTCGTAGACGTTGTACGGCGTTGTGTGTCGTAGTTGTTGTACGGCGTTGATTTATTAGTTGGCTTGCTACCAACTAATATGGCCATGGGAACGAGGATGAGGATGAGTGGAGCACGATGCACGAGTCTTGTTTGGTATTTATATACGTGTGGTATATGTGGTATTTATATACAAGAGGTATATGTGTGTATGGGCGAAAGGTTTCATATAAACTATTTTGATACAAAGGATTTACATAAAAGGTTTATAATGATTTTGGAAAGGACCGGGATTAACTCACTAGACCCGTTTGGTCTAACCCTCATTTTGTTTTCAAAAATATGTTTTCCAGGTTAAGGATCGACAAAGGAAAGGATTAAGTGTAAGGAGCATTTGATGGGCGTTGCTTAAGAAGCTTAATGTATTTTGTAGTTTCGAGACCGAAGGGACCGTTTGTGGTTTATTTTGTATCTTTTATTATGAATGTAATGAAGTTATGCAATGTATGTTATTTGAAGGAAATTGTTGGGAAACCGGGTTGTTACAAATGGTATCAGAGCCCTAGTTTAAGGGATTTAGGTATTTGTACCCGTACCTAGACTTAAACTGCATGTGAAGTAGGATGTCCTTATTATTTTAGAACCTTGGGATGTTAAGTATAAAAAGGTAGAAGGAACATCATGTAAGGTATGTTCAAATTACACCTGGCCAGTGTAAGCGGTAACTTACAAGTACATGTTGAACCGGAATATCTTGTTATATTGGGTATGTGCTTACGTGTATATTAACCTTGTCGAATCAACAGAGTGGCAAGCCGGACTCGACGTATGGATAGAGATGAAGACAGGTATATTTATATAAACTCTACACGTGCTAAAGTGCTATTTGACTTCGGTGCGAACCGATTAATTGTGTTTTCAATCTTTTGTTGACTTAATTGCATTAGGAAAGGAATTTGATAAATGTGTTGGTATTATAGATAGGAGTGGAGTGCCTATTAAGTTATTTTGAAAATCTTGTTGGAATTTGAGGTAGTAGCAAGTATAGGATGGTGTTGGAACTTGATTTTGTTAAACCTGTCAATTAAGTAATGATTTGTCGATTATGTAAAGTGAAGTGAATGATGATGAATTTCCTTTGCGGAACAAACTTAAGTGAATTGTATATTATTAAGTACTGCTCGTGATGATCTAGGGTGTTTAAATAGTTGATTTTATTACTGATGGATGGTAGCGGGACCGTTTGTTTAGACTTAGTATAGTAAATATATTGTGGTGTAGGAGTCTGATCTTGTTAAAACCTTTGATTAAGAAATGATAAGTGATCCTTGATATTTCGGTATGAGAAAATAAAGTTGATTTATTGGAGTAAGTGGTTATGATGAAAGAAGAGATTGTCAGGTGATTGACTTAAAGTTTTCGTTTGTTAACAAATTTTATATTAAGGATATATGAGTTACTTTTGATAAGACTTAGTAAGAGTGTAGGTTTGGAAGCATTTGGTGTGAAAAGAGATTGGTTCTAATTTAATAAGAGTGTAACAAATATTTCGGATGATATCGAAATTAGCATGGTTATTCATTAGGATATAGCATGATAAATTTAAGTGAGAAATCAAGGATAATTGAAACTAGAAAGTAAATAGTGTTTTGGGAATGATTAGTAAGGAAAAGCTTTTAGTAATCAAAAGTGATAACCGTTGTCATATGTGTTTGAATTTGGAAGATTGTTCAAAGTGGTAAATTAAATTTATATTTTAGGGACGAAAGTGGTTAGTAGTTTAATTTGGGATGTTTTATCTAACGCTTGCAATTGTTAGAAATTTTCAAATTGAATGTGCATGTTAGAATTTTGAAAAGATTTTGTGGAAGTATAGAATGTGGCATTGTGTATAAATCAGTTTTCAAACACTACAGTTATGTCTCCAAATGTTAAAGTTTATGTTATGGATAAAATTTCAAATGTGATAGATGATTCGTGATATACAAAAAATTTATTTATATATATATATATATATATATATATATAACTTTGTGCTGAAAGAGGCACGGGGAAATGTTGTACGTGAAAAGAGACACAATGACGTATATTTGTGCTAATTGGGGCACGAGGTGAAATAAAGAGGTACGGATTTTATTAACAAAGATGTTTTTATGGTTGTTATATTTTGGGGATGGGTGTACAGTGTGGTTTCAAATCGTTTGTTATCATTTTGAAAGAATATGTTATTGATTTTCGAAAATTGAGGAAGTGTGTGGGTGTTTCGAACAATGAGTGAGATTTCGAATTAACTCGGTTAATTTTTTTTTTGATTTGAACTATGGTGAAATTGTTGGGAAAATATAGCGATGGTTGAAATTGAGCGTGTACGATCGGTATGGAGATGAAAGAAAGCTAGCTCGTAGGATCGGTTTAGAGTGAGCACCTCCTAATGAGCTATCCTTGGGAAATTGTATTTTATGTTGAAAAGAGAGTAGAAGAAAATAGTCGAATGAATTAATCGGGGTGAAGGATAGTTGGTTAGAACGTGGTATTAATACGAGAGTGATGTGGTGGTGAGTATGGAAATCAATTGTAGTCTAATGTTCATAATCGGTATAATTAATGCAATAAAGTGTTGTCTGTTTTAGATGTATTTGTGGAATAGGGATGTGACTGTAGGGTTGGTGATAACCTATGGAGAAAAGTTCGACTGCGGATTAAGGTGATACTCCAAGTTGATTTTGTAATCTTTTGGGGAGAAGAGTGTCGTTATTTTTGGAGTGTTGGATTGTTGGGACATTTTAGAAACTGTGATCGAAGGCGTGGTGTGTACAGTCAGCCGATGTCAAGGAAAAGAGTAGAGTACTTGGTGTAATTGATTGCTTTCTAGAACATAAGAGTATGTAGGCTAGATTGTCTGGTGCTTATCACTTGCAGTATGACTATTACTTGCTAGTAGGAATTTATGCTAGTCCTGATAGGTTGTTAAGTGAATGCTTTACAAGTGGTACTGTGGAAACTAGTTAGCCTTAGAATGTTTGATTTAGTTCTATGGCGCAGCTCTTGTTTGAGTCTAACCGTTGTGGGATAGAATCCTTATTTCGAATGTCTATCTGATTTCACACTGTATGCGTTTGTGCATTCGCGAGGCGACTCGTCGTGACTAGTGGGGATTCCGTCATAGCAGGGATAGTAGGTTGAGGTGAACCTGGAGTCTAGAGGTGTGAATGATATTGGTATGATCGATCTAGAATATTATACCTTGTTCGTATTTTGCGGGTTTTCTTCTTGGTGTAAGAGTTGTTGTAGTTAGGAGGGTATTAAATTTTTGGTATGTGCCTTGGTATCGAAGGGTTTCGCATAGTGAGAGTTCATTCGGCCTTTCCTGTGTCGATTCTGCGGAAGGGCTTAGCTGAAGCGAGTAAGGTTGTACCGTTAGAAAACACCGGATTGGATCAGAGAAATTAAGTTGTAAAGATTTTATGGTCGTGTGATGAACTTAGTGGTGTGGTTCGTAGTAGATTTATTATATCTTTGGTTGGAAATTGTTGCGGTTAAGCAAGGCAAGATTAATGTTGATAAAACTTTCTTATGGAGTTGTTTAAGTTAAAGAGATGTTTTTTTTTACTTAGTGCTGGACTTTGCATGATTGAGCCGTTAATAAGTTATATTATTAGTGACATGAAATTTTAACGGAGTTGTGATGAATTCTTTCGGCTTAATTTTATAGTGAAATTATATGATGTTTTGGGTATTTGTGTTAGTGGGGTAAGGTGAGACCGGTATTGATAAATTTCAATTGCGGAGTGGTTAAAGTGAAACCAATGTCTAAAGAGCTGTGAAAGTATTTTAGTGCTAAATTGGAAATGTAAGGACTTGATATGATAGCGAGTTTGTTATTTATTAAGAAATGAATTGGTATTGATATTTGGATAAAAGACGGTATGAGTTTTGATGATGAGGTTATTAAGATAATTGAAGTGATTAAGGTTGTGCTTTGTTGATATTCGAGAAATTAAGTTGCTTTGTAGACCTTATTTTATTTTGATAAATGATTTGGTGTCCAGTGCAATTAAGCATTGATGTGAGATCATTACGGTTATGCTATGCTAGTTTAAGAAATGGAAATAGTAGGATGAAGTTTTCGGGTTTGATAAAAATTAAGAAATTTCCGTGATATAAAGTGATTGTGATTATGTTATGAGTATATTGGAAGAGTATGAGAAATAAGTTATAATTGCTAAGCGAGTTTTATATTGGAAGCATAGGATTATGTTTTTGAGTTAGTATTGTGAAAGTATAGGACAAGATGTTTGTAGTAAAAGGCCGGGGAAGTTAAAAGTAGTAATTAGCGTGGTAATGTTATGAGTATAAGTGAATTTCGAGTTAATTTGGACTTTCGTGAGATTTGAGTATTGAGTGTTTATCGTTATTTTAAGGGGGCGGATTTCTTGTGAGAAATTAAAACTCTTGATGTTTTAGGTTGAAGTATTGAAGCAAGAGCAAATGGTAAACTAGAAACAGTAAAGCGGGTGGTCTAGTAAAAGTCCCTTGAGGGTTCCGTAAACACTTTGATGTGTTCATAGATTTTGATATCAATTCGGTGGTAGTTACCCTAGTTCGTTGCTTGTATGAATTCCGGGACGGAATTCTTTTAAGGGGGAGATGTTGTAATAACCAGGTATTTTATTTTATTATTGACCAATAGTATTTTAGTTAATTAAGAATTTAGAAATTTAATTATACAAGTCTTTTATAAGTTAGAAATGGGAATTTAAAGTTAGAGGGTTAGTTATGAAATTTTGATGAAGTTTAGGGTTTATAGTGTAAATTGGGAGGGTTTTGGTTTGAGGCCATACCGCCAGCATTAGCTAAGGTATGGGTTTCCTTTTTGGTTTAGAAGCAAAAGAAATATAGGTGGTTGTGTGTGTGTGTTTATTTCATACGTCAGAGAGAAAGAGAGAAGAGATTTTTAAAAGTAAATTCTTGGAGCAAAGAAGGAAAGAAGAAGGGTTTTTCAACTTGGGGTTTTGATTCAGATCAGGATAACATAAGGTAAGAATCTCATCCTAAATCTTTCATTTTTTTTGTATTTTTAAGCTTTTTAGGAGATTAAGTGGGTTTTGGTATTTTAAAGATAGAAGTGTATTTTGATCTTGGGTAAGTGTTCTAGTAGTAGTAGTGTGCATTCCTTTAAATTTTCATAGTCATCTGAGCCTTAGAACTTGTAAATCTTGGGGTTTTAGACGAACAGGTAACTGGGTTTTTTGTTTGGTGTTCATACGGCTCGCAGTAAACCATTGCGAGGAATTCATAGGCTCGCAGCCTTAGGTTGCGAGGGAGTGGATTGTGAGGGAATTGAGGTGTTTGTTTGCTAGGAGTATGCTTGCTAGCTTAGAAGGTTGCGATGGAATTGAGGTGTGTGTTTGCTAGCTTAATTTGAGGAGTATGCTTGCTAGCTTAGAAGGTTGCGATGGAATTGAGGTGTGTGTTTGCTAGCTTAATTTGAGGTGTATGCTTGCTAGCTTAGAAGGTTGCGATGGGATTGAGGTGTGTGTTTGCTAGCTTAATTTGAGGTGTGTGCTTGCTAGCTTGAGATCGAGGTGTGTGCTTGCGAGTTGTTTGGCTTGTTTTTAAAACAGGTACTTGTGTTTATTTGTACAGCTTCTGTGGATTTGGAACCAAGGATCAAAGTGCTTAAAAAAATAATCTTGGAAGGGTTTTCGGATGCAAACTGATCAGGTGAGTTTTACTTTAAACGTTTTCAACTGGGGAACATATATATGTGTTTATATATATATATGAAAAGGATATGTGTGATGGTGTGGTATATCGTATATTGAGATACGATTGAGTATATGCTTTTAAATATAATATAATGAGACGTTATATTTATGTAAGTATTATACTGCACGAGAGCACGCCGAACTATGCCGGCTGAAGTGTGTGTCGTAGTTGTTGTACGGCGTTGTTGGTCGTAGATGTTGTACGGCGTTGTTGGTCGTAGACGTTGTACGGCGTTGTGTGTCGTAGTTGTTGTACGGCGTTGATTTATTAGTTGGCTTGCTACCAACTAATATGGCCATGGGAACGAGGATGAGGATGAGTGGAGCACGATGCACGAGTCTTGTTTGGTATTTATATACGTGTGGTATATGTGGTATTTATATACAAGAGGTATATGTGTGTATGGGCGAAAGGTTTCATATAAACTATTTTGATACAAAGGATTTACATAAAAGGTTTATAATGATTTTGGAAAGGACCGGGATTAACTCACTAGACCCGTTTGGTCTAACCCTCATTTTGTTTTCAAAAATATGTTTTCCAGGTTAAGGATCGACAAAGGAAAGGATTAAGTGTAAGGAGCATTTGATGGGCGTTGCTTAAGAAGCTTAATGTATTTTGTAGTTTCGAGACCGAAGGGACCGTTTGTGGTTTATTTTGTATCTTTTATTATGAATGTAATGAAGTTATGCAATGTATGTTATTTGAAGGAAATTGTTGGGAAACCGGGTTGTTACAACACCCCCCATGAGCGTTATACCACAACATATGGGACAACCCCCCCCATAAGCATCACACCTTAATGATTGGGACACGCCCCCCTATACCTCGCACCAAGCATAAGTAATTTATATGCAACATATATTAAGCAAACGCACATGTACGAGTAAATGAACAAGTACCATCAAGCTTCAGTTAGAAAACTCACCTGTTACGCTTACGATCCTTTCCTACTCTGACCTGCACTTCCAGATGGTCTACCTGAGCGAAAGGGTAAACGCATAAGTTGACAGCTCAACTATCCGGACACACTACCCTATCCGGACAACACCTTTATCCGGACAACACCTATCCGGACGGCACCTCTATCCGGACAACACACCTATCCGGACAACACACCTATCCGGACAACACCCTTATCCGAACAGCACCCTTATCCGGACAGCACCCTTATCCGGACAACACCCTATCCGTACAACATACCCATCCGGACAACACACTCATCCGGACAACACTTCTATCCGGAAAACATACCCATCCGGACAACACACTCATCCGGACAACACTTCTATCCGGACAACATACTCATCCGGACAACACACTCATCCGGACAACACTTCTATCCGGACAACATGATCTCCGGGTGCTTTCCCGGACACCTTCTTCTATTGAAGGTATCCGGACGGGGCGCTGTTCGAGTTTTTCACTCGAAAATCCCGTCCTGAGCTCCGCCAAAGCAACGATTAGGCAATAACAACTACCAAAAACGTACTAGAACCAAACCCCACAATATACATCCATAAAAACATAAACAAGAGGAGCTTAAACCTTCCACAAGAGTTTTGGCAATACTATTATCCAACTAAACTTCTCAATACTCTACACTCAACAACCTCATTAAATGGAGTAATGGATTGAGAGTTTACCTGCTCAAATGCTTGCCAGAAACGAATTCCCCAACAATCCTTCTTCTGGTTTCCAACACCAAGCTCCTTCTTCTCCCAAAATCCACAAGAGCCCCCAAAACCCTCCTCTCTTTCTTTTCTCCAAGAACACAGCCGACACACACAGATTTTCAGCCAAAATGGAATGTTTCTAGGGTTTTGTGCCCTTATATACCTCATCCCCATTATTAACAAATAGCCCCTCAACTTCCATCTTATTACATTTCCACCACAAGGCTTGAAACTCTTTTTATTTGGACACGGTTACTACAACACTCCCCCCTCAAAAGAATTCCGTCCCCGGAATTCCATTCTCGAAAAGATGAGGGTACCTGGACATCATATCCGACTCCACTTCCCACGTAGCCTCTTGTCCCTTATGATACCTCCACTGAACCCTCACTAGACGAGTCTCCCTATTTCTTGGTTTCCGGACCTTACTGTCCACATTAACTATTGGTTCCTCTTCGTACCCCAATTTCTCGCGATACATCTTTACTCACGGAAAGTTCACAGATAACTGCACATGCCAACCCCTTTGCTTTTCTAAGGATTTTCTTACTTCCACTTGCATAACCCTTCAACAACAAAGCGTACGCCAACAATTTCCACACTTTCGAATGATTACAACTCCTACTCTAGGAAATTTACGTACCACAACTATGACGCCTCAGGTCAACGGTACATGGTACCGTCCACACACTTAGACGCACGGTTGCAACAAATTTAGAATTTTCGTCCACAACTTCAATCCCGTGACAGCACAAGTTACAACGGTTAGGGCTACAACAACATCCATTTCTTAACGAACCTTCAATTCACCAACCTAGCACAAGACCAACCTCGAGTATCACCTTAGATCACAGACATAATCCTCTTCGACTGATAACACACAATTCTACGATCACTTTCCCCATCTCAATACACGTATAAGGCAGATAACACTTTCTCACCTGAACTGCGTTGTCCACGGTTCATCAATAATAATCAATTCACACCCTTCCGCCATAGCAACACCCCCACACTATACAGAGCCAAAAGTAGAAACCTACACACTTTAACATCTGACGTACCCATCAATCCAACCCGGACCAATCTTGAAGTCACGCATCCGAATTCTCCTTGCATCTAACAGTCGTCCATCCACATGAGAGATAATTCAGGGTTCACCTGCTACCAGCAAGGAGCAACTATGCTCACACAAAAATATTCTTACTAGCTTAACACTGAACGACAAAGTTTACTTGGAACATTTCTCACACTACTACCAAGTCCACTCCAATGGTCCTTTTCGCGAACACTACTTTCGACTACATCCTTCCACTTCCTTTTTACTCATAAAACACGATTCCAAAGATCGGCTCACGGGAAGGTGCACACTCTTGATCAACCACAAAAGCTGACTTTCCTCGACTCGAAAACCAATCACATACATGCCAATCCCCCTTTCTCATACTCCCACTAGGAGTTCATGCACCCGACGGTGACGTTCTTGAAAACATTGCTTCCACTTTTCGTGCCACTTGCCACACCTTCTACTTCACGCTTACACACCCATCCCAACCTACCGTCCCAATTACCCTATGGACATTTCTCATCCAACATTTACCACTCCATACACGCAATTTCAACGGTTACTATGCCCAACCAACAGTTTCACCATCTTTCATACGAGAAACTCCACCCAGTCAATCCGAAACACACTCGATGTTCGAAGCGACCACACATTTCTCATTCCTCAGAGATATTAACTCACCCCTTTGCATTTTCTTTATAAACAAGGATTAGTCCAGTATACCCAAAGATTTCATATCTACAACGAAACACTGTAAACTACTCAATCCAAGATCACACCGTCTCCCTCTTAGCTAGCCACCAACTTCCACCCCAACCTCTTGTTTTCGGATAAAAGCACCACACCCAACTTTAGCCACATCGAACAACTTATCAACAAATCCCGAGCAAGGATCTCCACTTACGCTCATCTCATAACAACACTAATCCACCACTTAACCTCACAACACTTCATTTCCACCATGCTTCGCATGCTTACTAAATATAAGTTACCGCCTTCATATCTACACAACCCCACACACTAGAGGTTCTATCCTCACGACTACTGTCCGCTCACTAGGCCATGCTTTCTCCCGCCAAACATCACATATATATGAAAGAGTTGGCGAAAACATTATGCAATAACTAATCTTGCCATTCAACATCCTCATACGAATAACGGAAATTCCTGGCTGGTCACTACACACCTGTGACCTGAATTAGGGCTCACACCCGCCCTTGGGAACAGACCAAGTCTATTCGAACAAACCACATGGGACGCACCCCCCATGTATTTTACACCATCAACCTGAGATTTACACACTTATAAAAACCAGATGCAAACACGCAATAATAAGTATGCACGTTCAACTAACAAACAGGTACTATCAAGCTTTGATTTAGAAACTCCCAACTTTGCCTTCCTCCCATCTAGATGAACCACAAAATTATGACCGTCTACCTCACTCAACCGAGCCCTACATTCCGACCGACTCTTCGGATCCACTTGAGACACGCTCAAGTAAATCAAACTATAAGACACACCCTTGCAATCCAACATAGTCTACTTGTCCCACATTAGTTAGCTAACCACCTCCTTCGCAAATGACATAATCGCCATATAGGATGAATCACTTATCCTACTAACACATCTCCACTTTCAGGATATTTACAAAAGGCGGCCCATCCTCTTGACAGATGCATACCTTTCCACACCGACCTCTCATCTCCGCGCACATACCCGACAAAGTGATCACTCAAAGGCAACCTTTCAAATTCAAATCTCTCGACAACGAATTCAACACCCGCCGCTGACTTCAACCTCAATGCCTGACAATTAGTCTAAAGGCAAGTTAACCACGACCCCGGCTTCATGCCGATACCGTTTCATTCACATACCACGACGTTACCTTTCAAAGTAATTTGTCTACTTCGAAATCACCCGGGACACACCTCCCCCGTCGACAGTCATATGTCAACTTACCAAAAGAGTAAGGACTCCCACCACACAAGCATTTCTATGGTCAAAGACCAAGACTACAGGTAGACACGGTCCTCCCTATACTGTAACACTAAGATCACAAATCAACCATCGACGACTCAACCACATTTTCCACTCCCGGAACTTCGCACCTTCTTAGGCCCGATATCGCTTACTACCTAGCGGGTTCATAAAATCATACACGGATATAGGTCCGTCCCTTTATAAAACGTTCACGGAATAAGGTCTGCCCCTTTATAAAACATCCACGGAATAAGGTCCGCCCCTTTATAAAACATCCACGGAATAAGGTCCGCCCCTTTATAAAACACCCACGGAATAAGGTCCGCCCCTTTATAAAACACCCACGGAATAAGGTCCGCCCCTTTATAAAACACCCACGGAATAAGGTCCGCCCCTTTATAAAACATCCACGAAATAAGGTCCGCCCCTTTATAAATTGGCACCCTAAAGTCACCCTAGGGTGACAACGAGTCAGTCTCATGCTGCCTTACAGGGCCACACTACCCTTAGCATAAACGGGTCACACCTCCCGACACGAGCTGGCGGGCCACACCCCCCCGACTTAGCCAATTTACACCTCGAACAATGTATGACTCACTTAACATTGAAGGCTATTTGCTCCAACAGGGTTAACCTTTTTGCAGTTACAACAACTCGACGCCGACACCCTACTTCCAACCAAACCATTCGGTTCCTTACATTAGAAACAACCTTCGGTACCGATACTTTCCTTCACACTTGGATGCTCCAACCCCACAGTCCACTTGACTATAAATACGGCTTCACCTTGGTCCAAAATGGTTGACCGACACCAGTGTTACCAATCCATGCATCTATCACTTCTCATCCACTCCTGTCACTCTTCCACTAACTCGAGAGTGAGACGGCACATCTCCACTATCCGATCCTTGAGTTGAAACTCTCAAGATCTCAATTCGCCGACATCGGGGACTCCCAGAATAAGGACTCATCAGAGATTAGGAGCTCATCTCTAATCATTTATTTCCCTTAAGAACTCTAAAGGTTCTACTTCACACGGACACTCATATCGAATACGATGCCTCTTCTAGGTAGTATCATCAATCACGCCAAGAATAATCTGCACAACACACTAAACCGTTGCCATAATGACAAGGTTAAACTTTACACACAACACAGATTAACAACCGTCCCAAAATAACAAGGCAAGAATGATCGCCGTCATGCACCTGTAAATTCACAATTACACTGGCCAGGTGTAATCCCGAACTTACCTTACATGATAGTTTTCACCACCCTGTTATTCACGCTTCCCAGTGAGGTCTTCCTAGGCCTTCCTACATTCTCAGTTGTACTTTTACAGTTTAAGTTTAGGCCCATCCGATCACCTAAATCCCTTAAACTACGGCTCTGATACCAACTGTAACACCCCACTCCAAAGCATGCCAAATTTAAGACATTATATATCGCCAAAACATGACCAAAGGTTCACATCAACAAAATTCCAAAATTTGGGTTTGCGGAAATAACCCTATTCCAACTGAGAGTATCTAAATACTGAAGTGTAGGGAAGTCCACTAATGCAAGCCACGCCCGCCCTTACGCCTTCTCTTTACCACTAGAGGAACCGCACTTAACCTGCTTACCTGAAAAAGGGTTTCAGTTTTGAAAATGCGAGGGTTAGACCACAAGGTCTAGTGAGATCCCTCAGTTACATCCACACCACATATAGCAATTAAAGAGTTATGCGAAACATAAATCAATATGAAGTTTGGTTAATAACATTCACACAATTGACCAAATCGTCCATCCAGTCACACCCACCCGTGGCTTGATCCCAGGGCGCTCAATCACCCTCGTATGGGACACACCCCCCATATATTCGTCACACCATGTCATATGGGCGACACCCCCCATAAGCGTCATACCACAACAGATGGGACACCCCCCCCATAAGCATCACACTATGACATATGGGTCACACCCCCCATGAGCGTCATACCACAACATATGGGACACACCCCCCATAAGCATCACACTATGACATATGGGTCACACCCCCCAAGAGCGTCATACCACAACAGATGGGACACACCCCCCATAAGCATCACACTATGACATATGGGTCACACCCCCCATAAGCGTCATACCACAACAGATGGGACACACCCCCCATAAGCATCACACTATGACATATGGGTCACACCCCCCATGAGCGTTATACCACAACATATGGGACACCCCCCCCCCATAAGCATCACACCTTAATGATTGGGACACGCCCCCCCCCCCCCCTATACCTCGCACCAAGCATAAGTAATTTATATGCAACATATATTAAGCAAACGCACATGTACGAGTAAATGAACAAGTACCATCAAGCTTCAGTTAGAAAACTCACCTGTTACGCTTACGATCCTTTCCTACTCTGACCTGCACTTCCAGATGGTCTACCTGAGCGAAAGGGTAAACGCATAAGTTGACAGCTCAACTATCCGGACAACACCTTTATCCGGACAACACCTATCCGGACGGCACCTCTATCCGGACAACACACCTATCCGGACAACACACCTATCCGGACAACACCCTTATCCGGACATCACCCTTATCCGGACAACACCCTATCCGGACAACATACCCATCCGGACAACACACTCATCCGGACAACACTTCTATCCGGACAACATACCCATCCGGACAACACACTCATCCGGACAACACTTCTATCCGGACAACATACTCATCCGGACAACACTTCTATCCGGACAACATGATCTTCGGGTGCTTACCCGGACACCTTCTTCTATTGAAGGTATCCGGACGGGGCGCTGTTCGAGTTTTTCACTCGAAAATCCCGTCCTGAGCTCCGCCAAAGCAACGATTAGGCAATAACAACTACCAAAAACGTACTAGAACCAAACCCCACAATATACATCCATAAAAACATAAACAAGAGGAGCTTAAACCTTCCACAAGAGTTTTGGCAATACTATTATCCAACTAAACTTCTCAATACTCTACAATCAACAACCTCATTAAATGGAGTAATGGATTGAGAGTTTACCTGCTCAAATGCTTGCCAGAAACGAATTCCCCAACAATCCTTCTTCTGATTTCCAACACCAAGCTCCTTCTTCTCCCAAAATCCACAAGAGCCCCCAAAACCCTCCTCTCTTTCTTTTCTCCAAGAACACAGCCGACACACACAGATTTTCAGCCAAAGTGGAATGTTTCTAGGGTTTTGTGCCCTTATATACCTCATCCCCATTATTAACAAATTGCCCCTCAACTTCCATCTTATTACATTTCCACCACAAGGCTTGAAACTCTTTTTATTTGGACACGGTTACTACAGTTTGGTACGCATACTAGATGGGACGGGACGAAACTGGATGGGACGGGACGGGACTGAACTGAAGGAGATAATTTTAATCTAAGTTACGTTGAAAATACATCGATCATTTTGTGCATACTCTGTAACTGCAAATACTTCAGCTCCAAACACACATGAATCATCATTCGTCAAATACCCATTTTCACAATTCTTAAATGAGTCCAGTGATACCAACTTGTCAAAACCCCATTTCATATTCTTCTCGTGAAACCTTCTCCTATTGCCATTCACGATATTTATAAACACATTCAAATAATAATAATTTAAAACGATTTAATGAATTAGTTAATATATGATTATTATGTTAATGCGATAGGAGTGTAAAACAAAATTGAAAAAAAAAAAAAGATGTACCATAAATTAAATAATTAACTATAAGGGTATGGATTTTAAATATAAAAAATATTTTTTTTATGTAGTGTATAACTGTATATGATATATATTAAAATATATAAATCCAAAAAAATTCAAGATTGGGCTCATTTCGAACGTATCGAAAAGACGATTATAATGGTGTAATTTGTTAAAATTAAAACGTATTTTTTAACGTATTTTAGTTAATAAACGATTATATGTGTTAAATGTAAAATTAAAATAATGAAAGTAAAAGGTATAAAGTAAATTTAGTAAATAAGTATAGGGGTTGAAAGTGTAACATTTCATTTTAAAAAGCGGGGGTGAATAGTGTCAAACGCGGGTCAAATTTTCAAAAATGGTCCCTGGAATTTTTCAAAAATGGTCCCTTGCAATTGAAAAGTCACAAAAATAATCCCATCGCAGGATGAGCCCGCGATCGCGGGATTCCATTTTTCAAAAATGGTCCCTGCAAGTTTAAAAAAGTGTCATAAATGGTCCCTGACCCGCGATCGCGGGCTCTCATCGCGGAAAAAAGGGTATTTTTGCAAAGTGGGAGAGATTTAGGGCATTTTGGTAACACTTGGTCAAACTTAGGGTATTTTAATTAATTTCCCTTATAAAAATATTATCATTTTAAATTGGATAAATTCTTAAATTCTCATTATATGTATTAAATTTACTAGGTTTGAACCCGTGTATTAGACAGAGTAATTAAAAAAATCTAAATCATATCAGAAAATTTATCTTACAAATATGAATGATCATCGAAAGTACGATGCTATTTTCCAAGTTTTTTCCCTTTAGAGTTGTTTTTTTGTAGCTGGTTACAAAATGTTCTTGTTTTAGGTAGTTTTCACAAAGAATGTTTTGCAAAAAATTAATAAAAAATATGAATAAATATTAAAAATTTATAATTGAGAAGTGATATACAGTACAAAGTGTTTGGATTAGCTTATTGTTGTACCAAAACGTGATAAGTTAATAGAAAAAATAATACAATCATGATTAAGAAAGTATAAATAATTAAAAATACTATACTAAAAAATCTGCATATTTATATTGAAAAAGGTTCGAACTCATATTTAAACAACAACTTGGTGCAAATCCCAGCGGTGTAAATATCTACTGTAAATTGATCAATTAATTTGCACAATTCATTCTGATTTCATATGACTTCTTCTCCCATATCTTAATTGTTCATAGTTTAGTAGCAAAAAAGGATCAAAACAACATTCTCCAACAACAGAAATGGAAACCTATTCATATTAACAATAAAACAGAGCTTGATTACTAAAGAGATAGTAAAATTGTAAAAATCTAAAAGATTCTTAGAAATCAAAATCAACCCAAAAAGAAAAGATGATTTCAAAAAATAAAACAAACCCAAATTAGTTTCAGGCAAATCCCAATTCCCCAAATTAGTCCAAAAACAGTAGTTTTGATTGTTTTTTCGTGAAAGAAATCGACACAACATAAATTCATAAAATAATCAGTTATGAACATTGAGAAGAAACCCATTTAATTTAAAGCTTTTTTCTTGGCAAAAAACATTAAGGTTCTGATTGTATCCCACCTCAGTTGGATTGTTGTGTACAGCGAAACCCCAATAGGGTTCTTCTCAACCAAAAGAAACAAACAAAAACCCTTGAATCTTTTGGGGTCTACAAAAAATTGTTGGATAATAGAATATGGAAAATGGGTTTAGGTGGATATATATATATATATATATATATATATATATATATATATATATATATATATATATATATATATATATATATATATATATATATATATCAAGATTTAACTTTCCAATTAGGAATCTTAACAAAATTTGAGAACTCAATTTGATTGTACCTGTGAGAGGAGCACGAAGCAGGTGATGAGAGGAAAGACAAATTGATCAATTAATTTGCAGAAGGAGACGAGTTCAATTTTATTAGGGGTAAAATAAGATTATTTTTAGGATATACGTTATTATGGGTAAAATAAGTTTATTTTGGGATGAAATAAGGGTAATTTTTTTTGAATTAGAACTGAATAATTAACATTAATTAGTCTATAATAAAATTGAATTTAAAAAATCAAGCTATATCAATAATTTGAATTTAAACTTAGAAGTAAATCCCGTATTTTTTGGATTACGGATTTTTTTTGAATTTATTATAAGTATGGATATGTACATATGTATCTAAAATATTCAATATTAGTCAAAATGAAGTTAACTCTAATCACGACACATTAATTTGTATATATTTATGATATTTAATAATATAACTAAATACAAAAATATTCAATATTGGACTCATTTCGAAGATATTGACGAAACGATTACAATAGTATAATTTGTAAAAAAATAAAAATGTTTTTAATGCATTTTAGTTCATATACATTATTTATGTTTATATGATAAAAGTCTAAAATAAAAAATAAAAAAATAAGGGATTAAAAGTAAACTACATAGGTAATTATAAGGGTAGTAAATGTAAGATATAAATATTAAAAATTGAATTAAGGAGAGATTTAAGGAGGAGTGAATGTGAGTGTGATAATTGAACCTATAATGTAAATGCGTCCAGATACATGTTTAGGCGGAAAAACAATGAAGTCGGCTCACCAGAAGACGACACGTGGCATGCTAGTTACTCATTTATTATATGTATAGATTTATTTTTTAATTTCAGCTAACTAATCATTTTTCTTAAGTTTTATTAAAAAAAAAATCTAGATACACTTTTAATCAAATATCACATGTGATATGATTATATGAATTTTTGTATGTATTACATTTCATATTATCACATGTGATAATTGTAGATATTTTAGTTAATCATATGTGATTATGTATATTTATATTTATGGATCATAAATATTATCATATGTGATTATGCGTCACTTATATTCAGACGTATATTATCATATGTGCAGTGGCGGATCCAAAAAAGTTTATCGTTAGGGGCACAATTAGGGGTGTCGAAAAAATTTCAAAACCAAATAATTCACAAGAACCAAAACGGGTTTCAGGTTTCATTTTCGGCGTAAATGGTTCAGTTAACTAAGTAAATATAACTTATTTGGTTCGGTTTTCGGTTGATTTTTTGCTATTTTGGTTCGGCCAACACATCATACTACTATTTTTATATTCTTATATATAGTTTAAACTTAAACCAAATAAACACATGACATATTCAAACAAATTTCGACTGATTCTTAGTGAACCGGATGGCAAGAAGAACAAACAATAGAAATTTTTACTAAGAAAATAGAATCAGGACAACAGGTTGAGGCCCTTGCATTCTTTTTGTTGAGGGCCCAATAAATCTGTTTACCTTACAAAAAAAATTTGTAGGTAATTTTACTAAAAAGGAAAAAAAAACTATAGGTTTCTTGATATCTTTGGTGGGTTTTGTTGCGAGCATGTGATACCTGCCAAGAACCTTTGGATCCAGCCCTACATATATGATATGTATCAAAATTCATATAATAGATCATATGTTAAATGAAGTTAATCACATGTGATTTAAAACACGGATTCAAAAAGTAGTCTAAAAATTCGGTAATTCATTCACATGTGCATTCAATTAAAAAAAATGAAGAATGACGTATAAGCAGTGGCGAATCTAGAAATTTAGGTGACTAGGGTCAAACTTAAGAGTGTCAAAAAAAATCGAAACCGAATAATCCACCAAACCAAAATGGTTTATGGTTATTTGATTTCCTGGTTAAACGACTCAGTTATGATTATTCTTTTACTATTTCAGTTAAGCCAAAAAATTAGTTTATACCATAACTTTATATATTTTATCTCTAGATAATTGGTTTGAGACTTTGAGCATATAAAACAATAAACACAAATCATGTCTAGCTCAGTTGGTCTACCTAAGGACGGTAACATCCTGGGGGGTGTGGATGGTATCCCAGTCTACCCGGGTTTGATTCCAAGGGGAGACAATTGAGGGCATGAGGAGTACCCAGTCCTTGGGTGGTCCAGTCTTTGACTGGGCTTACCCCCCCCAGCCTGTGGTTGGGCTTTAGGTCCAGCGGCGGATTAGTGGACTGCCCTCGGATGTCCGATACCGCCGGGGAGGCGGGCGTGCGTGTGTGCGTTGTGTTCGTGGTAGTTGATCGAAAGGGTCGATGCCGCTATGCCTTCCAAAAAAAAAATATAAAACAATTAACATATGATAAACCAGTCTATATTAAAGCTAAATTAACAAGGTATTGAGAGGAATTTACATAACACGTGATATTGAGATAATTTTTTTTTTTGGTTTTGGTGGAAAAAAATCAAATGCATGGGATCTTGTAAAAATTGAGTGAGTTCTTTTAGCATTAAATAAAGCCATTTGTTGTAATAAACCATTGTAAGAAAAATATTGTTGAGTTAAAAAAAATGAACTATATATCTTTAGGGGCTATGTATGTCAAGTTGGAAAAGTTTGGGGTATGTTGTGCCATGATTTCAAAAAAGTGGGGAGATGGATAACCTTGGATTTGGCAAACCCAAGAGTTTGAAACCGCCAAAACATTTAATATGGAACATTCAATATGGTGAGACTTATTGAATTCTTTCCTTCAATATCGGTTTCAAAACCACATTATAAATAGAGGTAACTTGGTGAAAGGTGGTGATCGAAAGGAAAAGAAATCAAAGCAAAACTATGGTAGAGTCATGGGCAAAGGACGAAGCATGTAGGCGGTATCATGGTTCGGTCCATAACGGGATGTCAATAGCCACTTTGAGGAACGGTTTGGAGTAATTACGACTTATAAGGTGAGTTATACGTGACTTTTTCTAAAATGGTTGCATGTTTTATTTATAATTATTTACAAGCTTGATTGAAGTTTCTCGAGATTTTTGATATGTCGTTTATGCATTAAATGTGAAATATATTTATGATATGTGTTTAAAATTTTATGTGGCGTTGGGGTGTACTACGGTGTAAGTCTGTGCCTAACAAGGCAAGCATGTTGCGTGAGCTTGTCTAAGCCGTAAGTGCGAACATGCTGTGTGAGTTCGCCAGGTAAAGCTGTGTGAGTTAGACACTTTCCATAACGCCGTTAGCTTTGTGAAATGTGTTAATTTTCTCAAATGCATGTGTAATTGACGAAGCTTTGTGAAAAATGTAAAATTATTGCTCATGCATGAAAACCGTGTATTCACTGGGCCTAGGCTCACCCAAACTCTTTTAAAACTTTATGCAACCAGACGGTTATTAGACTGAGAAGAAAAGTAGAATAAAGAGAGATATGAGGATTGATTCGAGAAGAAGAATATGTGAACTTCAAGGCACAAATATATAGAGCAATATTACGTTCGGCAAAAACTGTAAAGTTAGAGATTTTATTTCCGCTGCAATGTAAGTGTTGATCTTGGGATACTATTTTAATATATTGAGGTATCGGAAATTTTGGGATGTTACAAGTGGAATCAGTCATCAGAGCAAAGTTTAAGTGAATTAGGTTACTGTAACCCTAGACTTAAACCGAGAATGAAAGATTTGTATTCTTGACGGATGTGCGACTAAAGAATGATGAGAGTAATGGTCTAAGTTAATTTGGGGTTTATGAACCTAGTTTTAAACTAGATCAAAGCACAGAAGATGTTAGATGTCTTAACGTTAATGGAAACAATGACATTAATAGAGATGTGACTAAATGATGGAAAATTGCATGGTAACATAAGATAGAAATATAAAGGTAAGAATAAAAGGAGTTTTTTAGGGATAAAGTTTGATGACAAACTCCCACTAATTTTCTTGAGTGAGAAGAAATATGTTAACCTTTGAGAATAAAAGAAACTCATGGTATATCTGATATCATGAGTTTATTCAACCTAGATTTGAGTAAGGTGTGAGATATTTCATAGTTATTTAAAAGAGATTGATTATCTATGAGACAAGTGACGAGGTTGGTAGTGTTGTCAATTACCATCATGGATTCATGGTGAGAGTCGATGATCTTAGTCACATGCATGACAAATTGATTATTCTACTATGAAGTAGATGTCAAGATTAAGTGTAACGGATATGAGAAAAAAATCTAAGGATTGTCACATTCTTGGTTTCCTAAAATCAATGACACTTAGGTGTATGAGATGGTATTAGAATGCTAGAGACAATGGTTGACTGGACCAATCAAAACATGCAGTTTAATTATCCTCCACGTATGTATGAAATGTGGTTAAAAGGAAAAATTTTTAGAGGTATGCAAGCAAGATATGGAAGCCAAAATTTGTAATAAAAAATATTATGTGTGGTTAAATAGTCATGATTATCCAATGTGTGTGGGTACTAAGCAATGCAATGAGATGAAAAGGGGCAATGAGATTGTGCCCATGATTATAGTTAGAAAGACACTAGAAATAATGCAAACATGAGATGTTTTTATGAAAATAAGTAAGCTATGATACAAAGCAGAAGAGAATGAAAAAGTAACGGTTTGTTGTTAGAACCATCAAAGGAATATGTGATGAAATAAACTGTAAGCACCGGAAGTCAACAAGAGAAGTTGCGGTTTATATTAGAATAAGGAAAAGTATGCATGGCATATTATGGAAGTCGTGAAAGAATAAACGAATGACATCGGAGGTAAAACAAAAAGTTGAGATAATTAATCGGATAAAAGGTGTGAAAGGATTTAAGATGGAAAGATAAGAAAGTACATCATAGAGTCAATGCTCATCTTAGTATCCATGATTACTAATGCAAATGTGATTTAATAAGTGTTAGATTGGAGAAGGTTAATATCATGGTCAAGTGTTGAATGAAATGTCAGATATGGACTTTTGGCGATAATAATTGCGAAGTCAAACAAGTTAAAAATATGATGTTGTCGATAAATCGAAAACAATATATAAAACGTATTCATATGATAAAATTATGGGGTATTTGTATAAAACGTTCAACTATCTGAGTGTAAAGGAGATGAAGGATCCATAGTTTTCATGAAGTGGTTGAATGGAAGGAAAATAAGAATTACTCTGCCATGTGTGAGTTCCCTTCAACCTAGAAGGTAAGATTTGAAGTGAAAACCTCCATATGTCGTGTTCTTATTACTAATGGAATACCAAGAAAGTGACAAGAGATAAAGAGGAAGTGATGGTGATATCATAGGACTAACTTTGGTAAAATCGGTATTAGGTAGCCTTTCATTGTATTATTTCTCGTTTTTCCGAGCTCCGAGAGGTGTGATTAGAAAGATGGAGAGTGTAAGAAACAAGTTTTTTTTGGGAGGAGGGGGGAAAGGTCCTCATGAAAAAAGGGGGTGGCTTGGGTGAAATGGGAGAGAACTTTGAGAGAGTTTAAGAGAGGTGGTCTTAACGTGGGAAGTTTACAATCTACAAATTGGGGACTTTCGGGGAAATGGTGGTGGCGGTTCGGGGTGGAGTATGATTCTCTTTGGGTTAAAGTTATAAAAAGTATTCATGGTAATAAGGGTGGGTTGGGTAGGGAAAGTGGAAGTACCGGGAGGGGATGGAGATTGGTGTGGGGTAATATCATAAAGGTGGGAAAAGAGTTGGAAAGGATCGGGATAAACTTCGAAAACTCATTCGGGAAAGATGTAGGTAGAGGGGATGAAACGAACTTTTGGTCGGATAGGTGGCATGGGTATGACGCATTGGGAGAGAGGTTCAAACGTCTTTGGAGCCTCGAAAGGAATAGAGAGAGTTCAATAGCCGATAAAGGGAGTGGGTGGGAGAAAATTGGGTGTGGAGGTGTAATACCCTGGGTAAGTTCGTTAGTTAAATTCTAGTTCCGTTAAAATTATTTAACTCTATAATTGATGTTTAGGGTACGTTTGGGTAAATTTATAAGTTTAGGGGTGTTTGGGTCTTTATTGAATAGTGCAAGGTCTAAAATGGTAAAATTGGGTTTGATATTACCCCTTTAGGATTCCAGATATTTCATACAGCAGAAAAATGTCAGTTTAAGTGTGTGTGTGTGTGTTTTGAGAAGAGAAGAAGAAGAAAGAAGGGACTTGTGGCTAGGGATTCAAATTGGTGTACTTGGAAGTGAAATTGAGGTATGTTTATTTGCATTTTATGTTTGTAATTGCTAGTAGATAGTTTCCATCGGAGTAGAATCATCAATTTCATGTCTAGTGTTAAAATCTGTCGATTCTGGGTTAAAAATAGGCAAACCGACAGAGGTTTCCGGACACAATTTGAATGTGTCCGGTAGTTTCTTTTAGTGGTGTCCGGTAGTTCTTCCTTGCAGGTATCCGGTAGATGAAGTGTCCGGGTAAGTTCATCTTTCTATAGTTTCCGGTTGAAATTAGTTACCGGATGGTGTCCGGATTACTTTGGTTTCCGGATGACGTCCGGATTGTTTGTGCTGTCCGGAAAGTTGTATTGTCCGGATTGTATAGGTTGTCCGGATAGTATTGTAGTATCCGGAAACTTTAGCTGTTTGGTCATTTTTGAGATTTCAGATACTTTTGAGTATCCAGTAGCTTTGTGTTTTGTCGACTCTTGGATAGAGTATGCATGAGGACTAGAAATATTGTGGACTCGACTTAAGTTCGGGTTTAGCTAATTTTCACATTTTAGGGGTTCAATTTGATCGATTTAGATTATAAAATGTTAGTTAAATAAAGAAGAAAAGTTAAAAGAAAAAAAATCAATCAACTATCTAATTTTGAATGATTAAGTCTAAATTAAATTTTTCAAACGAAAAATTTATCAAACTTTCTCATTTTAAATGATCAAGTCCCTAAACTATATTTTTATTTAAAAATCCATTAAATTTTATAATTTTAAATGATTAAGTTTTTGGACTTGTTTCAAAAAAAAGTTTTTGTACTATTTTTTTTCAATAAAATAAACTATCGAACTTTTAAAATAAACTATCGAACTCTTATCGAACTATAATTTTAAGTGTTGAATGAAATGTCAGATATGGACTTTTACAAAAAAGAAAACTACATGTAAACAACTAGTAATGTTTTAAAGTAAGTAAAAAAAACCTAAATCACTTTTACATCTCCCAAACCCTATGTCATCCAAACCTTACATAAACACCGTCGTATCACTCTCCTCCTTATTCCTCGTCGCCCGATCGATGTTTGTTCTCCATATCACCTATCATGTTGTTGGCTCTTGTCATTGATTTCCCTTATTTTGATCCATTTTTTTTATTCCCCCTCATTTGATTAATAAAAACTAGATCAAAAGGTCGAGATTAATGGTATGCACCAACAACGTGATAGGTGATATGGAGAACTGACAATGATGGGACGATAGAGAGTTGCGGGGGGGGGGGGGGGGGGGGGGGGGGGTAAATACTATTGTTTGTGAGGGATTCGAAGGGCTAATTAGCTAATTAACCTTAAATGAGGTTTTAATGAGCTCCCTAACCTTCTAAAATCTAAAATTAACTTAATAACCTTATAAATGTGTTATTCCAATAATACCCTTAATGAAGTTATTTAAAAAAATTAAAATAAAACTTTAAACTATAGTATTACTAAAATACCCTTAATGGGTTTTAAAAAAATCTGAAAAATTAAAATACCCTTTCTTCTTCACTTTAAACCCTAATGATTGGAATCCCCTTCTTCCATGAAATCTTCATTCTCCTTCTAAGAGCATCCACAACAATGAAATTTCATCCCAATTACAAATGGGCCACATCAGCGCCACATCAGCTTTGCAATTATCTTGAAATTATTCCCCACAACAATGAAATTTCACCCACTTTCTAAAATGACACCTCATCATAAAAAACTATATTTCAATCAAATAACAACAAAACTACAATTAAATACTCTTTACTATAATTTAATATGAAATATTTTATTAAGTAAATACTCTCTACAAAACTACAATTAAATACTCTCTACAAAATATCACAAAACATGATTTGACATAAAGCAATTTCTAATTTAGAAATTATTCCCTACAATTTCATATACTATTCACTGCCACATCAGCAAAAAGTACTGATTTGACATTTGCAAATTACCAAAACCAATTTCTAATTTTGCAATCATACTCACAACCACTACAATTTCTAATTTAGCAATCTTATGTGTCACTTTTGCAATCCAAATGAAATTGTAATGAAATCCTTGTTGTGGATGCTCTAACATTCAAGTTTTTTTCATCGTCAATCAACATTCAACTTTTTTAATTAGTTTATCTTCTAAACTATAACCTTAATACTACATATATGTTGGTCGATTTTCTAGCAATAAACATTCATATTGGTGGTAAAAATGAGTTATTTGAAGTCATAAAATTACAGAAAAAATATACGTTCATAATATTTGGTTCGAAATATTGAAAAATATGAATGTAGGAGGTTTGAACTATTTAAAACATTTTCTAAAGATTTAAATTCATATTTTACAACAATTTTCATCAAGAATGAACGTCATTTTAGTAAGAAGAGGTAATAGTTGAGTTAGACCGGCCCAGTTGAACTAGACTGGACAGTCGAGCACGATCAACGTAATTTGATGAAGAAGATTGAATGATTAAGCCAGACTGGCGCAGTCGAGCTCAACTGACCCGGTTGAGCTAGACTATTTAGTCACTTTAAACCCATTCAAGTTGGGCTTAATTTCTTGAGATAAGATATTTGAGATAGTTTGCCTTCGAATATTCGACTAGCTCCGGCTGGGTTCGACTGGATCCAATAAAGTTAGAATGGGTCCAATCAACGTCTCTTCCGATTCAACAATCGTTGGCTAACAGGGAATGCATTGCAAGTATAAGATTAATGCATTGAATATTGTAACTTAACAATTTGGATGCTCGCATAGAAACCATTTACCCGGTCAACAACAAAATGGGTTGGTATATTCTTGAAATTGATGTCTAGATACAATATGACTCTAACAAGCCCGTTCATACACCAATTGTGTTCAATCATCACAGTAGCATATGCTAAACTACTTTCAACAGAGTTTTCACCAAATCTAACAGAGATGATAATATAATATAATGTAATATACTTAAAATAGAAGTCAAAGATTCAACATTACTAACGGGTCCATTCATATATATTAAGAATGATTGATTGGTCTAGTAAGGTTTGACAATATCATGTACTCGGTCGAACCTAATTATGTCCAATCTTGATAGTTGATTATGTTAAACTAGTTTCAATTTATAATCTCATAATTTTAACCGAAATATATTTAGTAGACCCAATGTATAGAATAATGACAGTCGAGATTAATAGGGTTTGACTAGCTCCAGTCTAGTCAAGCTGGTTGTAACGACCCGGATCAAAATCGAAGGATTTTAGGTCTTGGGGTGTAGTATTAATAATAATGGAAGTAGAGGGGCTGAGTGGTATTTTGAGAGGAGGTATAAAATGGGCTCAAAACCCTAGGAGAAACCATATTCTCCTGATTTTGGGTGTATGTCGGCTGTGTTCTTGGAGAAAAGAAAGAGAGAAAGGTTTGGGGCTCTTGTGGATTTTGGGAGAAGAAGGAGCTTGATGCCTGGAAATCAGAAGAAGGATTGTTGAGGAATTCGTTTCTGGCAAGCATTTGAGCAGGTAAACTCTCAATCCATTACTCCATTTAATCAGGTTGTTGATTGTAGAGTATTGAGAAGTCTAGTTTGATAAAAGTCATGCCAAAGCTCTTGTGGAAGGTTTAAACTCCTCTTGTTTATGTTTTTATGGATGTATATTGTGGGGTTTGGTTCTAGTACGCTTTTGGGTAGTTGTTATTGCCTAATCGCTGATTTGGCGGAGCTCAGGACGGGATTTGGAGTGAAAAACTCGAACAGCGCCCGTCCGGAAACCTTCATTAGAAGAAGGTGTCCGGGTAAGCACCCGGAGGGTTTGGTATCCGGATAGAGGTGTTGTCCGGATGGACCTGTTGTCCGGATAGCTGTGTTGCCCGGATAGGCGAGTTGTCCGGATGGACCTGTTGTCCGGATGGACTTGTTGTCCGGATAGCTGTGTTGCCCGGATAGGCGAGTTGTCCGGATGGACCTGTTGTCCGGATGGACCTGTTGTCCGGATAGCTGTGTTGCCCGGATAGGCGAGTTGTCCGGATGGACCTGTTGTCCGGATAGCTGTGTTGCCCGGATAGGTGAGTTGTCCGGATGGACCTGTTTTCCGGATAAGTTAGATGGTTTAGCTTATACTTTTGCCTGTGCGTTCAGGGAAGTCGTTAGGGAGTCGGAACCAGCTTAGAGGAGAGAAGTAAGAGCATCAGGTGAGTTTTCTAAACTAAAACGTGTGGTTTTAATGTGTTTTCTGAAGCGGATTAATGATGAGAAATGCCATGCTTTATGCTTATGCTTTAAATTTGCATGAATTGATATTTGAAATTTATGTGGAATGTATGCATACATTGATCTTGAGGTGAATTGACTAAGTCGGGAAGGGGCCCGCCAGCTCGTGCCGGGAGGGTGTTCCCGTTTATGCCAAGGGCGGTGTGACCCTGAAAGGCAGCATGAGACTGACTCGTTGTCACCTTAGTGTGACTTCAGGGTGTCAATTTATGAGGGGCGGATTTATATCCGAAGTGATATCATTTGAACTGTTTATGTATGATTTATACTGAAAAGGGAATTCTGTTTAAATGCTTTGATAACTGTTGGAGGGACTCACTAGACCTCATGGTCTAACCCTCGCTCTCTTTTAAATTAAAAACCTTTTCAGGAAAGCAGGTAGTGAAGGGCTCTGGCAAGTGAGCAGGGCGTAGCAGGAAGACTTGACCTCTTAGTAACACTATAGACATTTAGTTATTTCTCAGTTGTGTAGGTTGATTCCACCAACCAGATTTTGAACTGATGTAAGAAATTTTGGGACCCGCTTTGGGGATAATCTAATTATTATGATTTGAAATGTTCATTTTTGTTTGGGTTGTTATAGTTGGTATCAGAGCCATAGTTTAAGGGATTTAGGTGACCGGACGGGCCTAAACTTAAACTTTAGAGTAGAGATCACAACTGAGAAACAGGAAATGCGTTAGGAAGGCAATATTATTGATGTAAGAAATGCGTTAGGAGGACACTACAGTGGAAAGGGGACTAATAGGGTACCGAGGACGGTCATGTAAGGTAAGTTTGGGATTACGCCTGGCTAGTGTAATTGTAAATTTACAGGTACATGTACGTGCTTGATCTGTCTTATTATTCCGAAGTTGTAGTCTGAAGCTAGTCATGTGTCGTGTTTCAGTACTCTAGAGTGTCAGCAAGATCCCTGAGGGGTAGATTGAGACCCATTGTTGGGAAAGTATCATGATAGAGCGTTCATGATGTGTTATATGTATACATCGTAGAGAAGAAATGTTGGTTAGAATGTTATGAGTCGTCTAGAGGTAGATCTTCATGGTGTCGAAGAGGTTGAACGATTGATTGTGAGTAAGACTCCTGTTTCTGGAGAGTCCCAGTTCTAGAAATCGTGGGATAGATCAGTTCGGATAGTAAGGAAGGACAGTGTCGAGATCTTGAAAGTGACAATCCAAGAGCAAGCAGGGGATTAGAGCCCTGACTCTTTAGTCGAGTTGTTCAGTGGCAAGATCATTGAAGAGAGATTTCTGTAGAATACTGAAAGCGTGTAGAAGTATTATATGAGATAAATTGGTCTAGACGAAAGTAATATGAAATGGTTGAGTAAGTGGACCGTTAAATGTATGTATAGCAAATTGTTGCAAGACCGAGGGGGCGACCGCTGGTCGAAAGTAGAGTGTCAATGATGAGTTGCGTGAGTAAAGCGATTGACCTTGTTTGAGTGAGTAGCCTTCAATTACAAGTAGAGTTTCATGCATTAAGATCGTATATGTGCATATGAGACTTTTCATAAGTAAAGTAAATGTGTAAATATCAAATTTGATCGGATATGAGTCGGCGTGTGCAAGCGTATGTTTAAACAAAAATGCAAATCCATTTACATCGCACAATGAAGTTTTGAGGACTACGATTTACAAAATATTCTACTCTTTTATTATAAGTTAAATTGTTGCAAAAGTCAAGAAGACGTTTGAATGCAAAACTTTTATGACCAAGATAAGTATCGACATGTTGAAGTTATATAAGTGAATGTGAGAACCGACGGGTTTACTTCGTGTCGGTAAGTCCTTTCAAAATTCTGTCGTATGAAAAGATTTTAATCCAATATTTATTTCTGTCGTAACAATATATTTTGGTTGAGTAAGATTAAGTTTTACGGAAAGTTGCATGCAAACGATTCTCGAGATCGTTGTGCAGGGTATTGAAGGGGTCGTGTGTACCCAAGTTGTTTCCAAGTGTTGTTTCTTTAAAATAATCAAAAGTGTGATGGTTTATTTATCGCGTTGTCATGCATGAAGGCTATAAACTCACTAGGTCGTAGAGTACTACATTTTAAGCTAAGGAAGAACTCCTAGAGTGGAGAGGTGTTGGACAGATCAGGGGAGAATGTTCGTAGTTTTGGTACTTGTGCGAGAGGAGAGATGAGCAGTGGAAGAGTCAGAAATGGACTTTAGTGTCGGATGTATGAGGGTCTGTACCCTTGTGCGGTGACTGGAATTACAGTTGTCGAGGGACGGTTGTGTTCAGGGAAGGACTAGAAGTCATCAAGGTGTTGGTGTTAGCAAATCGTTATGAGTAGTGTGGTGAGGCAAAATGAGAAATCCTCGGCGTTGAATAAGAGTCTTAAGGTGATCTTGTAGTATTGATGTTACGTGAGTAAGTTGTGAAACAAGGGCGTCAGAAAATAAAGTTGATTATGATGTGTTGGAAGGATTAAGTTCAGTAAGGAACCCATGTTAAAGGATAGGTCAAGAGAGTATCAACAGGTTGACTATTGACGTTGAAGTCGGCAGTTGTGTAAGGTGGTTGAGGCCAAGGACTTGAACCAGAGGGTTGAAAGTCGAGGGAGCACCTTTTAGGGGTGTTAAGATGGTGAAAGACTGCGGTTTCAGATAAGCGTCTTACTTACGAGGTGGATAGTTCGTAAAGGGTGAAGTATTTAGCACAAACGAAGTGAGTCTATAGATTATGTCGATCTGTGAGGAATTGTGCCCTGTCTATGTAATGGTTTGGGATCGCAAAGAGCTAGCAAGAAACGAGTATGTTAGAGTTAATCAGGAACTCGTGAGTTGTGGTTCAACTAGAACTGGGGAGAGACAGAGTAGCGAGATAGACTCGGTTATTTATGCGAGAGATCATGAAGGTAAGTTTGAGTTGTGTACGAATGACCATGGGAGACCTGGTCTACGATAAGATGTTATGGGTGGAGAATGTACGGGTAAGTAGTGGCATCAATTGCCAAGGTAAATGTGTCAGCCAGTGTTGTAGTAATGTGATGTTAGAAAGGGGAAGCCTTGTCGAAGATTTCGGATAAGGTGTTTGATTTGTTAGCAAGCTGTTGGAGTACGTGGTTTGTAAGTGGACGTGTGATATGTCTGTTATCGGAATAGAATGTCGGAGCGGTAGTGGGTGGTTACCCAAATGAGAAACCAAGTGTTTTTAATTGTGCGAGTCACTAAGTAAGTGTATTTTTTTGGAACATTTGGAAGTTTAAAGAAGATGATGGTTGGTTAGTCAAATATATGGAGTAGTAGATGCGAAATCTTTAAAGGATGTGAATTGGTTCTTAAGTGTAAAGGAATTATCCGAGAATGTAATAGTCCGAGGTCATTAAATGTGTAGTAACTTCGAAAGTTGGTGTCGTTTCGAGATGACTTGGGTGAATGCCTTAAGTTAGAATTTTGATGCAACTGTTTGGTTATGTATAGTGACGAGAAAGTGTTATAAGTATGGGGAAAGGTCGGAAGAGAGGAGCAAGTAATGTTTGGTTGACGGTGCTCCGCGCTAACGTGGGGAAGTGAAGATTGTGTGTCAGAATAAGTAAGTAGGTTGGAAGTAGTAAGCTTGACAGTAACACCGAAAAGTGGAGTAGTGTGTGGGTAGATTGCCAACGATAAGAGTGCGAACTCCTGGAAAGAGTATTGAGGAAAGGGATTTGTGTATGTTTTTTTTATACGAGAAAGAAGGGGAACAGGCAGTTGAATGAGTTGAGTTAGTGATATTGTAAGAAATGTTCAAAAGAATTGGTCGTCCAGTGATGAGCTGTTGGGAATGGTTTTGAGTGAGCATGGTTACTTCTCCTTGTTGAGTGAGGGTAACCGAAGTTGTGTCATAGTTGATTGGACGCTTGTAGGATGCAGTGGGAAATTGATGTGACTTCTGAATAAGTTCAATGCGGATGGGTGATCACTTCAATGAGAGATTATAGAAGTTTCCTACTTTTAGTTACGTATAAGTGTGGAGTGATAGAGTGGGGAGAACATATGTTTTAGTTGTTGAGCTGTAGCCGATGTGATTCGGGAAGGGAGTATGATCGGCTTAGTCATATGTCGATTGGAAGAGGTAATTTAAAAAAAAAAATCATGTGCCCCGAGGAGGGAACTCCTGGGTATGAGTTTGTCGGGATGTACAAGGTTGGCCTTACGCTAAGTTGTCAGTAAGTGAATTTTCCTGGGTAATGATTTTCATTGTTGTGGCGGGGAATTCCGTCAAGTTCCTTCTTTTAAGAAAGTGAAGATGTATGAGAGATCTTAATTAGACGTGTTTTAAAATCGTGAGTCCCGGTGTGTGGACGGAAGCGAGCACATTGAGGTGCGATTGGCCTTGGATTTACCAGGTGTGATTTAAGCAAGTATAGTGATCGAAGAGGGTACGAGTAAATAGTGCAAGATTGCACGATATAGCAAAGTGGTGACTCTCCGAGGGCGGTTTTAAAGTATGGGGTGCGGTTATGTTTTCTATTCAAACGGTTTGGGGTAACCAAGTAGAATTGAGTGGTTGGATTGGAAAACATAAGACTGTTGAACCGGGAGGTTTGAGAGAAAAGTAAAGTGGACCACGTCTGTGGGTCCGTCGAAGTTATGGGAGTTGGATAGATAATGTACGACCTTGTAGTGCTAGATGAGTTATTGAGAAGCTGACGTTTGAAGAAGAGCCAATCGAGATCGTAGACAGCAAGGTGCGTAAGACACGGAATAAGGAAGTTCGATTAGTGAAAGTTCAGTGGAAGTATCACAAGGGACGAGAAGCAACGTGGGAATTGGAATCTGATATGAGGTCCAAGTACCCTCACCTTTTTGAAAACGGAATTCCGTGGACGAAATTCTTTTGAGGGGGGAGTGTTGTAACGACCCGGATCAAAATCGAAGGATTTTAGGTCTTGGGGTGTAGTATTAATAATAATGGAAGTAGAGGGGCTGAGTGGTATTTTGAGAGGAGGTATAAAATGGGCTCAAAACCCTAGGAGAAACCATATTCTCCTGATTTTGGGTGTATGTCGGCTGTGTTCTTGGAGAAAAGAAAGAGAGAAAGGTTTGGGGCTCTTGTGGATTTTGGGAGAAGAAGGAGCTTGATGCCTGGAAATCAGAAGAAGGATTGTTGAGGAATTCGTTTCTGGCAAGCATTTGAGCAGGTAAACTCTCAATCCATTACTCCATTTAATCAGGTTGTTGATTGTAGAGTATTGAGAAGTCTAGTTTGATAAAAGTCATGCCAAAGCTCTTGTGGAAGGTTTAAACTCCTCTTGTTTATGTTTTTATGGATGTATATTGTGGGGTTTGGTTCTAGTACGCTTTTGGGTAGTTGTTATTGCCTAATCGCTGATTTGGCGGAGCTCAGGACGGGATTTGGAGTGAAAAACTCGAACAGCGCCCGTCCGGAAACCTTCATTAGAAGAAGGTGTCCGGGTAAGCACCCAGAGGGTTTAGTATCCGGATAGAGGTGTTGTCCGGATGGACCTGTTGTCCGGATAGCTGTGTTGCCCGGATAGGCGAGTTGTCCGGATGGACCTGTTGTCCGGATGGACCTGTTGTCCGGATAGCTGTGTTGCCCGGATAGGCGAGTTGTCCGGATGGACCTGTTGTCCGGATAGCTGTGTTGCCCGGATAGGCGAGTTGTCCGGATGGACCTGTTGTCCGGATGGACCTGTTGTCCGGATAGCTGTGTTGCCCGGATAGGCGAGTTGTCCGGATGGACCTGTTGTCCGGATAGCTGTGTTGCCCGGATAGGTGAGTTGTCCGGATGGACCTGTTTTCCGGATAAGTTAGATGGTTTAGCTTATACTTTTGCCTGTGCGTTCAGGGAAGTCGTTAGGGAGTCGGAACCAGCTTAGAGGAGAGAAGTAAGAGCATCAGGTGAGTTTTCTAAACTAAAACGTGTGGTTTTAATGTGTTTTCTGAAGCGGATAAATGATGAGAAATGCCATGCTTTATGCTTATGCTTTAAATTTGCATGAATTGATATTTGAAATTTATGTGGAATGTATGCATACATTGATCTTGAGGTGAATTGACTAAGTCGGGAAGGGGCCCGCCAGCTCGTGCCGAGAGGGTGTTCCCGTTTATGCCAAGGGCGGTGTGACCCTGAAAGGCAGCATGAGACTGACTCGTTGTCACCTTAGTGTGACTTCAGGGTGTCAATTTATGAGGGGCGGATTTATATCCGAAGTGATATCATTTGAACTGTTTATGTATGATTTATACTGAAAAGGGAATTCTGTTTAAATGCTTTGATAACTGTTGGAGGGACTCACTAGACCTCATGGTCTAACCCTCGCTCTCTTTTAAATTAAAAACATTTTCAGGAAAGCAGGTAGTGAAGGGCTCTGGCAAGTGAGCAGGGCGTAGCAGGAAGACTTGACCTCTTAGTAACACTATAGACATTTAGTTATTTCTCAGTTGTGTAGGTTGATTCCGCCAACCAGATTTTGAACTGATGTAAGAAATTTTGGGACCCGTTTTGGGGATAATCTAATTATTATGATTTGAAATGTTCATTTTTGTTTGGGTTGTTATACTGGTGCAATCATGGTAGTTAGAAAAGCTTGATTGTGGAGTGGCGTGGTCTGATTATATTAATCATATAAAAGAGATCCACTAGCTCTAGTCGGGTCAGCTTTGATCCAATCATGCTAGTTAAAAGACATCGACTCGCTATAGTCGGGTCACACTGGATCCAATCCTGCCGTTAATAGAATCCAACAAAAATGGAAGACTAGATAAAATATTAATCTACTAACATGTCTATTAATACATATTAACAATGCTTGATTGGTCTAGTAAGGTTTGACGATACCATGTACTCGGTAGAACCCAATTGTGTCCAATCGTGATAGTTGATTATGTTAAACTAATTTCAGTTGAAATCTCATAATATAATTGAGATATATTTAGTAGACTCAACGTATCAAATAATGATTGTCAGTTATTCTCTATGAGTTCGTCCAATAAAGCAATATAATAAATTCAATGTACTTTAAATGCTAGAATGGACATACTATGATCCTAATATGTTCATTCATTCCAATTAAAATGGTCGAACGGACACAAAATTACCTTAACAAGTCCAATTATTCCAATTAGTGATGCTTGACTAATAGAGTTGGGATCCAATCATGCTAATCACAAAAGCTCCACTACCTAATAATTACTTGAAACATGATAAATTTGATTACTTCAAAAACATATCCAACTACTTTATTACATAGAGGATAAACCAAAAATATAATATTATCGGTTCCAATCAAACCAAAAAATATCCACAACTAATTAATCTCAACAAAATGTAGTGTTGTCCGCAAGCCTTTCGAATTGTTGATTCCCATGTCAAGTTCTATAACTTGAGTACGTGTATTCCATAATCATCTGCACTTCTGTTTGAAAAAAAAGATAATAATTAGATTCGATTAATATGTAATAAAATGGTTCAAAATGAAAATAAGTAAACTTGTTTACCTTGTTTGTTGATGAACGTCTAATCGACGTTTGTATGACCACAAATGATGATGTAGATGTTCTGCAGTATACTCTAATCATCCTAGTTGGGACACTTGAACCCATGATTGTGAACTAAAATACCCATGATTGTGAACTAAAATCATTGGCATTTATTCTTTTGAATCACCATTCATTGTGCCATCCATTTAAAACCATTATTTGTTGAGCTGTAATTAAAGTAACATATACACAACTTGAAAATTTATTTCACAAAGACACAAACAAAAGACGTTTTTAGGTAACTAGAACTCCACTAACATAATCCATTCTACCTACTCGAATGGTCAAGTCTAACCCAACTGGTCAGTCTATCTAATCGACCGGCCAAGTCTATCTACTCGACCGACCAAGTCTGACCAGACTGATCCAGTCTAACTGCTCTACCGGCCAATCCTAACTCGGCTCTCGGCTAGATCCGGTCATCCGATTAGGTTCAGTCAAGTAGTCCAGAGGCAAAGTGAATTAGAAGATGGTTCATGATATGGGCTCTACTAACATATTCAAGATACGCCTCCCATGATAACATATTCATCGGTCGCACGTGTATGGACGATCCTTTGGTATCCTTTTTTTCCTAACAAGTAATCGAATGAATATCAATATTCAAAGAGTTAGAGCAAGAAGTTGAAATGTGAATTTTGTATCAATGTTTTCAGATCAAAGATCATGGTTAATCCATCTAAAGTTCGGAAAACACCCATATTCTACCTACATCTTTATGTTAGGTCTCAGTCACAAACCTAGTTAAGCACGGTTGGAACAGTCTAACTGCTTGACTATACCGGTCTAACCTGACTTATTGAGCAATTAGCTGCCCATTATAATGTCACACGCCACAGTTTGAGAAAAAAAAAATGTACTTGGTGTTAAAAAATGTCCCTTTGCAAACCTTTTAGATCGAGAACGTAAGGTAAATTCTAAATGCAATGTTAAGGATCCACTTGCACACTAAAGGTCAAAATTCGACAACATTTTATAAAATGAACTAACAAAGCCAATACAAACATATTTATTGAGTAACTAATCAAAAGGAATAATATAAATCATGGTATTGAAAGTAATACATGGAGTCTTACAGATCTTTCACCCATTTCAAGGCAAGTTCACTTTGCAAAACAAACTTTAAACATATCTTTCAAATTCACAAACAAATATCTTACAAAAACATAATTCTTTGTGCACTACTATGTATGTTGGTTTGCATCTATAGGAGACTATTAAACAAAATCAATTGTTTTGTATGATGATCAGTTCATTTAAGAAAAACAATTTAAAAATGTAGGATAAAGACCCAAATTATTTGAGATTGTTGATGATAGAGTTAATTCAATTAACTTAATTGGAAGGAATATTCTAAATATAGAGCTTCAGAACAGAGATGAAGGCGGATAACAGAAGGAGAGGTCGATGGAAGCAACCTGATGAGGTGACAAGTGGGTTCATTGGGTACTGGTACTCCACTTTTGGGTAAGGATTGGGTAAGAAGGGTAGGAAAGAGAAAAGATGATGTGGCGCTGAGGTGGCAAGTGGGTTCATTGGGTACGGGTACTCATGGTCTAACTAATTTTTAAAATTTCAATGATTTATTTTATTAAAAAAAATCAAAATTAAAATATTTGAGTAGAAAACAAATAAAACAAATTTACTTTTTTCTATTAAAAAATATTCAATTTTTTTTTTTTGGGAATGGTTTTGATACACATTTGAAACATTATAAAAATATTTTGGTTTGTGATTGGTTTTAATATTCATTTGTTACATTTTCATATTTTCGGTCTTAAGTGGTCCTAGTACCAATTTTCCTGTCCCAAGACCAAAACCGAACCGGTATATACGGTTCGGTTTTCGATCTTAATTTTTAGTCCCAAAAAAATTCGGTACCAACTGGTTCCATTCCGGTTCGGTACCGGTCCGGTCCCAATCTCATCCCTACTCCCTAGTACTTCTCCCACTACCTTTGATGTATCTAGCCGTACCCTTTGGTTTTATTTTTAATTTTATGCTGCTTTTTAAAAACAAAAATACAAATTACATTACATAATAATCATTATATATGTTAGAAATTTAAATATATGGTGGCATGGACACTACATCGTCTTTATTAACTAAACTCAACCGTGGAATACGACGATGATGACCGCCGTTAGCGGTGGCAATCTAGCCGGAGGTTCTCCATTGCATCTCCACCTGAAGCCGGCCATTCTTTGAGTCGATAAGGTGGTATTTCTCGTTGATCCGTTTGTTGTGCACCACATCCGCAAGGCTTATATCGATATAACCCAAAGATTCCTAACAAAAATACACGTTAAAAGCCTAAATATCGCATGGCAAAAGTTAAGGTTCATCGTACCTTTGGATGTATTAGTCCCATCCTTTTTGTCGTACTAACGACTTCCAAATGCAACTTCTCGTTCGTTGGCGGCTCTTCTAACGTAAACGTAAACTCTTCTTCCCATCTCGGATCTCGGTTCTTCTTCATAGGCTGCAAACAAAAGAACCAAATAAACATTAGAAAACGGATATCCATAACCGGTATTAATTTTGGGGAAATTAATTGTTTTAGCCATTTTTTATGGTGGTTTCACCTCCTAGCCACTTTCTCCCTGTTTTTACTAAAATAACACCAGATCCAGATCTGCAATTGCGGACCTAGCTCAAAAATACAATAAAAAAACAAATTGACCCAGGTCCGCAGCAATATGCAACTTTTTTTTGGAAAATCAATAAGATTCGTTTTTAATTTTATTTTTAAGGTAGGTTCGCAATTACGGACCTATTTTTGCAGTCCTGGTGCTATTTTGGTAATTTTAGGAAGAATGAAGGTTAAATCACCGTCCAGAAAATGGCTAAAACAATTAATTTCCCTTTAATTTTACCATCAAACTAAGCATAATTTGAAGAACGAACCCTGGTTCTTCTTTCTTCGCCTTTGAAAAGCAAACGAACGGATGGATTAGTGTGATGTTTTCCTTCGAGATCTTCGCCTTCGTGGATTATAACCACAAGCAAGCCTCCGCCATCGGGAGTTCCTACAGGAGCCTTTTGCATTGCACTTACTTCTTCGATAGGCGTCGGCATTTGGTCTTCTCCGAACGGTTTGTACATGACTTCGACCATGATCTGGCCTCGTGATTTCTCGTTTTGCGTGTCGTTGGGGTCCATATTCTTCAAAAGATCAAGAGTTAGAGTCTTTGGCTGTTCAGGAGTCAGATCTTTAAGTGGCACCACATTCATCCCCATTTTATCATGCTTCCCAACCTACATAACAAGAAACACTTATAGGGTAAGAGATAATTTGTTGACCGACACGTTGACCCGATAATTAATTACTCATTAGGATCATGAAAACATACAGATTCCCAGTCGAAAACCATGATTTCTAGAGTTTGAACTTCAGGATCTTTGACAACTAGATGGAACTCTTCGTTCCATTCGGGATTCAAGTTCTTGTGTTTGACAGTCGTTTTCTTGGATGGAAGTGTGTCTTCCGTTAGTTTCAGTTTCGCATAAGGATCAGAAGCACCCAAAAGATCTTTCTTTTTAAGCTTCATTGCCCTTAGAACTTTCACGTTCAACATTCCAACAGGCCGCTTCATAGCTCTGCCGGATTAATTAAAATGCGAATAATCCTTCGTTATCTATTTCTTTGTACAAAAACAGAAACCGATAGGGCCAATATACTTACTTCGTTGGATCCAATACTGCCACCTCAAGTGTTTTTGGCCATAAATACATGTTTGCAACCTGATCTTTAATTAGCTCCTGAAAGAAAAAAGAAAAACAGATATCATCTTTATGCATACAAATTCTCTTTAGATTACAGAAAAATCTAATCTTTAACTTTTAGATTGTTGTAAAATGAAGCTATAATAATGGAGTTCCATGAAGAACCAAAAAGAAAAGAAATGAACAACCCGCATACCTGGACAAATCTATATAAGCCAGGGATCGACATGAGATCTGCCCCGACTAGTTTTACTCCAAAATCAACATGAGGCTGATAAAACAGATAGTTTTTTTTACTTTGGTGTACTAAACTCGACAATCAGGGTCCACCATTGTGGACCAAGATTCGAACCCTGACAGGTCTGATCAGGGTTTAATATCTAAACCTGAAAGATTGCTCACCTTCTCCATGAGAGAAACTAGAATTTTACAAAAACAAGGGAAGGTCGGAACCAATGGCTTCAAAGTGATCCTCGGTGAAGCAAATAGTTGCAAATCAACCACCTGAAACAGATGATAGATCAGCAAGTTTACTCTAGAAAACGTGTGATGTCGAAAAAGGGAGACACCTGAATCGTGGGTCTCAGCCCAAACGCCTTAATAGCTACAAGAATGTTCGGATTTGCTGCCCATTTGAACGATGGCTCCATAATCAACTCCTTTTCGTCGGTTGTATAAACCTTCATTCCTGAACGAAACTAACATCATCAACATAAGTTGCCCACAAAGAAAAATTGCTAGAAAATGCCATTAGAAAATCAAGAAGTTTACTATGGTTCAAAATGTAAACAAGTTCAACCTTGAAAGGTAGGCGGTAGAGAGCCCAATGTAAGTGAATCGAATTCGACTTCATCAATTTTGTACTGAGGAATCTGTTCTTTGATAATAGGTTCGGCTGTTGTCTGGATAGTTTTACAAATTGCCTACAAAAACGTAGAAAATGTTGCTTTTTTTCCTGACCAGATGTAAAAAGAATGAAAAAAATGCAAGCAAATCGAGGTACCTTATCTAAGTATGGCCACATTAGTTCAATAAACTTGTTAAGCCAATCAACCTGTTCAAGAAACACGATAAAAAGCATAACCAGAAGGTCGGATATAAGCAATCTATTTAACGAGATGATCAAGACATGAGAACATACACGATCGTGGTCAGGATTTTTCACCCAAATGGGTATTTCTGGAAACATTCTTTGCAGGGATGGCTCGTCTTGATCAACCAAAGGCTTAATTTCCGGAGTCTTGATGATGTAACAAAAACAAATAACGAGTTCAACTTATGAATCTAAACTTATACTCACAATTTCTACTAATCACTACAACAAAACTGGGTTTATAGGATACAAAAAATGTCCGAGTGTCCTAATAGACTACTTTATAGAACTTAAATTTATAGGACCAAACACTTGTTTGTTCTATCTAAAAGTGTTGTAATAAGTTTATAGAACGCTTTTGGTTGTCGTAATGGGGTTTTTTAAGACACTTTGGAAACAAATGATCATATTAGTCTTTTTATAGAACACTATTAGAAAAAGCGTCGTATAAGACAATGTGCTATAGTTCATATCAAAAGTCTGCTATAAGAGGGGTTAATAGGACACTGTTTCAAAAGTGTCAGTGAAAAGTTTGTTTACACATCCAAAAACGTCTTCTAAACTTATTAAGTGCTATAAAGTACTCACTTTTGACGTCTTATAAACCTGCTTTTGTTGCAGTGAATTGTAGATCAAGAAAAACAAACAATGCTCTATGTTGTATTAATTTAACATCATCATTCAGTAATGTTGAGTTGTATATAACAAAGAGGGGAGAAAATAGAACTGACCTGGACATCAGATGACTGGGTCATGATGAAGAGAAAATAACCAATCACAATTCCAACCAAGATTCCAATCCCAAAACCAAAAGCCCCCATTATGGTGCTTATTATACCCATCTTCGATTTTATATCAAATCAAACAATTTTCTCTACAGTTCCAAACAAATGTATGAACTCAAGCAATTGAACCAAAACACCCACAGATCGCACCGGAATTATCATTCAAAATTGCACATTTTGATGAAAATTTGTTCACAGATAAAACTAAAGTAATGGAACTCAAAAGACGAAGAAATGAGAACGGAAATTATGATTCAGAATTGCATGGTAAAATTCGAACAACAGAAACCCAAAAGACCTACATTGACAAGGAAAAATACGATTCAAATACGCACAATTTTATTGAAACCTAAAAGACCCATAAAAAGAAACACAATTATAATTGAAAATTGCACAATCTGATGAAAATTTCTTCACAGATATACTCACACATCAGAAACCCAAAATTGACGAAGGCAATCATGATTCAAGATTGCATAATCTGAAAATTTTCTTCACGGATCTTGCGTTTTTCGTTATCACGCAAGAATTCTCAGAAAACCCGTAAAAGATCGTCAAAAAAAAAGAAACAATAAAGAACACAAGCTATAAGAACATGAAACTGTCGATACTAAAAGGTAAAAACCAAAGAAATCCAAGCGATATTTATTGTGATCCCTAAAAATTGCAGCATTTAAGTAGAATTCATATGCATTCTGTAATAATACTAGAGGGAAAACCAAATTCCGACAAGGGGAAAATGTAATTTCTATAAAAAGAAATCTTGTATTCATGTTATGCACGGCCAACATGCATTGGAATCGGATTTGATTTATGTTTAATGTGTTCTTGGGCAACGGTTTTTGTGCTTCCATTTTCTTTGGAGATTGTTCACATGCATCTTTCACATTAAGTTATGTTTGATTGTCACAAAAATGGAAGTTATTGAATTATTAATTAGTTAGGCATCAAATCCTTTCAATTTTTTGTTGAGAAATGTGAGTAATATTTTTAAACCGTTAATAATTTTTAATAAAATACTCTTTCATGAATTGTAACTTAAAAGGGAATTGATTCGATACATTTTATCCTAATGTTTGACTATTTTTCATCTAAGCGATTGATAACTTTTTCTCACACTTCTAACCAAATTTAACACTTTTCATCGGAAACCCAACCCTAATAAATAATAAATTAGTTTCTATGCTTGTTGAAGGATCGGCTTCTACATTATTTCAATAAAAAGTTATGAAATTTTAGTGAGTAATGACTGCTTATAAAAGAGTAAATGATTTTACATTTTACTGTCAATGATAATCTTTGAAATTAAATGTTTACGATAGATAAATAATATTTTAGGAATTGTATTGAATATATCAATAATATAATTAATATTGTCATCTCCAAAATAAGAAACGGTTAAGAGATAGAACTTATTTTTTTGAGTAAATTAGTCTATGTGGTGTAACACCCTAAAAATCAGGGTAAATTTAAACCTGAAATAAAAGGGTTTACTCATCTAAAATCCATAACATAAACATTCTTAATGAGTGAAAATAATGACAAGGGTCAATTTACATTAACTTGTCGTCACCATAACCTCTCCACTCATCCCATTACTTCCTTGCGCTCATACCTGGTAAGAAAATATAATTTGAAACGATTAGGCTAACGCCTAGTGAGAACATTCAGTTTCAAAATAATACTTTTAAATCAATGTAAACAAGGTTTATCAAACTTGACTTACACTCGTTCTTACCATACTCATACTCATCTCATTAACAACTGAATCATACTCAATCCCTTGAGTATGACTATCATTCATAAAGTCACATCACCATACTCAATAGTCCACTATGAATCATCACGGATTCTAGTTTATAAATCAATCCTACAGACTTACATTCAAACGTCATACATTCTTCTTGAAATGGATACAGAAATAGCACTTGTATATTGCCTATTTTTAATCCATCGAAAACCCAGGAAACAACACTTACACTTCGTCTAGTTCATATTTCCACATCTCAAATATAATTAGCAACTCTTCTTTGCCTATTAACTCATTCGACCTGAATAGCAATTATACTATGCCTATTCAAACATTCCACCTGAATAGCAATTATACTATGCCTATTCAACCATTCCACATGAATAACAATTCTACTTTGTCTATTCAACCGTTCACATGAATAACAATTCTACTTTGTCTATTCAATCATTCACATGAATTACAATTCTACTTTGTCTATTCAATCATTCACACGAATAACAATTCTACTTTGTCTATTCAATCATTCACATGAATTAACAATTCTACTTTGTCTATTCAATCATTCACATGAATAACAATTCTACTTTGTCTATTCATTCATTTCAAGGATACACGGGAATAACAATTATACCTTGCATATTCCTCCTTTATACATGAATAGCAATTCTACTTTGTCTATCCAATCATTCAATCATGAATAGCAATTTTACCTTGCCTATTCATTACTTTCCAATACAAACAGGAATTAGCAATTATACTTTGTCTATCCTACTTTATCCAAAAAGCTAGTGTATATAAATCCCTTACACTTAACTGTACTCGTACCGGTTATTTCTTAATATAGACTCTTCATAACATTCAGTATGAGCAACTCTCCTTTATAAACCTCTCATATCATTCAGTATAAGCAAATCACATTTAATATGTCAATTTCTTATAACATAAGTCTAACCATTTATATCATCACTCACGATCCTTGATATAAATATTATTTCAACCCACTTGGCCATTAAATCCAATCGTTAAAACTCGTATAATCATCCATCCAAAATTCATTCAAAACAGTTCATTATAAAATGCACCTTACCATAATTTAAAACATTATAAAAAGGTAAGGTAAGAATGAACTCACCTGATAGCAGTAGTATCACCCTTACTTTTTGTTAGAGCAGATTTTAATGTTGATTTAAAGTTCAAGGGTTAAACTGTATTTGATTAAAATAGAGCTTATTAGTGAACGGGCCGTGGGCTTGTTAACCACGGGCCCATTGTATTTAATGTTGATTAGCTTGGAAAAACAAGCTAATCATCTCTTTTACTTTAAAAATCGTATTGTAATATTCTCTCTGAAAGATTAATGAAAGGAATGACTAGTTGAAATCATTGCTCTTATTGCTTATCATTACGATTTTATATTTGTTGCACGGATCTGGATTCTACAATTGGTATCAGAGCAGACAGACGGATTCGATTCAAAGCTTCATTCATCAATTTCTGGTTAGTTTGACTTTTACCAGTCTGACCATTCTCGAATTCTTGAATATTTGATTCAGTCGAAATTGGTTGTTTTTGCTTATTGGGTTGTGTTAGCATTATCGTTATGTGTTTCTGCAAATTTTCACATCCTAATTCATTAGTTTGATTGGTCAATTTAGCAATTTAAGATCAAAGTTTTTGGTAGTGTTCTTCAACAAAAATCAAATTTTTACCATCAAAACGTGTTTTTTTTGCTTAGAAATCGATTAGGTTAGTGTTAGTTTTGTGTTTGGTATTGTTTCTAATCTTTCAGGAACAATTTTGAGTAACCCCAGTTGAGAAATCGATCGAACTGAGTAAACAGCCGCAGTGTCCGGACAAACCCAGCAGCAGTTTCCGGACAAGTTCATTTTGTCCGGACGTTTGTGGTTCCATCCGGATTCTTCCAATTTTTCCGGACAACCAATTTCTTCCGGGTAAGTCATCCATCCGGGTAAGTATCTTATAATCTCAAACCTATCCGGGTAATATTGTTCTGGATAACTCAAAGTATCCGGAAATCAATTTTATCCGGAAATCCATTTTTTATCCGGAAACTTCGTGGTATCCGGAAACTGCACAGTATCCGGAAACTCCATTGTAACCGGAAACTTTACATCCGGAATCAGTTCACATCCGGTAACCTCAGTTATCCGGAAAGTGTGTGGTATCTGTTATCCGAAAAGTTTACTCTGTCCGGATTCTTTCTGATATCCGGACTCTTACAGTTATCCGGACAATTCTATTATCCGGTATCCTCATCTTATCCAGATACTTCTGTTTTTTGTTTATTGATCCATTTGCATCAAATCTGATCCGAACAATTCCAGACAGATCACTTATTTGGATTCCTATCCAGTAAGTTCAGGTTAGTCAAATCACTCGTAGACCCTGCGTTAGGATTTCACTTTTAGTGCCTTGCGTTAGGTTTACCCTTTGAATCAATCTACACGTCTGACGATCACTCTGTTGCAACCGAAGATGTCTACTTCTCGTGATGCTCACGCAATTGGCACTGACACCAAGCCACCGTGTCTCTATCCGAACGTGTACAGCCAATGGCGAGATAGGTTCATGATCTTCATAGAGTCCAAGGACAACTATGAGTACATCAAGAGAGCTCTGGATCATGGCCCAATTGCCGAGCCAATGAAGGACATAGCTGCAACTGCAACTGCAATAGCTCGACGTGAGAAGAAGACTCTTGCTGAGATGACAGAATTTGAAAGAGGCATGACTGAAGGTGAAAAACATGCAAAGAGATATCTGATTCAAGCCCTTCCTAATTCTATCTACACTGCCATAGACAGTTACAAAGACACGGCTAAAGGCATGTGGGACCAAGTAGCCAAAATGATGCGAGGGAGCATTGTAGGAAATCAGTTGAAGATAAATAGCGCGATAACCAAGTTCGATGGGTTCAAGCAGTGCAACGGTGAATCCCTTACCCAGACCTATGAACGTTTTTGTCTACTCCTCAATGAACTGAACAAGAATAAAATTGTTCGTTCCAATACTGAGAATGCACTAAAGTTCCTCAACAACTTGCTACCTGAATGGAAAGTGTATGCTTCTCATGTCAAGCACAACAACTTGATAGAAAACATCAGCATCAATGAACTGTATAAGACACTTCTCCAAGACGAAGATGAAGTGAATGAGCTTCTGGGAGAGAAGAAGAATGAGCCAAAACCATCTGCTGATCCAATTGCCCTCATCACTTCCAAACAAGGGAAATCTTCAAGCAATCAATCCAGACGCGGTCCACAGCAAAGCTCCTCCGAGTCAGAACCTGAAGACGAGAAAGACGATGATGATGATGATAATGAAGCATCAGACTTAATGAAAGCTATTGCCCTTCTGACTAAATCCTTTCAACAACAAAAGTTTTACAAGAAGCCTTCTTCCAATAGTCAACGCTACTCCACCTCCTCCAATAAGCGTCACGACTATAAGGACCGGTATGAAGGAAAGAAGAAGGTAGAAGAGCAAGATAGATCTGAGAAGAAGGAGAAGACAGAGAAAGGTGACCGGAAGAAGCGAGATGAACCTGTGAAATGCTTCAACTGCGGGAAACTCGGTCACTTCGCTAAAGACTGCCGTCAACCTACAGTAAAGAACTCTCACTATTATGAAGCTAAGCTTGCACTGGCCAGACAGAAGGAGGCTGGGGAGGTAATGTTCGCTGAAAATGAGTACTGGCTAGGCAGATCTGATGATGAGGAAGATTATGAAGGTGCTGATGCTTTCATGGGATATCAATCGTCTACGGATGAAGACAAGGCAACAGCAAATCAGGTATGTGGCTCTTGCTTACAAAACTTCATACTTCAACTGCAAACCATCACAGAAAAGGCAAACTCCCTCAAGGCCACAAATGAAGAACAAAAGCTTGAAATTATTTCAATAACTGAAAAGCTTAATGTTCAAATGAAATTAATTGAGAAGTATAAGTCTAAAAATGCTGATTTAAAAGACAGATGCAAAATCCTTTCATTAGCACCTAAAGACTTAAGGGCCAGATTATCTGATCTCCAACGTCAGTTTGATCAGTGCTTGAATGAGAAAGAAGACATTACTTATCAATGTTCTTCTCTTCAAATTCAACACAAGGAGTATGTAGCTAAAATTTTAGATCTTGAAACCAAACTCCACAAAAGGGGTCAAACTGATCAAACCATTTTTTTGAACAAACCCAAAGAGTTCACGTACTTTAACAAAGAATGGGGAATCGGATATGACAACCCACATTATCTGAAAAAGGGAAGATATCAAGTCCCTACTCTGTATGATTTTGCTTGCTATGGATTAGATAAAAAGTATCCAGAGTACGCAATTCAATGGACTAGTCCTCTTGAACCAGAAAAGGAGGAGGAAACCGAGGAACATAAACGCACAAACAAACGAGGAATTCAACTTCCATTTTGTTATGAACCTTTAAACTACTCGTATCAAAAGGACAAAAAGTATCTTTCCAATGACTACTTCGACCCCTACAAGGTAGCTACACCCAAGGATTCCTCCAAGAAGGATGAGGATGTAGCACCTGCAACCAAGACTGAGACGGATGAGTTTAAACTCTATGTTCCACCTCTCATCTTGGAAGCAAAAATTGTCGAGTTGGAGGAGTCGATTGAGAAAGAAAGGTCCACCTTTCAAAACGAAAAGAAAGTGCTCATCTCTGAGATTGAGAAACTCAAATCTGAGAAAACCGACGGTGTGTCAAGTGAGGAAAAGGAAAAATTTCAGTGGGAAATCAATACACTCTCATCAAAACTGTCTGAAATGACAAGAGAAACGATGAAAGAACATATGGTAAATAGTCAACTCCGAGTGCAGCTTGACTTGATCCAAACCGCGAAGCAATTTTCACCTGAACTTTCCTCTAACTCATCTGACACATCCTCGTGTAAATCCTTCATTGGAAATATCTCTTCTCAAGAAAGCAACGTCTCTCACGACGAATGTGCTCAAAGGAATTTAAACTCTGATTTTTCAAACGCTTCCGCACCAAGTTCCCCTAAGCACACAAACACAAAGTATTCCTCGCCTTTCTCACCTGATCCTAGTCCAGTACTTCCCAAGATAGATTTTTCAGAGTACATGAACTCCGAAGGTATCTGTGATGAAGAGTTTGATTCGTTTCCCTTCGACAAACCTCTTCCAAGTCACATTGATTTTTTATCCCCCGTGGTCAATCATCCGGTTAATTCTTTAAAAGAAAGCTGTTCTCAAACAAAGACCTCAGCTGTGATCAAGATTTCCCAGTCAAAACCAACCTCGAAACCTGTTTCCAAAAGGCAATCACAGCCAAGGCAAGCTACCGGACCATTGACTGCCAACACTACTATTTCTCCAAGTCAACCTGATTTTTTGTCTCCAGTGGTTAATCGTCCGGTCAATTTTCTAAAGGGCGACTGTTCTCAACCCAAGACTCCGGCTGTGATCAAGATTCTTAAAAATGTTTCCAACTCTAAAAAACAGTCACAGCCGAAACAAAAGACCGAACGACCGACCACTAAGACTCTTGTTTCCTCAAAAGTCACTGATCATACTATCCCTGTTGTTTCAGATAAAAATGGTCGCGCTAATAAAGAAACACCAAAGTGGCTAAAGAGGGAATCTGTCGAGAAGGATGCGTCAAAGTCATCCCCACCAATTTTCAATTCTAAAATAGACAAAGACAATTATGCTTGGAATCATTGGAACCATTTTGATGTTTCTTTTCCTGTTAAAGTTAAATCACTTAATCAATTGATTCAGTTATCGCATGATTGTTTATGTTGTTCTAATTGTGGTTGGAATGATTTTGATGATATTCACAATAATGATTGGTATGCGCCTTACTTTGTTGGTAACCTATTTCATAAGCGCAAACCCCATAATAACAAGCAACAACATCATTTCAAAAGGGGTCTCAATCAAACTGTTAAACCACAGCGGGAGACCCGACCCATTCCTACACGGGATGCTCCTACCGAGGTTAAACCGGCACCCAGGTGGAAATCTGCCCCAAAATCTGTTCCTCCAAAAGGTGTAAATTCTGCACCCAAGAGGCAACAAGTGCCAAAACCAGTTCCCTCCAACGGTGTAAAATCTACACCTAAAGGGAAAGCTGAGTCAAAGCATATTTCCCCAGGCAGTGCCAAATCTAACCCCCCAGGACCCAAACAAATTTGGGTACCTAAACGTCACTAATCTTGTTTTGCAGAACGGTCATGTGTGGTACTTAGATTCTGGATGCTCCAAGCACATGACCGGAAGAAGGGAGCTTCTCACGAATTACAAGGAAGAATACTGCGGAGACGTGAGATTTGGGAATAACGAGAAGTCGCCGATCGTGGGCTACGGCGACATCGTACAAGACAAGATAACAATCAAGAAGGTATCCCACGTCGCAGGATTGGGACACAATATATTCAGCATCTGTCAATTCTGTGACAAGGATCTCGAGGTCAGCTTTAAAGCCACAAGGTGTAGAATCCTCAACAACGATGGCGAGGAACTTCTGGTTGGAACTCGCAAGACCAATCTCTACACCATTGACCTCGCCGCTCTCAAGACAGACAAACCAGTATGTCTCTTGTCAAAAGCCGACTCCGGTCAAGTTTGGCTCTGGCATAGACGTCTTTCGCACCTCAACTTCAGAAGTATAAATCAACTGGTGATAGGCAAACACGTCAGAGGCGTACCCCATCTTCCGTTCGTGAAGGACCGTCTCTGTGGAGCATGCGAAAAGGGAAAGATGACGCGCGCATCACATCCGCCGAAGGCAACTCCAAGCACGACCCGGACTCTCGAACTCATTCATATGGATTTGTGTGGTCCAATGCGTGTTCCGAGCATCAATAAACGCAAATACGTGCTCGTGATGGTGGACGACTACTCGCGCTACACTTGGGTGAGGTTCTTACGCTCGAAGGACGAAACTCCGGAGCTCATTATTGATCACCTGAAGACTGTCCAGCAGAACAAGCTTCAACACGTTCAGTCCATCAGAACTGACAACGGAACAGAGTTCATGAATCAAAAAGTGGATGACTATCTGAGAACGGTGGGCATCACACACACTTTCTCTGCAGCACGCACTCCACAACAAAACGGAGTGGTGGAAAGACAGAACCGTACCCTCGTTGAAGCTGCTCAAACGATGCTATCCCAAGCAAATCTACCGCTGTATCTCTGGGCTGAGGCGGTGTCTACGGCATGCTACACGTAAAACCGATCTATCCTTCTCAAGAGGTTCAACAAGACACCGTACGAGATCATGAATAATCATGTTCCAACCGTCGGCTACTTCCATGCATTTGGATGCACTTGCTATGTGCTAAACGACAAGGATGATCTCGGGAAATTCAGCCCCAAGGCGGACGAAGGAGTTTTCATCGGATACTCCATGCAGGCTAAGGCGTATCGCGTTTACAACAAACGGACCAAATCCGTTGTTGAAAGCATAAACGTGACATTCGACGAAGCCGCAGATTTGGCTTCTGAACAACTCAGTTAGAACCCGGTTTAACTGGAGTGCTAGCTTCCGGACCTTCGAGTTCGGGATCTGCACAAGCCACAGTAAATCTGAATCATGCATCTTCATCGAATGCTGACTCTTCTGATTCAGATTTACTGTTTCAATATTTTTATGATGACACTATTAATTCTTCCACTTCTGTCTCAGCGCAACCGCGACTTGAGGCTGCTCGCAATACGGATTTGGCCTCTTTATCTGGTCCGCCCCCATCTACGAGTACGCCATCAACATCTATAGAGACAGCTCAACCGTCATCATCTGATACGACTGCACCTGGTACTGTAATTCCCCCGGAGGAACCTATAATCTCAGAAATTGCTCCTACAGATTCGTCTTCTGCTACAACCGATGCTCAGCCTCTGAACTCCTCGGAACCAGAGGTTGTTCAACCATCGACGAATCCTCCCCCACTTCCACCAAGAAACACGACTTCGACTCTTGAACAAGTTCAAGACCTTCCATCCGGTGCAAACGTGGATCCAGACACCTCTCACTCTACCCAGCAGCCGCTTCCGCACTCCACCAAATGGACGAAGGCCCATACCCTACATCAGATCATCGGTGATCCCTCGACTCCTGTTCGTACACGAGGCGCTTCCGTCAACCTCTGCCTCTTCTCCGGCTTCTTGAGCACGATTGAGCCGACGAGCGTCCACGAAGCGCTCGAAGATCCAGACTGGATCATCGCCATGCAAGAAGAGCTAAATCAATTCGAGGCTCTAAATGTATGGCGACTGGTTCCACGTCCTAAGCACAAGACGGTAATCGGGACCAAATGGATCTTCAAGAATAAAAAGGACGAAGATGGTATCGTTGTTCGCAACAAGGCGCGTCTTGTGGCCAAAGGGTACCGACAACAAGAGGGGATCGACTATGATGAGACATATGCTCCGGTAGCACGAATCGAAGCAATCCGTATGTTTCTCGCTTATGCCGCGCACAAGAACTTCACAGTCTTCCAAATGGATGTGAAGACAGCCTTTCTTTACGGCGACCTCCAAGAAGAAGTTTACATGTCGCAACCCGACGGATTTGTGGATGACTCGAAGCCTGATCATGTCTACATCTTAGACAAGGCACTATACGGCTTGAAGCAAGCACCGCGAGCATGGTACAACACACTATCAAAGTTCTTGTTAGAAGCCGAGTTCACTCGAGGTACAATTGATTCTACACTGTTTATCAAGAACGAAAAGGGCCACATAATTCTAGTCCAGGTATATGTCGATGACATCATTTTCGGTTCTACTAGTCCTTTATACGCAAAGAACTTTGCCACTCTCATTGGAAATTTTTTTAAAATGAGTATGCTTTGTGAGATGAACTTTTTCCTTGGTCTTCAAGTTAAACAACTGTCGACAGGAATTTTCATAAACCAATCCAAATACATTCGGGATATTCTTCGGAAATTCCAATTGGACCAGTCCTCACCAATGAAAACTCCCATGGCAACCAATACAAAGCTTGACGCCGATCCTAACGGAAAGGCTGTCAACGCCAAATTGTATCGGGGAATGATCGGTTCTTTAATGTACCTCACTGCCAGTAGACCGGACATCATGTTCTCGACATTTCTTTGCGCCCGTTATCAGTCAAACCCTAAAGAGTCTCATTACAATGCTGTTAAACGAATTTTTCGTTATTTACGTGGTACTGCTGATCTTGGCCTTTGGTACCCGAAAGAGACAGGTTTTGGCCTCTCCGCTTACTCTGATGCGGATCACGCGGGATGCATGTTGGACCGCAAGAGCACCTCGGGACACATTCAGTTCTTGGGAGATAGCCTGGTAAGTTGGGCTTCGAAGAAACAACAATGTGTTTCAACATCAACTGCTGAGGCGGAGTATGTAGCCGCCGCAAGTTGCTGTTCCCAAGTAATCTGGATGAGGACGCAACTCAAAGACTACGGCTTTACGTATGTCAAAGTCCCAATCTACTGTGACTCGAAGAGCGCAATTTCCATATCAAGCAACCCGGTCCAACACACCAAGACGAAGCACATCGACGTTCGGTATCATTTTATTAAGGATCACGTCGAAAGAGGTACAGTCGAACTCTACTTCGTAAATACGGAACATCAGTTAGCAGACCTTTTTACCAAAGCCTTGGACGAAAAACGCTTTAAAACTCTTGTGTTCAAGCTAGGTATGCTAAATCTGAAGACTTAATCCGACTGTGTGCCCGTTACAAGTTCCATACATATACGAGTAATTGTCTTCTCATCATCCGGTGTTTACCCTCCTGATGCATGAGCACACACTTCCTCGCACTTGTACTCTACTTGTTCTAGTCACACCGCTAGTTTTAGTCTCTGTATTTATTAGGTAGATATCGATTTGTTTTCTTTTCACTCTTTCTCCGTGTGTTTCTATTTTCTAATACTGTCGTCTATATTTTCTTTCACTATCTCTGTGCTTTCACCAAATGTTCTCGTGTTCAGGGGGAGCACAATGCAACATCAGGTAAGTTTCCTCATACTTTGAAGGGGAGTGTCACACACAGTTTTTTCTTTCTTTACACGTCAAAAGTTTTTGTGTGTGGGCACTCCTATGTCTAAGGTATGGTCATCACTTGAGGGGGAGCGACACAAGTTTTTCTTGAAAAGTCTAAAAGTTTTTGTGTGTCGGACTCCTCCACTACACTCTTCTGCACTATCCGAGGGGGAGCGATAAATCCCCATGCTCAGTTTGAGGGGGAGCGAGAGAAAGTACTCTTCCGGTTCAGATTCCTGCAAAATTCCAAGGGAAAGGACCGGTTGGAGTTATCCGGACAGTATCCGGAAACCCCAAGGTCTCCGGACAGTATCCGGATCCGGTATGAATCCGGGTCGGCCAAGAATCCGGACACCATCCGGCTATATAAACCACCCGGACTCCCTTTTGTTTTCTTTATCCGGAAATTCGCCCTAAACCCTCAAAACCCTCAACGACTTTCTCTCTCGCCTGGACTCGCCCCACTCACTCGATTTGCACTTCGTTTAGTCCCTATATTCAGGTATGTTCCTCGATTGTCATTGCTAGTCATCTATCTGCACGTTTCACACACTTTGCATCACAAACCGACCCCTGATTGGGTCGATCCCACAGTAACCGAAATCCTTAAGGGTTTTTCGTCGTTTTCGCTTCAATGGATACGATTCAAGGGTTGTCCACACTCCATTAAACTAATAGTTGCTTCTGGACATCCCTTCCGCACCCTAGCACTAGCTTGGGATCTCCTATTTGGCACATTGAACGACTGAGTCCACGTCCGGACACATTCGTCGTGTCCGGACACCTTCAAGGCCATGAAGCTCCATCCGGACACTACCATCACCCGGAGACCTAGTTGTCCGGAAGCCTTAGGGTTTCCGGTAAGTTCAACTACTGGGTAGATTGGTGTCCGGACTCTAATGTTCTCTGGAAAATAGTGTACCCGGTAACCTCTGACACCCGGACTCCCTTGTCCGGAGTCCCTACTTTGTCCGGAAACTCTCATCTTCATCCGGTTACCTCTAACATCCGGACACATGTGTTGTCCGGATACAATTTTGTCCGAACAAAAATGGGAATGCCAAGTTGTCCGGACACCCCTGTTGCCATTTCTGTACCTGTGTTGTAACTGCCAGTCCTTGCTCTGTCTCAGATTGAGCCACTCACAGCAAAGGTACGCGCCAACAGTTGTCCATCCGTCTCAATTTCTAACTGTGCTGTTATTTTACAGATTATCTATGACGGATCAACAACAACCTCGTCCCGAACAACAAGGAGACCCACGACCGCCTCCTCAAGAGCAAATACCTCAAGAGGCCAACAATCACCACCTGGACCATGGCACTGAACTGGAGGCAACAATCACCACCTGGACCCGACACTGTTCAGACCTCAACCACTTCATCGGGTGCTCCTAGACATTCTCATGAATCACCCTCTCCGTGAGGCCCTTACCAGCACAGCTGATGTCCCAGTCCTGTACGTTCTGCAGGTATGGCTCACCGCCCGAGTCGTCACAGCCGGTAACTTGCAGTCGATCACCGCTCAGATCGATAACCAACCTTTCATGCTCACACTGGACTCATTCCGCCGTCTTCTATTACTTCCGGAGGCCACCGCCAGCAATCATGAACGGTACGATCCTGTCGTAAATGATGACACACTTTGCGCTCAAATCCGCGCACTTGGCTACAACCATGACCTCAACCGGCCGTCCGCATTCAATCGCAAGTACCTGGCTCCGATATGGTACACTCTCTTTACGATCCTAAACCGCTGTCTTTCCTCGCGATGGAGAGGCATTGATCAGTGCACCGGCGACTTCCTTCGCCTAGTTCATGCTGTGTGCTATAACCGCCACATCGACTTCGCAATGATCATCTGGAGGGAGCTCGTCACCGCTATTCGCCACATCGGAGGGTCCAAACAGAAGAAGTTTCTTTCGTATCCGCGTTTCCTTTCGCTTGCGGTGCGTCAACACATGGACGCGAATACTGCCATTCCTCGCCGCCTGAACCATCCGGTATGTCCCCATCACCACTTACAGTTCATGGTTATACGCAATCCAGCTGATGCGGTAGCCATGCCCATCCCTGAAGCACTACTAGCCATTGCCGATCCCACTGCACCAGGGGTAGTAGCATACATGGGAGCGTTAGGCAATCCCATGGTCCACCCAGCGCCGAACGGACCTGCCCAGGGACTTAGACCCGAGAGACGTGAGGGTCCGAGAGTAAGAGGTGGAAGGGCCCGACAAGCAGGGGCTGTCGGGCAGGGAACGTTAGTTGTGAGAGGAAGGGGAACGAGAGTAGGTGGTGCAGTGGAATCGCATCCCGGTTCCAGCTCAGCCCAAGCCGGTCCATCCTCTAGACCGAGACTACATCACTCAACCGAGCAATACATCACTGAACCCCCCTCTCCAGTACACATGTTGAAGACGTGGAATCTGACTCCACGGACTCCGATACCGACCGAAACGTACGCCTGAGACAAATACCTCTCGGTATCGGACCCAACCCTGATTTTACCGTTGGAATGCCACTTGACTCACCTCCACATACTGGAACCAAACCTATTAGGACATCTGAGGGAGAACAAGTAGAGGAGTTAGGACATGCGAGCCGGAGAGAACTGCGTTCAAAGTTGAACCAGGAAAGATTGAGCCGTAAAGATAACGAGGCTCCTGAGCGACCCCAAACGAGCGATATCCGGGTAGCCACATCTACTACACCGTCTCATCTGTTGGGACGGGGTATTGAAGAAGACTCTGTGGACCCAGCGGAGCAATTGCACGACCCCCTCAACCACTCATCCGTCTCTCAAAAGACGGATGTTTCAGTCTCACACGGGGATTTAGCACAACTTCCACTGGTCCCTCATTTGGAGGGTTCTGGTGTTGAAACAAGAGACCAGCCTCCCCCGGTCTCGCCTTCATTTCGTGCACAATCGAGTCTAGCGCCTTTCGATATTGAACATTCTTCGGCTAGGACACTCGAAGCTGAGCAACACCAAGTCGAGACTCTTCGTGACTCGACCGGAACCACCGTAGTGTCTTCACCTCTTGGTGAAACACAAGGATCGGCGGGAAATCCTACACAGCTAACATCGCACCAACTGTGAACGTAGGTGGCTCTACCCCTGTGGTAGACGCCTCAACGGGTAACCTAAGTGGTCCCGGAGTTATTCACCCCGACTTTGTGTCGCAAGGGTCCCTGGACAGCACCCTCAAGGCTATCCGCGAGGCACTGGAACAGCATGTCACCGACGAGATCGCCAAAGCCATCAAAATCAAAGCTAAGATCGTTGAAGCCGAAACCGCACCACCACATCCACCGACATTTGCTCAACCTATCTATTCGGTGGATACCTTAAAGACGATGCTATTGGCCCAACTTCTCCAGGAATCAGATACAACCGCCTCGACTGAAGCAGACCTGATCTCAGTTCTTCGATCCCAGGTCACTGCTCCATCTTCATCTATCACATCACGCCTTGACGCCATTGACTCGACCCTCAACGACTACAACAAAGCGCTCGCCACGCTGTCTGAAAGGGTCCGCTCACTAGAAGACACATGTAAGAGTCAAGCCGACGATCTCAAACGTAAGCACGATGACCAGGATGATCCTGATCACCGTGAGGGGGAAAAGCGTCTACGCCAAACCGAAACCGCCCAAATCATGACTGCCGAAACTACAACAGTGGTTCAACAGGAACCCCCAACTGCGGCAACTACATCAGAAGCACCCGAAGCCGAGTTGCCACTAGCAGATATGGTCATAGATATGGAAATTTCAGATGAAGAAGACCCAACGGTTGAAAAGCCTGAGGGTTCAACACAGGAACTGGTCGATTTTGACTCGTCAGACAGACCGATACTAGACATGATAGATCCAGAGTGTGAGACCAACCCGGAGACCGAAGACGCATGGTACGAAAAAGCCGCCAGTGCAGTAAATCTCCAGGTAAATTTGGTCTTCCCTACTGATGAGGACGACAATATTGACTACGATCAGTTCCTGCTCCAAAATTTATATGGAGCAACCCCCGTTCACTATGCTCAACCCGCCGGAACATCATCAACAAGACCCGAGTCCACTACTTCCGATCTTCCGACAACTGCCCCTCCCACGACAGCTTCTGATCTTCCTCCCTCTCCTCAACAACAACAAATCCGTTGGGAGAAGATCATGGTACTTATCCCTCATCTGGAGGAATCTTTGAAGAAGCTGTTCGTACATAAGCTTCGCCCGATCGAGCAGACTTTCTGTCTGGGTATCTACAACCTTGACCCAAAATTTCAACGCCGATATATCAGCACAATGCAGCGGTGTCTTCCAGTAAACCAGGTCAGAACCAAACTTCGAATCACAGAGGTAATCAGTATCTATTCAAGACGTATTATGAGGATCGTCTACCCAGTTTTCATTGTTCGACGTGAAGATGGGAACGAATGGAAATTTTCAGAAGCTGATTTCAAGAACCTCCGACCACTCGACTTTCTGGTTATTCTGAAAGACTTACGTACAAGAACCATCCGACCGTTAGAGATTACAAAGGCACTTGAAGCTGTTCGTCGATACCTGGTCCGCACCATCATGATGTCTTATCTAACGGACTTCCAAATGGCTATCGAGAACAAGGCGAAAAAGGTAAATCTGATCAAGCCGAATCTGAAAGCACCTGAGTTAAACATGTATCCCGAGAACGCTATGCTTCTGGAACCAGAATTCGGGATTGTTTACCTCAACGAGCAAAAAGAGAAGAAATTTATGCGCTTCAGTCAGGTGAAAAGATTCTGCGACGGCACGCTCCTAAAGGTCAGAGATGCTCTTCGAAAGATTATTCAGCACGAGTCTGAAAATCCAAGGTATTCTTATGTTCTGAATCCGAATGAAGTAACTGCTAGGAATGCCTTGGAAATGATTGAAGATCGCATCGACTATCGCCGCGCCATCAGATTGTTCGAGGTACACTTCGCGCTCCGCAAAAGATATGTCTTCAACTGGAGAGATATAGAGCGCCAACTCGAACTTCAAATCAAAGGGGGAGATTGTTAGAGCAGATTTTAATGTTGATTTAAAGTTCAAGGGTTAAACTGTATTTGATTAAAATAGAGCTTATTAGTGAACGGGCCGTGGGCTTGTTAACCACGGGCCCATTGTATTTAATGTTGATTAGCTTGGAAAAACAAGCTAATCATCTCTTTTACTTTAAAAATCGTATTGTAATATTCTCTCTGAAAGATTAGTGAAAGGGATGACCAGTTGAAATCATTGCTCTTATTGCTTATCATTACGATTTTATATTTGTTGCACGGATCTGGATTCTACACTTTTCCTTTTCAAAATCGTATGAACTTTCGTCACCGTTTCACAAGATCTGAAATACCCAAGTACACATTGTATTGGTATTAATCTACTGTTTAGGACCCTTAAAGACTAAGAATCCTTAAAATATCCAAAATTCTCGTTTCTTATCGCAACCAACTGTTGAGACATATCACCATATCGCAACCAACTGTTGAGACATAGCACCATATCGCAACCAACTGTTGAGACATAGCACCATATCGCAACCAACTAAATTCATAAATGTCGCAACTAACTGAGTTCATAACTGTCGCCCACCATTTAACCAAACAAACCCCAAACTTCCTTTGATTGGCAAAACATACCCTCCAACTTCCAAAATAAAAATAAAGTTTACCCCTAAACTTATTACTCCACAAAACCATTAACGTAACTTAATCGGGGTTAAACTCTAAAATTAATCTATCACAATAAATCATAACTTATCAATAAAACTCATCTTAATACTTTATACAAAAATCGAGATGTTACACGTGGCTTGTTAATTTTTTACAAAAGTGGTCCCTATACTTCATCTATCATGGATTTGGTGTCTTGGTATGCACTTTCTGTTGTATTTAGTCCTTCGGCCTAACAACCTTTTATTCTTTGTAATAACCCAATTGTTTCATGTCACATGACTTAACCTTTAAAAGAATATATAGAAAACAAAAAGATCTAATCGTGTAACATCCAGGGTTCTAAATGGCGTGGGACGTGGCGGTGATGCCAAGCCTCAAGCCTTAGGAGCCACGGCGATGCCATGACGTTTATCATGGCGTGACTTATGGCGGCAAATCTCTATATCATATATAATATTATATATAAAAACATATGTTTTGTACTGTTAATCGATGTGTCAATGACAATAAACAAGTTAAATTAGGTTGTATATATTAAAAACTAGCAAATAAGAATTAAAAACGTAAAAAAATCAAATATCGCGTTATAAAAGACCGTACATTAGGTCATGGCATGCCACAAGCATAACGTGGCGTGAGACACAAGTATTGAGACACAGCGCACCATGATGGCTGTCGCGGCGAGCCTTTTAGAACAGTGGTAACAATCCAATCTTATAAATAAGAAGTTAAGAAAAGAAAAGCAAAAAAAAGGGAGAAATAAAATTGTTGAAGGGGGAAAATCTACTATTTGTGTAAAGTGTTATTAATTGTTTAAATTAGTTTTAGACCAAAAATGTTAAACATCACAACAGGAGGGAGTTAAACATAAATAACAAAAAGTGTAGGGGGGGGGGGGGGGGGGGAATATCAAATTTTTAAAAGTATGAGGACCTGTTTTGCCATTAGTACAATTCTGTTTGGAGAAAACGACCTCATGGCTTAAAAACCGCGATTTGTCCGATTTCTTCAACTAATAAGTCAAAATAAATGACATATAAAGATGAGTAAACTCTACTTTTGGTCCATGAGGTTTAGTGATTTCTTTGAAACAAGTATCTGTGGTTTCATAAGTCGACTTATGGTCCTCATGGTTTTGATTTTGCTTTAGATTCAGGATCTGGTCACTAACGGGGTTAATAAATTCAGTTAGAGACAGGGGTATTTTCGTCATTTCACCATTTTGTCTCTTTTTTGTAATTCTATTTGTTTCTATTGTTTTTTTTGTAAAAACAATCAAACCTTAAGGACCTATATGTAAAAATTAACTAATATATATACACTAATATATATATATATACAATCAAACCACCACCACTACCACCCTTACAACCACCACCCACCATCCACCACTACCACCACCATTACAACCACCATCCACCACCACCACTACCACCCACCATCCACCACTACCACCACCATTACAACCACCACCCACCATCCACCACTACCACCACCATTACAACCACCACCCACCATCCACCACTAACACTCTCTTTCTCTCTTCATCTTCTTACGAAATCTCTCACAGAGCACACACTCACACACACACACTCACACACGCAACACACACACACAGCACACACTCACACACAGTACACACACTCACATTAAACACATACACACACACCTCATACACACACTCACACACGCAACACACACTCACACAACACACAACACACACTCACACACAATACACACACTCACATTAAACACATACACACACACCTCATTTAATTAGGTTGTAAATTGATCTGGGTACTAAAGAATTGTCACCAAATTGAAATAATATTGATCTAGAAATGAACACACCCTTTTCAGGCATTGATATCATTGCTAATGGATTCAAAAAGGGGAAGAATTAATTGAATAATTTAAATAAATAAATTAAAAAAAAAACCCAAACCCAGTTCTTATTTTTCATTCTGAAGAAATATTTATAAAGGGTAAAGAACAAACACCCATCAAGAAAAAGAGGTTAACTTTCAAGATTTAAAATGGAGAAAGTTACTGTCTTGAAATTTGAAACGCTTGGCCGAAGCTCCATGTGTTTATGTATATACACAGTACACTCACATACACACAAATCTCTCACAGAGCACACACTCACGGTGAATTGTGTGTGTGTATGAGGTGTGTGTGTATGTGTTTAATGTGAGTGTGTGTACTGTGTGTGAGTGTGTGCTCTGTGATTACAAATAGAATTACGCTATGTGTGTGTGTGTGTGAGTGTTTGGGAAGAAGATGAAGAGAGAAAGAGAGTGTTACAAATTGGTCCCTAAAGTTTGATAACTTTTACAAATATAAGAAAAAACAAAAAACAATTACAAAAACAGTAAGAAAATGTGAAATGACAGAAATGCCCCTGACACTAACGAAGCCATTTAACCTCGTTAGTGACCAGGTCCTGAATCTAGAGCAAAATCAAAACCATGAGGACCATAAGTCGACTTATGAAACCACGGATACTTGTTTCAAAGAAATCACTAAACCTCAGGGACCAAAAGTAGAGTTTACTCTATAAAGATAGAGGACCGGTTGAAGATCATTTTCGGTTCAAACCATTTGTAATTTCACTGAGTTTTGAGAGAGAAATCGGAGCTCAAAGTCCATACTCAAAAATCTCGATTTTTCGTCTTTTGGAGGTAATTTACTATACCAAATCTTGTGATTTTTAGTTCTATGGCTTCGATTTTAAGTGGTGTATCAAACCCCAGTAGCCTCGTATCTCAGATTTGCGTTAATATAGTTCGATTTTATGTTTAAAGTTTCTTGAGTTTTAGTTTTAAAAACAAATCTTTGTAGAAACCAGGATTCAATCTTACAATCAATTAATAACAATCAAACAGTAAATGATAGAGAATTGGATCCAAAAGTATTGTATTCAATTAAGAACAGATTACAAATCTAGAGAGAGAATCTCTCAAAGATTACAAAAGTGAATACAAAGATATGCGGGAAAGTTATGCCAAAGATTAGTTAGCTTACAGTTGCTAACTCCTATATATACTGTAAAGAAAAGCTAAAACTACAGTACATATACATCAAAGACTAATAGAACAATTACACGTGTCCTAATTAGTAACAGAATATAACTGAAAGTATCCAAGACATAAGTTCTGAATAACATATTTAGAACTTCTGAACATTCTTCTGATTAAGCACTTCAGAACTTCCTTCAAGCACTTGTGATATTTTCTTCATCATTCTCAGAAGTTCTGAGTCTCCTACTCAGAACTCTGACCCTTCAGTTTAGACTTTCATACTTGTAATCTTTTTGAGACTTCTCAGATCAGAACTTCTGAGTCTTCTAACTCAGAACTCTGAGTCTTCTATTCAGATCCCACACTTGTAACTTTTGACAAAACTTCAGATCTAACAATCTCCCCCTTTTTGTCAAATAGTCCTGTACTTCTCAGCATCATATTCTTTTAGTGCTGGAACAATCTTCAAAATCAGTACATTTCTCAGAGTAAGCCTTCTGTTAATCTTTTCTATGATCTCTTGAATCTCTTCAACTTGTTTTCCCTTTTGTAACTTTTTCTCCAGACTGTGTTTGATGAACCTTAAAGTTCCTGAACAATATTTTGCCACTTCTTCTGATCTGAAGAAAATCTTTTCATTTATGTCATTTCTTAAGAAGACTACCAACTATGGATATCTTGTAACATTTCCACTTTTCAGAAGATTCAGATTTTCATGCTCATTATTTGGCTTTGAGAGATATACACATGGCCTTTGTAAATACAGTGCAATTTGAAAATCTGTATATGAATGCCATCTAAGAATATAAAACATAGCCTATCTCACTGCAGCCAATGCTCCTCTCTCCTTTTTCAGTTTACTGCAGTCTTTATTTGACAAAAGACTATACAATCTGTACAAATCTGTTACTGAGATTTTTTCAAAATCTGCTTCAGTAAAGTAGTAGACTTTTCCATCTTCTCTTAAGACTTCAAATGAGTAATATTCATGTTTCCTGAACTTCTTCTCTTTCAATTCTCTAATCCTTGTGATTAAGAAATCTGAATATACTGATTCTTTTGGTTTTCCTAAGCGCTTTGACATTTCACCACGAAGACATTGATGTATCTCTGTTCTGTCATGATAAACACTTAGAAAGTTTACTTCTCTTGGTTGAAAGAAATAAGGAAGAGCATACTCCAGAAAGTAACCATTAACATCAACAGGTATTTCTTCTTCATTAGCCTCAGACTTTTCTGGTTGATCTGCATCTTTCATTTGAACATCTTGTGAAGTCACATCTTGAATATCTTCTTCCACTTCTTCTGAGTAACCTCCATTTACCTCATACTCAGCAGGAAAAACAAAATCTATGTGTAACAACTTCTTTGGATTTACTTCTGAAAGTAACCATTCATTGCAATTTCTGATTTTGTTTCTGAGTTCAAGTCTTTTAGTGACACATCTGATATATTTTTCTTTCACAGACACTCTGACATTCTCAACATAAGCTTGCATCTTCATTACTGTCTTCTTCAGAGTAGCATCACTATACTTTACTAGATCATTCAATCTGAATAGAATGACTTGGTTGAATTCTGAATGAATGAATCTTTCATTTCCAACTTCTTCACTCACAAATCCATCAAAGTTGCTTATTACTTCAAGAATTTTGATTGGACTTGTCAAGTTACATTTCTCTTTCCTTGACTCAATTGCCAACTGAAAATCATACAAATACAGATTTCTGACATATATTCCCAGAACTCTTCTGCATTCAAGTTCTATCCAAGCATCTTCAGTACCAGCAAAGAATTTCACCAAGAAAATTTGATCTTCCAAGAACAATATGTGAAAATCAAAACTTGTCATGTTCACCTTTAAGTTTCCTTCTTTCAATACATTCAGATTAACATATCCCAGACCATCAAATTCTTCACTTAGAAAGTCTAACACCTTCACAATTCTTTTCTGAACATGTAGCTTTTCATCAGTCTTTCTTAACCTGTTTGAAGCTTCCACATATGTCATCTGAATCCTCTCATCCAAGAATCCATCAATAAAATTTTCAATGACAACAAACTCATCATCTTTGCAGTAGACAGATTCATAATTGTCTTAAGGGAAAATACTAACATACAAGTTTCTTACCAATGGTGTATCTTCTCTTTCAACAATAAAGTCACATAAAGGTTCTTCAAGAATGGGTAAATCAATTCTGGGAATCACAATTGGCCTTCTGTAAGTGTAGAAAGGCATAAAGAAGTCTTCAACTTTCACAAGGTCTTCTTCTGATACATCTTCAAAGAAATATTCTCCAATGTCTTTTACAAACTACTTTGTGTATCTTACAGAGTGATCTTCTTCTCCCAACAAGTCAATTGGCCTCACCAATCTGATAACTCTTTGAACATTCTGAATGTTAAGAGCTCTGACCAACTCACTATGCATTCTCCTTATCAAAATATCATTCAGTCTTCTCTCTTCAAGTTTAGAATTAAGAAGTTCCCTTCTGGTATAAGGAACTATCTCTAAACAAATGTTAATCTCAGAACTTTCAATCAATCTTTCTTCAGAGATATCTGCCATAGTTATTTCACACCATTCTTCAGAAGAATCTGTCATTTCTTCTATAACAACATTTTGATCTGATATAACCTTATCTGATCCAAAAATATCCATCTTTTCAGTCTCATCATTCTGATCAGTATCTGCCATAAGAACTTCAGTTTCATCAGAATTAATCTCCATCTCTGTATTCAACACCAATTCCTCTGTTTTACTTGAGTTTTCACTTCCCATCTTTTCCATTTCCATCTCTTCCTCAGTATCTGAACTAATAGTTTGAACCTCAACCAACTTCTCAACTTCTGTTGATTTTTTCACTTCTGCTGATTCATCAACTACTTGAATATTTTCTGAATTTTGAACCTCTGCAACTGCTAAGTGCATATCAGAAATCTCAAAATCTGCTAAGTCAATATCAGCTGACTTTTCAACATTTTCTAACTCATCAGTGCTTTGTTCATCAACCTCAGAATTATGCTTTTGCCTTTTCTCCCCCTTTTGATGATCATGAGGATCATTATCATCAAACTTCCTTTTTAAATTCTGAGTTGATTCTGCTTCAGGTTCAGCGACAGATATAGGCATGATGGCTAATGGCTTTGAAACACTAGCCAATGTTGAACTGAAAGATTGTAACAATGAAGATTTCATATCATTCATATTCCTTACTAACTCCTTTTGAAATTCTGACATACTATCCTTGATCTCCTTTTTGTTAGATTCCAAGGACACTTTCATTCCATCCACTTTTTGTTCAACAGATTTTGCTTTGCCTTCCAACAAGAGTTTGAGATCATTCACCTCATTTTTCAAAGAATCCACCGTACTTTCCAATTTTTCAACTTTTTCCCCCCAACATCTGATTTTGTTTCTGAATCTTTTCAAATTCAGAAGATTCTAATTGTGAACGTGAACCAACAGATGGTCCAGTTTTCATGTGCTCAGGGAGCTCATGGCCTGTAGATGCCACAAAGACATCATGTACAACAGATGCAAAGTGTAATGAAGCTTTTAAGATGTTCACTTCACCAGGACTTCCATCCAATCCTTGACAACCAATATTAGGAGTGTCTATGGATGTTGATACAGGAATACGAAATTCCTGTGATGTGCTAGTGTTGAAAAAAAATTCAGGCCCAAATTGGATATTACTGTGTAATCCAGACTCAAAGTGTTCAAGAATAGGTTGGGATTTATCACCTCCCTCCAAATGAGTTTGGGATGGTTCCCCTGTTTGAATTAAAACAGTAGTATGTTGAAATACTTCTGAGTGGCTAGGGATGGGTTGTTCAAGTTCCACCACTGGGTCCATGGTGTTTTCTTCAATGTTAGTCACCAAGAGTTGTGAACCAACAGTAGATGTGGCTACCCAGATTAATTCAGCTGGATCAGAACCATCTCTTTATGTTTGAGATTCTGTTAACAATCTCTCATCCTCACCACACTCTATCTGTTTTTCAACTCCCATACTAACCAATCTCTCTGAATTTTCCCTCTCTATTCTCTCAGAATGTTCTCCCCCTTGAACATTCTCCCCCTCTCTATTTTGATTTGACCCCTCACCTCTCATCTCAGGTTATTCCTCATGGGTAGGGTCTTGAGGTTGCTCAAGTCCCATTGAGGTGCAATAAGCTTTTAAAATCTCAATGTCCCTTGGAATATACTGCCTAAGAGACCTTGGAAGAGGTCTTTGATTTGGAAAATTCTGATTTTTAGAACTAGAAATCATCTTACCCATATAAAAATTGGACCATGCTCCTCATTTGCTCTTCTTGGAATATTTCTGTTTTCTCTCATAGCATACCAAATCACAATCTGCCAATACCTTTGATAAGGTATATATGTAAGTGGAGTATCCCTTGTCTTCTTTTCTATGGCCTTCTGATTCTTCTCAAATGTGTTCTTCATATCTTCCCAAAGAATTGCAATATAATCATAATGTCTGTTTTTCACCAACCCATGAAATATTTGCAGAATTTGCCTTGAGCCTTGATCAAGAGAACTATTCTTCCCAGATAAACATTTATTCACAATGTTGAACAAACAAGCCCAAATTGGTGGTAATTTGTTTCTTCTGAACAAACTTAGGGTCCTCAACTCTTCATTATACCCCAATCTCATAAATTCAGCAATTGATACTTCTGTCAATGGAGAATCTTCAAAATCTAATATTCCTTCTAAATCATCTTTATCTGGTAAATTCAGCATATCTCTTAAAATTTGTATAGTTAAAGTCAAAGAAACTCCCCCAACTTCAGATACAAATTTATTTCCCTCTAGCCTTAGATGCTTCCACCATTGTTGTATATACTGAACAGGAACCGATTTCTTCTTTGTAAACCACTTTTTGTATGGATGATACTTCAATAACTCCATGATTATCTTATGTTCTTCTTTAAATCTGCTTTCATCAAACAATAACACACAATTGTTTTCCAATAGCCTCAAATACTCTCTCTCAGGAACAATCCTTTCACCATGATTAGGTCTTCCTGACATGACTGACCTAACTGCACTTTGTTCGTGTTGAATGTTCTCATTTTCCTTATCTGCGTTTCCCTCTGATTCATCCATATGTTCATCCCCTGCTTCTCCTCCAACATTACCTTGTACAATGTTATCTCCTATTACCCTTTCATCTACGGCTCTATTTTCAGGTCTTTGAACTTCATCATCATCTGATTTTGATTCAAACAATGATTTTGATGAATGTAATGAAATGGCTCTATTTCTCCTTGAACCAGACATGATCGTAATGTGGAATTTTGAAAGAAAACAAGATCAATGAACTCAGGAATTGTGCGTTTCTCACTTTTCACTCTTGGATTTCAAATAAAATTTGAAAGAGGGATTTTAAGGTCTAATTTAAATCCGCGAAGCTGAAAGGATTTAACGGTGAAAAGGCGCTTTTTGTCAAAGTTATAACAGATTCAAACACTGTGAAATGCCACAAAGGATATTAAAATGAAAAGACGTGGCATTTTCAATTGAATAAGAAGCTGACACGTGTTACTTGATAGAAATTAACACAAGTTAAAAGTTCTGAGTAACACGCTCAGAGTTCTGAGAAAGCATACTCAGAAGTTCTGAGTATACAGTTCAGAGAAAATCCCTTGGAAACAAAATTCATTTAAAAAACAACTTCTGACTTAATATAAAACATTTAATCATCCAGAAGCAGTTTGAACAGATAGAAAATTATTTTATCATCAATATTCTGTTCTTTTAATGATGATTTGTGATTTCTGAAAAATCATTTAAAATCTAACATCTGAATTTGAAAACTTTTGAAACATTCAGAAGTAGTTTTGAACAAGTATAAAAATATTTTATCATTGAAAGCTTGTTCTCCTTAGAATGATTAGTGATAAGAGAAGAATACAAACCTTTTAATCATCTTGGAATGATTTCTGAAGAATATCAATGCCCCCCTTGACTTTAGCATATACTCAAACACATATTAGACATAAAGGTAAAAAAAATTCAGAAAAAATAGTCTACAGAATCGAAATACTTGTATTTCTCATAAATGAATTTTTGAAAGATAGTCAGAAGTTCTGAATAACCTAATCAAAATTTAAAAAGATTTGAAGTTGAATTTCTGAAGTATTGACTCAGAAGATCTGAACTCAAGACTCAGAAGTTCTGAACTTAAGAGTCCGAATTCTGAATAAGAGACTCAGAGTTCTGAGTACACTACTCAGAGAATCTTACTTAGAAAAACTTTATCATTTCTGAAAATAGCAAATGTAATCAATTTGTCAGATTAAGCATTCCTATTTTACATATAAGAAAAGTAAACCTTTTGTGATCAAGAGGCTTTGTGAACAAGTCAGCCAATTGATACTTTGTATGCACAAAGTGCATCTCTATAGTTCCCTTTTCAACATAGTCTTTAATAAAATGATACCTTACATCAATATGCTTGGTCTTTGAGTGCTGAACAGGATTCTGAGTTATTGCAATGGCACCTTCTAAATCACAATATATGGGAATTTTGTTGAGTTGATATCCATAGTCCATGAGTTGTGTTCTCATCCACAAAGTTTGAGAGCAGCAGGCAGTAGCAGCAACATACTCTGCTTCAGCAGTGGATGTGGATACACAGTTTTGCTTCTTTGAAGCCCAACTCACAATCTTATCTCCCAAAAAGTGACAAGCACCAGATGTACTTTTCCTGTCCAACCTGCTTCCTGTATGATCAGCATCAGTAAAACCAGTTAATTTGAAATCAGTTTCTTTTAGATACCAAAGGCCCAAATCTGGTGAATCTTAAGATCCTCTTAACAGCTAGCAAATGAGATTCTTTTGGATTTGATTGAAATCTAGCACAAAAACAAGTAGCAAACATAATATCTGGTCTACTAGCAGTTAGGTAAAGAAGAGATCCTATCATGCCTCTATAAATCTTGTTATCTGCTGGAACTCCATTGAGATCAGCATCTAACTTGATATTTGTTGCCATTGGTGTTCTCATAGAAGCACAATCAGACATCTTAAACTTCTTTAAAATATCTTTAACATATTTTCCTTGATTTATAAAAATACCAGTTGGTAATTGTTTTACTTGAAGACCAAGGAAAAAGTTCAATTCTCCCATCATGCTCATTTCAAATTCTGATTCCATGACTTTTGAGAATTCAGTACATAACTTTGCACTTGTAGAACCAAATATTATGTCATCTACATATATTTGAATCAGAATTAAATCATCACCCTTTTTCTTTAAGAACAAAGTAGTGTCAGTCTTACCTTTCTTGAAACCAGATTTTAATAAGTGTTGAGTAAGAGTGTCATACCAGGCTCTTGGTGCTTGTTTTAGACCATATAATGCCTTATCTAAAACATAAACATGATCTGGAAATTCAGGATCAATTAAAACCTTCTGGTTGATAGACATAGACCTCTTCATTAAGTATTCCATTCAGAAAAGCTGATTTGACATCCATTTGATATACTTAGAAGTTCTTATGTGCAGCATAGGCCAAGAATATTCTGATTGCTTCTATTCTTGCCACAGGTGCAAATGTCTCATCATAGTCTATTCCTTCTTGTTGAGAATATCCTTTTGCAACCAATCTTGCCTTGTTTCTGACTACAACACCTGACTCATCTTTCTTGTTTCTGAATACCCATTTAGTTCCAATAACAGATTTTCCTTCAGGTTTTGGAACTAGTCTCCAGACTTTATTTCTTTCAAACTGTAGCAATTCATCTTGCATTGCTAAAATCCAATCTGGATCCTCTAGGGCTTCATTGGCTTTCTTAGGTTCAATCACACTTAAAAATCCTGCAAACATTGCTTCATTTGCTGTTGCTGATCTGGTCTTAACTCCTACTGATGGATCTCCTATCACTTGATGAATAGGATGGTCTTTAGTCCATTTGTTTGAACTAGGAAGCACATCAATTTCTAAAAAATTGTTGTTTGTATCATTCTCATCAATGATTGCTTGTAATTTTGAACTGTCCCCTTTTTCTGATACTGTTGAGGTGAAACATCCAAGTTTGGATTCTGAGTAGTAGAGTCAGAATTCTGAATGACTTGTTCAGAGTTCTGAGACACTTGTTCAGAAATCTGAGTAACTTGGTTAGAATTCTGATTGGCTTGTCCAGAATTCTGAGTACTAGGATCAGAAGTTTCATTACTTGTATTGATCAAAGTTGGACATTCCTCAGATGGACCTGTATCAGAAATTACAGTTGTTTGAACCACTTCTGAAGTTCCCTTTTTCATTTCTTGAACCATTTTTGGATTTTCAAAATCTGCATAAGATTCAGAAGTTAGTTCCAGAAATGCATCCTTAAACAATATATTGAGTTCTGAACAGTTAGGATTAGAAGCTGTTTCAGAAGTCATTTTTGTCTTATTCTGTCCGAGTTCTAAACTGTTTTGTTCAGAAGTCTTCATTCTTGACTCATCAAAGGTGACATTGATGTTTTCCATAATTCTCTTGGTTCTTCTATTGTAGATTCTGAATGCTTTGGAAGTAAGTGAATACCCAACAAAGTATCCTTCATCTGCCTTTTTATCAAATTTACCAAGATTTTCTCTATCTTTGAGAACATAGCATCTGCAACCAAAAACATGAAAGAATTTAATCAGTGGTTTTCTCTTGTTAATCAGTTCATAAGAAGTTTTATCTAATCTTTTATTGATTAAAGTTCTATTCTGTGTAAAACAAGCAGTGGCTATTACTTCAGCCCATAGGAAGGTTGGAAGATTTGAATATGCCAACATGGTTCTTGCAGCTTCAACTAAAGTTCTGTTCTTCCTTTCAACAACACCATTTTGTTGAGGAGTTTTAACAGCAGAAAAGTTATGAGAAATTCCAAGACTTTGTAAAAAGTTCTGAAAAATCTCATTTCTGAACTCTGTTCCATTGTCACTCCTGATTTTCTGAACTGGAAGTTGCAAAAGGACTTGAATTCTTTTGATGAAGTTAATCAATGTTTCAGCAGCTTCTGACTTAGCTCTTAAGAATTCAACTCATGTGTATCTTGAATATTCATCCACAATAACTAGCATATACTTCTTTCCTCCCATAGATTGAACTGAAATAGGACCACAAAGATCTGTATGTAGCATTTCTAATGGTGATTTGCAGGATGAGTCTATTTTTATCTTATGAGAACTTTTCTTCATCTTGCCCATTTCACATGCTGAACATAATGATTCCTTTTCAAACTTGATCTTTGATAATCCTTTGACTAGATGTTTGCCAACCAGATTATTCAGATCCTTGAAATTTAAGTGAGAACATCTTCTGTGCGAAAGCCAACATTCATTTGCTATTGCATTTGATAATAGACAAACAGGGGTTAAAGCTTGAATTTTTGAAAAGTTAACCACAAATAAGTCCATATGTCTTTTGGCCCAGAAGACTTTTATGTCATTCTCAGTTAAAATCATGCAACCTGTAATGCTGAACTTAATCTGACAGAAACTATCCAAAAACTGACTTATGCTGAACAGATTATGTTGTAAGCCTTCCCAATAAAAAACTTTCTGAATAGTCAGATCCCCTTTTGTTAAATCTCTAAAACCTCTGACTTGTCCTTTGCTGTTATTACCAAAATTTACTGCTCCTCCAGCCTTTTCTGTGAAGTTTGTCAGAGAAGACTTATGACCTGTCATGTGTCTTGAAGCTCCAGAGTCTAAAAACCACACATGACAGCCCTGCAAAAACAATCAGTTAGATATAGGTACCCATTCTGGAATGGGTCCATCTTTGTTAGCTTTGGTATCTGATTTAACAAAAGTTCCTTTGACTTTCCATTCAAAATCTTCTTTTAAGCACCACTTTCCTTTTACTTTTATGAAGTCAAAACATTTTATGTTCACAAAATTGTTTCTTTTCTTTTTGAAAACTTTTGGTTGAGACTGAGAAACATTTTCAGTCTTCTTTTCTTTAGTTTGAAATATATTTTCTTTCTTCTTTTCTTTTGAATTAGATTGAGAAATGTTTTCAATCTTCTTTCCTTTTATCTGAGTTTGAGAAATCAAAACAGTTTTCTTTTCTGAATTCTGATATGGTTTGTTTATTTAAGAAACAGGTGTTATTAAAATTGAACTTTTCTGAGATGATTGAAATGAATGACTACCACATTGAACACATATGAGATTCTTTCTTGCAAGAGACAATAGATCTGAAACATAAGTCTTTTCACTTTTATTGCAAGATTTCAGATTACAATTGCATTTCATACAAGAACTATTGACTCTAGGTTCAGAAGTAGTATTTAATCCAATCTCCTCAGAAACTCTTTTCAGATCATCTTTCTTTTTGTTTTCCTCTTTTTCTGAAACATTGAATTTCACAGAATTAGCAGATGATTTGGATGATTCACCATTTTCAAATGTACTTGATTCATCAAAGAATTTCTTATCTTCTTTTAAGGCATTAATCTTGAAAAGATCATATTCAGCCTTTAACTTCTCAAGCTCTGTTATTTTTTGGACATAAGTGTTGTTTTCTTTTAAAACTTGGTCCAGTTTAAAATCTACATCACAATAATCATTTTCAAGATCATCAAAAGTTTTTCTTAAGTCCTCAAGTTCTTGACTAACAAGTTTAAATCTCTTTTCAAGTTCTGAAAAGCTTTCTGAAGTGAATTGAGAATTATCAGTTGAATCAGAACTTTGACTAACAGTTTCAGAATTCTGACCTTCAGACTCAGAGTTCTGACTTGTGGAGTCAGAATTATGACTAGAAGATTCAGACTTCTGACTGACTGTTTCAGAAACCTTACTTGCATCAAATATACTTTCAATGTCAGGATATGAAAAACTTGGTTGTTTATTTTTGTAACTTACATTCAAAGAATCATATTTGAATTTAGCATCATTATATTTTGGTTTCTCTTCTGTTGGTTTAGAAATCTCTTTCTTAACCTTGTCTTCTGAAGCTTCTGAATTCTCAGTTTTTGGTTCAGGAATTGTTTCCTTTGCTTTTACAGGACTTGATTTTTGTAAACTATCTGAACTTGTTATAGAACTAGCAGGTCTTACAAAAACTTCAACAATTTCTGGGATTTTTGGTTTAGGAACCTGTAGTTTATCAAAATCATAAAGATTTGTTGGAGCTCTTTTCAAAACAACATTTTCTTCCAAACCTAATCCCATTTTAGGATTATAAAATCTTGTATCTTTAACATTGCTAGTGAGAAGATTCAAGGTTTGTTGAGTTTGACCTCTTTTCAAATTAAGGTCTTCCAACTCTTTGATTTTTGTGTACAACTTCTTTCTTTCCTCAAGTAACATATCATATTTAATTTGTAAATCAACCTTTTCATCTTTTATTTCTGAAAATTGAGTTTTTAATTCAGAAATCTTCTTTAAAAGATAGGAATTCTCATTTTTGACTTTTTGTTTCTCAACTTCAGATTCTTCAAATTGTTCTTTAATTATCTCTTTTTCTGTTCTGAACTTGTTAACCATAATTCTTTCACCTTTTATTTGTTTTCTGAGTTTAACAAATTCAGAATTCATATTGCCAATTTGAGTCATTAAATCAATTTCAAGTGCAGAATGTACCTCAGCAGAAGATTCAGAATCAGCATCTTCATAATCAGAATCATCCTCATTCTTCATCTTGGCCATATAACTTTGCATTTGAGAAAAGTGAATGCAATCCTCTTCATCTGAAGTATAATACGACCAGTTCTCCTGTTCTGCCAACATTGCAATCTCATTATCTCTTTTCTTAGCCAGCTGAGCCTTCTTTGTGTAGTATTCATAATCTTTTACTACTTTCACTCTGCAGTCTCTGCAAAGTGACCAGGTTTTCCACACTTAAAACACAAATCCTTCTCTTTTCTTTCTTCCTTCTCTTCTTTCTTCTCAAACTTACTTTCTTCTCTGTCTTCTTTCTTCTTATATTTCTCTTCTGAACTCCCCTGTTCTCTTCTGAACTTACCCTGAAACTTGTTCTTTCCATATCTCTTGTTGAAAGTATTAGTCAACAAAGCTAACTTTTCAGCAATTATCTTGATATCATCATCTTCCTCTGATCCTTCTTCTTTCTCAGAATCTTCCTCTAACTTTGGTATTTCAGACAAATACACAGATTTCTTTGCAGTTTTGATCACCTTAGATTTTCTTTCTGAAAGTAAGGCTAGTTGATCAGAAACACTTTTCTTCTCCTCCACTACTTGCTTAACCGAATCCTCATGTTGATTTAGAACACAGAATAGATCATTTAAATCTTCCTCACACATGTCTTTATTAATTTGAAGACTAATTGCAAAAGATGACCATTCTGAATTAAGAGAATTCAGAAATTTGTAATTAATCACAGACTTTGTCTTTTTCAACCCATTCCTCCTGAGGTCATTCAAAATAGTACAAAACTTTTCATAAGTTTGATTTAAACTTTCACACTCTCTTGCTTTGAATCTTTCATAAGCATTGATGCATTGGTTTAACTTTGCTTGAATTGATTTTGCAGTACCAAGCATTTGCTTTTCAAGTTCATCCCACATTTCTTTTGCTGATGTTCCACTATCAATTCTATTAAAAACCTCATTGGGAACTGCCAAAGTCAACAGCGTAACAGCTCTTTTGTCAATTGCATGTCTGGTTTTCTGTGCTTCTGAGTACTGTGAAAAATTCTTCTTCACCCTAGTAGCAGGAATCTCTGGAGTTGTATCAGTTGCAGGTGTAGCAGCAACATCGACATAAACTTCAATTGGACCTTCTCGTATTGAGATCATCAAATTCTCATCGATATTATCCAAGAATTGTATCATACGAATCTTCCATTGCTGATACTCGTTAGGAATAAGAACAGGGGGTTTCGTCTCAGATCCCATTGAGAGAAATTCTTTCGAAGATGAAACTCATTTCTTGACAAAATTGTGCGTTCTTTGTGTCAAAAGGTTGGTAAAAATATTACCAAGTTTTGGTACAAAAATAGTGACGAAGAAAGAGCAAGAAATGGCCTATTTTCGAGTTCAAAAACCTTGAAATCGAGCAGCCATGGCTGCTGTTTATGATTGGGTTGCAACCGGGTCGGGCGGGTCGAGATCTGACCCGTTAACCGGTGTATGGTTGCTTGGTTTAAAAAAACGGTTTGCAAGGCACCAGAATCGAACTTGCAACTTCAATGATAGAACACCAATAGCTTAACAAACGAAGGCGAGTGATTGTTTTGGGTATATTGTCAGTTTGTCACTGCATATTTTTTAATATCTCGTTTTATAACAAGTTTTGATAAATTTCATTATAACCCCTGCAGTTTTTAAATATTTAATTTCACCAATATTATCTTTCTAAAAATATAATATAGAAAGTATTCTTAGATTTTATAAAATGTAAAGTTTGACTCGGTTATTTATTTGAGCTTACGAAATTACCAAAATGGCCCTACAATCAAATAGCCGACATTTCAAGTGATGCCTTGTGTAATTGTCTTTATGAGATATCTAAAATAATTTGCGATTTGGTGTTTTAATGAATTGTTTTTAAAAAGAACGGTTACAACAAATTATTTATTTATTTAGGTGATTTATAAATGATTTTAAAGTGTCATAATAAGGGATAGTTATTATCGGGCATTTTTAAATTCGGAAAAATTGGAAAATTTATGTAAATTATATATATTTTCTAAGGATAGGTGTTTTTAATAAGTCGTCTAGTTATTTAGATGATTTTAATAAGGAGATTAAAATGTTGTTAAGAGACTAAAATAACTATTGAGACATCTAATTCGAAGTGGCGATTTATAAAATTATAAACGGGTTATGACGTTTTGGGACATTATTGCGTTATACACTTACGCTTTGACTATAAATTGTCGGGTTTGATCGGGTTGACTTTTGACTCGTTTGACCCATATGAATTTAATGATGGGGTCGTATTAAGTTATTTGGAACATAATTAGAGACTCAAATTTGGAGTTAGACTTTGGACCATAAGTTGACTTTTGTAGAATTAAGTCATTTTTAGATATTGTCGCATAAAATGTGTAGGTCTTCCGTCAAGGGCTATCAACAGTCGGTCTACACAATCAGGTGAGTCTTCATGAGATTTACACTTGGATGCATACATATGTACAAATTTATTGAGCATTGTATGATTTCTATGGTGAATGTTATGCATGATAATGATTTAAATACATGTCATCGATATATGTTTACATGTATTTTGTGGAGCATGCATGCTAATTGTTTTCCGGTTGTTTAAACATATTTAGCATGCTTGAGTTTTCAGTTGGTTTGTATTGTACAAATGGTACATGGTTTGGAGTATGATGTGTCGATTTGGTTTGTCACGCTTTAGGGGAGGCACGACATTGAAATGGGTGACTGGTTCTGTGTGAGTCGTACACACCAAGGAATGCCTGTAACATAGCAGCATGACTTCGTAACGGGTTATTGGCTATAGTGAGTCGTACACACCCAGAGAATGCTTGCAACTTATCGGTCATCACTTGATGAGACAGTTATGAGGTCTTGTTTCTTTCAGTGTTACATGTTTTCAGAAAATGTAATATTTTATCTGGGGTTTGCATGTTTGTCAAGATACAATTTTACTCACGCAATCCATGAACTCACTGAGCTTTATAAGCTGACTTTAGTATGCATCTCAGGGCCAGGTAGTTCGTGGTTGGATAAGGGCAAAGGACACACTTAGAGACTTACTTATTACTATTTCGAATTTAGTCTTTTATTTAGACTTTTATGTATGGATCGGTTGTAACTCAACCTGGTATGGACAGGTTAACTCTTAAGTTACATGTTTATGTACTCCGAAGACTTCCGTTGCGAACGGTTTTAAAGTTTTTTTGGAGTATCTTTAGAGGATTTGTTTCAGATTACGTAACATTCCTAATGAAAAAATTATGGGTGTTACAAATCGTCTCTCCCCATTTCTTTCCAGCAGCTTGGGTTCGGTGACCCCCCTCCTTTTCTGATAGATTATTTGTTGATGTTGGGGACGAAGAGCCTCCCCCAACCCTCGACCCCCACTGCTTCGAAGATTCCTCTAGGTGCCAATTTGTCTCGATCGATGATCCTGATCCCTTTCCCATCAACATTGCTCAGATTGATGATCCTCATGCCTCACCACTGCTTTGATGTGTGTTTATATGTGTGGTGTGTGTCTGCATGTATATACGTGTGTGTATTGTGGGTTTCAAAGAGAAGTTTGCAGGTAAATTGGAGATTGTTGGACGAAGTTTGTGGGTATGGGGTATGTGTGTTGTGTGCATGGATGTGTGTTACGTGTTATTGGTGGTGTTGGGGGGGGGGGGGGTTCGATCATAGCAACAAAGAGATGACTGTAAGGTTGCTAAATGGTGGTGGTCGTGAAGAGGGTTAGAGACGGGTGGGGGAGAGTCATCACTGGACCAGAACTGCAGTGGTGGTGGTCGCTGGAAAACAGAGTTTCGTCGAGAGAACATAATAGGGGGTACATAAAGTGATGGGTCACCGGAGTAAACTCCAGATTTTAGTCCTTGTTGGTGGACAGTGGTGGTGGTTGTATAGGGACAATGGTGGTTCACCGAGAAGAGGAGTCGTCTGGCGGTTGGGGTGGTTGGTTCGTGATTTGGTGGTCATGTTGACGAGAAAATGTGGGAAGAAATGTGGGAAGAAATGAGAGTTTTTATTTTGTTTTAAATTCCTTACCACCTGTCATAAGCTAATCGGTGGTTAAAAAAGGAAAAAGACAAAATGATAAAAGCAAGGGACAAAAATAATACAAAAATAGAGAGAAATGATAAAAAATGCCCTTAAGTTAACGAAGGAAATGGATGGCCGTTTGTTCCAAAGACCAGATCCAATAGAAAGTGCATACCACATATATCAAATCCTTAATAATGAAATTTAAGGACCATTTTCGTAAAAATCCTCATACCACAAAGACCAAATCTGTAATTTACTCTATTTTTCTTAAAGATTATGAAAATAGATTCTCTATTTTAAAGAATCTCTTAAACGTGTCTTTTGAAAATTGATTATTTATTTTAGAGATAGGTCATATGCTTTGTTAAATGTGTTTTTGTTCAGATGGGAATGGGCATGGAATGAGGTCATCCCTACATCACTTCGATTTGTCTTTTTGAGATGATCAACCTGCTTAGAAGCATCTCCAATGCATGAGTCTTTCAATACTTTTTACTATTTGAAAAAGCTATTTTAAACACTTTTTACCATTTGAATAAAAAGTTTTTTAGAGAAAAGCTTTTAAATCTATGACCTTTTGTTTCAAAGACTTTTTTCAAATCAATTTTCATGTTATCCCCTTTTTCATCTCTACCTTTTCATACAAATTTTCATATTAACCCCTCCATTCAATCTTTATTTACAATTTAACCTTTTTAATATTTATTAATTAATCTAATTTATTAATAGAAGTAATATTTTATTACAAGAAGTGAATAAAACTACTACTTTGCGGATGTCTCGAATAGATGAAGTGAATGAAAACATCAAGGAGCTGAAAGAATCATTCAACCGCTCAAAGAGATTCGAAGAAATAAGAATCCTATCGCAAAGTACGGAAGGCATGACAAACGAACAACTAGCGTATCATAAAATGTTGTGTGACGAAACTAAAGCGAGATATGGGATTTAGGTTTAGAACTACTTTTTTAAATATAATTTACTGTAATGTTTTTAAATATTTGAATTTTAATGTCAAGTAATTTTTGTTTTTGAAGAATATGACATGGACTGTAAAATGACAAATTAAATATAAGGGGCTTTATAAAACATTATAAATAGATGAGGATAGATTATAATAAAATTGATGAAAATGCTTTTGAAAAAGCTTTTGCATTGGAGAAGGTTTTTAAGGATGAGTTTTTATTAGAAAAAATTAGTGGAAATCTGTTGTAGCAAAAGTAAAAAGCTATTGAAAATGTCATGCATTGTGGACAGGGACGGAGCTGGGCTTGGCCCAGCATTAGCATCGGCCCACCCTCAAACATTCTAATTTTTTTGTTAATTTTTTAAAGCCCAAAATAAACCATGTTACCAGCCCATCTGCAGATCTGTTTCATATATTTAATTAGAAGCCCACCCTCATAGTAATACGAATCAGATATTCAGATAGAAAAAAAAAACATCACAGCTTCTTTCTTCGCTTCTGGCCTTCTGTTCGACTTCGACAAATCGCCCCTGGACGTGACTCGTGAGGATCGCTTCTGTTCTCCATCTCAGTCTTCGATTTTCACTTGGCTTAATGGCTTTTGCTCTCGAAATCAATCTGAATCATATGGTTGATGCTGTGAGTTTCTATTTTCTAGCCTAGGGTTTCAATCCTCTTATCTTATCTAATCAGCATGAATTCATCTAGTAAGCATCTAATTTTGATATCTCTTATGTTTGTTCGAATCTGTTTATTCAGATTTTGCGATTGCTGTTCGATTTGAGATTTGGTTTTGATGAAATGCTATTGCGTTTTAGATTGCTAGTACAAGTACACTTTACGGTCAAAATAGCTATATTTTAACTCCAATTTCGAAAGTGTTTTTGAAGAAGTTGTTAGAAGGATGTGATTATTAGATTAAACTATAAAACTAATGCTAAAATGTTGAAATTTTATGGTGTAAACTGTAAAGTTTGCTACAAGGTTCATATCGAAATGAAAGCTTAAGTGTTGGCTACTTGGCTCTAGATAAGTTCATTTCAATTATGCTTTTGATTTCAACCAATTAATATCTGTTATTTCATATTTGTTGCCTGATTGTTAAAAAACAGGGGCAATTTTGAATAGAATCGGTCCTTGTCGACGATTTTTTCTGTTATTGGCAATTTTGAATAGAATCGGTCCTTGAAAAGGAAGTGTTTGCAGACGTTGAGAATGAAGATATCATTGATATGTTTCAGAAAATGAAAACGCGTCGAATTTATTGTTGAATCTGTAAAAGTTAGTGTTACGGCTTTTGAAAATGTATGCTTACTTTTTGATCAAAATTTGGCATGAATATAATATTGTCGTATTATCGTATATATATTTTTTGTTTATTAAAGAGGACCACCCTTGAAAAAATTTCTGGCTCCGTCCCTGATTGTGGATGCTCTTATAATTCTCGGTTCCATACCTCATTAAATTCATTAACAACGTATTATTCATGTATAAATGCTAAAACATCATAATCAAAGTATGATTATACCTCCTATAGTGAACGGTAACTAGTGGAAAAGTCGTGTGTAAACTTGGCTTATTCTTAATGTAAGTTATCTATACTATATTATAAACCATTTATAAAAAACTCTTAAAAACAAATCATAAAGCCTTATGTACTGTTATTTAATGCTGATTACTTAAAATCTCTTAAAATAACTAACGAAGCTTTATGTACCACTGTTAATGCTAATTACTTAATTAGTCCTTATCTCTAACTCCTTCCTTTTAGTCTTTATCTCTAACTCCCTACAAATTCTCAAATGGTAAAGCCCTAAAAAACATCATTCTTTAATCCTCATTAGAGCATCCACAACAAGGATTTCATTACAATTTCATTTGGATTGCAAAAGTGATACATAGGATTGCTAAATTAGAAATTGTAGTGGTTGTGAGTATGATTGCAAAATTAGAAATTGGTTTTGGTAATTTGCAAATGTCAAATCAGTACTTTTTGCTGATGTGGCAGTGAATAGTATATGAAATTGTAGAGAATAATTTCTAAATTAGAAATTGCTTTATGTGAAATCATGTTTTGTGATGTTTTGTAGAGAATGTTTATGAAAAAATGTATGAATAATTTTATTTGTTAATAAAATTTATTTTTTTTTAAAAGACAAATATTAAAAAAATGCAAAATATAATTTATATTAAAGTACAATAAAATAAATTACATATTAATAAAAATACATCATTGTTCTTTTTAAAGTTCTTCAAGTTGATGTTCGTACAATCTCCGTTGTGGTTTGCTCATTGTTGTGGGATCCATTTCCATCAACTTCATGATCATTTTCCGATTTTCCCGTTTGTTCTTACGTTTTTCTGTTTCCACAACATGATCGTCGAAGATGAACGTCATATTTATATTCGTCAATTTGATGATATAAACGATGATGTTAAATTTTTTTTTGGATAAGGTTCATCTAGGTTTTGCCTATACTACATCCTTGGCAATTTGGAAACAAACAAACAAAGCGGCCGTCTGAGACTAAGTCTGGCCACAAAATGCTGACGCCTGGACTCGAACCCGGGGTGGATGGGATATTCCACCACATCCCCCCAAGCCCTTGCCAACACGCCAACACCCTTGTGGTTATGTTAATTTTACTATAACTACGCCTCAAATCTCTCGTACCATACTTCCCGAGTACGAAAACTATCTCCAAAATCACATACAAGTATGTAATCGGTCAACGAATCATTGTTTACAATCAGATTTGATTGAAGAGATTTGGCAAATATTTAGAGAAGAAGAAAATGACGATTAATGTAATATTTTTACTTTGTATTTTAATTTAATGTTTTATAAATTAAATATTTTATTTAATTAATTTATTTTATTTAATTATAGTTATTTAATTAATAAAATATTTCATATTAAATTATAGTAAAGAGTATTTAATTATAGTTTTGTTGTTATTTGATTAAAATATAGTTTTTTATGATGAGGTGTCACATTTGCAATTGAGTGAAATTTCATTGTTGTGGGGAATAATTTCAAGATAATTGCAAAACTGATGTGGCGCTGATGTGACCCATTTGCAATTGGGATGAAATTTCATTGTTGTGGATGCTCTTAGTTAACTAATTAATTCTCATCTCTTAATCCCTTTCAAATCCTCAAATCATGAACTCCTCCAAAAGCGTCATTCTTTGTATAAATTTATAAATAAAAAAATATTATAATTATCTCAAAACTACACAAAACCGTTTTATAAAATAGACAATGATAAAAATTAAAATCAAGTCATATCGCGCTGCATTGCGCGAATACTCTTCTAGTATGTTTTAATTGGCTAATTTAGATATATAATAACTGTAAATTAAACATTTTTATTTATTTATTATTATTTATCACTATAACAATATTTTATACCAAAATATCGAAAAATGCAGTTATAACAAATAGTGCATGGAAAAAGGGAATAAGAAAATGAATATTGTAATAATTTCTATATCTATTCTACTATATTAAAAGAATAGTCAAACCGTTTTTCTAACATTTTCACTTTCTAAAAAACAGTTTTTCTAAAATCAGTTTCTTCAACATCTCCCCCTTTCATCTTCTACGGCCGTCTGCTCCCCACTCCTCCACGATCTGTCTTCCCACGTCCTTGCATAAATTTCTCTCCTCCCTTAACAGAAACTGCTACGTTAACTACATCGATGCTCCATGTTTAGAATCTCGGCTTCCTCTCCTGGTTCGTTCTCGATTTCACTCATTTTTCTTCATCTTTGCCGATTTCTCCAAAACCCTAGATTTTTATGCAGATTACTTGATCACAAATATGTTCTTGTTCTTGAAGGAGGTACTTTTGATCTTCTTAAACATCTCTGTTTTTTATTTTGATCTTCATGTTTAGAATCTCGGCTTCCTCTCCTGGTTCGTTCTCGATTTCACTCATTTTTCTTCATCTTTGCCGATTTCTCCAAAACACTAGATTTTTATGCATATTACTTGATCACAAATATGTTCTTGTTCTTGAAGGAGGTACTTTTGATCTTCTTAAACATCTCTGTTTTTTATTTTGATCTTCTTAACCATCTTTGTTTTTTATTTTGATCTTCATAACAATTTAGTTATCGCTCAATTCTTTCTTGAATTACTTGATCACAATTATGTTTTTGTTCTTTATGTACAATTCTAGGAAACCCAAACACTCTCCGTCTTGCATGTCTCCCTTCTTACCCTCAAATTTGCAAATTTGCAGGTTACTTACCCATGTTCGGAAAACCACCCTGGAATATCTCCTCATCCTACGTCCTGAAACTCCTCTACCGTCAAATTTGCAGGTTGTGTGAGAAAAACAACAAACCATATGAAGAAGACAGAAAATGTTAAGGTAATAGCTACTCACATATGTTTGCAAGTCTTCATTATTGGTTGATTACTCTTTCTCATTACAACTCCGACTTTGAGTATATTCTGAAGACCAATTTCAAAAATTATGTCAAGGTATGTGCCGTATATTGGATTTAATGATTTGATTTTTGGAACTTGTATGACTATGGTTCAGTTTTGAAGGCTTTGGCTGACATGCCCTAATCTGATGTCCACTTCACTGTCTCTTCTATAGTTTATGGGTCTGGGTTGAAAATACAAAATATCAACTTCAAAGTTATATTGATTCTTCTGGATACAGCACGTTAGATTTCTTGTTTCTTAATACAAATTTTGTTTAGGGTTTAGGGCTTTGTGGAAAACCACAAAGCTGATCGATGGTGAAACTTCCAAAGTATTTGCAGTTTTATTTTGTATTCGATGTATGATGTTTAAATGCAGTTTATTTTCTGAAATATGTTGATCGTGAACTCTTGATTTTTGTTTTTAGAATTTAATGATTTTTGTTTCTCCATTGCTCGGTTTTCTTCTTCATGTCTTCTCAGGTCTCCAGGTTTGTTTTCTCTATTGCTTGATTTTCTTTTTCATGCTACGTACGTGTCCGTCTGTCTTGAACGGACCATAGGCATGTATGTATTTTATGGTAATTCATGTTAATTATTTATTAACAGAAAGTTGCTGCAATATATACATGACGAGAACATAAAAAAATATATAGCTCTGTTGGGAGCTACTCATCTCCTTTGTTGTTTTTGAATCTGCTGGTAAGATTTTGTTTACCTTGTAGTTGGCTTGCTGCCACTTTCTAAATGCCAATTAGTCTTTTAAATTATTTTGCTCTCTCCCTAAATTAAAAAACAGAATTCTTTCAGTTGTATCTAGAAACTGTTTGTTTGTGTAGATCCGCTTACATGTTAGATTGTATACAAAGTATGAAGCTCCTAAGATCATAGAGCAGACCGACCTATCATATGTAATTAATATGACGATTGAACTATAGATGGTACAAAAGGGCATTTGTCATTGGTTGTGTTTTCATGGGAAATCATTTTGAACAGTCTTTGGCTTTTCCATGTTGGCAGGCCAAAACTTAGTGAAAGTTTGCTTAAACTATTTTGCTCAAAAATAAAAACTCTTATATGTAATAAATAGGTCTAACAGTTTACAAGCAGTTATGAAACCTCAAATATAGGCTATTTATGTTGGTGTTCATTTTACAATTTGCCTTGTCCTTTTTGTATTTACCTTTGATTGCCAAGTAGATGGGCAACTACTTGTATGTTGTTGCTGCATATTTGTTTTTAGTTACTATTTCCTATTTCATTACTCCAGAAGCATTTTTATAACAACTCTCCTTTTATTACTTTACAAGCATATTTTTCCATGGTTATAATATTTTTCCTTAAACAACAACCTTCTGTCGGATTTTTCTTCCCTTCAAGTGAAAAATCCGACAGAAGGTTGTTGTTTAAGGATGGCGGTGTCAGTTATCTCCATAGCTATCATATACTTTCTTTATTACATACTTCAAGTACAATTATTCTACTCAATCGTCTTCATTCTGGTTTGTTGATCAGTTTAGGGGACCTTCAAAGGAACAATCCCATTCGACTCAGGATCAGAGCTCTTTTTGGTGAAATTGTTGTTAAACAGGTAAGAAATGGATACTTTAATCGCTTCCCCATTCATAGATGACTTCATTCTGGTTGTTTTTTTACGCAACTTCCATTTTTATCTTCACTTATAGTAATTCGCATACTTAATTTCTGTCACATATTGTTTACAAGTGTACCACATCACTTCTAACATGATTTTGGTGCTTAACGGTTTTTTTTGTGATTTGGGGAAGCATTACAGCGGCCAAAGGAGCAAAGGACGTCCACGCTTTCTATTCACAAGATGAGGTGTGTGTGTCTTTCTTATGATGCAGCGGAATTTGTTTTGACATCATAGTTGATTTGAAGAGGGATTTGGGAAAACAAGTATAAAGAAAAGTCTAAAATTAAAAGTATTGTATTGTCAACATGAACGAGCATGAATGATATTAAAAGAGCAGGACAAATTGTACATTTTAGACACTTAATGGATATTCGGTGTTGAATAGTTCAAAAATAACAAATTTCGATAAACCCCACATATAAAAATATGATTAAAAAGCATTGCAACCAATTAATTGACATCATGAAGTTTAAGCAACAACTCCTTGTTGTCACATGAGTTTATTGAGCCTGTGTTGACGTTAAGTTGTCCAAACAGCCACTATGTAACATTAAGTTGTCCAAACAGGCCCTTATTGATTCAGATTTCAGCTGTTAGAAATTCGTTTTCCAGAGCCACTTATGTCTTAGCGTCCACTTATCTGGTAAGAGGTAAACCTCTTATTTGAGCTTAAATAACTGTTAGGTCATATATAAATTGTATACTTCAATGTGGTTTCTTGGTGAGAAATTGATGATTGCAGCTCTTCTGATTGCAGTTTGTCAATTACGCGTAAGGTTCAACCACTGGCCTCATTACACCCTTATGAAACACTCTGGAGAATCAAGATTTTGTTGACAGATAAAGGTACCATGCGTACATACTCAAACGCAAGGGGTGAAGGTTGTGTTTTTAATGTGGAGTTCACTGATGATGATGTAAGTGTACATATTTCGAAGTTATCCTTAATTCACCATAAGTAGTGATAAATATAAAACTAAAACATCCCCTAATCACTACTTTTGCAAGGCACTCAAATGAAAGCAACAATGTTTAATGAGGCCGCAAAAAAGTTCTACAATGTGTTTGAAATTGGAAAGGTGTACTACATATCGAAAGGAACGATAAAAGTGGCCAACAAGCAATTTCGAACCGTTGACAATGATTTAGAAATAATTCTAACCTAAAATTCTCAAGTAGAGGAGGCAGTCAATGAATCGATGCTTAAACCTGAAAAAACATTCAACTTTGTTCCGATTGATCAATTAGGGCTACATGTCAATCAGAATAATCTTGTTGGTAATATGCATGTTTATTTATTTTATTCCTTTACATTGTTTTTTCACCTTGTGGTAGATATTGATTTACATGTAACTTAATTACAGATGTAATCGGAGTGGTGCAACATGTTTCACCAACGATAAGCATTCGAAGGAAAATCACCCAGCAGATAATTCCAAAACGGGATATAAGAATTGTAGATGAGACGTACACTACTTCTTTCTCTTTCACCCTTCGTAGTTTGTGTGCTATTTTATTAAATATATCAAACTCTAATATAATGGTATTGTAGGAAGAAGAGTGTTGTTATTTGTCTATGGAATGAACATGCAACTTCTGTTGGGCAAGAACATGTTTTAACCGTAAAAATCGTTTCCATAGCTTGATTCGATAAATATTTTATATTTTTTATATTACATAGAGACACAAAATGGCAGCATATGTGCCACAAAATTTAATTGCCGTATATCGCGCTATGAATTTGGTGGGCCATGTATTCCGTTTGGATCATCTCAAAGTTGAAGGCATGTGTGGCGACTACCCGAGGTATCAAAATTACAGTTTCGTGTGTGGCGAATGGGTACTCTATATAAATAGGAGAACGAGGTTTACCCGATTGAGCAACGATATTGCAAACGAGTTTCCGCTGTATCCATTGGTGCCTACAATTAGAACAATTGCAAGGGATAGGACTATCCGAAAAATGTTGATCGGTAAATCTAGCTTATCTATTACCTGTATATATATTTTTAGTAATAATTAAACAGACATTTTTTGAAAAATCAAATTTTTTCAGATGTTGTTGGGAAAGTTATTGCATGGCGTCAGATCATGAGTGGATTTGAAGTGTTGCTACAAGATCGGACGTAAGTATGTTCATGTTTTCAAATTAAACCGTTAACAAATTATAACATTTTTATGATATTTAACCCGTAAACAGGACGTATGGAGTCAAGCTGAGATTGTATTACGATTGCATGCAAAGTGTTGTTAGGGTGTACCGTGCACTTGTGAAAAAATCCGTAATTTATGTGACGCGGATCAAACTCAGACACGACGTCGACATTATGTTATTTGTTAAAAAAAATTATTAATGTTTTTATACAATTACAATCTTATCAAGCAAATTAGTTCATTAATTTTAGTCTTAATTCAATGTATATTACATTTTTTCAGGTAATTTTTTGTGTTCTACGGAGGTAACAAAAATTGTGTGTGAACCTGATATGGCAAACAACAACTAGGCGGCGTATTATGTATTTTTTTCTTGTTGTGTATACATTTTGGGATTACTTTCTAAACGTTGTGATTATGTCTTTTTATTTATATATATTTCTTATACTTTGATAATGATAATATCTATCTTTAAATTTTACGTTCATTTTGTCTTTGAAAGATTGAATGATTCTTGTTTAAACTATTACTAATTTTCAAAAATCAATACATGTGAAACCATTGAATGTTGTATGTTAATAACCTTGTTACACCTACATTGTGTGTATGCAAGTTTTTTTGTTTTACAAGTGGATCATTAAATTACGCGAATTAAATTAAACAATTAAAAACATCTTCACCGATTACAAACTACATGTGTTCATCTCATATAATATATTATGCAACTATTTTGCTTTCAACCAAGTAATTAAAGAAGAATATGTTTATTGCTACATTGATAAATTCCAATTCATACACCAAAAATATGTGTACTATGTACCAAGAACAACTAAACATTTAACACAATTTAGGATAATTAGGAGTATAATAAACACAATTTATTTTTGGAAATAGAAAATTTATAATATTACATAGAAGTGCTTTCAAGAACATGCATCATGCTCATATAAATAATATCGAAATCAACTTCATCCAAAAAAACTTGAAAGAAAATCAAGCACAATCACCACAATGTCTTGCAGAGGCCTCTGTGTTTCAGTTTCCAAGTGCTCTTAGAAGGCTATTTGCGACAATATTGATCTACTGTGAACCCGGAGATGTTCGCAAGTTATGGGATGACCACTATGATTCCCTTTCTGAAGATTACATGCGGCAATATGGAAATGTTCAAAGAGTCCAGGATATGGTCCTCACTGACATCATGGTCTTTCTACAATCGATGGGTAAGGATTTGAATGATTTTGATCTTCCAACAATGAATACAAATGCCAGTTTACAAGATGGAGGCTTTCGTGAGGTACAAGAGGAGTACTCCATTGTCGTTGAACATGAACACTTGCAAGCACGATACTCTCTGAATGCAGACCAAAAATCTGCTTTCGATGAGATCATGAGGCATGTTGAGACTGATTCTCCGGGTATGTTCTTCGTAGATGGTCCTGGTGGAACTGGAAAGACGTTTTTGTACAAAGCTTTACTTGCTGAGGTCCGTTCTCGTGGTCTAATTGCACTTGCGACTGCTTCATCGGGCGTTGCAGCTAATAACATGCCGGGAGGGCGAACTGCCCATTCTCGATTCAAGATTCCCCTCAATTTGGACAATAACTCTATATGTAACATCAAACAACAGAGCGGAACGGCCCAACTACTCCGTGATGCAAGATTAATCATTTGGGATGAAGCATCAATGGCTAAAAGACAGGCGGTGGAGGCGCTCGATCGAACAATGCAAGACCTCATGGGAAACAGACTTCCATTCGGTGGAAAGATAATGGTGATGGGAGGTGATTTTAGACAAGTGTTACCGGTCGTGCGTCGTGGTACCCGAGCACAAATTGTCGACTCCAGCCTACGAATGTCACCTCTCTGGTCTTCAATTAAAAAGATACGGTTAACGATCAATATGAGAGCGTTGGTTGATCCATGGTTTTCAGAGTTCCTTTTACGGGTTGGTGATGGAGATGAGGAAACAGTGGATGAGACTTTTATTCGCATACCTGATGACATGACAATTCCATACGACACTCAAGGTAACTCGAAGGATGCTTTGATTGATGCAATATTTCCATCTTTGCAAACCAACGGAGGTGCATCAGATTATATCATTTCCAGGACGATCTTGTCAACTAAAAATCAGAATGTCGATGAGATTAATGATGAGTTGATCGAAAGATTCTACGGAGAAGAAAAGATTTACTACAGTTTCGACGAAGCTCAAGATGATAGGAACAACATTTATCCAATCGAATTCTTGAACTCACTAACTGTTAGTGGTTTGCCACCTCATCGTCTTCGACTCAAAATTGGATGCCCGGTGATATTATTGCGAAATATCGACCCTACTAATGGATTATGTAACGGCACGCGATTGATATGCAAAGGTTTCCAACAAAACGTGATCGATGCAGAAATAGCCGTTGGTCAGCATGCTGGAAAGAGAGTATTTTTGCCAAGAATTCCTTTATGTCCCTCCGAAGACGGCATGTTCCCATTTAAGCTAAAGCGAAAACAGTTTCCAGTTCACCTGAGCTTTGCTATGACAATCAACAAAGCTCAAGGACAAACGATTCCAAATGTAGGAGTTTATCTACCGGAATCTGTATTCTCTCATGGCCAACTTTACGTAGCATTATCCAGAGGTATATCACGAGGAACTACGAAGGTATTGGTGAAACCGTGTAAAAGAATTAATCGTCGTGGAGTCTATACGTCAAACGTGGTGTATCAAGAAGTTTTACACGATTAGTAACGTACAAAAACTATCGATTATGTAACACTTGTTAAATTATGAGTATATATGCAAACTACATCGTTACAGTTGATGGTATCAAACTATGCATCTAATGTTCGATTTTTTGGTCGGTTTTCACCGGTTTGTGTTGGATTCGCTATTGCATTCTCAATTATCTTCATCTTTCAGTTATTCCTCTTCGATTGAGAAGTGAGCTCTAATGAGACCTATGTATCAATTGAATTTTTTGACACATATTTAGCTAATGCCTATTTGATAAAAAATAATACAAAGCATGTACCAAAATTGAGAATTTTATTTGGTTAATCGAATTGTATCCCGCCGCATCGCGCGGGCATACTGACTAGTCATTTATAAAAATGATAAATACTCGGTATGTACTTCTTACTTATTTTAGAAGTAGCCCGAGCAGGCTAAAAAAACCATGCCTGGCCTGGGAAATCGGGTGAGTTTTAAAAAAACATGGGCCTTGAAGCCCTTTCAAAACTAATTACCTTAAGCCCAAGCTTGAAATGAAAATAATTAATTAATGAAGCTTAGAACTTTCTTAAGCATCTTGTCCAATTGTTTATCTATTAAAATATCATCATCACTTATTCATCGGATAATATTTTTAACCATCAAAATGATCTGGTAAATACTAACAAAAAAAAAGGTTTTTTTCCCCTCATTTAACAGGTAATATCATCCGCTCTTGTTATGTTGCTTATCGGGTAAGATTTTTGATCCTTATTATACTTTTTACCGGATAATTTTTTTGGTGCTTACCATACTCACCCAGTAAGGTAAGTGACATACAATATGTGCTTGATAAACAACCCAAACGTATGCCCCAAGTTCTTTTTTTTCAAGAGCGAAAACCCTAGAAAAGGCCAATAGGTAGGGTTTTCAGAGTGTCTTATTATTAAGTATAGTCATGATTTTTACCTTCTTTATCACTAAGTAGACATTTAAGTTAATGTTAAGGATTTACCTAATGTGAGATATCACTTTTTTCGAGGATGTTCTTTTCTGAATACCTTCCTCGCTTATGTATAAGAGAGTGAGTTTTTGTTTTTTTACTTATATGTATGTTTATATATATATATATGTGGTATAAATCAAATACAAACCATGTATTTGTTGCACCCCTTACAAACCAATTTGCATATATGCATTATCCCATATGAATGTATGTCTATTATATGTATATTTTTGCACGTATGCATATGCACATTGTTCATATATGCATTCTGCACATATGCACACTGTGGTTTGTAAGGTGTGCAACAAATGCAAGGTTTGCATTTTACGGAGCCCATATATATATATATATATATATATATATATATATATATATATATATATATATATATATATATATATATATATATATATATATATATATATATATATATATATATATATATATCGGTCAAACATTATGTTATAAACAATTGATGATTGGATAAAAAAAAAATCAAGATTTGTCTTGAACTTTTTAATCAACCTCGACACTACATTCATGTCCGTATGTGGTGTCTGTTAACACAAATTCATGGAGAGAGCATTCCTGCCAATGTATCTTAACTCTTTCACTTGAGTCATGATAATTAAACAAGTCTTAAATTTTAGATCTCAAATATCCTTTCTCAACCAACATTTTAGAGGTTCTTTAATTTGGTTCTCAGAATGTTTTTAGATGTAATAAAATATGTCAAAAGAATTTGACTTTGAAGAAAATAGTAATAGAATGTTATCAGGTTCGACTACTTGGTTTGGTTGACAGACATTTGAATGAAATATGTTAAAAGAATTGAAATCTATCTATTCAGTTCACATGTTGTAGCTTTGGAATTGGAATAAAATATCAGCAACTGACTAAAATACCCTTTTTGAAAATTTTGAAACTAAAATCCATCTACTGTGGTTCATATGGGTGGTGGTCGGCAGTGGTGGTTCATGTAACATCCGTGATTTTGGGTTTCTGTTTGGGGTTTTTTTCGTAATCGTTCGACATTCAAGATGGCATTAAAATAAGGTTTTTATATAATAATCATATTAGGACATTTGGTGATCGTAGCCGATATGAAAAACAAAGAAATTGCACAAAACAGAAAGCCATGCGACTTGGCGTGACCAAAGCCACAGTCAAGGACTCAAGGTCACATAAGTTTATGTCTTGGATGGTGAATGTGCAACCGTATTGTTTTAGAATGTGCAACACGATTATTTTAGAAGTACAACTGTATCTCGTAATCAACCAAAAAACAAAAAAAACAAAGAAACTCTTGAAATCGACCAAAAAACCGGGAAAAAACTCTTGAAATCAACCAAAAGACCGGAAAAACCTCTCGAAATCGATAAAAAAAAACTTTAAATCCCTTGGAATAAGGTAAAAAAAAGCCTTTAAAATCACTCGAATCGGTGGAATTACGTTAGAAAACATCAAATCATATTGAACATTGGTAAAAAAAATGAAGATGCATCGATAAAAACGTATGAAAAATTATCGTTTCATCGAATTGAAAAAGTTCTCGAGTCCGTTCATAACATCAATTAACGGTAGTATGAAGGTTTTTATTTTATTTTTAGTTGTTACATACAAAACTTCACTTTATCCAAAAACATACAATAACGTGTATGTATTCTATGAAAGGTAGCTTTAAGTGAAACACACATAATAATGCAGATTTGAAAATCAAATGGTCGGTGTCAAATGCAAGTTGGCTATCACTGAATCTGTCTGTTGCTCATTTCCCAGAAACATTTTTTATTCTATTTAATTCAATAATATTTATATATAAATAACAATTAAAAGAAGTCATATACTATGACCACTATTCTAAATGGCTCGTCACGACAACCGTTATGGTGCACCGTGACTCAAGGTTTGTGTTTCACGCCACGTTATCGTCATGGCCTAATATGCGGTCTTTTATAACACGATATTTGATTTTTATATATATTTTTAATGTCTTATTTGTTAGTTTTTAATATATAACTTAATTTAACTTGTTTATTGTCATTGAGTCATCAATTAATAGTACAAAACATATGTTTTTATATATAATAGTATATGTGATTTAGAGATTTGCCGCCATAAGTCACGCCTTGATAAACGTCATGGCCTCGTTGTGGCTCCTAATTGGCTTGAGGCTTGGCCTCGCGGCCACGCCACGCCACGCCTCACGACATTTAGAACCTTGATTATGACTAATAAGATTTTAATCTAATTTTAAAAGTCTTATAGTTAAATCTTAATTACATAGGTTACCAAAACAAATGGTAATCTTAGGTTTTGGTTCAACTTACACACATCGGTTAATCTTCAAGACGATTATGAATGGAAATCGTTACAAGTAAACTTCCATGATTATAAGGGGTTTGACACTGTCTGGACTAATTAAATAAAAAATATTGAATATATTATCATTCAATAAATCATATAATTACAAGTAATAGTCGATGCTTACAATTATTATCTTTAGTTTTTATTATGCGATTGAATTGAAGGATTTTAAATAAAAAGTATGAGTTGAAGTATAATATATTAATTTTCACAATTTTTGAAAACTGCATTCATTAATTTATTAAAAACTATATATAACAATGAGTTTAGGGAAAAGTCAGAAGCATCATAACTTACAAAGTCAACTGTTTAAAATTTCGAATGTTTTATGTTTAATGGTTTATGATGATAGTAGTTGTTCTATAATCTTTATAGACCATGTATTACCAAATACAAATTATGAGATGTTGTCATGAAACATAGAAAATACAAAAAAGGTTACGTTGATAATCTGAAAAATTAATTTAAAAATAGAATACTAACAAAGGTTTTCTTGTATAATTTTGGAACAAAGAACAAGAAATCATTGGTGGACGCTTGTAGGTCAAAAGAAGGTTGGTGTAAATTGCCTCCCACTTTGTTGAAATCGAAATAAATAAGTATATATATATATATATATAGTTACTATTAATTTAAATCAATATATTATTTTTTTTATAATTGTAGAATAGACAATTAATTAATTAATAATAATAGTGTCTCCTCCAAGCGGAGGATGATGATATCAAAGAATTAATAAACGACAAGTTGTATGCTTGAATCTTGATTGATTGTATACAAATATGTTGATCATAAATTAATGAATGGACCAAACCGACCAAACCTACGAATCATATATTAGTTACGTCTACCCATCATTAGTTATAAATTATTTTTTAATAAAAAAATATATAATCTTTTATATTTTTTAGTACAGCTAGTACCAACTCTTTTCGAGTAAGTGTTGTCCGGATAAGATTGTTTACCAAGTGTTTTCTTGATAAATGTTTACCGACAAAAAATGACCATTTTAACCCTTTTAGGAAATGAAAATGAAGATTCAACGCAGAGCAAACTTAGGAAGGGGCAGAAGAAGGGGCAAGGCAGTTTCCAAAGTTGATCTCAGGAATCTGAATCCAAAGATAACATGGAGAATTTTGAAGTTGGTAATTCAAGTAAAAGAGGAAGCAAATATCGTATTCATGGTAAAGACAAAAAGCATCCAAGTCCAGCCTTCCAGGTAACAATGTCGATGGAAGAGATGAAAATGGTGAAATAAATAAGCAGAAAAGTGGTTGCCGCCATGGCAGGCATAAAGCTAGGCAAAGAGCTGATGGAGGCATCAATGTGGTTGTTAAATAACCAATAATACCTGATTTCCTTTTGTAGTGTTTCACCAACGTTGCCGTAACTTCGTGAGAGATTACATGATTTCTGGTTTTGGTGAGAGATTACCTGAGCGACGAGGGCGTGGAGCGATGATGGAGGAGGAGCGGTGAGGGAGAGGGAGAGGGAGAGAGAAGAGGAGAACGACGATGGAAAACCTAATCGCAAAAAAGAGGGCAATCGTGGAAAAAATAAAATTGACCCAGGTCAACATTATTTTGAAGCCGGTCCGGTAAGATCTCGGTCAAATTCGAGATTTGGTAAACTCGTTGACTGTTGACCGAGTCAGCCTGATCAGCAGCTAGGAAACAGCCCCTTAAACCATCTCCAATGGGGTCACTAAATCTTACACTAAACACTATATATGGTGTAAATGTCACTATTCACATTTCCAATGGGGTCACTATTTTTCACACTAAATTTAGTGTGATTAATAGTATTACACTATATTTAGTGTAAGACTATTCATTTACACTAATTTTTACACTATTTTTTCAATTACATTTTTGGTCCTCAATTTTAAGATATATTATTTTTTTCTTTTAAAGTGTTAAAGTTTAAATAGGTTTATTTTATATATACATATATATATATATATATATATTCTTTATATTAATTTTTTATTTATGTTTTAATTAAGTAAATAATATATAACATGATAAAATATTCGATGAATAAGCTAATATTAAAAGATGATAACATAATCAACGGGAATTCAAAAATATATAATAACACCGAAATAAAATTACTAGAAATCTAATAATTTGGTAACCCGCTTCCAGATCCTCCAAGATCATTAAAGATCGGTCCAAACGAAGTCGATGTAGGTGGGGTCTGTTGATGTTGTTGTTGAGTTCTTTTCTCTAAAATTCGTGCTTGTTCGGTCTCGACATATGCTCGTATGTTGGGATCATGTATTGAATTCACATCCCTAAACAGTATTTTATTTTCTTCTTTGGTTTGTTGCATTTCCAAAAAGAGTTCCCTTTGTGTCGATGCCTTTTTCAATTGATCTTAAAGTTGTCTATTTCCTTCTTCAATGTTATTGACGAGCATTGATGTTTGGTCATCTGTTTTTCGTTTCAACTTTGCTTTTTTCACCCCTATTGGTCGTTGAGGTATAGAACCGCCAATTATGTCGTCACTATCTTCTAAATTTAAAGAAAATGAAGACAACCCTGGAGATGCGTTTCTAGCAGATTGAGGGGTTAAATTTTCAGTCTCTGAAGACACATATCCAAAACCATCTTGGTTTGGTATCGGTATTGGTATTTGTTTTGTACGAGTATTTCCATCTTGAAACTTTTCAAAATCTTTAATAATGCTCCAAACATGATCGAATTTCCAACCAGTCTTGAACTTTGGATCTCGATGCACCAATTGAAGTTGCAAGAGAAGTGCCACGATAGAGGTTGAAACGGTGATGAATGATAATAACCAATTTCAACAATTTCTCGCTCGTTATAGACAAATCAAAGACAAAGTGGCACACTTCGAGCTTCGGAATGCATTAATCGATCATTTGTGGAAAAAATATAGTAATGAAAATAATTAAATGCATATGTATTCTCTTCTTTATTTGTTTTAATGTAACTTTTATTGTTTAGTAAAAAGTTTTGTTTTATGCATTAAAATAATTTAGTTCATAATTAATTAAAAATAAAAAATATTAAGTTATGATCTAAAAAAATATGGATATAAATTGTAAAGTTAATAAATATAAGGATATTATTGAAAGTATAATAAATTAATATAAAAATGATTTGGTGTAAAAAATAGTGTTATCCATTGGAGAAGATTTACTATTAATACTAAATTTTACACTACTTTTAATGTTTGTGTAAAATATAGTGTAACCCATTGGAGATGCCCTTGGTAACACAATATATTTCTTTACCGAGTTTGTAAAATGATTTTTTATTTATAAATTTGATGAGAAGACAAATGACCATGTATATTAATATATCAACATTTATTACTTGATATTGATAATTTTGAATTTTTTCAATAAGTGTTATTACTTTTACTTAATGCTATTTGACATATTTGACAAATAATCAAATATTTTTGTAAATTATAAACCAACACTACAATATAATTGGGTTTATAGATCGACTACTTTATAAGACTTCATTTATCGAAGCAAAAACTAAAGCATTATATCTAAGGAGTTGTAATAAGTTTATAGATGTTTTTGGGCGTCATAACAAGTTTTTTTATGACACTTCTAATACAAAGCATCACATTAGCTATTTTATAGGACATTTTTTAGAAAACGTCTTATAAACTCGTCTTTTAATAACACACTTGTTTTTATATGACACTTTTTTTCAAATAGTATCCTATAAAATAGATAATATGACGGGTTTTTCATAAAAATGTCCTAAAAAGTTGTTACGACACCAAAAACGTTCTATAACTTATTACAATGTCTTTAGAATTTAGGACGCTTAGAAAATTTTGACGTCCTATAAATCCAATTTTGTTGTAATTAAAGTATGTCTTCAAAAAACCATAAAATAAAACCAATTAACTCTTATATAACAATTATTATAATAACAGACAATAACGCATAAATGAATGTATAAAATTTTAAATGACCAAATAGATATAAAAGTATTGGATTACGGCCGTTCATTTTTACTAACTCTTTGTCTTGTTCTCTACCATATCTATCTCTATAGCTTCACTCACATCGAAAGTAGTGCGATACATGTAAAACAAATTTTTAAATGTTTTTTGTATTTAACAACCCAATTTTGCCTTCTTAATCTTTTTAAATGAAGTTGGAGGGTGAATGGGAAGTGTGACTGTAATTGAAGGGACCTAAATGTAAATAGTAGCTTAATTAGAGGGGAGACATAATCTTTCTCATTTGGAATTCGGTTGGAACATTTGGTGTGTCTAGTAAAAATCCGTTTTCTCTAACTATTTCTTCCATGATTGAGTCTCTATGATAGGTTTAACCTAATTAAGGTATAGACCCTTGTGGTGTTTGATTATAATCTTTAGGATTGGTCTCAATGCATCTGTTGTCAATAATAATGTGATAATGATAGGAATTTGATTTGATAATGCTTTGATAAATGAAAGATTGGTATGATGTGATAATCATCTGATTTTGTTGTGATAATGTTTTGATAAATCAAAGACTTCTTATGATGTGATAATACTATGATAAATCTGATTTTGTTGTGACATAATGTGATTTAGCTATGATTTTGATGTAATAATTTTGTTATAACGCTGTGATAATTGAAAACTAGTGAGGTTAACGTCCACAATCACCGTTTTTTGGTTCATTATGTAAATTTGTTATAATAATATTGTGATGTATTGTAATCAGAGAATATATTATCTATAAGTGATTTTAGAGATAATAAATTCACTAAAAATGAAACATATCTAAACTGCCCTAAAATATAGCAAGTAAACAAAAACTGTTTCCCTAATCAATGCGTCACAAATTATAATTGATAGATGATCAGCAAATTAATATAGGTATTTCTCTGGGGGCTTACTTGTTAACTATATAAACTACAGGGACTAAATATGCAATTAACTCGGGTAAATAATAATATCACGATGGATACTATTATTTTATGCCTTCCTAAAAAGGAAATTGGAGATTGTGTTGGCAACGCAATTCCGTCCACGTGAGGGAAGAGTTACATCACCACGTGTATGGCTGGGATCCGTTCATTGGTTGCTTTCCGACCATATTAACTTTCGAGGAACGTCAGGTATTAATCGACGGCCAAAGTTCATCCAACGGCTCTGCCTGATCAATGGTTAAGATTGAATTGGCGGCTACCGTCCTATATTAATATCTTGATCTTAAGCAGACTTTTTAAGATTCTCATATTTTTAATATATGACGTCGAATGGTCGTTGCTAAATACAGGACGATTCATTTATGGACCATTTTTTTAGACTTTTTGTTACTATCTTTAGAGTATGTTAAAGTTTTGTCCATGTGGTTCTTTTGTTTTCAATCCTTACAATCTATTTAGAGTAATTAATGAAAATGCCCTAAGTTCAGATTTTTTTTACTCATTTGCCCTAACTCTCTCCCAATTTACCAAAATACCCTGAAAATCCGTGGGACGAGGACATCATCCGTGGGTAAGGTAAAAATTTCCGTGGGCATCCAGATTTCCGTGGGCCACGAGGAAGAAATCTGTGGGCCACGAGGACCAAATCCGTGGGCCACGAGGAAAATTTCCGTGGGCCTTGAAAATTGTCCGTGGGAGAGAGATTTGACCCAATATCCGTGGGCCACGGGTATGCCCACGGATTTTCAGGGTATTTGGGCAATTTGGGAGGGAGATGGGGCAAATGGGTAAAGTGTGTGGTGAACTTAGGGCAGTTTGATGAATTACTCACCAAAACCTTTTAAAACAATGCTTTTTTTTTGAAAGCCAAGTAACACACGCACCCCTTTCGGGGGTATCCCAGGCAACCACATGTTCGTGTTGCAAACTTCGTTTATATGTCTCCATTAAATACTATCATGTGTCATTTACATGATAATATTTTGATTATACTGTTATTTAAATATAGCGTGACATCTTAAAAAAGAAAAAAAAGAATAAGAAGTTCTCTTTTTCATTTAAACCGAAGGCATCCTAGTTGCCATCACCATCAGACCTCTTTATTTTCTCTGTCTTTTTTGTTATTAATCCCATAACCATAAAAGAAATATAAACTAGAACGAGGCTCAAGTTTGGAGCATTTACATGAATGAAGCATAAGAAAGCAGGCTCAACCCAAAACCTTGAGTAGATCATAAGTTCATAATCAAGTGTTGTACCATCCAAAAAATCACATGGATTAAATGTAGCATGATCATTCCATTGATGCACATTGATCAACTTAACAAGAAGAGAGAAATTGATAAAGAAGTCTCCTATTGTGTTATCAAACCATGTTAAGTACAAAGAAAGAAGAAGAGGGAACATATACTAATCCAAAAAAACACATACATAAATAACTGCCTCTGAAGTTTGGACTATGCAAAAAATAATATATCGGCCAAATATTTTAACAACACTGAAAGGAATTTAAGCTTAATAGGGGTTTTAAAAAAATCATATTGGTGATGAAGATGGCAAGAGAGGGGGATTGTCACATTTACGTATCAAATGACCAAATGCCCCCACATGAGGGACACACGACTGAGTTTAAAGGTGAATAATTGATGGAGTTAACGCCAATAATGAAAACCACAACATCATAAAATCTATCTCATTTTTTTGTCATAAATGAATTGTAGGGACAATGGCCAAAAAAAACTATGAGCCACAAGGACAAAGACTGTAATTTACTCTCTCATGCTAAATCAAAGACTATTCGTTTATTTGTTAGAACTTAAAAAATCTTTGTCTAACTTGTTAAATAAACCTTCATGTGGATTCCCTTTTATATATGTCAAAATCAAACCCCTTCTTTTTAAGTTCCAAGAGGTTGATTTGTCTTTGGAAATTTGTAATTTATTTAACAATACAATTGGTTAATAGACATGGGAACATGTGAAAGGTGTTATTTTTGATGAAAAGTGTGAAAAATATTTTTAAATCGTTGATCACTTTTAATCAAATACTTTTCCATAAATTACGGCTTGAAAGAGAATTGATCTTGTGCATCTCGGTGCATCTTATCTCGGTGCATCATATCGCAATGTTCGTCCATTTTTCATCCAACGGTTGATAACCACTTCTCACGTTTTTCACCAAATTTGACAAATTTCACCGGAACTCAACCCTTGGTTAATATATGTATGTTTAGTATATAAAATATTAATCCTTTTTTATCCCAAAATAAATGTCTAACTAATCCTTTGAAAAAACAAAACTATACAAATAGCTACTTTTTTAAAAAACTTACAATTTTAACCACTAATCTCTGCTCTAGTTTTGGTTGAAGAGAGATTGTCCATTTCGGTACCAAAAAATCTGTACAAAATCTTATAAAATCTAAGATTTCTTAAAAGATGTTGTGACATGACCCGATATTAAAATTGTTGAAAGAAAATGTGATGACCGGACAATGAAAAAGATGTTGTGACATGAGTGGCACTAATCTCTCCTCTAGTTTTACTTGAGGAGAGATGACCCACTTCATCTTTTTCCTTTATTTTTTTAAATTTACCTATTATTTTTTATCCAAACTTAATCTATCTTTTTTTTATAAAAAATATACCTATTTTTTAACCATTTAATTTAGTTTAATTTGGAACAAGATATAAGAGAAGTAGTGTATAATGTGAAAACCTCCAAAACTTATGTGCTTAATTTCTTTTACATACAGATCAACGGTAGCATGTGAAAAACTCTAAAACATATTTTAATATAGTTTGGGAAATTTTTGTAGGCTTGGTTCGAGAGTCTGCACAATTAATTTATGGTAGCACCGCCTCATCGTCAAGAAGAGAACCGAGGGCCGCGAACATAGAAAGAGGTCGAGTAGATGCAAACGAGCGGCTTATGCGGGACTACTTTGACAACAACCCGGTTTATGATGGAAAAGCACCCGAGTGCCCTTTTGAGGTGAATGAAGTCACCTACAAGCACATATATTATCTAGCGGATGGGATATATCCGGAATGGGCTACTTTCGTAAAATCATTTACGTGCCCAAATGACCCTAAACGACAAAAGTTCAAGTCCGCTCAAGAAGCGGCACGTAAAGATGTTGAACGAGCTTTTGGCGTGCTTAAACAACGTTGGCATATACTTCATAACCCGGCACGCGGATGGCATCCGACAAGATTGGGAAACATTATGTACGCTTGTGTCATATTACATAATATGATACTCGAAGACGAAGACCATGCTATTTGTGGTGGCGATGAAAATGACTTTTTCACGGATGATATCGAAACCCAAATCAGTGAGGAACAACGCGCGGCAAATGTTCAAGAAGTCAAAAACCGGGACACTCGTAATAATCTTCGGTCGGATTTGGTCGAACATATTTGGCGTATCCAAGTTCCCAACAATGACGACGAGTAGATTTTTAAATTTATTTTGTAATTTTTAAATTTATTTTGTAATTTTTATTTTTAATGAATGATATGAATTTTTATTTTTATTATTTATCTTATTTTTATTTATTAAAAAATATATAAATATTTTTATTTTGTTAAATAATTAAATGTATAAATAAAAGAATTAAAAAAATGAGGTGGCAAGAGGGTATGAGGGTATTGGTACTTCACTTTTGGGTAATGAGAGGGTAAAGAGAAAAACTGATGTGTCGTTGAGGTGGCAAGAGGGTTTGAGGGTATTGGTACTGATGGCCTAAGTGGGTCATCTCTCATCAACTAAAACTTGAAGGAGAGATTAGTGGCTAAAATTGTAATTTTTTAAATTGAAGGTTATTTTTTTACTTTTGTTTTTATAAAAGGTTAGTTAGGTAAAGAACCCCTTAAAATGTCTATCATTTTAGTAGAGTATTTTATAAGACTTTAAGGACCACATGAGAAATGGTAATATCGTGTGACAATAGGTTTATAGGATGTTTTTGGAAGTCTTAACAAGTTTTTAGAATATTTAAAAAAAATTGTCGTATTAGTTATTTTATAATGCACCATTTGAAAATTTGTTAGGCAAACACAAGTGTCTTATAAAATTATGGGTTTGTAAGACACTTCTAAAAAATGTTCTATAAAATAGCCAATAAAACATTTTATTTTAAAAGTATTATAAGACCATCCACACACCTGCAAGACCATACTCCTTTCTAAAGTGTCACATCAGCTTTTCAATAACACATTCTACACATATGCAAGACCAAACTTCTTTCTAAACTAATAAATTATAATATAAATAATATAGATAATTATAATATAAATAATATAGTTTAATATAATATAACTAATAAATTACTTTTGTTTTCTTCTATCTATTAGTATTTGTATTTTCCTAATTTTTACATTAATGTACTTTTTAATTTAGTAGTTTAAATAAAAAACATTGCATAAAAATATCATTTTTTTAAATAAAGCATGGGTAAAAATTTTTAATAAAAATATTAAAAAAATAATGTTCAAATAAACTAATAAATGAATTAAATTTAATAAACATATTAATAATTAATGTCTAAACAAACAAATTAATTAGTTAAATTAAACAAAAATACATTTATTTAATATATAATATTTGTGAAAGACCTTTCTAATTGTGAAAGAAAGGGGTTGTCTTGCAAGACCTTGCAAGCCACATGGCATGTCATGTCATCTTGCAAGGAGTCTCGCAAGACGTGTGTGGATGCTCTAGAAAACTTGTACAAATACTCAAAAAAATTCTATAAACATATTGTAACTTATTTAGGTAGAACGTTTCATAACATCTCCAACAAATTATCTGAAATAGAGAAAATTTGGTTTTTGTTTTCTTTTTTACTCCAGGCAGACCAATGAGAATAAATTATTATTACGTTATATAATCTTTTATTAAAGAGTATTGAGGTGATAAATTTATAGATATTTTAATAATATATTATATGTTGTAATCTCTAAAATTGAGAATTTGTTGAAGTTAAATATAATTTTTTTAAATACTTGGGGGTTGTTTGGCAAATACTAGATGATTTAGTTCTGAATGTTTAAGGGACCATAATGGCTAAAAGACTATGTATAATTTATTGTGAGATAGAAAATGATAGTTTCAAAACATCTTTAAATCAACAGTCTAAATGAGATAAAATATGTTAGAATGAAAATTAATGTTTGACAAAAGTTCTGAATGGAATTTTAAAGGGGGGGGGGGGGCTAATTGCACCAAAAAAAATGCTAAGGCTATGTTTGGCAAACTAGCTGATAAGCTAGCTGGTAGCTGATAAGCTAGTTGTTGACTGATAAGCTAGCTGATGAAAAAGTGACGTTTGCAAAAGTAGCTTATAAACATGTAAAATGACCAAAAATGACATCTTCAAATAATTCCAACAGGTTCTCTAAAATAGAGAAAAACACCTTTTTGTTCTCTAAAATGCTCCAACAGGTTATCTATCCCATTATCTAAAATAGAGAACAATGAGAAAAATTCTCAATATAGAGAATTCACTATATGCTTAAAAAGAAGTGAAAAGAAGAGAGAGAAATATTATTTTAATTGGTTTGAGAGTTTATTTAAAAGATAATTTGATTGTTAAAAAGTTTGTTAAAATATATTGAATATTTTAATAATATAAGTAATGATGGGTTCTTTAAAATAGAGAAGCCGTTGGAGTTGTAAATTTTTTGTTTTAGAGATTTTGACTTTTCATTCTCTATTTTAGATAAATTATAGAGAAGCTGTTGGAGATGCTCTAAGTGCACCAAATCATCATTATTTTTTTTTGTTTTTTTTGTTTTTTGTCTTTTTGTTGTCTTTTCTTTTTCTATTTTATTTATTTGTATTATATATTGGGAAATTAATTAAAATACCCCAAGTCAAACCAACTGTTACCAAAATATCCTAAAAATTTTCAACTTTGCAAAAATGCCCAAAATACCCGCGATGGGGTCCCGCGATCGCGGGATACGCTGACGTGGCACGTATTTTGGGGCCAAATGCCCCGCGAAGCCCCTCAACTTTGGCCGCGGTGCACTTTTGGTCCCTGCCCGCGATCGCAGCCCGTGATGGCCCAAAAAATTACAGTTTTGGTCCCTGAAATTTTACACTTTTGGTCCCTGAAAATTTACACTTTCAGCCCCTATACTTAGACGAATTTTGCATGCTTTTACTGTTTTTTTCCACAATTATTGCAATTTAAAGACCGATTTGTGGTTGAAATTCATTTGCATGTTTCAATCAATGTTAAATCAATGTTTTTGGAATACCAGTTTGTGGATGAAATGAGAGATTGGTTTTCTGATATGTTGGTTGTTTCATTGATAAATAGACGTAAAATTCAAGCCATAATCCCCACACAACGATTTCATTGTTTGTGTTTGAGATACTACTGAAAAAATGAGTTCATCTGTTGCAAAAGCTAAGCTATATTTCTGTTTTGATGGTGAATGGGTGCAAGATAACAATGAGTGGAATTTTGCTTATAAATCTAAGCATGGTGTAAAAGTGTCAGTAAACTACACTTATCAGAAGTTTGTTGCATACGCCATGCAAAAATGTGGAATCAACTCTTCTGATATTTGCAAGTTAGTATTTAAAAATGGCGATGGGTCATTTGTGGATTTATCCAACGATGGGGATATCTCTACTTTTCTGCACCTTGCAGTCGATTCAGAAAGACCCCCATTACTCTTTGTGTATCCCGGCGTATCCGACGGTGACGACGACGGTGACGACGACGGTGTGATGTTTTTGCAGATCCGCACATTTCTGGAAAATCTACGTCGTGTCCTGATAATAGACGCAGCCCATTTAAAGGGCCGTTACTTGGGTATGATGTTCCTGGCGGTTGCCATGGACTGGGATAACTCCATCGTTCCAGTAGCTTTCGGCGTAGGCAAGTCCGAAACCGGGGACGAGTGGACTTGGTTTCTGTCCATGTTGAGACAAGCTATCGGAGACCCGCAAGGGTTGGTGTTTATGTCTGACAGGGCTCCTTCCATAAGCGCCGCAATCTCTGCCATGTACCCAAACGCCCCTCACGCCATATGCTGTCGACATTTGGAGATGAACGCCAAATCCAAGGACAAACGTATTACCACCTACAAGGATGTCTATTGGGCGGCATGCAGAGCATATACGGATCGGGAGTTTAACAAGTACATGAATATGCTACGATACAGTGTCAAGGAAGCAGCCAAAGTCTTTGACGATGCTGGACCGGAGAGGTGGTCCGCGGCCCATTTTCCTGGACAACGGTATGACATTCTGACCTCGAATAGTGCAGAGTCTGTGAATGCACTCTCCCGTTTTGCGCGTAGATGTCCGATTGTTAATCTTATGGACTACTTTCGGGCCTTTCAACAAGAGTGGTACCAAATTCGACGCCTAAAAGGAGCTAAGATACAAAATGCACTCACACCAACGGCGGAGAATATCGTTCAGTACAGGGCGCGTCGTGCGGCGACATGGCCGGTAAGAGCAATCGGGTATGGGAAGTACGAGGTGCATGATGACTATATTAACGCGATTGTGAATATGGAAGACCACCTTTGTTCGTGTCGCGAATGGGATAAATCTGGGTTACCTTGCGGCCATGCCATCGCTGCAGCAACATATATGGGTCGTACAGATTGCAGCGACTTGGCTGTACCTTTCTTCACGTCCGAATATTACCGGAAAACATACGTGGAGGTAATAAACCCAGCTGGACCCCCTGCAGCATGGGTGTATCCACCCGACCCGCTTCCACCATGCTATCCACCTTTAATGGATAAGAACAGGGCCGGGAGACCGAGAAAGAACGACCGACGTTCATCACGTGGTGAAAGTTCGATACAACGAAGATGTACTCGGTGCCAATGCGTAGGACACACTCGTGGAGAGTGTCCAAATCTCGCCCCTTCAACCGTGCCAAGGAGACATTCTGTCAGTCACACCCCAGGCCCGTCACAACTTGAACCATATGGAACAAACCCATATGATACTGTTGATCTAAACACTGATTTGTAAATGATATATATACACACATACATATGCTTCTAAATGAACATTGATAACACAGCTAGTTTGTAAATGATATATATATATTTGTATTATATATTTACACACATAAAGAAAATAGGAGACCTTCAATTTTTCTTAGTATTTTCTTGACCTTGTTCTTGCATCCATGGCAGTGAATGTTAACTCTGAGTACACATGTCTGTTTATATATTCATATTAGATACGTTTTAATTTTAACAAATTACACCATTATAGTTAATTATTTAATTTATGGTACATCTCATATTTTTTTTCAATTTTGTTTTACACTCCTATCGCATTAACATAATAATCATATATTAACTAATTCATTAAATCGTTTTAAATTATTATTATTTGAATGTGTTTATAGATATCGTGAATGGCAATAGGAGAAGGTAGAATTGTTTATAAATGGGGTTTTGACAAGTTGGTATCACTGGACTCATTTAAGAATTGTGAAAATGGGTATTTGGCGAATGATGATTCATGTGTGTTTAAAACACTTCAGCTCCAAACACACATGAATCATCATTCGTCAAATACCCATTTTCACAATTCTTAAATGAGTCCAGTGATACCAACTTGTCAAAACCCCATTTCATATTATATATATACACACATATACATATGCTTCTAAATGAACATTGATAACACAACTAGTTTGTATTCCATCCAACAAGCTCTTCATCTTCAATCTTTCTGACCCTTCTTCAACGACTTCTGCTTTTGCAACCACGTATGGCCATTGTGTACCACAACCCGCACACACTTTAGCAAATGAGTTGAGGGTTGTCATATATTCTACAAGAGAAGTAGGCCCACGAATGAGGTAACCTCTGACTTGACCTTGCATGATGTATCCAACCTAATCGTGGTTCAGCGGCTTAAAAACTACTTTTCAGAGAAATTAACAACAACAAAAAATACAAAACAACAACACGGTAAAAAAAATACAAATAACAACACAGTAAAAAAAATACAAAACAAAAAAAAATATAACCACCACCTACTTAAAAATTGATTTAGTTTCATCAATCCAAGCTTGCTTCTCGTTTACCTTCGCTTGAATAATTGCGAAGTCTTGCAGAATATGGTGAATTGCTTCTTGTTCTCGACGAATACGAGCCTCCCGAGCTTTTATATCCCCTTTCATCCTTTTGATCTCCCTGTCTTCCTCTTCGATCTTTCTCAAATGGACTGCCTTCCTGTCCATAATTTTTTTCCACTCTTCTGTTAGTTCATCTATCTCCTTTTCCTTTTTTGCTATGGCGACCTCGATTTGAGGTGACATTTTTTCAGGAGTAGACTTAGGGTTTGATGACGATGCCATTTGTGGATGAAATGAGAGAAGAGAGAAATCAATTCAAAGAAAGAAAGCAAGAGAGAAATCAAGAAAGAAAGCAAGAGGAAGTGTGAATTGTGAATTGCATACTACTGATATTTATGGATGAAATCTCAAACATGCAAATGAATTTCAACCACAAATCGGTCTTCAAAGTACAATAATTGTGGAAAATAACAGTAAAAGCATGCAAGATTCGTCTAAGTACAGGGGCTGAAAGTGTAAATTTTCAGGGACCAAAAGTGTAAATTTTCAGGGACCAAAAATGAAAATTTTGGTCCATCGCGGGCCATCGCGGGCTGCGATCGCGGGCAGGGACCAAAAGTGCACCGCTGCCAAAGTTGAGGGGCTTCGCGGGGCATTTGTACCCAAAGTACGTGCCACGTCAGCCCTAGCCCGCGATCGCGGGATCCATCGCGGGTATTTTGGGTATTTTTGCAAAATGAATTTTTTTTTGGGTATTTCGGTAACAGTTGGTCAAACTTTGGGTATTTTAATTAATTTCCCTTATATATTTGTATTATATAGTTTAAAAATATATTTTTTTCAAGGAGTTTTTGGCTTTATTTGAAAATAAATAAATATTTATAAAAATAAATAAATATTTATAAATATAAATATTACTAATTTTTTATAATTATAAAAATAAAACATAAATATTGCGATTTAACATATAAATAGAACATAAAATAATCTATATTACATTCGATTATTCTAAAATAACATTATCCGTAGTACAATTAACACGTAAAAGTCGCTTGTACTTCTGTATTCGATCTGAATACGGGGTAGCCCATCCTGCAGCACACGGATAACTGTAGTGGAAAAAATGTGTTACAATAGTAGGGAACGGGTATCCTTCTGCCATATCTAATTTCACATAATGGTTACCATTAACGTACCCAATTGTAAAAGCAACATGTTGATACCACGCTGGCGGAGTGGACCTAAGCGGCAAGTACGTGCCACAACCTCCCATATTTATAACGTGTAATATCACATTATACTTTGAAGCAATCAAGACACCTATTTCAGGCATTGTCATCCAGTGTTCAACTAGTGCACCTTGATCTGATTGAAAGAAGTTTAAAGTGTTGTTAACAATATTCCAATATTGACCTCCAAAAGCGTTGATGTATTCTGTCTTGTGTGTATCTAACTCTTCCATCAAGTTAAACCGAATTGTGGGCCATGCATCTTCATGAAAACCGAGACAGACAGCTATTGCTCGGAATCCACAATTTCCATCACCTCTCACATCACTGGCTATCTCTTTTATCTTCCTCAGAAAACTGAACTTACCAGATCTCGATTGCTTGTTAAATTCCTCAGTAAACATTTAGACTTCAGCTTCACAACCTACGTCATCATCTTGTAAAGATTGGCACAGTGATAAATCAAGCGTCGTCCAAAATACATCAATTGAATCAATTGGGATAGGATGACCTTTGTTCAAGTATTGCATTTGTTCGTGCGCACATGGCAACCCATAACTTGTACGTAGTAGACAACTATAATTTTCAGAAAATAAGCCAACAGATTGAGCTCGCTCATACTCTTGGAATATTATGTTTAATGCATAATGTGAAACGAAACCACACAATTGTTGGAAGTGTGGTATGCGGTGACGATGTTTCGTGACACTTTTGCTCAGTTGAATACTTGCTTTAATTTATGTATCTTGTGACTGAATGAGTTGATTGATCTTGCTCATAAATGTCGGTAGACTTGATTGCGCTGAATCCAAGTAAGTTTTCAACTTGGAATGTTGACTCTCCACTCTGTTACTTGTCTGATTTCCAAAGTGGAGAAATTTGTCAGTCCAAACAGATACAAACATTTCTTTATATGGTTTCAACCATGTGTCATTCAGATTAGTGATGGCCATTTAGGCCCGACCCGATCGGGCAACCCGAACCCGACCCGGTCAAAAACTGGTTTCCATCCCGATAGCCAGGACCGGTTTGGGGTTTTAGCGTTTTCTCCGGCCCGACCCGAAACCGGTTCACGACCCGGTTTTGGCCCGACCCGACCCGAAACCGATTTTTTTAAAAAACTAGCCGTTATATAGTCGTTTGAAGTCCATTTTAGCCGTTTTTTTATGTTTTCTCACCCTCCAACCCATATAAATACTTGGGGTTGTTATGGATCATATCACCAACTTACAAAACGCAAAAAACGCATACAATTCTCATTTCTCGGCTCTCGCTATATTCGTTTCTCGCAAATTCTACTATAAAATCTCTAGTTCTCTAGTCTCTACTCTCAAAAAATGGCCGAACAAAATTACACCGTTGTTGCCGAGCATGGACGAAAAGCACCGGTTTGGGAGCATTTCAACTTGGTAATGTTTTTCGACGGTACAAAAAAGCGCAATGCAAACGGTGTGGAGATTTCCTTCAAGCCGCCTCCAATACCACGTTAAAGCGCCACTTCGACGAGAGATGCAAGAGGTTGAAATCGGGTGACGATCCAAGTCAACCCATACTTGACAATTCTGGTCAAGTATGGTCGTATAATGAGGATATCGCCCGAGAATTGCAAATGAAATGTGCCATTCAAGTGGGGTTGCCGTTCGGACATTTCGACAATCGTCACATTACGAACATGATCAAACAAGGGTTCCAACCACGCTACAAGGGTTCGGTAAGTCGTCAAACTCTTCGGCGTGATGCTTTAAAACTTTGGAATACGGCTAAAAAAATAAGCGAGAAATGTTTTTAAACTTACCCAACAAAGTTTCTTTAACTTGTGATGTATGGAGCGCACCATTCGGATTGCCACAATCTTATATATGCATAACGGCACATTGGATTGTGCCGGGATCGTGGCAATTATGCAAACGTGTAATCACGTTTGAGCACTTTGGTTCGCCACATTCGGGTGACTGTCAGTTTTCTATAATTATGAGATGTCTTCAATATTATAATTTAAAAAATAAAGTTATTAGTATTTCGTTTGATAATGCTAGTAATAATACGGCATGCGTAGAAAAATTAGGTTTGGTTTTATCCCCTATTTTAGAGGGAAAATTATTTCATACACGTTGTTGCGCACACATAATAAACTTAGCCGTTCAAGACGGCTTAGGTCGCCTTAATGAGTCTTTAACTAAGTTTAGGCTTATGTTACGCCGGATTTTCACAAAAGGTAAAAAAATGCAAAACTTATATAGACAATATTGCAAAGAGGTCGGTTTTAAAGCTTTGGGACCGGCACACGATATGCCGGTTCGATGAAATTCGACTTGGAAAATGATGGATAATTTAATAAGACAAAAACAATATCTTCAAGCATTTTATAACGTTCATTACCCGGAAAACACGATAAATGATGATGATTGGCAAATGATTTATGGCTTTCACGATATTTTGGGCGATTTCAAAACTGCAACAACTATCTTATCCGGTATTTATTATCCAACGAGCCCTTTACTTTTAAATCAAATATATATTTTGGCAAGTAAAATTGCTCAATACGAAGCGGATTACAACTTTCACGATGTGGTAGCACCAATGAAAGCAAAATTGGTAAAATATTTTAAAGAGATCCCCTTCACTTTTCTTTGTGCCGCGACATTAAACCTGTATTTAAATGTTACGGGTGTCGAAGTTTTAACCCCGCAATCGGTAGAGTGTTGCATATGTTTGAAGGATTACTTGGATGGAGAAGACCGAATTCAACATCAAACAAACTTGGAGAATGATCTAGACGGTGTGGAAGATAACTTAGCCGAAAACGAAGCGGATGAACAACTAAGTACGCCGGGAACCGTAACCGAAAATTCTGATGCTAGTAGTGTCGGTGACGTCTCCCGATTCGACGATGACGAAGAAGAACCAGACACCGACCGCCTTGATGATCGCACGGCTGTTGCACGACTGCAAAAGTACAATTCTATTGAAGACTACAATCCAGATCAGAATCCATACTACGCTCCATACAATCCATACAATTACAATCCATGGGGATGGGGTGATGGGGGTGGGAGTTCGGGAGCGGGACCTTCGGGTTATTAGAATTTATGTATTGTAAGTTTGTAACTTAAAATTATATATAAATTATAAAACGTAAAAGTGTATTTTAGTGATATATATTATAAATAAAACGTATTTTTAAAGTGTATTTTAGTGATCCAATCCAATTTTTTACTTTTTAAAGTTTAGTAATTAATTATTATACAAAGATTTTTTTTTTAAATACGAAAATACGCCGGCCCGATCTCAGAACCGTTTTTGGGCCCGGCTCGGCCCGGTTTTTATAAAACCGGTTTTTCCTAACAGTAAACGGGTTAGGGATTTTCGGGTTAAACCCGACCCGACCCGACCCGACCCGGTTTTTCTCAGAACCGGTTTTGGGTGTTACTGTTTGAACCCGATTTTGTCTCGGCCCGACCCGACCCGAACCCGCTTTTTGGCCATCACTAATTCAGATAAGCAAGAACACCTGAAAATTAGAACAATTTAACTTTTTTTAGTAATTGTTAAACTTAAATATAACATTTTACTTATAATAATATATTAAGGTGTACCTGGATAGCTTCGTAATACTGCTTCAAGTTGTGAGAAATTAAACATGTAAGTTTCATCCGTTACCGAGTCAACTAATGTCACCCAAGCATTGTAAAAGGAACCCCAGTCATGATTTGATGTTATTACTGGTTTACAATTTCTCATAATACTTTGGTAGATGTGTCATCTACAAAGTAATCTTTTAGCATCAGGAAATACAATACTGTATGCTTTCACCTGTAACATCCCAAAAACATAACATAATATAACATAGCATAAGCATTCGAATTACAATAATAACTTGTTCAAATATCATCCCTTTAACTCTAGACTAAACAGAAAGACAGCGGAAGTCTCTAAATCCACAGCCGAGTACTATATCTATAGTCATCAAAATCAACTCTTGGAGTAGCTCTAAGCTCCAATCCTTCTTGCCATCTCCTAGTTCTTACTAGAAGAACTCGCAACGCGCTTACCTGAAAATGGTTTAGTTTTTGAAAAGCGAGGGTTAGACCAAAAGGTCTAGTGATTTCGCTCCATAAAAGATTTATCAGAGTATAAAGATCATTCCAGTGAAAACAGTTCATAACCTTCACATAAACCTCAACCAAGGTTCAACACAGGGTTCAGGGATCGCATAAGCTACCACGATCGGGGCCTAACGGACACCCTCTCGGCTACACCGGAGTCCAAATGGACCCCATGTTCCTTCATGTAGGAGGAAATGAATTCCAACCTACAAGCTAACCTCCATATGCCCAAGGAATTATCAAATCCCCCGGCACCCTGGCCCCACTGTGTAAACCGACTCCACATAGCATGCACATAATTCATTTCATAAAACATGCACTTTACATCTTTGTAAGTTCATCATTTCCATTTCATCATGTCAAGTAAGCCTTCTCAAGTAAAACGTGTAGTTCATGGAAAAACATGCGTGATAGTTACAACAGTTCATGCTCGTAAATGAAACCATAATCAGTTAAAACATTTGACACTGTACGTCATAAAAAGGGTTTAGGGAACTCACATCTTGATAGCGCTGAACGTACTCCTTAAATCTCTCCAAGTTAATCCAATCGAACACCTAATGGCATTAGATTCGCATCAGATAAACAGTTCAACCCTACTGTCTGGATACTATTTTCGGACACAGCTGCTTTCCGGAAACCCGACACTTTCCGGACGCTTAGCCTTTCCGGACACAACTACCCGGACGCTAGTCCTTTCCGGACACTAAACCTATTCGGTATCTCCTTACATCCGGACACTAAGAAACCACCCGGACACCCCCACTGTCCGGACGGGGCGACGTCCGGATACCTACGGGCTGGACGAAGAACACTAATCCAAAAGTGATCAAAACATGATTTCTGGTCACAGCTCGATTAGGCAAGTATAAGGGTTCAACCACTAGTCATAAACACCCATTAGTTTCATTTTTTTAAACCATTAAATCGACACATTAAAAACAAAACCCAATATGTTCAACTTAAGGGTTAAATAGGTGAAGAACCCACTAAACCCTACTGATTCCAGCCCCAATTACTATACACAAGAGAGTAAGGAACTAAGATTTACAGCAGAAAACATAAAGGAAGATTACCTTGCTAGTCCCTTCCTTGATTAAGAGTTCTTCCCAAATTTGCTCCTTCTTCCTTTCTCTTCTTAGCCGCCAACCACACAAGACCCAAAACAATACTGATTTCTAAAATCAGCCCTAGGGAATTGTAGCTATATATAACTCTTCAAAATTTCCAAGAGGTCCCTCAAGTCTAACTTTCAAAAGATTAGAATTCGACCACCAAACATTCATCTTTTCTATAAAAAAAACCCGGTTGTTACAACACTCCCCCCTTAAAAGAATTCCGTCCCCGGAATTCCTTATTGGAAAAGACGCGGGTATCATGCCCACACCACAATCGACACTTCCCAAGGTAATGCCACTTCTGATTTAGTCAACCACCTCATTAAATTCGAAACATGGAACATTGGATGCATATCCTTCAGTTCTTACGGTACTCTAACTCGGAGGCTACCGTTCCTACTCGATCGACTTGACAACATAAGATTAACTAAGGCTTCTCATGCATCTATACTTCCTATAAGGGGGGACTTGGCGGAATCCCCCGTTGCAACACAAGATTCATTTACTAAGAAACGATCACTCCCTTGACAGCTTGGCACAAGGCCAACCCTGAACACTTCGACAACTCACAACCCAGAGTTCCTTCATCGTATCACCACTCTCACCCTGTACCACCCAACAATCGTCTATGCTGATAACATTTCCCTTTCTCGGACCACCTAGACCACAGTTCGCTAACCATCTCTCACATTCCTACCACTTCACTACTCCATACTCATACGCAACTAAGAGTAGGAGCCTCCAAACCCATTGTTGAAGTGTCCACCTACTCGAATTAAACTTATCCTGAAACATAACTCCGGTTATCCTCGCACAACTGGGAGGAGTAACCACGGTCACACCATACTATTCTCACTAGCTTTATCATTGCACGACCAATTTGATTAAACCTTTCTCATAAAGTTACTAACTTACTCATTCAGTTGTCTCATCCACTTCTTTCCTGGACAAAACCGTACACAATTCCCTTCCTCAACACCCTTTCCAAAAGTTCGCACACTTATAATTGACAATCTACACAACACTGCACCTTTTGGCATTACTGTCACGATTACTACTTCCAATTTACTCATTTAATCCGACATACTATCCTCACATCCCCACGTTAGTGTGGAGCACTGTTCACCAAACATTACTTGGCCCTCTCTCCCGGCCTTTCCACATGCTGATATCACTTTCTCGTTACTTACATAGCCACACAGTCGCACCAAGGTCCTAACTTAAGGCATTCAACCAAGTCATCTTGAAACGACACCAGTGTTCGACGTCACTACACATTCTTTAATCTCCAACTTTTACTTTCTCAGACAATTCTTTCACCCATAAGCAACAGTTCACACTCTTTAAGGATTTCACATCTATTCGACCACATTTTGACTAACACACCCATCATCTCCTTTAAACTTCCAATTATCCCAAAATATGCTTACTTAGCGACTCTTACAACCACAAAACAATTGGTTTCTTATTTGAATAACTACTCACCATCACTCCGTCATTCTATCCCGAACTTAGTCATGTTACAACGTCAACTTACACCCTACATGCTCCAACAACCTGGTTAACAAGTCGCACACCTCGTTCGAAACACCCAAAAGGCTTTTATCTGATGTTTCCTCTCTCTCTAACACCACATTACCATGACACTAGCTGGCACATTTAGCTTGACAAATACTGTCACTACACGTCCTTACACTCTTTGCCCATAACATCATACTGCAGACCAGATCTCTCATGATCATCCATACACAATTTAAACTCGCCCTCAAAATTACCCGCATAAAATCGAGCCTATCTTGCCACTTAGTCCTTTCTCAACTTGCTGAACTATGACTCACGAGTTCTCAATTAGCTCAAACACAGACATTCTAGCTAGCTCTTTACGATTCGAGCTCTTACGTAAGCTGGACACAATCCCTCGCTAAGCGATAAAGTCTACACACTCGCTTCGCTCGTGCTACTTACCTCATCATTCTACGAACCCTCCATACATCGTAAATAGAACGCTTATTCAAAACAATAACTTCTCATCCTCTTAACACCCCTACAAGGTGTTCTATCAACCTCCAACTTTCTGGTTCAAGACTTCGGCCTTGGCCACCTTACACAACTGTCGGCTTCTACAACAACAGATAACCTGTAACTACTTTCTTAACTTATTCTTTAACAAGGGTTCCTTACGGAACCTAATCCTACCAACATATCATAATCACTTCATAATATGTCTCCCACTTTTCTAAACTTACTCCTGTAACATCAATATTACAAGCTCACCTCAAAACTCATATCCAACACCGTGGACATTTCGCTTCTGCCTCTCAACACTACTCAACGAGTTGCTAATACCAACACCTCTATGACTTCTACTCCTTCCCCTGGGCCCAGTCCGTCCCTCAACAACCGTATTTCCAGTTACCGAACAAGGGTGCAAACCCTCATACAACCGATACTATAATCCACTTCTGACTCTACCACTGTTCACCTTTCCTCTTGAACACAAATACTAAAGCTACAACCTTCTTTCCTGATTTGTCCGACACTTTTCCACTCTTGGAGTTCTTCCTTAGCTTAACATGTAATATCTTACGACCAAGTGGGTTCATATCCTTCATGCATGACAATACAGTAAATAAATCTTTTCGCACATTTCATCATTTTAAATAAACAACGTTTGGAAAACACTTGGGTACACATGACCCCATCACTCTTATAACTTCAACGCCTTGCACAACAATTCGAGAATCGTTTGCATGCATCTTTTCGTGAACCTTAATCTTACTCAATTCCGAACGATTGTTATTACGACAGTAATACGTTGAATGAAAATCCTTTCATACGACACAATTTCGAAAGAAATTACTGACACCAAGTAAACCAGTCGGTTCTCACACTCTTTTATATGATATCAATCGGTTAAAATTCATTTGATTGTAAAAGTTTTGCTGGCGCGCGTCTTCTCGACCTTTTGTATTAATTTAACTTATCATGAAAAGTGTGAAATACTTTGCAATCGTTAGGCTCAAAATTTCATTGTGTAATGTGAATGAAATCACCTTTTCTTTAAACATACGCTTGCACATTCTGACCCCTTTTCGATCAAAATTGATATTTACACATTTAATTTAAATCGTGAAAATTTTCATGTTATATTTAAGAAAGCTATGCATGAAACTCTACTTGCAATTGAAGGCTACTCACCCTAGCAAGGTCAACCGCTTTACCCACGCAACTTATCCTTGACACTCTTCCTTCGACCAAGGGTCGCTCTCTCGGTCAAGCACTAACTTGATGTTCATGCGTTCCACATCTCACTTACTCAACCATTTCACGCTATTTTCGCTTTGATCGACTATCTCACTTTCTACTTCTACATGCTTTCAATTCACTATAAGTATCTTATTCCATTTATAATGCCAATGAAAAGCTCGACAAAAAAAGTCAGGGCTCCATTGATACTTTCAAGGTTTTGACACTGTTCTATCTTACCATCCCAACTGATCTATCCCATGATTTCCATAACTAGGACTCTCCCGAAACTGGAGTCTTACTCAAACTCAAACATTCATCCTCTCCGAATCCACGAAGAGCTACCTCTAGACGACTCATAACATTATTTACAACGTTTCTTCTCTACGATGTCTACATACATCACATCATAATGACTCTTACACGACACTTCCCCAAACAATGGAGCTCGGTCTATCCCTCAGGGATCTTGCTGACCTATTCCTCAACGTTCTCCCAGCCATAGCGCTAAACTGAAAGAAATCGATAGTTAATCCTTGCTAGACATGACACAACAAATTTGCTATAAGTAAGGTATTGTAAGCACGCACATGTACCTGTAAGTTCGTAATTACACTGGCCAGGTGTAATCCCAAACTTACCTTACACGTTTGTCCTTGGCACCTTATTCCTAAGCGCATTTATAGTGATCGTTCCTAGAGGCAATCCTATGTCTCTGTAACATCCTGAATTTTCATTAATATTATTTTAATGAGGATTGAGGTTTGTTTGTATTCTGGATTAAACCTTGAATTATATGGAAATTTTATAATTCAATAGGGTTAAAATACAAGGGATTAAGTTTGGTGCTACTTTTGAAAGTTTGGAAACTAGGAGGGTATGTTTGGTAATTAATGGAAAGTGTGTATGGATAAAGTAGCTAAAATCAGATATTTTAGCTGAATTCTTGGTGTGGGTCGGTTTAGAGAAAGGAGAGAAAGATAGAGAGAAAAGGAAAAGGGAGAAAGAAGGAAAACAAGGGCTTTGATCTTCAATTGGTAAGGAACTGAGTTTGGTTTTGATAAAATCTGTTGTGGGTTTATGATTGTAACCGAATCGAATTAATGAATAGGATTTCAGAATCATAAACAGCAGATTAGGGTTGGATTTGTGCAGAGAAGCAAGTTTTGGTAACAAAGGTGAGTTCATTTGTTCCTTGCTTAAATCAGTGTTTTCATGTTAAATTAAACCTTGAAATAGTTGTATAAATTGGTTATGAACTGTATGGTATGGTTTGGATTAAGCTGAATCGAACAAACATGAAAATAGATTGAAATTTAGGCTGCAGAGCCGACTTTTCCGGATGAATCGCCGTATCCGGAAAACCCCGATGATGAATGTTTCCGGACGCGGGAAGTATCCGGGTAAGTTTTATTTTTACAAGAATCCGGATGAAATTAGTTACCGGATGGTATCCGGATTTCTTTAGTTTTCGGGTGTCGTCCGGATTAAATAGGTATCCGGAAAGTATGGTTTACCCGGAAAGTTGTAGTTATCCGGAAAAGTTCGGCTGTCCGGAAAACCCCTGTTGTCCGAAAACCCCCCTGTTGTCCGGACACTTTTGAGAAACTGAGAAAGGCTAGGTTCTGATGGCTGGATGCAGTTCTGGATGTTTTGTCTGGAACCCCCGTGCTAAGTCGCCGAAGGGGGGGGGGGGGCATTTGGGGATGAAGATACGATAGGTTATCTAGTATTCTTAGAATTAATAATGTGATATGAGCTGTATTATGTTGCGATTGCTAGAAATAGGCATCCGGTCATCGGGGGCACCTTAGTACGGTATAATGGGAACCGATTACTAGCCATTGACCAAAGGGATATAATTTCTAGTGATGAGTGTACCTTGAATCATCGGGGGCCCCGGTTGTGAATCGCGATATATTAAATCCCATTGGGGCCATTGATTCTGAGGTGGGGAGGACGTGAAATATGGAATAGGCAGATTTTGATTTGTAATTCCCATTTTGAATGGAAGATCGGAGATTTCCATTTCATAGGGAAGATCGGAGATTTCCCAATTTGGAGGGAAGATTAGAGATAGGCATAATGTAATTTGTAATCTCTACTTCCGGATTAAGAAATAGGCAGGTTTTGAGTTGTAATTTCTTGAATAAGAGTATTAACCTTGAATCTGGGATGATTCGGGGTAAACTCTTGGTAGTGATATTATGGCTAGACGATTTAGTCATAAGTATGGGAGTGGGGTAGATTCCCAGTGTTGAAAGGAGTTATTGTACGGTAAGAAAAGGATTAATCAGGTTTGTTATAACTTGTTTACATTGATTTTGCAAATGTTATCATCGAAATGAATGTTCTCACTAGGCGAAAGCCTAATGTTTCAAGTTGAATTTTCTTAGCAGGTACAAGCTCCGGGAAGTAAGCAGGGATGTGTGATGAGAACTTTTGGAAAGATTCAAACTTAGAGATGACAGAGGATCTAGCTATTCTTTTGATGTTTTTGGGACAAAAGCTAGATAACTTAGTTAATCTGATTATGATGTATGATTAGATTAATAGATTATTTGAGTTAGATGCGTTGTATATAAAACCTTTACAATTGATCCTCAGGTTATCAAAGTTTGAAGTTTTTATGATCATAACTTATGTATTATTCAAGGTTTAAATTGGCCCTGTTTTTAGGGTGTTACAGTCTCGGTTGTGTTCCTCATCTTACAGTTTAAGTTTAGGCCCGAATGGTCACCTAAATCATTTAAACTAAGGCTCTGATACCATTTGTAACATCCAAAAACATAACATAATATAACATAGCATAAGCATTCGAATTACAATAATAAACTTGTTCAAATATCATCCCTTTAACTCTAGACTAAACAGAATGACAGCGGAAGTCTCTAAATCCACAGCCGAGTACTATATCTATAGTCATCAAAATCAACTCTTGGAGTAGCTCTAAGCTCCAATCCTTCTTGCCATCTCCTAGTTCTTACTAGAAGAACTCGCAACGCGCTTACCTGAAAATGGTTTAGTTTTTGAAAAGCGAGGGTTAGACCAAAAGGTCTAGTGAGTTCCCTCCATAAAAGATTTATCATAGTATAAAGATCATTCCAGTGAAAACAGTTCATAACCTTCACATAAACCTCAACCAAGGTTCAACACAGGGTTCAGGGATCGCATAAGCTACCACGATCGGGGCCTAACGGACACCCTCTCGGCTACACCGGAGTCCAAATGGACCCCCTGTTCCTTCATGTAGGAGGAAACGAATTCCAACCTACAAGCTAACCTCCATATGCCCAAGGAATTATCAAATCCCCCGGCACCCTGGCCCCACTGTGTAAACTGATAAGTGCGTATTTCGACATATATTTTATATCAAATCTCCCTAATATTAATATTAATTAGATGCTTAAAATACCCATTTTTATGTTTTAGTATTTTATCGTTTATAATTACGTTTGTTTAAATAAGTGTGTACTATGGTGTTTTTATGCTAGGGAAATTACAGCGCATCGAAAACGGGATTGCGAAACGGAGAAACGAGCAAAAACGACAAAACGGCGAAAACGAGCAGTGGCCGGCGCCGATCTCCGCGCCGATCCATCGACGCCGGCTTCGGCGCCAAAAACCTGCATGTGCAAAAACTCAATTTTGCTACTTCTTCTTGTTGGACACCTCATGGCCGATTTTTGTGACTTTGGTGAGCTGTTGGGACTGCTTTTCCATTGTGATGATGATCAAGTTGCATGCTTATTCCATTCCCATTGTAATCCTAAGCCTATATATAGAGGCCATGGTTATAGTTTACAAAATATATCATCTTCAACATCATCTTCCAACCTCCCATCTCATCTCTTAATATCTCTATGTAGTTCTAGTTTTAATCTCTTGTTTTGGAGAGCAAGAACACAGGTATCTTAGTTGTTTTCCTAGTTAATATTTATGCAATGAGTGTGTAACCATTTGGTTAGGATTGTGTTGAGACTTGTTAATGTTTTATATCATTTGATTTCTATTTGTGCAAATCTTGTTTTAAAGATATTATCATTGTTAGGTTATTGGTATAAGCAAGATCTCTTATATCGATTTATTTAATCATGAATTGCTACATAAGATATGGAATCCGTAATTGTTCCATGTCTTATGAAGTGGTAAGACAACACAAGAATTAACGATATTAATTGTTTTGTGTTGTAGAATTGTATAATCTTGCTTAAATGATCGAGCGTTCGATTGTTAGTTAGGATTGGTGTTTGTTTAACGTTTAATGCAATTGACAAATTAAGTTTGAGTTCTTGACCAAACTTAGCTTTGTCAATTAGGAACTAGTTCATCGAGCTGCTCATGCTAGTTTAATAATAAGAACAAACGGAGTGTTTGGCGCATGTCGACACTTACGGCCAATCTAGAATAAAATGAGAAAATGCTTTTGTAAAACAAGTCTATGATACAAAATCCAATCAAGATTTACACTCATTGTCGTTTTATATTTATTATTATTTTCAGTTTTTATTTATTTATGTCTAGTTTAAATATCTTTAAAACCCCCCTTTTTTATATAAAACGTACGAATTAACATCATTCACATCCAGTCCCTGTGGAATCGACCTGACTTATCGCTATTGCAAGTTATTGTGATTTTGGAGAAGTTAGAAACAAAATTATTATTCTTTGACGGATTCGACACCTGTCAAAAATTGGCACCGACTCCACATAGCATGCACATAATTCATTTCATAAAACATGCACTTTACATCTTTGTAAATTCATCATTTCCATTTCATCATGTCAAGTAAGCCTTCTCAAGTAAAAAGTGTAGTTCATGGAAAAACATGCGTGATAGTTTTTCACTAAACCCGATGAGCCTTAACCATCTACAACCCAAGTGGTTATGATTTTTTGTATTTAATCAAGTAAGTACACATTTGGTCCCTAATGTTTGCATTTTTCACGGACATTGTCTTCAAACGTTAAAAACTCATATTTGGTCTCTCAAGTTTGTCGATTCTTATCGGTTTTGATCCATTTTTTTTTTGAAAAGCAAATCAAGGATATATTACCACCAAGACAATTACAATACAGAGGCAAATGAATTTCCATGACCAGTAACAAACCACTCAACCAAACCCATCAAAAGAAAGAAAACAAGCTACATGCACCAACTGCACAAAACTCGATCAACTTACCATCCAAGCATATTTACGAAGCATAACAATTGAGAGGAGATGTCAACCAAACAGCCCAATCTTGCATGATATTACGATCCCTTTTCGAAATCCATTCAAATGTCTTCCGTCATGGTTTTGATCCATTTGTATAAGACTTGTTGACTTTCTTCATTAAATTCAATTAAATTGGAGCAAAAAGGTTGTTTAACCGGCAACCTCAAACCGGCCCACAATCGGCTGTCAATTCCATAATGTTGGGGGGCATACTTGACTCACTCAGCGGCAAGACGATTGTGAGGGGGCCTCGAGCCCGTCTCCCGCAGGATTCGGACTCGTGACCAACGGCCTATTGGAGCAAACATCTCCTCGTCCGTTAACCAACTGAGCTACACGTCATTGACAATTAAATTCAATTAAATGAAGGGTACTTACTATTTTTATTATATTAAAATAAACTATATTATATTTTTATATATAAATTGTAAAACAAACAAAAAAGGGAAAGGTAATGGTTGTCCTTTTTTAAATAAGTTTAATATAAATTAAGAAAATAGTGAAAATGGTAAAATACTCGTCATTTAACTGGATTTAATTGGAAAAAAAAGGTTAATGGCTGCTAAGATAAAGGGAATAAAACCGTTGGAAATCGACGAGCGTAGGGAACCAAATTAGAATTTTTGAAGTTTAAAAATAAAATTCCACACAATTTATTTTACGATTAAAGAAAACTTTTTATTTTGCCAATTTTGCCGCCCTTATATGGACCACTTTCCTTGTTAGGTAATCACCCCGTTCTTGTTTCTAAATTTAATATTTTATTTTTATTTATTTAAAAATAAGTGTCTATCTTTCCATATAAATACATATTTTTTGTGTATTCTACATTTAATTATGAGAATTTATCTATCTATTATTAAGAATAAAACTATCATTTAGTTAATCAAAAAGTGTAGTAGTTGCACATCTTGGACTACAAAGAGCAAACAGAGCCGGACAGTTTGCGAGAAGCAAACACGAACCAGGCCAGCTGAACCGATTAAGCGGAGCAAAGCAGACTGAATCCCAACAGACCAACTATTAATGATAGTATTGCATGATTGTTGAACAAAAATGTTGGTAAAGATGTTGTGTTATGAGATTGTACAAATAATTTGAACAAAATGACACAAAGATGGAGGGTGAGAAGAGAGAAGGATGATATAGTGATGGGAATCATTTTCAAACCAAAATTTAAACTATAGTGACAATTTGTTGTAGTTTTTGCATTTCAAAGACGAGTTTCATAGTTTTAAATATACGACAAAAACCAAAATTGTTTACTCTTAATTTTATAAAATATACTAAATCATTGGTTAAACCTATGAAAAGTAGCGTTACTAACAATCAATAGCTATCTATGTTCGCAAGATTTCTAGAAGAAAATTATACCTATACAAGTATAAAATCAACATTTTACAAATTAACTATTCTCTACCAACATTTGGAAATTAAATAATCACTAGAGTTTAGGGCATCTTAAACCCAAACTAAAAACACAAAAAAAAATAATGTGTTTTCATCTCTAACCAAACACTTTCATTAAGAAGATGGAGGTAAAAGATATTTGATTTATGTATTTGAAGGTCAATAAAGTAAATCTCTAAGCATGCATATATATATATATATACATATATATATGGTTATGTGTATATATAATATTGAGTTTCTGTAAGTATATATATACATATATATAAGACGATAATCAAATGAAAACAACAAATATGTTACAAACTTGTGAGAACCACAAATATGTTACAAACTTGTGAGAATCAATATAAAAATATTTTTTACATGATTTTTTCATCAAAACCTATGATTTACCTTGAGAGCCTATGTTCGTGTAGTGTTCACTTGTGAAAAGATTACACGTGAAAAACAAATTTTGATTTACCCATTGAAATGAAAAATACGCGTAAAAAATATTCACATGGTGAGACAAATACATGTCTCACATAGATCATGTCTATATGAAACAAGTATATGTGAAGCAAAATATCTTAAATCCTAACATTTGATGAAAAAATATAATGTAAAAAATTATTTTTATATCATTTCTCAGGAGTTTATAACATATTTCTCACACTTTTCACCAAAAATGACACTTCTCACATGATTCCATGCCTATATATAAATACTAGTAGGGTACCCGTGCAATGCACGGAATGAGAAAGGTGTTGAGTGACTTTTTTTTCTCAAATACACAATGCGGCGGGATGCCAATTTTTTTTAATTGAGAGTATGACGTTTATGATATTTATAAACTTTAGGCCACCCGTACCGCCATCGGGTACGGGTACGGGCTCGGGCTCAGCTGAGATGGCCTGCGGGTAAGCGGGTAAGGGGATACGGGGGGAGGGCGGGTAAGGGTGGTGCGGGTTCACCAACCCGATGGAAGCCGACGCGTGTGTGAGGAGGGTAGGTGGGGGGGGGGGGGGGGGGGGTTAGCGGGTAGTATTGGGTAGCATTGGGTAGGCGGTACTCCACTTTAGGGTAAGGAGGGTAGAAATGAAAAAAGCTGATGTGGCGCTAAGGTGGTAATCGGGTTCAGTGGGTTCATTGGGTAGCGGTACTCATGGTCTTAAAGTTCATAATGGTTGGTTGACCAAAATGTTACCTTCACAGTATTTTGCTATGAAGTTTTAAGTGTCAAAATATGGTCTTACGGGTCTCACGAAAACATGTTGGTCTCGCATGATCCGGAGTCATGAAAAATACGTTTTCAAAATCTAAAAAACACTAAATATAATTCTTTATAAATAATGTATTTAATATTAAATTTATAATATATTTAGTATATGCAGACGGATGTGGGGCGGGAATCACATTACTCGACTTTGTCCCCATCTCTAGTTTTTAAGTTTTGGAGATCCCTGTCTCATCCCCGGTTTTGCGGGGAATCCTAGACCCCATCGCGGTGGGTATATCAGGTTCATCAATGGGGCGGGTCTCATTTTCATGCCTAATTTGGTTTAGACTATACCTTTTTTCTTATTGGTTTGTTGGAAAAGACCAACCATCCCGTGTGACGTTTGACCATTCATAAGGCATCTCTAACCCAACCAATATAAAAAGAACACTAAAAATGGTGGATCCCTTGAACACTAAAAAAATACAACTCCGATGCAAAATTCTATTATAAAACAAGATTTAGAAAATGAATGTAATTTCGTCGCGATAGCCACTTATTAAATAGAAAACTAAAGCTATTAGAAATTGTGTCCATTTCTTTCGTAATCTATAAGAATTGAGTTGCATTATAGTATAATGTGATTAAGCCCCAATGATGAAAGGTGGATCGAAGCACATGCCTACCCAAAATTTCATCATTGTCATGTGTACCCACCATTTCACCCACCACCTCCATATGTTATAGTTTGTATTCTCGACATTGACATATTGAACCTAAATGTTACAGTTTGTATTCTCAGCATTGACATATTGAACCTAATGAGTTCGATTAGTAAAATGTTATCTAATTAAGCATTTAGTTTTATCAAATTAAGCATCCAAAATGTTATAACCCCCATCCAAAATGTCAGCAGCCAACAATCAATATTATAACCCCCATCCATAATGTTCTATGGTAACCAACATCTAATGAAAATAAAAAAATGGCCAGTCAGCTCTTGTAGAACAGATTTTTAAATAAATTCAACCCAATTTTCAGAAATTTGAATCCACAACCTTAAAAACAAACATCTGATCCTTACAGCTTAAATGGAAAATGTTGAAGAAACAATGTTGAATACTATCCATGGACACGAAGATGAACCACAGGGGAAAGCTTCCTTCAAACATACCATCCCTCAAACTAACTAAAGTAGATGATAAACTCATAAGGAACATATAATACATATCAGGGGAAAGCTTCCTTCAATGGTACAAAGTACTAACTTATGATGTTGCTTAGACGATGTTCTTATTTTAATTAGCCTCATCCTTTTAAATCTTTGCTCTAACCTCTTGGGTAGTTGGGTGTTTCCTGCATAACAGATCGCACAAAGAAAATCAGCGAGAACATAAAGAAATCTGGGATTTCCAAAGAAACTATTGGCATTGCCTGATCCTTACCCTAAAGAAAATCGGCAAAACATAGGAGTGGTAGGTCGCACATCTGCCTGCATTTGTCAAAGAACATACAAAACAGACTAAAAAGTAACCACAATCGTACGAAAAATAGCAAATAGAAAACAAAGACAGAAAAGTCACAGTTAGATTAGATTAATCATAGGGAGGAAAATGAAGATAGATAAACAAGGCCAATTTTAAGTTAAGGTAAATTCAATAGTTAATAATTGCATGTCATCTAATTACAATCATTTTAACACGTTTTAAGTTGTAAATGTGTGGAATGGTTTATAGGAGAGATATCAAACCTTTGATCCACCACAGAAGTTCTAGCTCGTTTGTTAAAAATGGTACTTTTCCCCACTATTCAACCTTCTGTTGCTTGTAGTCCGCATGACTTTGGATACTCATCTTACCAACGGCTTTAAGACGTGAGAGTAGAGCATTAAAAAGTTCATCGAAGAAGAATCTGGTCGAGATCTCTTCCTTGATCACAGAATAAGTTCATGCAAACAAGTTTGAATTTTTCTTGAGGTTGGTAATATAATCATGTGCTAAAATAACAATTCATAATTTGTTCATTTCTCCTTTGTTTTTGATATTGGTACATATATATATATATACACACCGGGGAAGAAAAGACAATGGACAACAAGATGGGAAGCTGGATTTCAGCGATTCCAGTGGTCCACTGAGTAGAACTTTCCTCCGAATTCTGCCGTTTGACCTATGTAAACATATGGGATTGTTAATATAAGCATCACAAGTTCGTATCATGAATAAAGTTTCATAGGAGGAGCTACAACATAAGTCTCTTTCTTTCTCTCCTCTTGTACCTAATGTTACCTTCAATCTTGATTCACAGTCTAGATCCCAGTCCTCTTACCGCTCATACGAACCTGCATTCAGAAATGTAACCAACAAACTGAAATAGATTCCCAAAAAGAGGAGAAAATAGAGAATCAAACCTCCACGGGCAGCTCAACTGGGAATAGGTTTATGTAATTGGATTGAAACTAAAAACACCATGTCACCCCTATACAAAGGAACCAAATGAAATGTTAGTAGATATATTGGATGTTCCTTGATAATATTTCATGAGATATTCACATTAAACATAAACAATTCAATCATAGAGGGATAAATTTTGAAACAGAAAAATACAAATAGTTTGCTGCCATAATAGTTAAAATAGCTTTCAAAGTAGAAACTACAACTTCAAATTAGAATTAGAATTAGGTTTTGAAGTACTTTAAATTAGAATTAGCTTTTAAAGCATAATTCGGTCCAATCTAGTACCAAACATAGATATGTAAATACAAGAAATGCTATGTTCAATGGAAAACTAAATCTGATCATTTAGGAAGATTCTGAGGAAATTTGAGATCAGTAGCCATCAAAACAAAATCAAAACAGGAATGAAATTAGTTTATGTTGTTGATCCAGAATTGTTCAAAAATTGGCAGCTTTATACATAGAGGAACCACAAATTTTCACCATATTTAAATCAGTGTGACTTCACCATGACTTCCAAATGTTGCAAAGGTAAACAGAGTTAAAGACTAAAATAAATGAACAAAAAAGGTAAACAAAGTTAATGACTAAAATAAATATATGTTTGCTATCAATAGAACTCTTCAAAGTTTCGTTCAAAAACTTTCAAGAAGACAAACTAAATACGTTGACTATGTGGACTGTGATTAAATATTCAACAGACTCAAAGAAAAACAAACTCATATCGACTAAAATGTAACAATAATTGTTCATTCATATTTAAAGTGGAAAAAGCTTGCCTTTAATTAGGTTTGCTACATGGATCTGTACAATTCATATAGGTCTGAAATTTTATTCATATAGACTTTTCATGCCCAATAAATACAGTTTATGATGTCACTTTCCATACCCAAAAAATACAGTTTATGACTTTTGCATACCCAATAGCAAAAAGAAAATGTGAACTTTCATACCCCAAAAATACAGGTTATAATGTGATTTTTTCTTACCCAAAAACACATAAGAAAATGTGAATTTTTCATACCCAAAAACACACAAGAGAATGTGACTTTTCATACCAAAAAACACAAAATAAAATGCGATTTTTCTTACTCAAAAAATATAGGTTATAATGAGACTCTTCCATACCCAAAAACACATAAGAATATGCGACTTTTCATACCAAAAAACACAAAAGAAATAAAATCCAGGCAATATATCCAATACATAGGTTGAAGGAATTCATTCAAAGGTACAAAGAAAACACTCAAATAGAAGAAAAATAAAAATAAAATAAACAATATAAATCGTACAGAACCAAGTAGCAAACCTGAAGAAAGAGAAGCTCCAACTATGAAATTTCTACCATGGGTATCGTTAGGTAAATCTGAACCTTAAAAAAACAGGAAACAAATATGAAATACAAACATTTGATTCTAACCTAGGGTTTTCCAAATCGTTTGGAAATAGTATCATAACCGTAAATGCAAATAAGAAAAAAAATAAAAGATGTGACTTGGATCCTAAGCAAGAATTTACTCCAGAATCTAAATTATGTACTTGAATTCAAACAAATAAAGCAATCTGTTGCATTGTTTTGCCTAAATTCTATATCAAACAAGCATAATATAATTTCATAAACAGATTACCTATGGTCAATTTTACAAAATGTTACTTAACGAACCAGAAATCAAATAAATTAAAAGTAACTACAGAGAGAAAAATAAATTAAATAAACATACCAGCCTCCTCAGCTCTACGAGAATCCAAATCTAGATCTCGAGGTCGTTATGATATGGATGATCTACAGGATAACTTTGTACCTCTTTACTGGTTCCTCTAGGATAACTTTTTCCACGATATGATATGGATGATCTACAGGAGCATATGACAACAAGATGTAATGAGTAAAAACTTTTGCAAATATATCGGTTTATTGCACGTTAATTAAACCAAAGAATGTTAAGATGTAATCATCATCCACACATAGAACCACATTTTATATTCAGATATCCAAATCTGCTGCTACGGTCCATTCAAAATGATCAAATGACATCGAAAATTAACACTATCGCCGTTTAAAAAAACTATGAGATGTGTATAAAATTCCAGCAAAAGGAACAGAACCTCAGGGCCGCATTTCACCTTATTTTTCATAACGGAAACGCCATTCGTGATCTTCTTATTATCAGCATCAACCTCTCCAAATGCACCTTCTTACAGTATACATAAACAACTTAAAAACAAATCAAACCAAAAACCAACCAAACTAAACCAAAAACCTAATTTCAAAGAACAAAAATAAAATCTTACCCAAAGATGGATGTGTCCTCTCCTGCACATATGTTCTTGCATCAAAAGCAAAATAAAACTCATTAACATAACTTTTACCTTTGTTGCAGATTGAAGAACCTGCAAAATCATACCAAAAAAGGGGTGGCTCAAACCAAACCAAGCCAACCAAACTAAACCAAAAACCTAATTTCAAAGAACAAAAATAAAATCTTACCCAGAGATGGATCCGTTCTCTCCCGCACATATGTTCTTGCATCAAAAGCAAAATAAAACTCACTAAACATAACTTTTACCTTTGTTGCAGATTGAAGAAGAACCTGCAAAATCATTACATCAAATTCACCAAAAGCTTGCAACCTCTCCAAAATTTGCCTCATAGGACCTGAAAACCCTAATAGAACCAGGAAATGAAATAAATAGAAGCAAACACAAAAACAAAAAACAAATCAAGTGAAAACGAAAGTTTCAATTTGATTTAGGAAAAGATTGAATATGAAAGCATCATTAAAAAGAAATCAGCAGAAAACATGAGAAGGAAGGAGAGATTGCAAGGTTTTACCTAAATTGATAGAAGATGAGACGACTGGTGGCCGGCGAGGAGATCGGCGGCAGAAGCAGCGGCGGTGGTAGTGTCCGGCGGCTGTAGCAGCGGCGGTGGCAGCGGCGGGTAGCGGCGGCGATATTGGTGGTGCGATTGGAGGTCGAGAGAGAGAGAGAGAGAGTAAATGGTTTGAGTGAAATGAAAATAATCAGTTTTTAAAAGTTTTGAAATCATGGGGTGGAATAGGCGGGATAAGTAACGGGTTTAAAAATATTATTGGAGGGATAAGTGTTGGAGGATGAGAGAGAGGAGAATTTTAAGTAATTATGCTTTAAATGGTTGTACATAAAGCTTAAAGGGTTGTTTTTAAGAGTTTGGGGGTTAAGTGTATTATAAGATAGTATAGATATATAGGGATGGAATCATGTGAGAAGTGTCATTTTTTACGAGAAGTACTTTTAAACGGTCGATCACTTTTAATCAAATACCTTTCCATGAATTGCGGCTTAAAAAGAATTATCCGATGCATCTCATCCCAAGGTTCGTCCATTTCCCATCCAACGGTTCATAACCAATTCTCACGCTTCTCATCAATTTTGATCGGAACTCAACCCTTTATATATATATATATATATATTAAAAGTTAAATATAATATTTAAGTTGATTTTTAGTGTTACATTTTTAGATTTTTAAGTTCCAATATTCTCATCATAATTATTTTTTTATTTTGATAGGTGAAATTATTTTAGTTTATATTAAATGTTTTGAGAACCATACAAAATAATAGGGGACAATTACGTTATGCGAAACTTATTTTGTGCGTAAACTACAAATTTCGTCCCTGACGTTTACCAATTCCTTTGAAATTCGTCCCTGGCGTTTACCAATTCCTTTGAAAGTCGTCCATATGCTTCAATAACTACAATTATCGTCACTGGTCTTTGAAAATCGCTTTGAAAGTGGTATCTCGTCGTTAACTCCGTTAAAAAACTCAGTTAAGTGAAGGGTACTTTTGTCTTTTTTTAACTGACTTTTTTTAACGGAGTTAACGATGAGCGACCACAAGCGATTTTCAAAGACCAGTGACGATAATTGCAATTATTGAAGCATAGGAACGACTTTCAAATGAAGTGGTAAACGTCAGGGACTAAATTTGTAGTTTACTCTTATTTGTTTTTTATTGAATATTGATAAATAATTAAATAATAAAAAGAAGTAGCCGTTGGAGATTTCTTGGTCTATTTAAAGATCCCTTGGGTTGGCATTTGAGTGAATCATCCACCACAGCGAACCGTCTTTTGTAAAAACTGACAAAAGAAAACCCATTTTCATATTGGGTGTTCTTCCCTTTCCAGATCCCCAATTTCTTCATGATTTAACGGGGTTTAATCTAATTTCAGTAGTCATAGATTTCGTTAATTTCCTTCCTATTACATATGCTTTTTCTAAGATTCGTCTAAATTAGTTTCCTGTAGATTTCTCAACCATTATCTAAGAGTTTGATCCGTGTTTATTTGAGATCAATCGCCACATCTTCTCGTAATTTTCCGATTTCTAGTAATCTGCAAACTTTTGTATTTAATTTATCTAGTTTTGGTAATGGAGGCAGTTATGATGAACTCATCCGGCGATTATAACCACCGGATCGGAAATCCGAAGAGGAATTTCGGTACTAACCGTGCTTTGTTTTCTCATCCATCGGATAATTTGCTTTTGGCGACTTTTTTGGCCGGCGGTCACTGCGGCGGAGGAAGCGGTTTATTGTCTATGCCTCCGTCGCATATCTCTCATTCCTATCCGCCTGCCGTTTCGGTTTTCCGTCCACAGCACAACCGTCAACAGCCGCCTCTTCTTCCTCTTCCGATTCCTATGCCGCTAAATCATCAGAATATGAACATCTCGCGTACTAATAGCGCTTCTCACAATAATGTTCGATTATCGTCTCCTCGAATCAACAAAAGTGTTAAGAATCGAGTGCGAGACCACTCTCTGACGCCAAAAAAATCCAAAAATCAAAAGAAGGATTTGAAAAAAATGGAGGCGGATCTAGTTCCTCCTCCGACAACGACGGAGAAGAAGGAAGATCCAACGGCGAAAAAGTGTTCGACGGAAGCATCGGTTAACCAGATGATGGGACCGGATCCGAAGGATCTGCCGAAGGATGTACTTTCTAGGGTTTTTTCTTCGTCGCCTAATGATTTCTGTGATGTTGTTTCTGTTGATAAGTTTTCAGGATCTGTTGTGTTTACTCCTTCTCCGCCGCCGAGTAGCCTGCCTTTGCCGACTTTTTCACTCAGGCCAAAGCTCAGTTGCAAAGCCGAAGCAGCAGCTAGCGTCGATGCCGGAGCAACTGATAGTCTCCGACGACTTCTCCGTCTCCGGTAATATGATCTAGATGTGTACTATAATTATTACACTGTTGCTGCTGCTGCTGCTTTATGCATGCCACTGTAGTACATAAAAAGATGGGAGAAAAGCTTTTTTTTTTCTTCATCTTCTATCTATCTATTTTCTAAATTAACAAAAGGGGGAAGGGGGGTTGTTGTAATCTGTGATATCTGCCTGAGTTTTTTCCGTTGGCAGTGCACAAGACTGGTTTTCAACTTGTAATGAATCTTCCTGTAACGATCTTCTTCAATATTTCTTCCACATATCGACTAATGGCGTTATTTTATTCGTATTGAAATCGTTGAATAGTCGGTCTCCTTGGAAGCGGAAAATGATCCATAAAATTTGCAGATGGTTAAATATCGACAACTTTAACGCAACAAATCTCAATTAAAATATAGAAATTGAAATAAAGACTTTAGAGTCGAGTCTTGATCGGAAAAGATACCTAAAATTTATGGTCTTGAATATTTCTTAACGATAAAAAATATATGGAGGTATTTTTATATGAATTTTGGTATTTTTCATGTTTAACCAAAAAATCCAAACCTCTTATAGTTAACGAGTTACCTCAACATTATCTCTAGTGGATTTCCATTAAAGTATTAAACGTCAATCTAAATATTTACAAAAAAAATACTAAACACTATTAAGGTTCAAAACAAAACAACATGAGGATTTGAACTGACTTGTAACCGATCGATGGTTTCTGATTTTTGAAGTAGGGAATATAGATGACCCGATCAAGAAAACAACGGACCGGTATGGACCATTTCAAGAAAATATGATCCGGTCAACACAATCCAACAATAGCACGGTTTGGTGTGGTTCAGTCAAGGTTTGGCCGGCTAGTAGAGTCGATAAGGGAATGACCGATTAGAACATACTGGGTTGAGGCGATGTACGTGCGTGATTAGGGTTGCAAACACGGACGGTAAACGAACGAAAATCTTTGTGTTCGTGTTCGTTCGTTTAGAAATCAAGTGTGTTCGTGTTCGTTTATGTTCGTTCGTTAACATGCCATACGAACGCACATAAACGAACATAAACAAACAGGTTAAACGAACACCACTACTTGTCATTCAGTTAACTATTACACACCAATATCCATAGTTTAAACATACACAAAACAATCACCATTCATCAACCACCATCATTTGAACAAAAAAAACAATTAAACATCATCATTTGAACAAAAAAAAAACCGGAGGGATAGTGAAACTTGGTGCAGATTTGGGGAAATTGGGGATTGATTTTTACTTTGTTGGTAAATTTAATATATATTAATCATACTCTCGATTAATTATTAAACCACGAAATTATAAAGAAATAAGATGAAGCAGAATAAAGGAAACGAATTCCTATAAGAGACGGAAAACGCTGAGGCTCGTGTTACACACGATTCCCTTAAACAGATTTGTCGTCTGTTCCCAGGGTACAACAGCGTGAGCAGTTTAGAACTGTCGGAGATGACCACTTGCCTGAAAAGTTCGCCGGAAAGGAACTCGTATGCTACTGTTTCGAGAGTGTGTTGTATCGAGAGTAAATCAGTGTTGATTTTTTTTTCGTATTTTGGATGAAACCCGAGACCCTTTATTTATACTGGAATTTGAAACCGAAATCAATTAATTCGTAATTAAAAATCGATTATTGAAACCGAAATTCATTATTAACGAATTAATACGGTAACCGACATTATCATTCGATACATTTTCAGTTACAAAGTTCAAACTGGGTCAAAAAGAATTTTAGTAAAACCGAGCTGTGTGAGCACGAGATTTCGGAGTTGCATTCGTGTCCGCAGGTCGCGCTCACACACAAGTTCCTACAGCTGGTAGTGATATTAACACAAAACAAGTTCCCCGGCAACGGCGCCAAAAACTTGATAGGACGGTTTACACCCCCCTTTGACTAACCGCAAGTGTACGGTGTCGTCTCAAGTAATACGTACGGAAGTACGAGTATCGAACCCACAGGAACCAGGTGTTAAGTACCGCAATGATTGTAGTTACTATTAACTGAACGATCGAAAATTGATTTGGTTTGATTGTTGAAATATCTTGACTAACAAAGTATATGAAAGTAAAAAACGTAATTGGTGATAATATCAAGAGAGAGGATGGAGGGTTGGACTCCGAATGAATTCAATTAACGAGACTTCAAATTGATTTGTAAATGGTTAAAACGATTAATGATTTGTAAAACTAGAACTCGTTACACTTCTTCAAGCTGCACCGAGACTTAACTTAATTAACGTTGCTTATCTTTTGATCTTACAGTTGAATTAAGTTAAAGTGACAGGTTTAAAACACGACACCAAAGGGATTGGTTTATCTCTAACTAATTCCCCTCGGTGGGCATTGAATTCGAACTCAGTCTTGAGATTTCCATCGAACAACTCAAGAGTTATCAAATCATTTAACAAGTGATCAACTTATTAAAAGCATTAAGCATGAATTCAAAGTCGTCATCCATCTATTAAAACCGGAATACAAACCGTTCAAAGCCTACATCTATGAATCATCCATCATCCAACCCCCCAACGTGGAGTTTAGCTCATGTTGGGGGTGTGTGGAGAAAACAGGATAGATTACAAGCGAAGTAAAGGAAACTATGTTTGAAAAGTTCTGCAGAAAAAATATAAATAACTCCCTGAGAAGAATCCCTTCCACGATCACGTACTCAATCGTTGTTCTCTTCCAATCGATCTCTCGTCACCTCTGTCTTCGTGCTCTCAATCTGCTCCCAAAAATCGCCTCTGACCTGCAGTCGCTCCCTCGTCTGACTGATAACCCTAAAATTAGAAAATAGGGCTTTAAAAGGTAGATTCTGATAATTGGCGCTAGTTCTGGCGCTACTTGAGTCGCGCCAAAAGTCGCGCCGCACTCTGGAGAATATTGCCTTTAAATCTCGTGCGCATCACGCCGCTAGTTAGGTGGCGCCATAAAGCGCGCCACCTTCTGGAATCCACCTCTTCAGTTTTCCGCGCGCACTACGGCGCTAGCTGAGTTTCTGTTTTGCTCCAACTTCGTCTTTTTCCAGATTTCGAGCTCTTTCTTCGGAAAATACCCGCGATCCTCTTCATTTCCCTTCCAGGCTGACTAACTGTACATCTCAAGAAACTCATCAGTAAAAGTCACTATTTTACTTGAAAACACCCAACAATTACTCGATTCGAGAGTTAAAATAATGTCGAAAACCGACATTATCACAACCCCAAACCTAGCGTTGCTTGTCCTCAAGCAAAATAGCGATAAAAATAATAAAGAACCAGAGTTATAGCAGAATTCGCACAAAAGTGAAGTCGGTGGTGTCATTACAGATCTTTACACATCTTATTCAACAAACAGAATTAACATATTACTCAAAATCCTTTTCCGAAACACCTCCAGATTACAAAGGTCGAAACACTAACTCTGTGAGAATAGAACTGGTCGGGACTACACTACATCAAATTCCACCTAACATCATGCATGATCAGGGAGGATTTTGCCTCGACCCTACCTTACGGGATGCTCTCAATTCACTCGAACCTAGGTTGTCGCACATGTTGTTCATGCTTTGGAGTTTGTGTACAAAAATTCACTAGATATATGCATGAACAACTAATCATGAAAAACGCACATATGTACAAGAAGGTGATCTCAGAAAGAATCGAGTAGCAAGATAAGGACTATCGGCAAAGGTGGTCGTAAACTCTCATCGCATTTTCCAAAAGATCATTCAGGTCTTTAACAGGGGTTGTAACGGGGCTAGGGTTATGGTTAGGAAATGAAGGGTAAAATGGATCAAAAATCCTGAGTGTGTCAATCCTAAAGCAGTTCTGAACTTTCTGACTTTTTCTTCTATCATTGGCCTTCTTTATTCACTTGGGACTACATTGGCCCCTCTTTTCTATCTTTATGACTGGCCTGTATTTCTCTTTTCTGCTTTCTCCTCGGTCGTTCATTACTGCTTATGATTGACACACTTTCAGATCAGGGTTGGCTAAGGCTTTTGGCTAGGGTTTGATGGCGGGTTTTGAACTGAAAACTTCGGTGAGTGGTTTGGCTGCAAAGGGCTTTGGGGTACACACATATTGGGTTAAAAAGGAACGATAGCTAAAAACTGGTTCAACACGCACACAATGCCTGAAATCATCTCTTAAGGTCCACGCGATATGGTTTACTATACCTTTACCTAACATCCTGATGGTCATCTTTGCTACTCAATGCAAAAGTACAGCGAGATCAATCTATACTCACGACAAGGAAATTGAAAAAGTGTATCAGATTTTACGCTTAATTCCCTCACAATGAAAGTACGTCATTTAAGGCTCGAATCTCACTATCGGGTGGTCTTCACTAATGTCCCTAATACATGCAATCCGTCAGGTCTCACTCGATGCTATATTATGTTTACGATTCATTCCTCAAAAAGAAGTGTTCTACTTACTACCGAAGGTGAGTCAGAAATAACCTTTATCATAATGACCACAATTCCGTTAATTGCCTAAGATATAGCAAAGATCACAAATGACACTATCGACTTACTTCCACCCCAAACCAAAATGCACATTGTCCCCAATGTGTGCCTACTTCTATTACAATCCTCCAAAATAACTTGTGCGAATTTAGTACAGTCATCCAAGAATAAAGTTGTGCAAAGTAAGTACATTCATCCCAAATAAAATCAACATCAAAGATCAAGAAGGAAAAAGAAATCAAACCGCTTTCCCTAATCGCGGTTTCGTCTCCTCGAAGATGAGCTCGCCCTAGGTTGTCGTCTTCTTGCCCGTTGCGCCGGTGGTGGGTTCGACGGTCCTGCTTCATCCTGGTTCTCTTCATCGGCATTTGCTCCAGTCAGGGTTCTGAACCCCCTGTCCATTCTCTCGAATCCTGACCGCATCTCCCTTTCGATCCTATCCAAGTGTGCATGCAACCTTGGGTCGAAACCAGTAGGCTGGTGGCCTTCGTCCGCTGCGGGATCATAATCCACATCGTCAACATCCGCCTCATCCACCCCTTGGGGAACGTTCATCTCCTCGTCCCAACTGCCTCTTGCCTGTCCAATCTTCGCGCAGCTGTAACTTGCAATTGGTACGCAGTTCGGTCATATGGCGCGAATGGTGGAATCGTTCTTTCAGTAGCAATCCCCGCATTCCTGCAAAATTGTGTGATTAAACATGGGAAAGGGAGTACAGCTGTACAGTTTTCAGCAGCTGCGTCTATCATGTGAAGTCGGATAATGTGTCCGATGTCTAATGGCATGTCGTGCTGTATACAGTACATGATGCGCGCCACATATGGATTCAAGGTTGTATAGTGGGATGAAGGCGCCAAGCTCCCCTTTACGAACAGCAACCACAAGCCCAGATTCGGCTCCATTTCGCTCTTCTTGATCTTCGTTGTACGTACCACCCACTGTTCTCGACCACTTCGGCGGAGAGACGAAGCAATGATTGGACTATGTGTCTCATCCTGTCCCACCCCATGAATAGGTGGAATCCCAAAAGTAGCATCAAGATCTCGGGGTCTCGGAACTCCATAAAAGTCGCAAATATCATCATTTGTCATCCGAATGGGTTGGCCTTGAATGATCACTGTAGAAAATTCTTCAAATGAAGGCGGAACCATCGTAGAATTCCAACACTAGTGCCGGATCATAAGAATCTGGGCTCCGAATGTAGGTATGCCAACCCCTTTCTTCGGCAATTTGTACAACACGAGCATTGGCAACCCTTGATAAATCCAGCCCTCTTTCCGCTAAAATTGGTCGACGCGCGAACGCTCGCCACCGAGATTCATATGAAGGGCTTCGTCTTTGACTCCATCCTATTCTCTCTTCTTGGCTAAGGTTGTAATAGTGGAAGAATCGCCCTGCAGCGTTGGGATCAGTATGCACCATTTTCTGCAAAAGAAGGTAGCTATTAGCAATTTACCTCATATTGTATACACCCCAAACCTAAGCTTTGGATTAGGTTTGTTATACAAATAGATAACACTTACCAGAACAGTAAATGTAACATCCTGAATTTTCAATAATAGTAATTTAATGAGAATTGGGATCTAATTGTATTTTGGTTTAAAACCTTGAATTATGTTGTAATTTATAATTCAATAGGGTTAAAATACAAGAGATTAAAGTTTGGTGTTACTTTTGAGAATTAATGGAAACTTGGAGGTGTAAGTGGTCTTTTGTGAAAAGTGTGTTTGGATAAAGTAGATGAAATCAGATTGTTATCTGATTTCTTATTTTAGGTCGGTCAAGAGGTAGAGAGAAAAGAGAGAAAGAAGAGAAAAGAGAAAGAAGAGAAGAAAAGCAAGATTTTGTCTTCAAATTGGTAAGAAATTGGTTTTGATTTCTGATAAAACTTGTTGTAGATGTATGTTTGTAAACGAATCCGTGTATTGAAATAGATTTCAAAATCATTATCAACAGATCGGAATCAGATTTGTGCAGGAAGTGGGTTTTGCAAGTTTAAAGGTGAGTTCATTTGTTGTTTGCTTAAATCAGTGTTTTCATGTTAAATTAAACCTTGAAGTAGCTGTATAAATTGGTTATGAACTGTATGGGATGGTTTAGAATGAGCTTAATAGAACAGGAACGAATCTGGATCGAATTTTAGGCTGCAGAACCGAGTTTTCCGGATAAATCGTCGTATCCGGATACCTCTGATGATGAATGTTTCCGGACGCAATAGAAACCGGGTAAAGTATTATTTTATTGTAAGAATCCGGATGAATATAGTTACCGGATGGTATCCGGATGGTTTTAGTATCCGGATGTCGTCCGGATTAGAAAAGTATCCGGAAGGTTTAGTTGTCCGGAAAATCCAAGTTACCCGGAAAACCCCTGTTGTCCGGACACTTTTGTGAAATTGAGAATGTTAGGTTCTGATATCTGGATGCAGATTCTAGATGTTTTGTCTGGTTAAGTTTTCTAAAATGCGATAGGGGGGGCATTTGAGGATGAAAATGCGATAGGTTATCTAGTATTCTTAGAGTTAAGAATATGTTATGAGAGGTGGTGTGATATGTTGTTATGCATATACGTTAGTAAAGTGTAATGGATCCATATGCACTAGTGTTTGGTAATCACATGGAATAGGCGTGTGGTAATAATCGTTATTCCAGTGATGTGTGTAGTACTAATGGTTATGTGCACGTGGAATAGATGAAGTTAGTCATTATTCTGATGTGTGTGTGGTACTAGTGGTTATGTACACGTAGAATAGATGAAGATTAATCATTATTCTGATGTGTGTGAGAAATCATGGAATAAACGTAATTCCTGATTTCTAAGGAAAAGAAGAGATTGGCATGTGTATATTGTAATCACTATTTCCTTGTCTAAGAAATAGGCATGTGTATATTGTTATTTCTTAGATGTGTACAGAAATGGGCATGTGTATATTGCGGTTTCTGGAATAGATGTGTACGGAACTGGGCATGTGTATATTGCGATTTTCGGAATAGAAACATTACTCTAGAATCAGTACAGATTCGTAGGGTAGCTTTGAGACATGATATGATGATGGAATGTGTGTCAGGCATATTCATGGAATTGGGTAAAATCGTGCTAACGGAATAGAGTTACACGTATGGTAAGAGAAAGGGGTAAGCAGGTTTGTTATAACTTGCTTACATTGATTTTGCAAATGTTATTATTGAAACGAATGTTCTCACTAGGCGTTGGCCTAATCGTTTCATATGATGTTTTTCTTACCAGGTACCAGTTCGGGAAAGTAAAGGGTTGTGGGACGAGCGTTTTGGGAATAGCAATGAAGTCAATTAACAGAAGGAGATTTTGAAGGATTGCTTAGATAGCTTAGTTAATCTAATCATAGAGATATAATTAGATTAATAGGCTATTTGAAGGATTCTGTATTGTAATTATACTCATAATGGTTAATTCACTTGCTATATATCTATAAGTTGAAGTTTATGTTATCATAACTTGTGGAAAATTGAGGTTTAAATTAGCCCTGATTTTAGGGTGTTACAGTAAAGGACACCCCAAACCTCGGTAAAACCGAAGTTTGCAATGGGGTGATGTGTGCGAAAATAAAACCAAAAGTGGTCACCCCAAACCTAAGTGAAACTTAGGTTTGTTTGGCCTTGTTGTCTAGTGAAAACACAACTCATTATCACACACAAGCACATAAACCACAACATTCAGTAGCTTAATCATTCAACACAACTATTAAGCTCTATCATCAAACACATCTATTTCACTTCAGCATACTCAAGCAGTAAGTCTCATGGTCATTGAACAATTCAAACCAACCTACTTAATAAGTAAGAATATGCATTCCAAATAAGCACACTTGAGAGTTTCATGCCAATGGTGGCCACACTTTGAACTAGCATGTGAATTCACACAAGATTCAAACCCTAAGTGAACATTCCCCAAGTAAATTCATACAATTCAACAAGTTAGTAACAATTACTGTGGGTGTTCAACTTAGGAACTACTAATCCAACATATTCACTATTGAGAACAAAGATTCTCCCCCATAAGCACCAAGTTAACCAAAATTACCACCTATGTTAGACATAGGTTGGATTTCCATGAACTTCCAAACATGAACCCTAAACGATGAAACTCTAAGAAAATCATTGCAAAACAACTCATGGCAGAACTCATTACCAAACATGCACACTTACTTGAAAAATGGAAAACCATGGGAGGGAAGAAATCATACCTTCGGTTTTGATGAACAACTTCCCAACAAGAGTGAGATTAGGGCTAAGATTTGTACCTTTGATGCTTTGTGGCTGAAAAGATGAGAAGAATCTTGGGAAACCTTGAAATCGGAGGCCAAAATCGAAGTAGAGAAATGGTCTTGAGAGAAACGGCTGTAAAAAGATTGCTAGGGTTTGCAAAAGTGAAGTAAAAAGTGAAAAACCTGCTTTTATACTCGTCAGGGCGTCCGCGCTAGTTTCGTGCCAGTGAAGTAGCGCCGAAAAGCGCGCGGTCTTCTGTTGGTTTTACGAATTTTCAAACGGCGCTCCTTTCCGCGCCAGTGAGGTAGCGCCACAATGCGCGCGGCCCACTGGAGTGTTTTCAGCCATTTTCCTTTGCGCTAGTTCCGTGCCAGTGGAGTGGCGCCAGAAAGCACGCCACCCACTGTTTCTTTCTCTTTCAGCTTTTTCGTTCTGTTCTTGCTCAATCCGACGATGCTCAATCTTGAATGTTTACTCCTCAGGGAAAAACACACAAATTAAAAGAAACAAAAACTCACTAAAACAATTAAAATGAAAACTAACCTACGGTGGGTTGCCTCCCACCAAGCGCCTTATTTAATGTCGGGGCACGACTTCTTATGCAATCACTCCTTGGGCTCATCCAAATAGATGCTTGACGTGGTCACAACTTCATCGCCCAGGTACGGCTTCACCCGTTGTCCGTTCACCTTGAATTTTTGTCCATCCTTGCCCTCTAGCTCCACTGTTCCGTAAGGATACACTGCAGTCACCGTGAATGGACCCGACCACTTCGACTTCAGTTTACCGGGAAACAACCTCAAACGTGAGTTAAATAAAAGGACTTTCTTTCCTGGGACAATTACCTTTTCTCGAATCCGGCGATCGTGGAACTTCTTCGTCCGTTCCTTGTAGATTAATGCGCTCTCATATGCATCTAAACGGATTTCTTCTAATTGATTCAGCTTCAGAAACCTCTTCTTACCTGCCGCGTCTAATTCCATGTTCAAACGTCTAACTGCCCAATAGGCTCTATGTTCCAGCTCGACTGGCAAGTGGCACGACTTCCCAAACACCAATCGATATGGTGTAGTCCCAATTGGTGTCTTGAAAGCAGTACGATATGCCCATATCGCGTCGTCCAGCTTTGTTGACCAGTCTTTCCTTGATGAATTCACCATTCTCTCCAGTATGCACTTCAACTCGCGGTTAGATACTTCCACCAACCCATTTGCTTGCGGATGATAGGGGGTAGTAACTCGATGTTTTACTCCATACTTCCGGAGTAGCATGTCGAGATACTTATTACAAAAATGACTTCCCCCGTCGCTAACCAACGCCCTTGGGACCCCGAACCTCGAAAAGATGTATTTCTTGAGGAATTGGATAACTATCTTCGAATAATTGGTCGGTGTCGCGATTGCCTCTACCCACTTCGATACATAGTCAACGACGACTAGTATGTACTCATTTTGGAACGAAGGGGGAAAAGGCCCCATGAAGTCGATGCCCCATACATCGAACAATTCTACCTCCATGAATATCTGCATCGGCATCTCATCCTTCTTTGAAATATTCCCAGTTCTCTGGCATCTATCACATGGAGAAATGAAGTGGCGAGTATCCTTGAACATCGTCGGCCAGAAAAATCTTGATTGTAGCATTTTCGCAACCGTTCGATCAGCACTGAAATGACCTCCACATTCCAAAGTATGGCAGAATGTGAGGATACTCTCCTTATCTTCATCGGGCACACAGCGTCTGATCATTCTGTCTCCGCATCTTTTGTACAAGAACGGCTCATCCCAATAGTACCGTTTAGCATCCGCATAGAACTTCTTCCGTTGATGTGAGTTCAATCCAAAAGGTTTCACATTACCTGCAAGAAAATTAACCAAGTCAGCATACCATGGGTCAATAGAAGACTTAACAGAAAATAACTGCTCATCTGGAAAAGAATCATTTATAGGGATAGTTTCAATTGTTTCCGATGACTCCTCCCCGATTCGAGATAAATGGTCGGCCACTGAATTATCGGACCCTTTCTTGTCCCGTATCTCGATATCGAACTCTTGCAACAGCAGCACCCATCGAATCAACCTCGGCTTTGCGTATTTCTTCGCCATTAGGTACTTCAACGCCGAGTGATCAGTGTAGATAATGATCTTGGATCCGACTAAGTATGACCGGAACTTCTCACACGCGTACACCACCGCCAACAATTCTTTCTCTGTGGTTGCATAGTTGATCTGTGCCTCATCTAGCGTTTTGCTGGCATAGTAGATCACATGCATCTTTTTCTCTTTTCATTGGCCTAAGACAGCTCCCACCGCTATGTCGCTCGCATCGCACATGAGCTCGAACGAAAGATTCCAATCGGGTGCGGTAAGGATTGGTGCCGAGATCAGCTCCCTCTTCAACCTGTCAAAAGCCAAGGTACACTCATCAGAGAAATCAAACTTAGCATCTTTTAAAAGCAAGGAACATAAAGGTTTAGCAATTTTAGAGAAGTCCTTGATGAAACGCCGGTAAAACCCTGCGTGTCCCAAGAAGCTTCTCACTCCCTTCACTGTTGTTGGATATGGCAGATTCTCTATCACAGCTACTTTCGCCTTATCCACCTCTATGCCTTCCCTCGAAATCTTGTGTCCAAGCACGATGCCTTCCGTTACCATGAAGTGGCACTTTTCCCAGTTAAATACTAGGCTCGTTTCTTGACACCGCTTTAAAACTGCTTCCAAATGATCAAGACATGCGTCGAATGACTCTCCAAACACCGAGAAGTCATCCATAAATACCTCTATCGTCTTCTCGATCATGTCAGAGAAGATTGCCATCATGCACCGCTGGAATGTAGCGGGTGCGTTGCATAACCCAAAAGGCATTCGTCGGTATGCAAACGTTCCATACGGACAGGTAAACGTTGTTTTCTCATGATCCTCGGGCGCTATAGGGATCTGATTGTATCCCGAGTAACCATCAAGAAAACAATAGTAAACATGCCCGGACAAACGCTCCAACATTTGATCAATAAAAGGAAGCGGGAAGTGGTCCTTTTTTGTTGCATCATTTAACTTTCGGTAATCTATGCAAACTCTCCACCCGGTAACAGTTCGGGATGGTATCAACTCGTTGTTGTTATTCTTGATCACCGTGATCCCCCCTTTCTTTGGTACCACTTGCACCGGACTAACCCACGGGTTGTCGGCTACTGCGTAAATGATTCCCGCATCCAAGAGTTTCAGCACCTCTTTGCGAACTACTTCCTTCATGTTTGGGTTCAACCGACGTTGATGTTGAACCGTCGGTTTATGCCCTTCTTCCATGTTGATTCTATGCATGCAAAAAGTAGGACTTAACCCTTTCAAGTCTGCAATCGTCCACCCAATCGCTGTTTGGTGAGCTCTCAATACTCGTAACAGCTTCTCTTTCTCTAATGGTGCAAGACCGACAACAATGATTACCGGTAGTGTCGAGTTGCTGCCTAGATAGGCATATTCTATGTGTGTCGGTAACTGTTTAAGCTCTAACGTGGGTAAGACCTTTGATGACGGCTGTGATTTGGCAATTGGTTCACCCGAATCCTCCTTCGTTGGTCTTCTTGGACCTCGATACACAGGCAATGCATTCAGTTGCATCACACTCTCGTTCTCGCTATCGGTGCATATTCTGGTCAGTGCATTCCCCAAGTGATCATCATTGTGATTAACTTTGGAAGTCTCTTCAACAATCTCTTCTAACACATCAACTCGATAGCAAGTACCTCTTTCCACCCCGACTCGTGTTGTTGGAAAGACATTGAACACGGCTGTTTCTTCACCCACATGTAGAGTAAGCTTCCCTCCTTGCACATCTATTAGTGCACCTCCGGTGGCCAAAAATGGTCGGCCCATAATGAGAGGGATCTCTTTATCTTCATCCATGTCTAAGATAACAAAATCTACTGGAAAGTAGAATTTTTCCACCTTCACCAAAACGTCTTCGATAACTCCGTACGGATATTTGATGGACCGATCTGCCAGTTGGAGTGTCACGTTCGTCGGCTGCACCTCTCCTAATCCAAGCTTCCTGAAAATGGACAAAGGCATCAAGTTAATACTCGCACCTAAATCACAAAGTGCCTTACCAAAATCAGAACCTCCTATTTTAACAGGAATCGTAAAACTCCCTAGATCTTTCAATTTTTGAGGAAGTTTGTGCTGGATTATGGCACTGCACTCTTCAGTAAGTGCCACGGTTGCGTGTTCCTCAATCTTCCTCTTGTTAGAGAGGATATCCTTTAGGAACTTCACATATGACGGCATCTGAGCTAACGCATCTGCAAAGGGAATGTTAATGTGTAACTTTTTAAAGACTTCTAAAAATTTAGAAAACTAAACCTCATCCCTTTGTGCTTTCAACCGGTTCGGATATGGAATTTTCGGTGCTACCGGTGGTATGGTTGCCTTCGGTGTAGATTTTGGCACCTCAGCACTGGAAGCTCTCTTATCTTCCATTTCAAGCTCCTCATCCATCTTCTCTTCCTCTTCTTCTTTCTTCGTATGGTCATGAGTTTCTTTTTCCACCTCTCTCACCTCCAGACGTGGGTCCTTGACTAACTCTTTCCCGCTCCTCAGCTGAACTGCCTTACAATCCTCTCTTGTCTTCTTTTCGGTTTGGCTCGGGAATGTGCCTTGACTCCGAATAGCCAACGCATCTGCCATCTGCCCCATTTGCCCTTCGAGAATTCGGATCGATGCGGTGTTCTGATCCGTCGCAGCTCTTAATGTTCCGACCGAACTTGTCAGTGTACCAACGGATGATGTCAACTCTCCAACCGCATTGTCCATCTTTGACACAAACTTCATTAGCATCTCTTCCAATCCGGTCTTCTTCTCCCCTCCTTGTGCTTCTTCTTGCCTCCTTTGATTGTAACCTGGAGGACGATAAACATTAGTAGATTGAGTAGAAGAGTTAGAATTGTTACTGAACTGGTTCTGTTGTTGCTGGAACATAGGCTCTTTTTGTGTGTTCTGTGGTTGACTCCACGAGAAGTTAGGATGTCGTTTCCATCCTTCATTGTAAGTATTCGAGAACGGGTCGTTCTTCGGCCGATTGTTGCGGTTTTGAAGGAATTGCACTTGCTCCGGCGGAGGCATTTCTTGAGATGAACCAAATGGCTCTTGACAGCCCATCTCTCATTGGAAAGTTGGTTGAATTGATGCCCCTTTCAGTTGATTCGTGATGGCTGCCAATTGTGCCTTAATGGTTTTCAGTTCGTCGGTCTCTTGCACACTCGCCACCCTCCTAGTGGCTGACCGAGGCGTGGCATAGCTATGTTCCGCGAGATTTTCAATCAGCTCATACGCATCCTCATATGACATATTCATCAATGCACCGCCAGCAGCGGCGGTGAGGTCATTCTTATGTTGTGGATGCAATCCTCCAAAGAACGTTTGGATGATCATACATTCTTGCAAGCCATGATGAGGGAACTTTTTAAGCATCCCCTTGTACCGCTCCCAGGCCTCATAGAATGACTCCTGATCCCATTGGGCAAAATGAGTGATGTTCGACAGCAGTTGGGCTGTTCGCCCCGGTGGAAAGAATTTATTCAAGAACGCTGTCACCATGTCATTCCATGTATGAATCTGCCCGATTGGCAGACTCTCTTCCCATTCAGTTGCTCGACCCCTTAGTGAAAACGGAAAGAGTCGTAGTTTAATCGCATCTGGGTTAACTCCATTCACCTTGAAGGTGTTGCAGATCTTCTCGAACGTTCTCAAATGGCTGTGCGGGTCTTCAGTTGCTGCTCCTCCGAACATGTTCGCTTGCACCAATTGGATAGTGCCAGTCTTGATCTCAAAATTGTTTGCCGCGATCGGAGGAAAATAAGGTCCTCTCCGTGCGGCCCCCATGTTCGGGTTGGCAAAATTCCTGATAGGTACCCTTTGTGGTGGTGGTGGACGATTGACATTGTTGTTAACATTGTTGTTAACACCATTGTTGGAATTATTGTTAACACCATTGTTGGCATTGTTATTGGCATTGTTGTTGAGACCATTGTTAACGTTGTTGTTAACATTGTTGTCGTTAACGTTGTTGTCGTCAATATTGTTGTCGTTAACGTTGTTGTTCTCCCAATTGACGTCGTACTCTTGATTATTGACATCTGCCATTTCTTGTTGGAGTCTGAGTCTAGCTTGCCTCCTTAGTCTCCTTGCAGTCCTTTCGATTTCAGGATCAAATGGTTCGAGTTCACCAGAGGAACTCCTCCTTAGCATAAACTAGAAGTGATACGCAGCAAAGAATAGAGTACAAGTTAATTAGCGTAATAATGCAGTAGCAAGAAATTTGGATCAAAATTGTGAATAAGGAAAAACAAAAACAGAAAAATAAATTGCAATAAAAGAAAATGCTCAATATAATAATTCCTACAGCTGGTAGTGATATTAACACAAAACAAGTTCCCCGGCAACGGCGCCAAAAACTTGATAGGACGGTTTACACCCCCCTTTGACTAACCGCAAGTGTACGGTGTCGTCTCAAGTAATACGTACGGAAGTACGAGTATCGAACCCACAGGAACCAGGTGTTAAGTACCACAATGACTGTAGTTACTATTAACTGAACGATCGAAAATTGATTTGGTTTGATTGTTGAAATATCTTGACTAACAAAGTGTATGAAAGTAAAGAACGTAATTGGTGATAATATCAAGAGAGAGGATGGAGGGTTGGACTCCGAATGAATTCAATTAACAAGACTTCAAATTGATTTGTAAATGGTTAAAACGATTAATGATTTGTAAAACCAGAACTCGTTACACTTCTTCAAGCTGCACCGAGACTTAACTTAATTAATGTTGATTATCATTCGATCTTATAGTTGAATTAAGTTAAAGTGACAGGTTTAAAACACGACACCAAAGGGATTGGTTTATCTCTAACTAATTCCCCTCGGTGGCCATTGAATTCGAACTCAGTCTTGAGATTTCCATCGAACAACTCAAGAGTTATCAAATCATTTAACAAGTGATCAGCTTATTAAAAGCATTAAGCATGAATTCAAAGTCGTCATCCATCTATTAAAACCGGAATACAAATCGTTCAAAGCCTACATCTATGAATCATCCATCATCCAACCCCCAACATGGAGTTTAGCTCATGTTGGGGGTGTGTGGAGAAAACTGAAAGATTACAAGCGAAGTAAAGGAAACCATGTTTGAAAAGTTCTGCAGAAAAAATATAAATAACTCCCTGAGAAGAATCCCTTCCACGATCACGTACTCAATCGTTGTTCTCTTCCAATCGATCTCTCGTCACCTCTGTCTTCGTGCTCTCAATCTGCTCCCAAAAATCGCCTCTGACTTGCAGCCGCTCCCTCGTCTGACTGATAACCCTAAAATTAGAAAATAGGGCTTTAAAAGGTATCTGATAATTGGCGCTAGTTCTGGCGCTACTTGAGTCGCGCCAAAAGTCGCGCCGCACTCTAGAGAATATTGCCTTTAAATCTCGCGCGCATCACGCCGCTAGTTAGGTGGCACCATAAAGCGCGCCACCCTCTAGAATCCACCTCTTCAGTTTTCCGCGCGCACTACGGCGCTAGCTGAGTCGTGCCACAGGTCGCGCCAGCTTCTGTTTTGCTCCAACTTCGTCTTTTTCCAGATTTCGAGCTCTTTCTTCGGAAAATACCCGCGATCCTCTTCATTTCCCTTCCAGGCTGACTAACTGTACATCTCAAGAAACTCATCAGTAAAAGTCACTATTTTACTTGAAAACACCCAACAATTACTCGATTCGAGAGTTAAAATAATGTCGAAAACCGACATTATCACATATCACTTTTAGACAAAACAAACTTGTCCGACTCAAACACTAGTTTAAAACCAAACTTGTTTAACAAACACCCCGAAACGAGGTTCTTACGAAGCTCCGGGACATACAAAACATCCTTAAGTTTGAGCTCTTTCCCGGAAGTCATCTTCAAATGACATCCCCAACACCCTTGATATCGGCGGTGGCGGCATTCCCCATGAAGAGCTTTTGTACATCATCAACATCTTTGAAAGTGTTGAAGTTGCTCTTGTCATAACATACATGACGGGTAGCTCCGGTATCAATCCACTATTTCCTAGAATTTACACCAATCACATTCACCTCCATGGCCGAATAATCCATGATCATTGCCACCAAGTCTTCGTTCACCATTTTGGAAAACAAATTTCACATGAACAAAATCGCAATATCAATCTGTTTATATACAACAGAAACGAACTTAAATCAAAACACACTCGATTTAGAATCTGTTTATAAACGACAGAAAATCGAAACATAATCGATTAAAATATTTACACACAACATAAAAGAATTAAATCGAAACCAAGTCGATTAAGAATCTGTTTACACACAACAGAAAATAATTAAATCGAAACAGACTCGATCACTAATCTGTTTACACATAACAGGAACGAATTATATCGAAACAAACTCGATTACTAATTTGTTATACATGACAGAAAATAATTAAATTGAAACAAAATCGATTAATAAATTGTTTTCACAAAACGAATTATATCGAAACAAACTCGATTAATTTCGTTAACAAATTTGTTATATACGACAGAAAATAATTTAAATCGAAACAAAATCGATTAATAAACTGTTTTCACAAAACGAATTATATCGAAACAAACTCGATTTAATTTCGTTAACAACTCTGATTAAGACACGACAGAAAATCGAAACAAACTCGATTAACTTCGTTTACGAACTCTGATTAAGACAGAAAATCGAAACAAACTCGATTAACTTCGTCTACAAAATCTGTTTAAGATTGTTGGTATTTTTAATATATATTAATCATACTCTCGATTAATTATTAAACCACGAAATTATAAAGAAATAAGATGAAGCAGAATAAAGGAAACGAATTCCTATAAAAGACGGAAAACGCTGAGGCTCGTGTTACACACGATTCCCTTAAACAGATTTGTCGTTTGTTCCCAGGGTACAACAACGTGAGCAGTTTAGAACTGCCGGAGATGACCACTTGCCTGAAAAGTTCGCCGGAAAGGAAGTCGTATGCTACTGTTTCGAGAGTGTGTTGTATCAAGAGTAAATCAGTGTTGATTTTTTTTCGTATTTTGGATGAAACCCGAGACCCTTTATTTATACTGGAATTTGAAACCGAAATCAATTAATTCGTAATTAAAAATCGATGACATTATCATTCAATACAGTTTCAGTTACAAAATTCAAACTGGGTCAAAAAGAATTTTAGCAAAACCGAGCTGCGTGAGCACGAGATTTCGGAGCTGCATTCGTGTCCGCAGGTCGCGCTCACACACAAGTTCGACGATTTTAGCTTACGAAATCGTCAATCGGCACCCCCCTGCGCGCGGGTAGGAGTTAAAGTAAAACCAATCAAGGAGTTTGTCAACTCCTCACACTTCTTTGCTTATAAACCAAAGAAAATTTACTCTCTCTTCCTACGTGGGACACCTTCCCACACCCAACTTGGTTTTGCTAATTTCATTCAATTACTCAACTTTGAGTATCGATATCTCATTCACACATACTCCGTTTTGGACGCATTTTATATCGTTTTGAAGCTCTCATATAAGAGAACATAACCCACTAAGAGTTAGATATAACACACACACACACACACACACACACATATATATATATATATATATATATATTTCAATGTGTCCAAAGTTTAGTAAAAACCATAATTTTTACTAAAATTTCCAACATACTCCTCGTTGGGGGTAGAGGTGGGGAGTGGGAATGAAACAAGGTTTTGGTCGGATAGATGGGTCTCGAGGGAGTTGTTGAGTCAAAAGTTCAAACGCCTTTGGAGTCTTGAAACCAATAAGGGTGTCATGATAGCCGAGAGGGGAGTGAGTTGGTGAGCATTGGTCTTGGAATTGGGGTTGGAGAAGGGAAGCGCGGGGGAGGGAGGGGGGAGAGCTCGACGAACTTCTTTCCTTGTTGCAGGTGTGGCGGCCGAAAGAAAATACCCTCGACAAACCAAAATGGTTGTTAGGGGTAGATGGGGAGTTCTCCTTGAGCGGGTTGAAGACGGTGATCGAGGAAAAAGTAGCGGCCACGAGCGGAAGTGAAACGGAAACCAATTGGTCAAAATTGATTCCAAAGAAAATTGTCATCCTAATTTAGAGGGTAAAGCTTGGACGATTACCATGTAGGGCGGTACTAGATAGAATGGGAATCGACTTGAACTCGTCGTTATGCCCAATTTGTATGAAAGAGGTGGAAACGGTTAGCCATGCCTTGTTTCAATGTGAGGAAGCTAGTAAGATACGGCAAGCCGTCGCACGGTGGTGGAATATTGACTTAGGAGGGATCGGCTCGGTGGAGGATTTACTAGTAAGCTGCAGCGGATCGGAAGATAACGATAATCGACCAAAGCTATGGAAGGAGACGGTGTGGTCCTTTATCTACCTGCTGTGGACACACCGGAATCGTGTAGCGTTCGACAAGGAGCAAAGGAAAGTGGTGAATTTTTTCCTTGATTTTCAACGGAAAAACTTTGAATGGATCGCCAGAAGATTGCATAGGAAGAAGGTTGATTGGAATAGTTGGATTTCTTATCCGAGAAGCGCGATACGGTGATCGTTCCGGGAAGGAAACTTACTGTTTTGGAGGGTTGTTGCTGATTTTCGTGGGGTGTAGGTCGACGTAACAGCCTGTGTGACAGCCCCTGCTTCGTCTAATAATTCTTGCTTCGGTTCTAAGGTTTCGATTTTGTGTTCTATTTTGCTGTTGATTTTGTTCCAGTAGTCTGCTACTTGGTGGTTTGCATCTTGCAAACTGCTAAGTTTTTTTAACTGCTGCTGCTGTTTTGGTCTTGTGAATGTGGCACGTGAGGTTGGTTTGTAATTTGTTTGACACTTGATTTTGGTGGTAATGAAATGGTTTGGAATTGCTTTTCAAAAAAAATTGAACAAAAAAAACGATCCACCGTCATCATTTATCACCTCATGGAAGTTGAACATATATTATGTCATTAGTTTCCTACAACAATTCAACAAACAAACAAAATAATTATTAGTTATTGTAAGAAACCAAGTATTATAATTGATAAGACTAAGAATATTACCTTGAATTTCTTTTTGTGTAGCCCATAATGATGACGATACCAATCAGCTCTACAAATGAGCAGAGGCGGACCTAGCCTTTGGCAATAGGTGGCACGTGCCACCTATTCGTTCGTCCGACGAAGGGTAAATTTTTTTAGTCGTGTGAAGAGTGCAACCGTATCGTTTTAAAGGGTGCAACCGTATCGTTTTAAATGGTGCAATTGTATAAAAAAACTCTAAAATCAACCAAAAATCCCAAAAAAACTCTTAAAATCAACCAAAAATCCCAAAAGAACTCTTAAAATCAATCAAAAAAACTCGAAAAGGTCTCTCGAAATTGATTTTTTTTAAAAAGTTCCTCGAAATCGAGAATTTTTTTTTTCAAAACAATGGAATTAGGCTAAAACAACATCGGGCGATGTGGAAAATTTTAGATTCGTCAAAGGTGCCACCGTAAGAAAAAATTTCTGGGTCCGCCTCTGCAAATGAGCACATCTATCGTCTTCATTCCTAAGACCATCTCGAATGGGGTCACTAAATCTTACACTAAACACTAAATTTGATGTAAATGATATTATTCACATCTTCAATTGAGTCTCTATTTTCCACACTAAAATTTGTGTAATGAATAGTATTAGACTATATTTGATGTAACACTATGCATTTACACTACTTTTTACATCACTTTTTCAATTACATTAGGATTTGGTGTAAAAAATAGTGGTATCCATTGGAGAAGATTTAATATTAAACCATCTCCAATGGGGTCACTAAATCTTACACTAAACACTAAATTTGGTGTAAATGACACTATTCACATCTCCAATGGGGTCTCTATTTTCCACACTAAATTTACTGTAATGAATAATATTACACTATATTTGGTGTAATACTATTCATTTACACTACTTTTTACACCACTTTTTCAATTACATTTTCCTTCAATTTTGAGATTTATTATTATTTTTTTAAAAGTGTTAAAAGTTTTAATTATTATATATATATATATATATATATATATATATATTATAAATTATTTTTATATCATTTTTTTATTTATGTTTTAATTAAGTAAATAATATACAACATGATAAAATATTCGACGAAAATAAGTAATATTAAAAGATGAAAACATAATCAACGGAAATTTAAAAATACATAATAACACCGAAATGAAATTACTAGACCAGTCAAAGACAAAGTAGCACACTTCGAATTTCGGAATGTGTTAATTGATCATTTGTCGGAAAAATATAGTAATGATAATAATTAAATGCATATGTATTCTCTTTTTTATTTGTTTTAATGTAACTTTTATTATTTAATAAAAAGTTTTGTTTTAAGTATTAAAATAATTTAATTCATAATTAATAAAAAATATTAAGTTATGATCTAAATAAAAAAATATGGGTATAAACTGTAAAGTTAAAAAATATAAGGATATTATTGAAAGTTTAATAAATTAATAAAAGAAAGAATATGTCTAGAATATTAGGATTTGGTGTAAAAAGTAGTGTTACCCATTAGAGAAGATTTACTATTATTATCACTAAATTTTACATTACTTTTGATATTTGGTGTAAAATATAGTGTGACCCATTGGAGATGCCATATCGATTAACTCTCCCACCTAAAGAGGCGCGATGGGCACTGATAACTCATAAAAATCATAAACAACAAACATAAATCGTGTATCATATCAATCACAAACACATATAACCACACACGCATCAATGAAAGCAGATCATGGCTTGTTGGAACAGCCGAGGTAGTGTCTGACGCACAGAACATGAGTAGTTAGTTTATGGAAATCAAGTAGAAACCTAATGTAGATACATTTTGATCAGCACAAAGTGGTATATATAGTCTCTTAGCTGAACTTGTTTTGGACATATTGGCAGATGTTTCCTACACTTGTCTTCCATCGTAAACCACATTCTTCTACCAAAAAGTCCATATTCATGACTGATTGCTTGAAACAAAACATCATGCTGCTAGTCTTGAATGAGAGAGAGAAATAAAAGATCGCCCAGTTCAGCGGGAATATCGTCGTCCTCCACGAAACAAAACACCAGAGCAAAAATCGAACAAAACCATAAAGTTTTTGTTAACCGTAGAGTGTCCGGATCAGCTTGTGTGCACCTTGGCTCGACTGAAGGAAAATCTCAGTGGCCTCGCAGGAGGATTTGAATCGGTGATCTCTTAAAAAGTATCCCCAAAGATCGAGTCAAAGTCTTATTGTCATTGATCCAAATTCTTCAGGTACAACATGCAGAAAACATACACAAACAGATGATGCAACCAGTAAACATACTGTACAGTCATAATGCATCCATCTGGGCTTTATGAACTTGATAACATACACCCTTGGTTGACCATTTTGGACATCTTACAATGTCGTCTACAATTTTCTTTCTATTCAACACAAGTCAAAACCACAAATCCCAAGATTCATCTATAATCAAATATATCATCTCAAGAAATTACACAAGATCAATCTCTTTCAACTTTCTACATCATCTTTTAGCCTGCCTTTTCAACCTCCTTCATAGAATTTGGTTTCTTCATCTTCAACAAATTACAAAAAGAAAACCTTTCTACTCCAATTATGTTATCCAAAAACTATGCACATTTTAGCCAAGTATATCAGAAAGGAACCGTGTACGGCAACGCATGTATATCAACCTCCGCCAAGAACCGTGCACACGGTTGCCACAAGCTTGCTGCTGATTCATGGCACGTCTCAACATCACCCCTGCTGCTGCTCGATCTGCTCCTTTTCACACTTCTCGACAGCCAATCTTGATCATCGTCAACAGGTGGCTCAACTTCAACAACTGGTGGAGGGACCCAACTTCCTATCAGCTTTTCATATTTCGAGTGCTTCTTCTGCAACTTCTTCTCAAATCGTGTTAGTTCCACTTTCTGTTCTTTGCTGCTGTTTACAGGAGCTGTGATTTCACTAATGGGCCTTTTTGCCGTAGGCCGAATCGGTATTCCAGAACTTGGAGTCAACTGTTCTTCTCTACCAAACTGAAACCCTTGTACAGCATTCTTTCTGGATACAGATGTAGTTGGCACATTTAAAGTGGGACTTGGTGGTATCTCATGTTTCAAATGACTTTGATTTGGCTGCCGTCTGCTGCTAGGATGAAGCACATCCACATCATTCTTGTTTGATCGTGATGGAACTGGTAGAGCGGTCTTGCTTGAAATTGACCCAGGTATCTCATGTCTAAGCTGACTAGAAGGCTGAATCAGTCTTCCAGAACTTGGAAGTGAAGGCAACTGTTTTCTACTAAACCGAATCGCATGCAGATTGTTGTTTTTTGTTCCAGGGTTTTCAGAGCCTGAAGTTGACTTTGTTTGACTCTGATTCAGATTGCATTGAACCGGAATGTTTTCTCTGCCAGATGTAGCAGGGACGCCAGTGTTTCTATTGACTGAAACCAATGGTGTTCTGTCTTCACAATGAAGTCCATTAACAGAGTTGGAAGTAGATGGCACATGTGGATTGGTGTTCGCAGAAGTCGAAATTTTCCAAGTGTTTAATCTGGCATCTGCACCACAGAGAGACTGTGGGTCAGTTCTTCCGGAATTAGAGCATAAAGTTTCTTTGCTTGAATCAGGTCCTTTGTGCTTCTTTAGTAAACGAATCTTGATTGGTTTACCTGTTTGATATTGTAAGATTAGCACCTGCTTAAACAAATAGAAAACACAAAAATATGATGATAAAACAAATGCAACTAACCATGATTAGCAGTGCCATCAGGAACAATAGCATCGTCTCTTTTCCTTTTGTTGCTATTTTGTGTGCTATCAGATGAATAGCTCGGTTTGTGCGAAGAGATAGGCTGACCATGTTCTTCTGTTAGATCGCTCTTTTCCAATGTTTCAACTTTAGGCTCGGTTCTCTTGTTATGGGCTTCTTTGGAACCAACGGAACTCTGTAACACTTTACGAGCATCCTGCTGATATTCATTAGAGTTCTTCTGTAACTTCCCCTTCTCTTCATCCTTTCTTTTTTCTTTTTCCTTCTTGTCTTTCTTTGCCCTCTTCTGTTTCTTTCTTTCTGCCTTGGCCTTATCGGTTTCCTTCTGGAGCTTTAATTAAAGCACCAGAACAAACAAATTTAGAACCAAAGTAGTACACATACCGGAACTATAACAACATTTTGTAGCAACATAGTGTGATTGCCAATCACATAAAGTGGTCAAAATGTAAGAGAGCAGAAGATCACAACTCTCTTCGATATGTTGTACCAAACATAAAGGGTTACAAAGATTGTATAGAAGACTAGAAACTTCACCACACATACCTTAAATTATCTAGGAATCACATGCCACAAATAAGATTGGAAGCATAGATTTTTCTTGAAATTTTTTTGAAAAAAGATTTTTCTTGAAATTATGCATGGTGATTGCAAGCTTTTGCTGGGAATGACTACAAAAAAAAACTGTTGAATTTATTGAAGATTACAAGTTGAGAGAGATACCATGTGACAAATAACTAACAACCAACAATTTGGCTTTTAACAACCAACTCATCTTTGAAACATCTTAAATTTTCATAAAAACAAAATCACCTTAAAAACATGAACATCAATTTGACCAAAGAAAAACAATAGCCATGAAAAGGCATACAAAATATTAGATTGAAGTTTCAACTAACCATTTAGTTGTTTTTAGAAAAGTGAGAATCTAAAACCTTCTGTTTTTTTTTGGAAAAATTGAAAGCAATTTCAATATCATCAAGTCACAGGTTTCTTGAACAAAAAACTCTGCAAGCTAGTTAAACAAAAACACTACAAAATGGTCAATGCAACAATCTAGTGCTACCACATAAGAAGCCTTAAACACATTACGTACACTACAAGGTCTTCTAAAACACAACTTTCACCCAAGCATTATGTCCCGATGATTCATTTCCTAGAACTCTACCATCATGTTATTTCTACACAAAAAAACCACTCTGAATCCCATTGTAAACCTGATTCCTCACTCAAGTTTGAAAATATCAAACATCCTCCAACGTATTCCTAAAACTAACAATGTCTCAAAAAGACGTGGAAATTGTTACATAGATATGTGAATTTACTCAACTATTGGTCCAATTTTCGCTGAGCTCTGGCAGAATGCTTTTCTAATATATCCAACCTCACTCACATTTGTAGGCCACTAAGAAGTCCACTCAACCTGAGGTTATTAGACATCGACCAATACTTTGGTGCATGGACGACAATCATCTTACCCTAGATCATTCTAAATTTCAGGTACCAGATTTCAATTAAACAACAACAAATCCTTAGAAAGCCATCTCAATAGGTACTCGATTTCACCCTTAAAGCCTTAACCACCGCTGTAATTCCTCTACAATGTCACTTAAAACTGAAACAGAATAATCCGGTAATCATTACCGATAAATCATTCTTACAGATGAAATCATACTCCTATTTTCGTCCACAACCAATCCAAAAATCCAATCAATTGTTGATAAACACATAATTTATATCTGCGCACTCATGGATTCTGATTCTTCGTATTAATAACATGTAGAACATATACATCGGGACAAGTCTTTTGCTAGACTACACAGTTGAGACGTACATAAAGAGATACAACCCTTTTTTTGACATGAATATCAATGAAACACAACAGATCTCAAAAGTGCTTTCTCAACAAACCTTAATCGATTCGATCAAGGCTTCATATGTAGCTCCGTTCCTACTATAACCAGGAGGAGGATATGGAAAGCACCGAGACATCCTCGATTGTTCCCTCGAGATCGAATCGAAAGAATATAAGAGGCAATAATCCCCCAAAAAACTAGAGATTAGAGAGGAAATCGGCGGGTTTAATAGACCTAGTAAAGATCTAAAGAACCCGAGTGAAGGAATCTCTGGCACCCTAGATTTATTTGAAACTAGGGTTAGGGTTTCGACGGCGAAAGCTTGAGGAGGAGGTCTTTCAGATCGAAAGGTTGCGTAATGTGTTTTTGTTGAGGGTAAGGCGGTATATATAAGGAGGTTCGCCGACCTTGGACGCGTAATTCGCACCATGGGCCTTACAAAGTGGGCCTTCTTTTGTAGGCCTTTCCGATTAGTGGGCCTGCTTTTGTAACATTTACGCTTTACGTTTTTTGTTTTATATTTTTTATTTTTATATATACATAAATGTATATGTATATTTTTCACACGATTCTTTTCTTCGTGTATGTACATATATCTATATAGTATTTTTCAATATAATTGAAAAACCAGGATGGCAATTCTAAATAAAAATATATATTTTGTTTGAAATTCGGAATCATAAAAGTCAAATATTTAAGTTTTTACGTTTTCACATTTGATTGTAATAAATAAAACTTTTATACATCGTCTATTTTATAAAAGCATCGTTTACCTAATGACATATAATTCCTTATATAATCCCTATTAGGGGTGAGCAAAACCCGACGAACCCGAAAAACCTGACCATCCTGTAACCCGATGAACCCGAAGTTTAGTCACCCGATGAATCGAAACCCGAATTGGCCCGAACCCGGACTTATATCGGATACTACGGTTCGGTTTGGGTTGGGTTTTTCCAAACCCGAACCCGTCCGAAACCCAAAGTTTTTTAAAAAATATATTTTTATTTAATAAATCCTAAATATAAATATATAATTGTATTTTCTAATTTCTACTTCTAATTTCTAAACCCTAAATCGATAGTTCCCACTTCCCAGACCCTAGTTACCAATTACCACCATCGAATTCGAAGGATGAAGGCTCGATTTCATTCTGTTGAGTGGGGATTGACGAACGATTTCATTCTGGTGAGTGACGGTTGACGAAGGGGACGAACTCAAACCATTCTGGTGAGTGGGGATTTCACCATCGAAGCTTCACGATTTCACCATCGAAGCTTCTGCCAATCTGCCATCGAACCATCGAAGGAGACGAACTCAAACCATCGAAGGGGATGATTTCATTTTCACGATTTCAAACTCTAAGGTTTCTGATTTGTAAGTTTCTGATTTCATGATTTGTTATTTTGTTTCTCACTTTTTGTGTAAGTTTCACTGTTTCAGATTTGTGTTTGAACTTATAAACTTAGTTTCTAATTTGTTTCTCAATTTCTTCAAATTTCTAGTTTTGTGTTTTAGACTTTGAGTTTCTTCATTTATTGTTTCTTCATGTGTTCTAGACCCGACGGGACCCGATCGGCCACCCAAAATCCGATCATACCCGATACCCGAACATTAGTTAGGACGGGTTTCGAGGCCTGTTTTGTCCACCGGATCGGGTTGGGGGTTTTTGGCCCCGAACCGACCGATGCACATGCCTAGTCCCTATAAGTTATAGACCGTTTTATCCCTATTAATTTCAATTTTTTCAAAACTTGTTTAACATTATAACCGGTTAAGAGATAGGTTATAATCAATTAAGAGCTTAAGAGGTTAAGAGATAGGTTTTAATGAAATAAATATGTAAACCCATATATTAGTTCATTCTATTGTTATTTTGATTAAGGTTGTGTTTGACAAACTAACTTGTAGCTGATAATCTGGGTTATGAACAAATTATATTTGACAAAAATTAGTTTATAACCATATAAACTGACCATATGTTAATTAATACAAACAAAATACTAAACAAAAACAATAATATAATATGTTAACCGAAATAATTTAAAATTAATTATTACATATGTATTATAAATATTGAATCTGCTAAAACAAGTTTAAGAAAGAAAAATATATTATTAGATATCTATACCATATTACAAAGCATTTATGAAAAAGTCTTAAAAACAACCCTTAAAGCTTCATGTACCGTTATTTAATGTTAATTACTTAAAATCTCTTAATAACAACTAATGAAGCTTGATGTACGCTTTTAATGCTAATTATTTGATTAATACTTATCTATAACAATCTTCAAATTCTCAAATCGTGGATTTTTATTAATTAATACTTATCTCTAACCACTTTCAAATCATCAAATCATAAACTCCTCAAATAACGTCATTTTTTAAACAAATTTATAAAAAAAACATGACCGTTTTCTCAAAACCATACATTAAAATAAATTAGAACATTAAAATCGAGATATATTGCGCTGGATTGCGCAAGTAGACTTCTAGTTTTATTAAAACTATTTACAAATTTTTAATTATCTATGACATAAAATAAGGGGAAATTAATAAAAATACCCTAAGTTTGACCATCACTTACCAAAATGCCACAAATCTCTCCCATCTTACAAAAATGCCACAAAAATCCGCGGTGGGCCCCGCAATCGCGGGCCCCAGGCCACGTGTCACCAAACTTTGCCCACTTTGCCCGCGTTGGTCCCTCAAGAATGCCTGCGGTCCAGCTTCCCCCCCTCAAGAATGCCCGTGTTGGCAGTTTTTGTCCCTGCCCGCGTTGGGCCCCCGCGATCGCGGGCTAACCCGCTACTTTTCGAATTTACAGTTTGGTCCATGAAGTTTGTTGCAAATTTAAAAAAAACATTAATGGTCCCTATAATTTTTAGGTTATCATTTTATGTGGTTTTTAATGTATTGTTTCCTTTCCATTTTAATGTTTTTAATATAGAAATTCACTTAAGTTATGTAACAAGGAAATTAATTAACAACATCATATAAAAATTATTGCAAATCATCTTCCCAACCAAAACGGATACAGTGCATGTAAACAAATAAATCTATCACTGGAAGGCGTCCTGGAGTCCTGTGATCAAGTTAACCTTTTCCTTGATCACGTCCTCCATTCCTATGTAGTCCGATTCGAGTTCTTCTAGTTCCTCTTCAGCTTCCTTAATCTCTCGTTGCAGCTGCCGAACGTGAGCCCTAGTCATGGCCAGTTCTCGTTTCTTCTCCGCTAGATACTCCATTTTCCCCTGCTGAATCCCCCTGTTATGGTTCCACATACCCTTTACCTTTTTGATATCGGCGTTCGCCTCATCAATGGCTTTTTGCACTGCGGGAGTAATTCGTTGACTTTGTCGAAGACCCGTCGGCATAAAATCATACATTAGTGGGGTTCTCATGCCATTATCGAAGTAGTAATTGTCGGATGCCATCTCCCAGTCTGCTTCCTCCTCAGGCGTGAATGGAAAATCGGCTGCAGTTCGCCCACAGTTTGTCCACTCCTCGTTTGTTTCCGGTACCTTCCAGGTACTCCGACATCCCGGCCTACGTGACATTGATCATTATAAAAGTTACAAACTTAGGAACAAACATATAACTATAATGGTTACTCAGTGTCACTTACACTCTCCGGGATAGTAGAATAGGATGTGGTGGCGAACGTCGTTTGGGACATCCCGGCCTGCGTGACATTGATCATTATAAGAGTTACAAACTTAGGAACAAACATATAATTATAATGGTTACTCAGTGTCACTTACATTTTCAGGGAATGACGGATAGGATGTGGTGGCAAACATCGTTTGTGCCCCCTGTCCGAACGGAGCGGGGATCGGTGTCGTACTCGACAGCTAAAACAAATTTAGAACGTAATATTAATATACAAACTAAATAAAACGTGGCCAACAAATTAAGTTAAACACTAACATGGACAGCGCTAAACTGTCTGTAGACTCCCTCCAGAAACTGTACACGTGACTCTAGCGGCCCGTGGACGTAGTCCCATAGGTACTCATGACAGCCACGCTGTGGCCCGTAGGAAGGGGCCGCCTGATATGGATCGTAAGGGGGCGGCTGGTAGGAGGAGGTAGGGGGCGGCGGATATCCACCGGAAGGGGGCCTGTCGTTGTCTTCCTCATCTTCGTCAGATGTGGAAGGAGAGGGATGTCGAGCCCTTGCCGCCTCTGCGTCAATAAAGGCCACGCTGTCTCTGTACCAATCCGTGTTCATCTCGTCGGCAGTAGGCTGAAGGCGAGCGAAAGGCAAGAGTGGACGCTAAATATATGATAAAACATAAAAAAAAAATTAATAAGCGGGACTAACGTATGCAAATTGTAAACATAGTAAAAGAACTTACATTTCTAGATTCATTGAAGAACTGAACCCAAAGCGACCTACTTAGGGTAACACGCTTGTCCCAACGGGTTCCCCTAAGTACTCGGTCGTCGCGCTTGACGAAATATTGGATTGATGCGGGAAACATCTCCAAGATCCATATCTGGAATTAGACAAGAAGAGCAAGTACGTAAAAAGAAAAGCCAAACAGTTTGTATGTATTATTAACAATTGTTATACTACGTATCTAACCTTGAAGGCGTATGTAAAACCACAAAGGTTCATCTTTCCATGTCGATCGGAGTCGCGTCTGCTTATGGCTCGGTGCAAGATTGAGTAGCATTGTGTCCAGATATGGCTACCCCACGGGTAGCTGTTAAACAGCTCAAGGTCCTCGACGGCCCTAAAGACCGTCGAGGAAGCATACTGGCTATACTCACGGCCCATGAAGCCCATATCCACGATCACCACCAAGCATACACGGACAACATCGTCGTCGGTTAGGGCATTAAGGCCCTCTTTCATCATGTCCCGGGCTGCCTTCAGCTTCAAACGAGATGCTGAAATACCCCAAACCCTAGGAACGAATGAGCAGTCTGCTAAGGGAGGAAGGGGGGAGCCTCTCCAAAACGTAGTCTTGTAATTAGACAGAACTCACGACGCCCAAAATGCAATCGAGAGCCGAAGAAATCAAAATGCATCTCCTCCGGCTCAGCGTTGGCGTCCTCGACCTCCAACTGTAGAAACATGTGTACTAGCGTAGGGTCGCCAGCAGAGTAAGACACATCCATCCATGGCCCGAACGGTGTCCCTCTAAAGATGGCCTCCAGGGTATCCGCGCGATCACCTAATCCCCTAAAGCGCCCTCCTAACTCCTCGATGTAGGCAACTTTGCACTTTAGCGTCAAGTCGATGTTAAAGAAATCCATCTACATAGTCATTCACAGATGTTATAGTTAGTGTTATATATAGATGCTTTAGCTTGTTTGGTTTATTGTGTTGATAATTATTCGTTTGTTTTAGTTTTTGAAAAGAAACCACTCAATCTATTGGACTTCCAGGTAGTAGAGTAATCACAAGGATTGCTTAAATCCCGACATACCTTAGGGCTATTTACACCTATAACAACCCAACATCTTTAATCAAGCAACAACGTATAAATAAAGCGTTCCCAAAATCGGATCCCAAAATTTCTTACATAAGTCTCAAAATTTAGGTTGGCGGAAACAACCTATTACACAACTGAGAATGAACTAAACTATCGCAATAGTGTCTCTATCTCTATCGCACTTCCTTGCTACCAGCTCAGCTCACTTGCCCGAGCCTTTCATTACCTGCTTACCTGAAAAGGTTTAGTTTGGAAAAAAAAATGCGAGGGTTAGACCATGAGGTCTAGTGAGTCCCTCCTGACAGTTATCAAAATCGTTTTAAAACTTTTCAAAACTTTCATGTAAACTTCCAATAATAAACTTTCACATAACTGAACATCAAAATCTTTCGTATAAACTTCCACTTACTTTTCGTAAACTTTCACATAAAAGCTTTCACGGAATTAGATCCGCCCCTCGTAGTCTGACACCCTGAAACCACCCTAAGGTGACAACGAGTCAGTCTCATGCTGCCTTATATTGGGGCCACTTCCCCTGGCATAAAGGGCCTACTCTCTCGCACGAGTACTGGCGGGTCTACTCTCCCGTCTTGGCCAGTTTACGTCTAACATAATGCATGCATTCACGGAATAGGTCCGTCCCATAAATTAAACACGGAATATGTCTGTCCCATAATTCATTTACAAATCTCATTTAAAACTGTAAACAACTTTAATGCAGTCAAAAGCATAAAAATAAAACATGGCATTTCTCATCATGTACTCGCTTTCGAAAACACGTAAAAGGTCACGTATTTTAGTTAGAAAACTCACCTGGAGCGCGTTAATATCTTCTTGATCAAAACCTCTTACTTTTTCTCCCGACGTTAGATAGAACACCTAAGATGTAGGAGACGTAACTCATAAATCTAGCAATTTAACATTTAACTTTCTCTCCATCTTAAATCCTAATTCCTTTTCTTTCTTATTACTTAAATCCATATACAATTCTATATTTAAATCTTTATTAAAATCTATAATAAAATTCTATGTTGAAATCTATATATGGATTCCTCCATCAAAAACCTCACGACCCAAAACTAAAGAAAGCCACAATTAAATGTTAAGGCACATGGCCCAAGAACATTTAATGTCCACCAGTTTCTTCTTTGCCAAACATACCGGGACTATAATTAGAGATGGTACCGGGACTCCACATGGACTAATACCGAGACTTCAAGTTTTTTACCGGTATTTTCAAAATACCGGGACTCAATCCAACTACCGGGGCTTCAACAAATAAAATACCTACCGGGACCTGCCTTTAAACCACGTATCGGGACTTGCCATTCAACATTACCGGGACTCCAATACCGGGAGTCGACCACACCGGGACTCCACCCTACCGGGAGTCGAACACACCGGGAGTCGAGTTTCTGCTCGGTCTCGGCTACTACGTTAATTCTAGATTTCAATACTTAATCGAAGGAACATACCAAGCGAATGATGGTAGAGGTTTTTATTGCAAACCTAACCATCGAAATCAATTTCTTAAACTCAGAACTCCTTGATTCTAAAATTACCAAACGCAGCGATTAACCCATTTACTTTCACATACAGGACTTCAATCCCATTCTTAGATACAAAGAACAGAACTAAGGAGAAGATGGTTCAGATTAAATACCTGGACCTCGATTGCAAGAATTTCTCCTCCCTAACTCTTCAATCCGTATGAAATTGCCACTCTCCTTCTCTGCACTTTCTCAGCCGCTACACACCGAAATGATTGGGCTCCTAGGGTTTTGTGTCTTTAAATACTCTTTCCCCTTATTACCAACTGGTCCCTCCATTTCCACAAAAAATAAAAATTAACACGTAACCTAAAAGACCTTTCAGAAAAAGTCTCGGTCATTACAACACTCCCCCCCCCCAAAAGAATTCCGTCCCCGGAATTCCATTTTCGAAAAGGCGAGGGTACCTGCTCCCCATATCTGACTCCACTTCCCATGTTGCTTCCCGTTCCTTGTGATACCTCCACTGAACTTTCACCAAACGATCTTCCTTATTCCTCGTCTTTCGTACCTTACTGTCTACGATCTCTATTGGCTCTTCCTCATACGCCAATTTCTCATCGATACTTACATCTTCTAACGAAATGGCCATATCAGCTTCGACCAGGCACTTCTTCAAGTTCGACACATGAAAACATCGGACGAACACTCTTTAACTCCTCCAACCAGTCTTACTTGTATGCCGCTGCTCTAACTCGCTTACTAATGACAAGAGTCAACTTCTTATCGTCTGCATTTCTTGCAAGGTCGCCATCCTCTCACTTTCCACATCGGCTCTCCACAAAAGAGACGTGTAACACACTAAAATTTCTTCCCAAAATCCCATCGAGTACCTCAAGATCGCGCACCATCTATTCCCTTTCATAACTTCGACGGGTCCACAGACTCAGACCATCTTACTTTTCTCTCAAACTTCAAGGCTCAAAAACCTTATGTTCTTCAATCCCACCGGTTCAAATCCACTCGGTCACCCCGAACCGTTCTGATGAAAAACATAACCGCATACCATACATTGGGACCGTCCTTGGCGAGTCACCACTTTGCTATGTCGTGCCATATTGCACTATTTACTTGCAACCTCTCCGAATACTATACTCACTTAAATACCACTAAAAGAATCCAAGGCCACCTACGCCTCCATGTGCTCGCTTCCGATCCCACGTCGGAACTCACGGTTATTTAACACGTCTACCTACGGCCTCTCATACTCCTTTACTTCCTTAAGAAAGAACTTGGAGAAAGTTCTCCGCCACTACAACGAGACTCTAAACCATGAACTATCACTCTCCTGACTACTTGGCACAAGGCCACCCTTGCACCCCTCGACGAACTCACACCTAAGAGTTCTCTCTTCGGGTTACATGAAATTTTAGATCACTCCTTCCTAACGATACACGTCTAAGCAGGTCATATTCTTTTCCCGAAATTCATCGGCTACCGCTCGACAACAAAATCGTACGTTCTCACCACCTCATCATTTCACACTTAACGTGACTAGAAACGAAAAAAAAACTTCCATGATTCCTCATTGAAGCATTCACCTATCCGAATCGAACTTATCCTGCAACACATCAGCTCTCCACTTCTTACCATACGCGTCTAGTCATATAACACAACTTCGGTTATCCTCACAAAACTATTCTCAATAGCTTATCACCGCACGACTAGTTCGAATTACCATCACAACATCACTAACTCAAACTCATTCGACTACCTTTTCCACTTCTTCCGCACTTAACATACACGAATCCCTTCTTCAATACTCTTTCTAGAAGTTCGCACACTTATCGATGGCAATCTGCACACACTACTCCACCTCTCGGTGTTACTGTCAAGCTTACTACTTCTAACCCTCTCCTTTATTCTGACGTACTATCTTCACCTCTCCACAGTGACGTGAAGCACCGTCTCTTAAGCATTACTTGCCTCTCTCTTCTGCCCCTTTTACTTGCTGAAACATTCCCTCGATACTATACAAAATCAAACAGTTGCATCAAATTCTAACTTACGGCGCTCAATCAAGCCATCCCGAAAAGACACCTGCGATCGAAGTCATTACACATCCTTCGATCTCTCACTGGTACCTCCTCGAATAACTCCTCCATACATAAGAAACAATTCACTTCCCTCAAATATTTCGCATCTACTACACCACATCTTCGACTACCCCATACATCGTCTTCCTTAAGTCTTCCAAAGATTTCGACAACATGCTTACTTAGCAGCTCTCGCCATAAAAAAAAAAAAAAACACTTGGTTTCTCATTTGGGTAATCACTCTCTTCTATTCCAACATTCTATTTTGACACAAGCCAAATCACAACGCCAAATTTACAATTCACGTGCTCTAACAATTTGATTAACCAATTGCACACCTCATCTGGAACCCTCAAAAAGCTCCTATCTGATGCTTCCTCTTCCTAACGCCACACTATTATGACCATACATTCTCCACTCATAACACCTCGAAGCAGACCAGGTCTCCCATGGTCATTCGTGCACAACTCAAACTTATTCTCATGATCTCCTGCATCAATAACCGAGTCTATCGTGCTACCTTGACTCTCCGCAACTCTAGTTGAACCACAACCCATGAATTTCTGATCAACTCTAACGCGCACCCGTTTCTTGCTAGCTCTTTGCGATCTCAAACCATCGCATCGACAGGGCACAATCCCTCACCGATAGACATAATCTATACACTTACTTTGTTCGTGCTAAATACCTCATAGTTCTACGTACTCCTCCATACTTCGTAAATAGTGTTGGTGCAAGTGTACCCAGCTTTAAATATTGTGATATATTTTTGGTACACATAAAATCACATCTCCATATTTATTTTGATGATTACAAAACACACCGCATTATTTTGTTATCTAATATTTTTATCTGAGTGTGCAGATTTTTAAATGATCTCGATAAATTTTTATCTGAAGTATCCAAGTCTGAAGAGTTTCGTCATTTTATTTTAAAATGATAAACACCCTAAAATATTTTATCACTTGGATATTTCGTATCTATATAAATATATTTGAATCAAATATATATATAATATATATATTTCTATTTATTAAATATATATATAAATTCCTGATATATATATATATGTTATTAAAATCTCATGCCTTTTACTGTTGCAAGAAGTGTGATCAGCCGAACCACCCTGCGTTGCCATGCTCTCATTGGACAATATTTTAGGCGGTATACCGCCAAGGTCCACGCGGTATACCGCGTCACTATTCACCCGTCAGTTCTTCTGCATATGAAGCTTCCCATGTCAGAACTTTTTTTCAGGCGGTATACCGCCATGTGCAACGCGGTATACCGCGGGTACACAATTCCGTTTGTTTTTGCAGGGTTGACCTTCTCCTTGCAGTGTCCTTTTTCTGACGCAGGTATACCGCGATGGTTTGGCGGTATACCGCGAAATCCTCAAGACTGTTGATCATCCAGTATAAATACATGCATCCAGCATCTTTCAAGTCCACACCAACTTCAGCAATAAATTCTCCCTCAGCATTTGATTATTATTCTGCTGCTTTCTTACTCACACTAAATCACTTAAACTGATAAAATTAATTTTTGAGCAAGAAATCTTGAGTTGATAGCAGATTAAAATCTCTCGATTAGTTGAATCAGCAACACAACTCAAGTGATCAAACTCTCTAAAAATATCCAAGTGATAAACCTTATTCAAGAGTGATTATTCATATTAAAATTTATACCCTCTTGTAAGTGTTTGAATTAGAGTGAGTGATCCACATTAATCTCTCAAAGAAGAGTGTTTCGCGTTTGTTGTATTAAGGTTTGTGTTTCTACCGTAAAGAACACGTTTCGTATTGGATCTCCGAGAAGTGTTATTTTCTCGAGGTGGACTAGCCAACTTTGTGTTTGGTGAACCACTTTAAAAATATCGTTGTCAAGTATTCTCTTTCCCTTATCTATTTACATTTCCGCTGTGCATTTAAATTATATCTGTTTATATAATTGTTGTATATTTACTTGTTTATACTCTGCTTTATTTTTACTGAATTGTTTGTACTGTATTTATTTGTTCAAAGATTTTTTGAAAGAAAAAGATTTTAAATACAACCTTACCCCCCCCCTTAGGTTGTCCAACATTTGGTATCAGAGCGGGTCTTTCAAAAATATTCTGCATAATTTTCTCTTATTCTTCTAAATGGCTCAACAAACTAATATCGTGTTTTCAAAACCTCCTTTGATAGATACTGAAAAGTTTGGCATTTGGGCCGAGCTATTTGAATGTCACGTGCGTGGCAAAAATCAAAAGATTTGGAATATTATAGAAAAAGGGAATTTTAAACCCACCATTGTGAAAGATGATGTTTATATTGATAAACCTATAGATGACTGGACTACTTCTGATGAAGCTCATTTTTGTTTAAACTTTGAAGCTAAGAATATATTATATGCTGCTTTAACAACTGATGAGATTGAAAGAGTATATACATATAAAACTGCAAATCAAATATGGGAAAGTTTAAATAATACTCATCGTGGAAACACGGAGGTTAAATCTAGTAAAGTAAATATTTTAGTTCACGATTATGAACTATTCGAAATGAAACAAGATGAGTCAATTGACTCAATGTTTAAAAGATTTAACCTTATTGTGACTACTTTGAAAGGTTTGGATCGCACTTATCCTAACGAGGACTATATAAGGAAAATCCTACGAGCCCTTCCTTCGGAGTGGATGCAAAAGATAACATCCTTAGAAGACTCCCGTGACCTTTCCATAATGAAGATAGATGACTTGATCGGTAATCTTAAAGTGCATGAAATTGCACTTAAAAGAAACAAAGATCGGGAGCAAGTTAAAAAGAAATCAATCGCTCTCAATGTCTCAACACCAAAAGATGAGAAGAAAAAGGAGAAAGCTAGCTCCTCGAAAGATCCATCCGAAACTCTCGATGAAGTCGCCATGTTGGTAAGAAACTTTTCCAAATTTCTTAATAATAATAATAAATTTTCTAACAATGGCAGATTTCAAAGAAACGGTAACTACCGTCGTGGTGGTGAAAATCGAAGTCGTAAGTTCCATAAACGAGACGAAAAAGTTAAGAAAAATGGCGACTCGAGTGAAGACGATAAAGCTAAGCCAAAGAGAGGCTTTTGCTACTCATGTGGTGACAAAGACCACTACGCCAATGAATGTCCGAAAAAGAACAAGTTCCAAAAGAAGAAGGAGAAAGCCTTCATTGGAGGCGCGTGGAGCGAGAGTGAAGAAGAAGATGACTATCAAGCCATTTGTCTTATGGCCGAAAGCGACGACGAGGTAAAATCTTCTTACTCGGATTACGATAGTGATTATGAAAGTGATAATGAAAATAATCTTGAAGAATTATATGAATCTTTTCATAAAATGGCCGCTCTTGCAAATCGTTACCAAGATGAGAATGCTATGTTAAAAGAAACTGTAAATACATGTAAAAAGGAAATAAAAAATGTTAAACAAAAATCTGAAAATGATATGGATATAATTGCTAAATTAGAAACTAAATTAGGAGAAAAAGATTTTTGTAAATCTTGTGATGTTTTAAATAAAGAAATTGCATGCTTGAATAAAAAATCACATGAAAATATTATTTGTACAAAATGTGATATTCTTGATAATGAGATTACATGTTTAAAGGCTAAATGTGCTTCATATGAAAAAGATAACATGCTAGCTAAAGCCTTTGAAAGTAGCAATGAGAAAGTTCTTAACATGCTTAATATGCCTAACCGTATAAAATGTAGAAAAGGCATTGGTTCCAATACTTGTGTTGATAAATGTTCATGTATACCCATCAAAAGATTCTATGAATCACCTAAAGTAAATACAAGAAATCAATATGTGCAAAAACCTCCGTATGTGCGTAAAATAAATAATGTAAATTATAATACGAGAAAACCGTATGCTCGCATGTACCATGATAAATATTCTAAACCTAATAATAATGCGAATGTAAATACTTGTTTTTATGTGTATGATAAATATAATCGCAAAATTAAAATGGTAAATAAATGGATTCCAAAAGGAATGTTTAGTAATGATAATCCCGGTGGTATGCGTTTATGGTTTTAAATGTGTTATGTATATGTGTTATATATTATATATAAGTAAAACTTTGTTATTTATACTTTTTATACTATTCATATATATATATACCTACGTACTGCACATATATATATACATTTTATTTAATTCTTTTAATTCTTATATATATATATTATGTTTGTGTAATGTATTATATATATATATATATTGTTTGACTTTATATATATGCATATTGGTTGACATTGAAACTAATTGTCAAGGACCCACAAGAAATGGGGACCATAAAAGTTACATCTTCATTATTGTAGATTGACCTTGATATGGACTGGATACTCGATAGTGGTTGCACACGTCACATGACAGGAAACAATAATCTCTTTTCTTCATATAAGTCATGTGATGGTGGACAGGTAATTTTTGGAGGAAACTCCAAAGGAAATATAATTGGTAGAGGTACAGTTTCTTGCAATAATGTTCAATTTCTTAATGTTAATCATGTTGATAATTTACATTTTAATTTGTTAAGTGTTCGCCAATTGTGTAAAAATAATACAACTGTTGTCTTCGAAGAAGATTCTTGTAAAATCATAAAAAATGGCAAAGTTCTTTTAAATGGCTTTGTAAAAGGAAATTTATATATTTGTAAAACTGTTGTATCTGATAATGTATGCTTATCTTCTATTAATGATGTTTCTACTTTATGGCATAGGCGTTTAGGTCACGCTAATCTAAGATTAATGCAAAACTTAAAAAATAAGGAGCTTGTGAGTGACCTGCCAAAATTAAAGTTTGATAATCATTTTTGTGATGCTTGTCGTGTCGGCAAACAACATCACGTTTCTCATAAATCAAAAAATGTTATTTCTACTCAAAGAGTTTTAGAACTTTTACATATGGATCTTTTTGGCCCGATGGCTATTCAAAGTTTTGGAGGAAACTTTTATACTTTGGTTATTGTGGATGATTATTCCCGTTATACTTGGACTTTATTTTTGAGACATAAAAATGAGGCTTTTGAAAAGTTTAAAATTTTGGGAAAACGAATTCAAAACCAACAAGGTTGTACGATTGTTTCCATACGTACGGACCATGGACGAGAATTCGATAATGATGTACAATTTGGTGCCTTTTGTGATAAACATGGTATAACTCATAACTTTTCGGCTCCTCGAACTCCTCAATCTAACGGGGTTGTTGAAAGGAAGAATCGAACGTTGCAAGAAATGAGTAGAACTATGCTAAACGAACATCAAGTTCCCCAAAAGTTTTGGTGTGATGCCGTTGCTACCGCGACCTATGTGCTTAACCGTGTCCTAATTAGAGGTATCCTAAATAAGACACCCTATGAACTTTACCGAGGTAGAAAACCTTCCCTAGCTCACCTAAAAGTTTTTGGTTGTAAATGTTTCATTTTAAACACCAAATCCTACCTAACCAAATTTGACCCCAAAGCCTATGAGGGAGTTTTCCTAGGTTATTCTTGGAATAGCAAAGCCTATAGAATCCTAAATAAGGAGACCATGGTAGTAGAAGAATCCTTAAATGTTAGCTTTGACGAGAGTCCTCCCAAACCGAGTGCACCCTTAGCAAATGACAATGTTTGTGAAGGAGATGTCTTAGCCCAACGACTTAGTACCTTGGATTTAGGTACCCAACCTTCCACAAATAATATTAAATCTAGTGATGCCCCTTCGTGCTTTATTCCACAAGGTATAGATGATCCTAACCTTAGAACCGCTCGAGGCCATCCCGTAGATCAAATTATAGGTGACCTAAACCAAAGGACAACTAGATCACAAATCCATACCCATTGTGCTTTCCATGCCTTTATCTCAACCATAGAACCTAAAACCATAGATGAAGCTTTAGGTGATGAGGATTGGATATTGGCCATGCAAGAAGAGTTAAACCAATTTACTAGGAATGATGTGTGGGACTTAGTACCCAGCCCTAGTAGTCAAACCATTATTGGCACAAGATGGGTCTTCCGAAATAAGGTAGACGAGAACGGTGGAGTCACACGAAACAAGGCACGTTTAGTTGCCAAGGGGTACAGTCAACAAGAAGGTATAGATTATGACGAAACCTTTGCACCGGTTGCAAGGTTGGAGTCTATTCGAATGCTTCTCGCTTTTGCAAATGCTAAAGATTTTAAGTTATTTCAAATGGATGTTAAAAGTGCTTTCTTAAATGGTATTATAAATGAGGAGGTATACGTTTCTCAACCTCCCGGTTTTGAAAGTTTTGAAAACCCGACACATGTTTATAAATTAAAAAAGGCGCTTTATGGTTTAAAGCAGGCTCCGCGTGCGTGGTATGATAGATTAAAAACCTTTTTAATTGTTAGTGGTTATATTATGGGTAAAATTGATAATACTTTATTTGTGAAATATGTTCAAAATGATATTGTGGTTGTGCAAGTATATGTTGATGATATTATTTTTGGTTCCACTAATGAAAAACTGTGTAATGAATTTTCTGCGAAAATGACAAGCGAGTTTGAAATGAGCATGATGGGAGAGTTAAAATACTTCTTAGGATTGCAAATAAAACAATGTGAAACTGGTACTTTTATTAGTCAATCTAAATATTGTAAAGATATGTTGAAAAAGTTTAACTTTGAAAATGTCAAACCCGTTGAAACTCCAATGACCACAAATTTGCAATTATCTCGTGACGAGGAGGGAAACGATTTTAATGAAAAGATTTATCGTGGTATGATTGGTAGTTTATTATATTTAACTGCTAGTAGACCTGATATTATGTTTAGTGTATGTTTATGTGCTCGTTTTCAATCTTCACCTAAACAATCTCACTATGAAGCTGTCAAGCGTATTTTTCGATATTTACGAGGTACTACTAATCTTGGCTTATGGTACGCAAAGAAACCCGAGTTAGAAGTAACGTGTTTTGCCGATTCCGATCTTGGTGGATCTATTGTTGACCGAAAAAGTACTAGTGGGGTATGTGCCTTTATAGGTCTCTCACTTGTATCTTGGTTCTCTAAGAAACAACAATCCGTAGCTTTGTCTACCACCGAAGCGGAATATGTAGCCGCCGCAAGAGCATGTGCTCAAGTCCTATGGATGAAACACACACTTACCGATTTTGAGGTACACCTAACCAAAATTCCAATTATGTGTGATAACTCAAGTGCCATAAACTTAAGTAAAAATCCCGTTTTACACTCTCGTACCAAACATATTGAATTGAGACATCACTTTTTACGAGATAATGTTCAAAAAGGCAAAATCGTGCTTGAAAAGGTTGATTCGGAAGATAATTTGGCCGATATTTTCACAAAAGCTCTTAACAAAAAAGCGTTCTTTAAATTAAGACTTGGTTTAGGCATGCTTGAGTATAACCCTTGATAAATACTAACTCTCAAATATTTCATATTTTGAGGGGGAGCATCTTTCGAGGGGGAGCATAAGCGACTTTCTTAAACCCTTTTTGCTTCGACAAAAGGGGGAGAGAAACCGAGTATGCTCTCATGTTTAGCGTTGTGTTTGTCATCATCAAAAAGGGGGAGATTGTTGGTGCAAGTGTACCCAGCTTTAAATATTGTGATATATTTTTGGTACACATAAAATCACATCTCCATATTTATTTTGATGATTACAAAACACACCGCATTATTTTGTTATCTAATATTTTTATCTGAGTGTGCAGATTTTTAAATGATCTCGATAAATTTTTATCTGAAGTATCCAAGTCTGAAGAGTTTCGTCATTTTATTTTAAAATGATAAACACCCTAAAATATTTTATCACTTGGATATTTCGTATCTATATAAATATATTTGAATCAAATATATATATAATATATATATTTCTATTTATTAAATATATATATAAATTCCTGATATATATATATATATGTTATTAAAATCTCATGCCTTTTACTGTTGCAAGAAGTGTGATCAGCCGAACCACCCTGCGTTGCCATGCTCTCATTGGACAATATTTTAGGCGGTATACCGCCAAGGTCCACGCGGTATACCGCGTCACTATTCACCCGTCAGTTCTTCTGCATATGAAGCTTCCCATGTCAGAACTTTTTTTCAGGCGGTATACCGCCATGTGCAACGCGGTATACCGCGGGTACACAATTCCGTTTGTTTTTGCAGGGTTGACCTTCTCCTTGCAGTGTCCTTTTTCTGACGCAGGTATACCGCGATGGTTTGGCGGTATACCGCGAAATCCTCAAGACTGTTGATCATCCAGTATAAATACATGCATCCAGCAGCTTTCAAGTCCACACCAACTTCAGCAATAAATTCTCCCTCAGCATTTGATTATTATTCTGCTGCTTTCTTACTCACACTAAATCACTTAAACTGATAAAATTAATTTTTGAGCAAGAAATCTTGAGTTGATAGCAGATTAAAATCTCTCGATTAGTTGAATCAGCAACACAACTCAAGTGATCAAACTCTCTAAAAATATCCAAGTGATAAACCTTATTCAAGAGTGATTATTCATATTAAAATTTATACCCTCTTGTAAGTGTTTGAATTAGAGTGAGTGATCCACATTAATCTCTCAAAGAAGAGTGTTTCGCGTTTGTTGTATTAAGGTTTGTGTTTCTACCGTAAAGAACACGTTTCGTATTGGATCTCCGAGAAGTGTTATTTTCTCGAGGTGGACTAGCCAACTTTGTGTTTGGTGAACCACTTTAAAAATATCGTTGTCAAGTATTCTCTTTCCCTTATCTATTTACATTTCCGCTGTGCATTTAAATTATATCTGTTTATATAATTGTTGTATATTTACTTGTTTATACTCTGCTTTATTTTTACTGAATTGTTTGTACTGTATTTATTTGTTCAAAGATTTTTTGAAAGAAAAAGATTTTAAATACAACCTTACCCCCCCCTTAGGTTGTCCAACAAATAGAACGCTTAATCAAAATGAAAACTTCTCATCCCCATAACATCACTACAAGGTGTTCTATCAACTTTCAACCTTCTGGTTCACGTCTTCGGCCTCGACCATCTTACACAGCTATTGACTTTTACAACAACAGCCAACCTGTAGCTACTTCCTTTACTTATTCTTAACCATGGGTTCCCTCACGAGACCTAATCCCATCAACACATCATAGTCACTTCATAATACGTCTCCCTCTTTTCTGAAACTTACTCACGTAACATCAATATTACAATCTCATCACAAAACTCATACTCACCATCGTGGACATTTCGCCTCTACCTCTCAACGCTACTTATGACAAGTTGCTAATACCAACACCTTGATGACTCCTCGTATTTCCTCCGGACGCAACCGTCCTTCGACAATTGTATTTCCAGTCACCGACCAAGGGTACAGACCCTCATACCACCGACATCAAAATCCACTTCCGACTCTTTCCCTGTTCGCCTCTCTTCTAGAGCACCAAAAACCAAAATTACCACATTCTTATCTGCTTTGTCCATCATCTCTCCACTCTAGAAATTATTCTTTAGTTTAATAATTGGCATTCTTAAAAGTTTAGGACCTAATTGGCATTCTTAAAAGTTTAGGGACCTAAATTGTCATTCTTAAAAGTTTAGGGACCTAAGTTGTCATTCTTAAAACCGTAGGGACCTAAGATGTCATTCTTAAAAGTTTAGGGACCTAATTGGCATTCTTAAAAGTTTAGGGACCTAAATTGTCATTTTTAAAAGTTTAGGGACCTAAGTTGTCATTCTTAAAACCATAGGGACCTAAGTTGTCATTCTTAACATTTTTTTATAAAAAAACACATTCTTAACAATTTTTTTATAAAAACACTCTTAACAATTTTTTTATAAAAAAACACCTTCTTAACATTTTTTTAAAAACACACTTTTAACAATTTTTTTATAAAAACACACCCTTAACAATTTTTTATAAAAAAACACATTCTTAACATTTTTTTTAAAACACACTCTTTAGAATTATTTTTATAAAAACACTCTTAACAATTTTTTTATAAAAACACACCCTTAACAATTTTTTTTATAAAAAAACACATTCTTGACATTTTTTATAAAAACACACTTTTAAGAATTATTTTTATAAAAACCGTAGGGACCTAAGTTGTCATTCTTAACATTTTTTTATAAAAAAACACATTCTTAACAATTTTTTTATAAAAACACACTCTTAACAAAAAAAAATTATAAAAAAACACCTTCTTAACATTATTTTTAAAAAACACACTCTTAACAATTTTTTATATAAAAAAACACCTTCTTAACATTTTTTTATAAAAACACACTCTTTAGAATTATTTTTATAAAAACAATCTCTTAACAATTTGTTTATAAAAAACATTCTTAACAATGTTTTTTTATAAAAAAACAGATAGGATTTGGCTCACAAGGATTTTTAGTGCGGCGATAGAGAAGAGAAAGAGATAGGGTTTGGCTCACAAAGATTGTAAATAATTAATAATTCGTATTAACATCCATCGTATAATTAAAATTAGTTATTAATTTTTAATTAGTTTTAATTAGTATAAGTTAATGTTTGTATATAGTTAACATATAATAACTAATATTTGTTTATAAATAATAATATCAATTAATAATTAATACTAGTTAGAGTTATAAATTTAGGGGTGAGCAAAACCCGCCCAACCCGAACTTCCCGACCCGACTTTGAGTATTGGACCAAATTCACCAACCTGAGATATCCGAAACCCGAAGTCCGATCCCCGATTTATTATACGGATATGTAGGATCGGGTTGGTTTTGGGTTTTACCCACCCGACCCGTCCGAATATCCGAATACTTAAAAAAAAAATTACAAAAAATATAATACTCTCTAATTTCTATTTGTAAACCTAAAATCGTAAATCGAATTCAGACGAGACGAGTGTTGGGATTTGCTTAACCATCTCATCGCCTTCACTGGATCTTTATCTCCTGAGTAAGTTGGAGGCCTACAGTTTAAGAACATCTTGTAATCACACCTTCTTGACACTGGTATGACCGTAGGTGTAATGGGCATTTCGTCTTCCAAACCAGGATCTGGTGTTTCAGTATGACGAGCTTGGTCGAACATAGCCTGGATATTTGCTTGAAGTCTTCCCATCTCCGCCATCAAATCGTCTCTTGTAATAAACTCCGTACCTCGCCCCTGAACTCTACCTCCAGTTCTGCCCCTACCTCTTTCTCTTCCTCTTCCCCTTGTCCCGACTGTTGGATTCGTTCTATTAGGATTTCTTCCCCCCTCTCTAGTCGTATTTCTAGTACCGCTTGCCATTCTGTAGATTCAGACAAGATTAATATACACATAAGCACATACCCCATATAATAAGGTATCCCAGTCCAAACATGCACCTGTAAGATCACAATTACACTGGCCAGGTGTAATATGAAATTACCTTACATGATGTTCCTTCTACCTTTTATACTTAGCATCCCAAGGTTCTAATATATCAAGGACATCCTACTTCACATGCAGTTTAAGTCTAGGTACGGGTACAAATACCTAAATCCCTTAAACTAGGGCTCTGATACCATTTGTAACAACCCAGATCCCATAACATACATCATATAACATAACATGCATACATATCATTGATTTACAACAAAAGTTACATAACAAACCAAGTACGGTCTCTTCGGTCTCATAAATTACAAAATATATATATATATATAAAAGCTTCCTAATCAACATCCATCAAAAGCTTCCTACACTTCATCCTCTCCTGCCGATCCTTAACCTGGAAAACATAATTTTGAAAACAAAATGAGGGTTAGACCAAACGGGTCTAGTGAGTTAATCCCGGTCCTTTCCAAAATCATTATAAAACCTTTTATGTAAATCCTTTGTATCAAAATAGTTTAGATAAACCTTTGGTAATCCTTTCGTAAAATATAAACATACCACACGTATTTAAATACCAATCCAGACTCGTGCATCGTGTACATCTCATTCACCTTATTCCTCCACAAATGGCCATATTAGTTGGTAGCAAGCTAACTAATAAATCAACAACCGGTCCGCTCACCGGAACCCGGCTACCCGTCGGTCCGCACACCGGAACCCGACTACTCACCGGTCCGCTCACCGGAACCCGGCAACAAGTGCACTCGTGTAGTGCAAAGCTTATATAAATACAATATATATCTCATTACATCATATTGTCCTTTATATACACATAATCATATTCCTACCACATAATCATCTCATATATATATATACACACATATATATATATATATGTATCCCAGTTCAAAAACGTTTTAAAGCAAAAATCACCTTGAATGCTTAAAAATACGCTTCCAAGCCTTTCTCCGAGCTATCCGATCCTTTATCCAAAATTCTCAGAATCTGAAACCATTTACATACAAATATCTCCTTACCGACTTATGTATAAGACTCACTAGCAGGTTATGGACTCTAGATACATCTACATAACTCTTATCCTCAAAATTACCCAAACAGCCAAGTTATCCGGAAACCTCAAAGTATCCGGACAACTTTCCGGACAACACAAAGAATCCGGACAACTTTACTTTTCCGGACACCACAACCATCCGGACGACATCCGGATACCAAAGTAACCCGGACACTATCCGGTATCTCATTTCATCCGGAAAACATAAGAAAAGAGGAACTTACCCGGATAAAACCCTGTCCGGACACCTTCAGAAAGTCATCCGGACACCATCAACAAAACTACCCGGACACCTTCTACTTTATCCGGACACCACTGTCGGTTTACCCATTTTCACCCAGAAATTGGCTGATTCATTACCAGATGTAATTCTAACTATTCTACTCCGATAGAAACATTCAGCTATCAATTATACACATAATATGTAAAGAAAACATACCTCAAACACTTCCAATGGATCAAATTTGAAGCCCTAACCTTTCCCCTTTCTTTTTCTTCTTCTTTTGCTCTCAACACACACACCTACAGATCTGGATATTTCTGTTTTTATGAAATATCTGAATATTGCAAGGGATAATATCTAACTCAAATTTACCCTTTAAACCTTACACTATCCACTAATGACTCAAAATACCCTTAACTCATAATTTATCCCAAATTTACCCTAATTATTAATTATAACGTTACATAAATTTAACAAAACTAACTTTTAACTAACGAACTTACCCGGGGTATTACATCATCTCCCCCTTAAAAGAATTCCGTCCCGGAATTCGGTTAAGCGAAAAGGTATGAATACTTATCACTACTACTTCGAACTCAATCAAAACCATAGAAACTAACTGAATAGCCACCCCACACCCACCTATATCTCTAACACAGATAAGTAACAAAAGCACGGAAATACCAATAACCATTTTGCACCGAAGTCAGATAACATCTTAGCACGTATAGAGTTTATAGAAATATACCTGTAACCTCATCAGGACTTTCTTCCACCTCTTGTTCCGTCATTTGAAAAACACGGCCCTTTGCTTTCGATACCTCAGGCCCTTGTTCCTCTCCAGGCCTAACACTCGTTGGTCTCCTCGTCGTACCACCCTGTTATACTTTCCATTGTGGACAGTCTGACTGAATATGATCAGGCGAATTGCAAACGAAACAGAATCGAGTTACCCAACAGTCTCTAACAATGTGACCAGTCTTTCCACATTTGTAACAACTTCGGGAATCCACATAACAGTTTCCTTGAAGAACACGATTGCATTTTGGGCATGGTCTTTCAACTGGTCTGAAAGGTGAATAACTATCAAACCTCGGGGATTCGTATTCTTCCGATTCGTATGTCATTTCTTCCAGTTTCCTTTTTCCAATACTCTTATCACCAACGTCTCTCCTATTATCTTGTTCTACATTTTCCGCTGCATTTACTGCGACTGAGAAGGTATCGGGTTCTTTTGCAGTCACTAGCTTTCTAATTTCTGCATTTAACCCAAAAATAAACCTTTCCATCTTTAGAGCCTCCGTGGCAACATAGTACTCTGCAAAGCGAGACTTCTCCAGAAAGAGAGCAGTGTAATCCCTAACCGATAAACTTCGTTGGTGTAGGTTCATGAACTCCTCTTCCAATTGTCTAACTGCTGCTTGAGAACAAAACTGTCCTTTAAATGCTGTTGTGAATTCGTCCCAAGTAAAAGTAGAGTATACATCCGACCTTGTGGAATCAATGTGAGCTTCCCACCAGTACAGAGCTTCTGCCTTCAACATCGCCGTTCCGTATAATACTCTGTCCTCATTCGCACACTTACTGGTCTTGAAGATGGCTTCTATTTATTTTAACCATCTCATCGCCTTCACTGGATCTTTATCTCCTGAGTAAGTTGGAGGCCTACAGTTTAAGAACATCTTGTAATCACACCTTCTTGACACTGGTATGACCGTAGGTGTAATGGGCATTTCGTCTTCCAAACCAGGATCTGGTGTTTCAGTATGACGAGCTTGGTCGAACATAGCCTGGATATTTGCTTGAAGTCTTCCCATCTCCGCCATCAAATCGTCTCTTGTAATAAACTTCGTACCTCGCCCCTGAACTCTACCTCCAGTTTGCCCCTACCTCTTTCTCTTCCTCTTCCCCTTGTCCCGACTGTTGGATTCGTTCTATTAGTATTTCTTCCTCCCTCTCTAGTCGTATTTCTAGTACCGCTTGCCATTCTGTAGATTCAGACAAGATTAATATACACATAAGCACATACCCCATATAATAAGGTATCCCAGTCCAAACATGCACCTGTAAGATCACAATTACACTGGCCAGGTGTAATATGAAATTACCTTACATGATGTTCCTTCTACCTTTTATACTTAGCATCCCAAGGTTCTAATATATCAAGGACATCCTACTTCACATGCAGTTTAAGTCTAGGTACGGGTACAAATACCTAAATCCCTTAAACTAGGGCTCTGATACCATTTGTAACAACCCAGATCCCATAACATACATCATATAACATAACATGCATACATATCATTGATTTACAACAAAAGTTACATAACAAACCAAGTACGGTCTCTTCGGTCTCATAAATTACAAAATATATATATAAAAGCTTCCTAATCAACATCCATCAAAAGCTTCCTACACTTCATCCTCTCCTGCCGATCCTTAACCTGGAAAACATAATTTTTGAAAACAAAATGAGGGTTAGACCAAACGGGTCTAGTGAGTTAATCCCGATCCTTTCCAAAATCATTATAAAACCTTTTATGTAAATCCTTTGTATCAAAATAGTTTAGATAAACCTTTGGTAATCCTTTCGTAAAATATAAACATACCACACGTATTTAAATACCAATCCAGACTCGTGCATCGTGTACATCTCATTCACCTTATTCCTCCACAAATGGCCATATTAGTTGGTAGCAAGCCAACTAATAAATCAACAACCGGTCCGCTCACCGGAACCCGGCTACCCGTCGGTCCGCACACCGGAACCCGACTACTCACCGGTCCACTCACCGGAACCCGGCAACAAGTGCACTCGTGTAGTGCAAAGCTTATATAAATACAATATATATCTCATTACATCATATTGTCATTTATATACACATAATCATATTCCTACCACATAATCATCTCATATATATATACACATATATATGTATCCCAGTTCAAAAACGTTTTAAAGCAAAACTCACCTTGAATGCTTAAAAATACGCTTCCAAGCCTTTCTCCAAGCTATCCGATCCTTTATCCAAAATTCTCAGTGTCTGAAACCATTTACATACAAATATCTCCTTACCGACTTATGTATAAGACTTACTAGCAGGTTATGGACTCTAGATACATCTACATAACTCTTATCCTCAAAATTACCCAAACAGCCAAGTTATCCGGAAACCTCAAAGTATCCGGACAACTTTCCGGACAACACAAAGAATCCGGACAACTTGACTTTTCCGGACACCACAACCATCCGGACGACATCCGGATACCAAAGTAACCCGGACACTATCCGATATCTCATTTCATCCGGAAAACATAAGAAAAGAGGAACTTACCCGGATAAAACCCTGTCCGGACACCTTCAGAAAGTCATCCGGACACCATCAATAAAACTACCCGGACACCTTCTACTTTATCCGGACACCACTGTCGGTTTACCCATTTTTCACCCAGAAATTGGCTGATTCATTACCAGATGTAATTATAACTATTCTACTCCGATAGAAACATTCAGCTATCAATTATACACATAATATGTAAAGAAAACATACCTCAAACACTTCCAATGGATCAAATTTGAAGCCCTAACCTTTCCCCTTTCTTTTTCTTCTTCTTTTGCTCTCAACACACACACCTATAGATCTGGATATTTCTGTTTTTATGAAATATCTGAATATTGCAAGGGATAATATCTAACTCAAATTTACCCTTTAAACCTTAAACTATCCACTAATGACTCAAAATACCCTTAACTCATAATTTATCCCAAATTCACCCTAATTATTAATTATAACGTTACATAAATTTAACAAAACTAACTTTTAACTAACGAACTTACCCGGGGTATTACAATTTCGGATATATATATACATATCAATAATTCAGTATTTCCATTTGATTCTATATTGTGTGTTACGAATCTCAATTCGTGTATCTAAGTTCTAACAATCTTAGACAGAAAGTTCGTTGACAATGGAAAACTCTTCCTTGTTGAAATCGAATGTGGAGAAACCCGAAAAATTTAAGGGTTCCGATTTTAGAAGATGGCAACAAAAGATGCTCTTCTACTTGACGACTTTGAAAGTGTCGAACGTGCTTACCGATCAAGCACCGACACCGCCGGTTGGAGAGGGAGAAAACGCCCCATCCCAAATTGAAGTGGCTATGTTCCAACGATCCTTGGATATTTGGAACGCTAACGAATATAATTGTCGGAATTTTATTCTTAATGGTTTGGATGATGGTCTTTATGACATATATTCATCCTTCACTACGGCAAGAGAAATTTGGGAGTCGTTGGAATCAAAGTACATGACGGAAGTCGCTTGTTCCAAACGATTTATCGTGGGCAAATTCCTGAACTTTAAGATGACGGATTCCAAACCGGTCGTGAAACAAGTAGAAGAAATGCAAATCTTGGTCCATGAATTGGAAGTCGAAGGTATGGGCATCAACTCTAATTTTGTTATTGGTTCAATTATTGACAAGTTACCTCCATCCTGGAAAAATTTTAAACTCTATCTTAAACATTTGTCCGAGGATATGAGTTTTGAGCAATTGATACTCAAATTGCGGGTGGAGGAGGACAACCGGATGAACGAGAAGGCGGATGCAATCTCGTTGGAACCAAATGCAAACATGGTTACCGAAAACTCATCAAAGTCTAAGTTCCAAAAAGGAAAGGGAAAGGCAACGGGTTTCAAGCATAATCTCAATGCTTCAAACCCACTATCCATACAACGAAGGCCTTTCAAGAAGCGTGTGATGAGTTGCTGGGTATGCAGAAAGTCGGGGCATCGAGCGAAGGATTGCCGCCATAGAAGAGACCATGGAGGTCCCGAAGGAGGAGGCACTGGTGGAGGAGGTGCCGGTGGAAACCCCCATCAAGCCAACATGGTCAATGCTCCAAATCAATTTGTTGGAGTAATTGAGGATTTTATGGTTACAAACGTGACCGGTTGGTGGGTTGATACCGGTGCCACCAAACATATTTGCAACTCCAAGAACATGTTTGCTACATACCAAAAAGTTGATGATGAAGAACCCATGTATATGGGTAATGCCACGACCGCGAAAGTTGAAGGGAAGGGAAAGGTGAATCTCAAACTTACATCGGGGAAGGAACTTGTGCTCACCAATGTCTTGCATGTACCGACTATTACAAAGAACTTGATTTCTGGACCCACACTTAGTAACAAAGGATTCAAGATGGTGTTTGAATCTGATAAATTTGTGATTACTAAGGGTGGGATGTATGTTGGCAAGGGCTACCTTAATGAGGGGCTCTTTAAACTCAGTGTGATGAACAATGATGATGTAAATATTGTAAATGTTGTAAATAGCAATAAAACCGCAGGCTCTAGCTCTGCTTCTATGTACATGCTTGACTCTTCTTCCTTATGGCATTCCCGTCTAGGACATGTAAACTTCCGATCCCTACAAAGGATGACAAAACTTGGGTTATTACCCAAGTGTTCCATGGATAACAAGACAAAATGTGAGGTATGTGTTGAATCTAAATATTCAAGACATCCACACAAATCTGTTGAAAAGCCTAATCAAGTACCTGGACTAATGCACAACGATTTATGTGATTATAAAGCCACACCCACACGTGGAGGAAAGAACTATTATGTATCATTTATTGATGATTGCAGTAAATATTGTTATGTATACCTAATACATACCAAAGATGAAGCTTTGAATATGTTTAAGACATACAAGGCTGAAGTTGAAAATCAACTTGATAAAAGAATAAAAATTCTGAGATCCGATAGAGGAGGAGAGTATGAGTCTAAGGACTTTGCAGAATTTTGTTCTCATCATGGCATAGTTCACCAAACCACGGCTCCCTATACTCCATGTTAGTCCCAGATGGCTTAACAAGTATTGTAGAAGGGGGGGTTGAATACAATACACAAAAATTTCACAATTTTAATTCTTATATTTGAAAAACTTTCAAAAGAATTACACACAGAAAACTTAAGATTGTTGCGGAAAAGAACAGATAAACTATTCTAACAATCTTACACAAAGTATACAACCAAACAACTAAGAACACTAAGAGCAAAGCTATTGAGTTTTAAGGCTTAAAAGAAGGTTTCTTGCACTGAGAGAATTTCTTGAAAGCGTGAGAATTGCATGAAGAGCACTTCTCCTTTTATAGTGCCAAGGAGTGCCCAAGCATTAAATGCTTGGGACACTTGTCATCTTCACATATGCTGATAATGTTGACTTCAGGAGAACTGTGAAGTCCTTGTCACTTTTCACTAGGTGCAGACAGAGTAGCTTGAGCAGATAATAGGGACCTTAACTGAAAGTGGATAAAGAGACAAACTGTCACTTTTCTCTGCTGGAGGATATTGTCCCATAATAAATGATCTTCTGTCTTGAGCCTTTAGCACCGAAGTGGTTTCCACCGAGATTTGAGAAATCTTCGGTGGAAAGAAGACTAGTCCACCGAAATTGCAAGCATGTTTCGGTGGTAACTAGTCCACCGAAATTGCGAGCATGTTTCGGTGGTGAGAGGACCACCGAAATTACAAGAATATTTCGGTGGTGAGAGAGGCACCGAAATGGTCATCGGTGGTGGATGGGGCCACCGAAACTGTCCATGCACTTCGGTGGGAGAAGGCCACCGAAAATGTCCTATAAATTCGGTGGATAGAAGGCCACCGAAATGTCAAGGAATTTCGGTGGTGATGACTTGTTTGAATGTTGCCGAGAGTCTTCTATTTTCCACAAGTAGAGAGTCTTCAAGCTTGGTTTCGGTTGATCTTCGACTTCACCGAACATTTGATATCTTGTACAAGTCATTCAAAGAACTGAACTAAAATATTCTAAGTAGGAGTTTTAGGGAAAACATCGGTGAGTCAATTTCAAATCCTTGGTGACCCAACAATCTCCCCCTATTTGAATTTGAGCTCCTTATCTTAGAATATTCAAGAGTAAATAAAAGTAAGTGCGTTTTTGACCCTTTTTACTCTTTTGGGTTCTTTTCACATAGACCATTCTTTTTGTTCTTTTTGATCTTTTTCCTTTGTATGCGTATGTATACTATGTACAGTATTTACAGGTAACGAAAGATAAAGTATGTACGGAAATAAAATTCAAATAGAGATACTTGTATTAAGATAAGTTCTCGTACAATTTTACAAAATGAGAAACTAACTTTTACAAGTACCAAATGGAGAGAACTTACTTCTTTGAGGTTTTGCGGCGCTTGATTTCATCCAGTAAGTTTCTATAGAACGGTTGAGCTTCGGGGATGTTCGGAAAGAGGTTGTGAATGCCTTCCAGAAATATAGTATCGGCGATGGACATCTGGGCAAATCTGAAGAATGCCCGACGACCGAGACCGTCGTTAAAGAACAATCCTGGTATTGGTGAGAGGCTTAAGGTTGTGGTAGGATAGGGAACAGAAGTGGGAATGGTAAGGTTAAGATTGTTTACATTCGGGATTTTACCTTCTCTTGCCATTTCCTTGAAGACTGAGTCAGGAGGATTTTTGACTTTGGGGAGGATGATCTTCTCTTTCAGAGACAGCAGTTTGGCTCTTTCTTCGGTGGAGAGGATGATGTTATGTTTTCTTTTGATCTCCTTCATTTTATTCATTAGACCATCAATGTATTTGACAAAGATGTCTTTCCTTGGATTTGGACTCCTGACAAGGTGTTGAGTGATTTCATACCATTCCGAGAGACCGAAGAGTTGGAGATGGCTTTCTTTCACACTTTTCATAGAACCATCTTCCCAGTTAATAATCAATCTGATGTCTTGAGGGTTTGCCTTGGAGGTGGCAATCTTTACTGAAGAAATTTGTGACCTATAGCTTCGGTGGTGCATGGTCTTTTTGTACCAATTAATTTCTTCATTCTTTTGTTGTTCCAAGGCACTGAGCACCGATTTCTGTGTTTGGATGGCATCGGTGGACTTGACTTTTGTAGCTTCTTCTGCGGCAGCTTTGAGAGACAGATCTCTGGATTTGTCTAAGTCGATTTGAGCTATTCTTGCTTCCTCAATTTCTTGAGCAGAGAGGCCAAGTTCGGTGGTGATAGGTTGAGAAGCAGGCTTGAGTTTGAGAGTTTCAGCGTCCTTCGGTCGAGCCCCATATCTTGCCAGATCCTTTTTCTTCTTTGCTTCTCTGGCCAATTCTTCGGCCGAAAGAGTTCTTTTTCCTTTGTCTTCGGGAGCATTGCTGGACTGCTCCCCCTCAACTGATGCATTAAGGTCAAGAGCTTCGGTGGAGCCAGTATGGGTCGGTGAGAGTGAGACATGTTTCGGTGGAGAAGAGGGTTTCGGTGGAGAAGAGGATTTCGGTGGAGAAGAGGGTTTCGGTGGTGAGGATTTCGGTGGAGAGGAGGATTTTGGTGGAGAGGAGAATTTCGGTGAAGAGGAGAATTTCGGTGAAGAGGGTTTCGGTGGAGGCTGGTTACTGGAAAGTTTCTTTATGGATGGAAGTTTCGGTGGAGCCGTGGTTTTCTCCCCCTCAGGAACAGCCGGTAACTTGAAACCCAACTCATAGAAGGCCTTATCAAACTTGGAGTGTAGGAAGGCCAGACTCGTTTCGGTGGTATGGGGAACCAAGGCAAAGTCACCAAGATCCATTTCCCACTGGGAACGTTCAGGACTGGGTGAGTCGGTGGAAGGTTTGGAGAGGGACTCCACTGTGGTAGAAAGGGTAGATAATTTTTCTTTAATGGGGCGTAGGGCTTCGGTGATGGCATCAAGAAGAAGATGCGGTAGCTGAGACTCGAGGGTAGAGATGCGGGAATTGGCTTGGGAGATTAAGGTGATGGTAGATTTAAGAAAGGTAGAGGTGCGGTCGATGTGCGGGGAAGTTTGGCCACCGATTTCGGGAAACTGGAAGAGGAGTCGGTGGGGGTCAGGTTCGGGAATGGGAATATGGAGGTAAGGCATCAAGTCGTCGGTGTGTAACATTCGGGGGGGAGTAGGTGATCGGGGGGGAGTAGGTGATCGGGGGGGTGATTGGTGTGAAGATGAGGGAGACTCGGTGTGATGTTCTTCGGTGGACAGGATGGTTTGGGGAGAACCAGTGTCCGCTAAAAGAAAATCGAAAAAATCAAAGGGTGGAATTGGGGGGGAACCCTTAGAGGGTTGTGCAATGTCTTCGATCGAAAACTGATCGGGTGTAAAGCTGTGTAGTGTGAAGTCAGAACCCTCGAGCGGAGAGATCTCGAGGTCATCTCCACCACCCAAAGAGTCGAGTGGGGAGGTATGTGGGGGGGTCCTCCTGAAATGTAACTGAGGCCTTTCGAGAGGCAACAGAGGAGACGGTGGGGTGTGTAGCAGGTACCCTTGGCCCGGAGGGATGAAGTTCAACAACCGGCGATTTTGGAGAATCGACGGTTGGATGAGTCGGTTGGGCCGATGGTTTCCGAGACCTCTTTGGAAGAGATCCCGAAGGGGAAGGTGAGTGCCTCCGCTTGTGAGAAGGGGTGTGAACCGGGGAAGTCTCCGAGGGATCTCTCGGTGACGTGGTTCGAGAAGCGGGAGCGGAGGTGTCGGTGGCCTTTTGTCGTTTCTTTTGAGTGCCACCCGACGTCACTCGGGAACGGAGAGAAGAGACCACAACATTTGGAGTGACCTCGGGAATTTCCAGGTGGCGAAACCCGGGAATTTCCGCATCACCCTAATGAAGTTCGGGAGATAGGGCGAAGGAAATCATACCTGGGCGTAATGGGCGATCGGAGGCGAGCGGCTTGACGTTGAGGGTTTTGGTGCCCACAACGGGAGATGACCATTCATAAGAGAACCGGGGCGAGGAAGAGCGGCGATCGGTTTCCAAAGCTTTGGAAAGCTTGTGTTGTAAGATCATGGAGATGAAGCGGGGAAAAGCAACGTAACACTTCTTGGGAGTTTTGATGACCTCGACAAGCTCTGAGAAGAAATATTGGGCGAAATCCACTTTCCTTTGGAAAATGAGGGCATGAGCGAGTTTGTTGACGTGTGAAGGCGATTGATCATGCCCACTTGTTTTGCGTGAGAGGCAATGGATAACGTGGGCAAAGAAGAAATTCCAAATGCCTCCCATTTTGCTGCGAAGAAGAGTACCGGGGCCTTTGGAGCTTTTGGAGGAGTCGTCGAGCACATAACCGGTGGTAAGGACAATGTCTTCATGTATGGTGTCTAAATACATGTCTTCATAGACGGAAAAGGCGTCGATCTTAAGAGCGAGACGAACATCATCGACCCCAAACGTGAGGTCGTGATCACCTTCGGCATTGGTGAAGATGGAGGCGTGAATGGCCTCATTGGAGGGATCGTACACGGAGGTGAGCCAGAACTGTCCAATGAGCATTTTGCTCATCTTGGGGTTGCATGTGAAGGCATGAAGAAGAGGAGAGCGAGACAGAAATTTAGCAATAGTAGAGAACTCGGGATGAGCGGGATCGGATTCGAGGCGGGCAACGTGATTGCACTGGTTGAAGCGGAGGTCTTCAAAACGAGTAGGAATTGGATATCGTGAGGATGCCATGAGAGAGATATGTTTGAAAGAGAAGAGAGAGTTGCAGGTTTGAATTGTGAGAAAGGAGTGGGGAGGAAGTGAAGGGAGGTATGTATATATAGGGAAATGATAAGGCACTGTGATGATGATTTTGTATGGGGAGAGGGGACATGCGGCTCATGAGGTGAAAGGGTTATTGGGAATCGGGACACGGAACGGCGGATAGGCGAAGGGTCTGACGCAAATGCAATTGAGTGGTCACAAGTGGGCTTTGGGAACCGTGTGGATCGGTGTAGGCTCGGTGATGCTTCGGTGGAGGATTCGGTGTTCGTTCGGGAGACGATCGGTGGAAGTTCGGTGGAAATGGGACTTCGGTGGTAGAGTGGATTCATCGAATTTTTGAAAGTACCACCGAAATGGGACTTCGGTGGTGGAAAGTTTTCACCGATTGGAGATGACCACCGAAATGAGACTTCGGTGGTGGGTAGTTTCCACCGATTGGAGATGACCACCGAAATGAGACTTCGGTGGTGGACAAGTTTCACCGATTTTAAAAAATTTTCCACCGAAATGGGCTTCGGTGGTAGACACGCTTCACCGATGCAGAAGATTATCACCGAAATTGGACTTCGGTGTTGGAAAAGGGAGATAGAAATGTTTTAACACATAGATTTGTCCACAGATGAGAGATCGGTGGAGAGAGAGAAGTAGATAAGAAGGTGTCCACCGATGTGAGATCGGTGGAGCATGAACACATGTTTATTCTTGGAAATTGCACATCCCAAGTTCACTGATGAGAAAGTTGAACCTGGTTTCATCAAGAGGTTTGGTGAAAATATCAGCAAGCTGCAAATCGGTGGGAATGAAGTGCAGTTCAATGTCACCTTTGGAAATGTGATCCCTGATGAAATGATACCTGATATCGATGTGTTTAGATCTAGAGTGAAGAACAGGATTATTTGCTATAGCTATAGCACTGGAATTATCACACAGAATTGGGACTTTAGAAAAGAATTGATTATAGTCCCTTAGTTGGTTTCTCATCCATAGAATCTGAGCACAGCAGCTCCCAGCAGCTACATATTCAGCCTCAGCAGTAGAGGTTGATACAGAGTTTTGTTTCTTGCTGGACCAACTTACCAATTTTCCCCCAAGGAGCTGACAGCTTCCTGTAGTACTCTTTCTATCAATCTGGGAACCTGCATAGTCTGAATCTGAATAACCAATTAGTTCAAAACCCGAGTCTTTGGGATACCAAAGACCCAAGTGCAGTGTGCCCTTAAGATACCGAAAAATTCGTTTTACAGCCTTTAAATGTGATACTTTAGGATTGGCCTGATAACGAGCACATAGACAGGTAGCAAACATAATATCCGGTCTGCTAGCAGTTAGGTAAAGAAGAGAGCCTATCATACCTCGGTAAAGAGTAACATCCACAGATTCACCTTTTAGATCGGCACACAGTTTCAAGGGAGGTGCCATGGGAGTTTTCATAGGAGAGCTATCTAGAAAGTTAAATTTCTTCAGAAGGTCCCGAATATATTTGCTTTGATTTATAAAAATCCCTTCTGAAGATTGTTTGACTTGAAGGCCCAAGAAAAATGTAAGCTCTCCCATCATGCTCATCTCATATTCACTCATCATGAGAGAAGCAAACTCATCACATAGGCATTCATCAGTGGCACCAAAGATGATGTCATCAACATAGATTTGAACAAGAATGATATTACCTGAGGTTTCTTTGATGAAGAGAGTATTGTCAATTTTACCTCTGGAATATCCATGCTTGAGAAGAAAGTTGGCAAGAGTGTCATACCAAGCACGTGGAGCTTGCTTGAGACCATACAAAGCTTTGTCAAGTCTGTACACATAGTCTGGATGAGCTGGGTCTTCAAAGCTAGGAGGTTGTTTCACATAGACTTCGTCTGCAAGTTCCCCATTTAGAAAGGCACTTTTGACATCCATTTGAAAGACCCTAAAATTTCGGTAGGCAGCATGAGCCAGAAAGATCCTTATAGCTTCAAGTCTTGCAACAGGGGCAAATGTTTCATCATAGTCAATGCCTTCTTCCTGTCTGTATCCTTGAGCTACTATCGGGCCTTGTTCCTGACAACAGTACCATCTTCATCCATTTTGTTCCTGAATACCCACTTGGTTCCAATGATTGTCTTGTTTCTGGGTTTGGGAACCAATCTCCAAACTTTATTTCTCTGGAACTGAGAAAGTTCTTCTTGCATGGCAGTGATCCAACAAGGATCTGATAGAGCTTCATCCACTTTCTTGGGTTCAGAGAGAGAGAGGAAATTCACATAGAGACAAATATTTCCAACTCCTCTGCGGGTTTGGACACCTGCTTGTTGATCACCAATAATTTGATCTATGGGGTGATCTTTGGTCCATTTTAGAGCAGGGGGTAAAGGTGATGGGGTATGAGGAGTAGAGTGAACTGGAGTAGTGGGATCAGAGGTTTGGTGTAAGATGGGATTTTCGGTAGTGGAAGCCATGTGATTTTCGGTGGGATTAGGGATGGAAGAAGGGCTTCGGTGTGGAGTTTCGGTGGGAATAGGGAAATCGGTGTGAGAGATGGGTTGATCAATTTCGGTGGGAGAGAGTGATCCAGCTGGGTTTTTTGAGGTGGATGGATTTGAGGGAATAGAGGAGATATCGGTGGAAGTGACTAAGGGGGTATCACCAATACATGATGAGATCCATATGTGTAAATCATCCTCATCACTTGAAAGTGATGAACATCTGAGATCATCAAACTTGACATGAATGGACTCATCAATGCATTTTCTTCTGAGATTGTACACCCTATAAGCTTTGGAGAATAAGGAGTACCCAACAAATATTCCCTCATCTGCCTTGGGATCAAACTTCCCAAGATTTTCACGATCATTAAGAATAAAGCAGATACACCCAAAGACATGAAGAAAGCCAATATTTGGTTTTCTGCCATGAAAAACTTCATACGGGGTTTTATCATGTCTTTTGGATATTACTGACCTGTTTTGAGTGAAGCAGGCAGTATTCACAGCTTCGGCCCAAAAATAGGTGGGGAGATTTGATTCACTCAGCATGGATCTAGCGGCCTCACACAGTGTTCTGTTTTTCCTTTCCACCACTCCATTTTGCTGAGGAGTACGAACAGCAGAGAAGTTCTGAGAGATCCCTTTCTCGGTGAAGAAGTCTTCAAGAGCACTATTTCTGAATTCAGTGCCATTGTCACTCCTTACCGAGCGGACAAGCTGGCCATTGAGAACTTCATTTTTCTTGACAAAGTTGATGATTTCTTCAGTAGCATCACTTTTGTACCTGAGAAAGAACACCCAAGTATATCTGGTAAATTCATCAACAATAACAAGAATATACCTTTTGCCTCCAAGACTTGGAGTGCTGACTGTTCCACATAGATCCATGTGCAGCAATTGAAGAGGAAGAGTGATGGAAGAGCATTGCTTCGTCTTGAAGGATGTTTTGGTGAGCTTTCCCTTTTCACATTCATCACACAGCTTCTCTTTGACAAAGTTCAACTTTGGCATGCCCGTCACCAGCTCTTTGTTGGAGATTTTATGCAAGGTCTTGAAGTTTAGATGAGAGAGACGTTTGTGCCACAACCAGTTTCTTTTGGATGCATCATTTGACACAAAGCAGACATTTGAAGAAGAATTGGATTGTCCCATATCTATGACGTAGACATTTTCCATCCGTCTTCCCGATAACACCACATTGAATTGTTTGTCTACCACGGAGCAGACACAAAGTTCAAAGATAACTTTGTATCCAAGATCACACAGTTGGCTAATGCTGAGGAGGTTATGCATGAGGCCGTCCACAAAAGCCACTTTATTGAAGGTTACAGATCCATTAGAGAGAGTTCCGTATCCTTTGGTGTAACCCTTAGAATTATCACCAAAAGTTACAGATGGACCTTTTCCCGGCACATAGTTGATGAGAAGAGACTTGTTTCCCGTCATGTGGCGTGAGCACCCGCTGTCTAAATACCAAATTTGATGGTGCTCAAAAGCCTGCATGCAAACACATATTAGTTCTTTGGTACCCATTTTGTAATGGGTCCTTTGGGGTTAGAAGAGCATGATTCCTTAAGCTTGGATCTATCAATCCTATCCTTGGGACAGTCCTTAGCCATATGAAAAGTGTCACCACAGTTATAGCATTTTCTATAGATAAACACCTTTTTAGCATTTTTCATGTTTTGGCTTTTATCATTTGTTCTTATAACCTTGTTAGAGGAGAACAGAGCAGGAGGCTTGGACCCAAGGATTCCTTTGGATAAATCTTTGGAGGTTGATTTTCTTAAAAGCACAGATCTAGGAACATAAGTGTTGTTAGAGGGAATGTTTGGGGTAAAACTTTTAGGATGGGAGCTTGCCATGCAGTTGACCACCGATTTTCCTTTGTCGGCACAGGAGATCATTTTTGAGTGAACAGGAGTTTCTCTTTTGGGGATCTTTGAGGGCTTAGGTTCGGTGTAGGTATCTATGTGAATAGATTTTAACACTTCATGAAGAGGAATTGGAGGGTCATAGATTGAGGGATTGGTGGGCACAAAGGGGATAAGATCGGTGGGTTTAGATCTTTTGGAAGGATTAGCTTTTGAAGAGTTTGAGGAGGAGGCTTCATCCATGGCCGAAAAATTGAGCTGATCATGGATGGGTTTAGAAACGTCATTTGAATCTTGCTTCTCAATGACTTGCAATGAGGAGTCTTTGGCCTTTAAGGATATGCCATACTTTAAGGCTTCACACAAATCTAACGAGTTCAAAGAGATGGAATCACAAGAGCTAGAATCAGAGAGATCATCACATGCATTGGTGGGGGGAACAAGAGCAAGAGTGGACTCACAAACATCAGTTTTTCCAAATCCTAGACCGAACTTGTTTGAACTACAGATTTGACTTTGAAAGATTTGTTCAAGATTTTTGGAAGAGCTTGACCATTTTTTGATGACTTCTTGTTCCCTTTTTAGTTTCTTAAACAGAGAGTTCTTTTCTTTTGAGATCACATGATTTATTGTTTTCAAGTCCTCAAGCTCTTTTTTGATTTCCTCAAACCTTTTAAGCTTAGACATGCAAATTTCAAGTTCAGCTTTGAGCTCTTTCACTTGAGCAGATTTTCTATTCTTACTGTCTTTAACAGAATAAAAATCTTGAGTTAAAGATTCATAGGCATTGATTTTTTCAATATCAGACATATTATTGAAGGGATGTACCTGAGCGTAGGCTGTGGAGCACCCAGTTGCCACTAGAGCCATAGGTGAGGTGGCCTTTTCGGAAACTTCCATTTCTTCTGAGATGGCCACGAAGCATCTATTCTGAGAATCACTGTCGGAGGTGTCTTCGTCGTCCCAATCGTGGGTTTCTGCCATGAGACCCTTCCCTTTTCTCTCTAGACCCTCACTCCTTTCCTTCTCTTTCTTGTACCTGGCCTTGTATTTCTCAGCACGCTCCTGATGATTTAAGAAGGATGGTGGGGACTCCTTTTTGGGAAAGGTTGATTTGAAAGGCATGTGTTTGGATTTTTCCCTTTTTGAAGAGGGATTGTCAGAAGAAGTAAATCTGGACTTGGAGATACGCTTGCTTCTACACTCAGATGCAAAATGTCCTTTCTTGCCACAGTTGTAGCATTCCTCATTAGACTTGTCAGAAGAAGTTTTGAAAGATGAAGTTTTTCTAAGACTTCGAGATTTGTTGAAGGGACGAAACTTGTGTTTAGAACCGGCCATCATTGCCATCTCATCCGACAACTGTTCAACCATGATATCCTCACCTTCATCATCAGCATCACTAAGATATGCTTCCGTTTGGTGGGTTACATTTGTTTGGCTGTCATTGTCAGAGTCAGATGAAGGATAGGTGATTCTAGGAAGATTTTGAGAATTCTTGGAACTTTCACTAACAAGAGCTATAAAGGAGCTCTTTATTTCCTTGATGAAAGATTTCCGTTGAAGCTTGGTTTGCTCAAAGTTGAAAAGAGTACCATATAAAACAGTTAAGGGCATGAACTCAAGGTCCTTGGTAGTTTTGATGCAAGTACATATATTTTCCCAAAAATCTGGGAGACAATCCATGAACTTGCACAAGACTTCCTCATTATCATAGACTCTGCCCAACAACTTAAGATCATTTAAAAGAGAGTTGAAGCGGTTATAGAAGCTAGGAAGAGATTCTCCTTTTTCAAAAGAAAATAGTTCATACTTTCTGATAAGACCAATCTTTTTACATTTCTTGACTTCCTCTGTACCTTCGTACAGAACACATAGAGTGGTCCACATTTCTTTGGCAGTTTCAAAGTTCACCAAAGAGTGGTAGACCTCATCAGGAAGAGAGAGAGCAATAATAGCTCTTACCTTGGAGTCAAGAGTAACTAAACGTTTTTCCTCATCAGTATACTTTTTAGGATTTTTGAGAATATACCGACCAGTAGCACTGGATTTTTCCTCATCAGAATCACTAGAGATTTCCTTTTCAAAGGTTTCTTTACCTGGCCTCTGCGTGTCATAGCGAGCCCAAACTCTGGGGATAATGGGTCCCTCGTTGAGAATGGTTGGATATCTAGTATCCACTCCTTCCATGAATAGCATCATGCGGCTTTTCCACAAAGAGAAGTTGTTGGGATTGAACTTAGGAGGTTTTGAGATGGAGCCATTTTCAGAGAAGTTATTTTGAAAAGAGTTTTCAACAGTAGAAGAAGAAGAAGCAGCCATTGCAGATCAAGTTTATGGAATTAAACTTTCTGCTCTGATACCACTTGTTAGTCCCAGATGGCTTAACAAGTATTGTAGAAGGGGGGGTTGAATACAATACACAAAAATTTCACAATTTTAATTATTATATTTGAAAAACTTTCAAAAGAATTACACACAGAAAACTTAAGATTGTTGCGGAAAAGAACAGATAAACTATTCTAACAATCTTACACAAAGTATACAACAAAACAACTAAGAACACTAAGAGCAAAGCTATTGAGTTTTAAGGCTTAAAAGAAGGTTTCTTGCACTGAGAGAATTTCTTGAAAGCGTGAGAATTGCATGAAGAGCACTTCTCCTTTTATAGTGCCAAGGAGTGCCCAAGCATTAAATGCTTGGGACACTTGTCATCTTCACATATGCTGATAATGTTGACTTCAGGAGAACTGTGAAGTCCTTGTCACTTTTCACTAGGTGCAGACAGTGTAGCTTGAGCAGATAATAGGGACCTTAACTGAAAGTGGATAAAGAGACAAACTGTCACTTTTCTCTGCTGGAGGATATTGTCCCATAATAAATGATCTTCTGTCTTGAGCCTTTAGCACCGAAGTGGTTTCCACCGAGATTTGAGAAATCTTCGGTGGAAAGAAGACTAGTCCACCGAAATTGCAAGCATGTTTCGGTGGTAACTAGTCCACCGAAATTGCGAGCATGTTTCGGTGGTGAGAGGACCACCGAAATTAAAAGAATATTTCGGTGGTAAGAGAGGCACCGAAATGGTCATCGGTGGTGGATGGGGCCACCGAAACTGTCCATGCACTTCGGTGGGAGAAGGCCACCGAAAATGTCCTATAAATTCGGTGGATAGAAGGCCACCGAAATGTCAAGGAATTTCGGTGGTGATGACTTGTTTGAATGTTGCCGAGAGTCTTCTATTTTCCACAAGTAGAGAGTCTTCAAGCTTGGTTTCGGTTGATCTTCGACTTCACCGAACATTTGATATCTTGTACAAGTCATTCAAAGAACTGAACTAAAATATTCTAAGTAGGAGTTTTAGGGAAAACATCGGTGAGTCAATTTCAAATCCTTGGTGACCCAACACTCCACAACAAAATGGAGTAGCCGAAAGGAAAAATAGAACATTGAAAAACATGATTAATTCAATGTTGATTACTTCGGGGGCACCACATAGCTTGTGGGGTGAAGCATGCTTAACTGCAAACATGATACTTAATAGAATTCCTCACAAAAAGAGCGATAAATCACCTTATGAACTATGGAAAGGAAAACTTCCTTCCTACAAAAGGATGAAAGTGTGGGGTTGCCTAGCAAAGGTTCAAGTACCTTTACCCAAAAGGACAAAACTTGGACCGAAGACCATTGATTGTGTATATGTTGGTCCGGCAAGTAATAGCGCTGCTTATAGATTTCTGGTCTATAAGTCAAACAATGAAAATATCCACAACAACACAATTATGGAATCAATTGAGGCTGAATTCTTTGAACACATATTTCCTTACAAGGATAAAGGGAAAGAAATCTCTAATCCAAGAAGAGAGTATGTGAAGTAGAGAACACCGATAGTGTTGAGAAACCAAATGAAGAAGGTACATCGAAGGCTCAAGAAGAAAACTTGGAGCCTAGAAGAAGTAAAAGGGGAAAGATTGCTAAAGACTTTGGACCCGACTTCATGACATTCGTTGTCGATGAAGAACCTCAATCCTATAAAGCCGCCATGGATTCATCGGAGACACCTTATTGGAAAGAGGCTATTCAAGGCGAGATAGACTCCATTGTTCAAAATAACACATGAAGATTGGTAGACTTACCACCGGGTCACAAGGTAATTGGCCATAAATGGATCTTCAAGCGGAAACTAAGACCTGATGGCATTATAGAGAAATATAAAGCTCGATTAGTTGCCAAAGGTTACCGCCAAAAGGAAGGTCAAGATTTCTTTGATACCTATTCACCGGTAACACGAATCACGTCCATTAGGACATTGATGGCTATAACAGCAATTCACAACCTACAAATACATCAAATGATTGTGAAAACTGCTTTCTTAAACGGTGAATTAGATGAAGAAATATACATGCAACAACCGGAAGGTTTTGTTGTAAGAGGCCAAGAGAACAAAGTATGCAAACTTGTTAAGTCTCTATATGGACTTAAACAAGCCCCAAAGCAATGGCATGAGAAGTTTGATAACACTCTTCTATCAAATGGTTTCCAAATTAATGAGTGTGACAAATGCATATATGTGAAACAAAGCAAGAACACGTGTGTCATAATATGTCTATATGCAGATGATATGCTAATCATGGGGACCAACTTGGATGTAATCAATCAAACCAAGAAGATGTTGCACTCCTCTTTTGACATGAATGATCTTGGAGTAGCAGATGTAATTCTTGGGATTAAGATCCAAAGAGATCCTAACGGTTACATTCTAACTCAATCACACTATGTTGAGAAAGTTCTTAGGAAATTTGGTCACTATGATGATAGACCGGTAGTCACTCCTTTTGATCCTTCAAGCCAACTTAAGAAGAATCAAGGAGAGAATGTATCTCAATTGGAATACACTCAAGTGCTTGGAAGTTTGATGTACATTATGAATTGTACGAGACCGAATCTAGCATATATCGTGAGTAGACTTAGTCGATACTCACATAACCCAAGTAAGGATCATTAGTATGCACTTATAAGAGTGCTTCGATATCTTAAATACACAATGAATTATGGGTTATACTATACCAAATATCCTCCCGTACTAGAAGGATATTGTGATGCAAATTGGATTTCCAATCATTCTGAAAGTAAGTCCACAAGTGGCTATGTGTTTACACTTGGTGGTGCAGCCATATCTTGGAAATCTTCAAAGCAAACCGTAAATACACGGTCCACCATGGAAGCCAAATTCGTAGCCCTAGATAAAGCTGCCGAAGAGGCAGAATGGCTTAAAAGCTTCCTAGAGGGTATTCCCTTGTGGCCTAAGCCTGTTACCGCCGTTTGCATACATTGTGATAGTATGGTTGCTCTTACAAGAGCAAAGAATCAAATTTATAACGGCAAATCGAGACATATCAGGCGTCGCCACAAAACGATACGAGAATTGCTCAAGAATGGAATAATTTCCATCGATTATGTGAAGTCAAAGGAAAATATCGCAGATCCTTTGACAAAAGGCCTTAATAGAGAACAAGTCTCTTATACATCGAGGGGAATGGGCTTAAAGCCAATTCAATGAGTTCTACTCGGCGGAAACCTAACCTAGCAACATTGGAGATCCCATGGTCTAGGTTCAATAGGACAACTAGTTGAGGAAAACTCAAGACCGAATACACAGGTACGCCTATTCCTATGATGTTTATTTATGTGTATTTTCCGTTGATGATTTAAGGGTTGAATTCTTATTCTTAATAATACTGATAGCTTGTTGGTGGAACACAACGGAATGTTCTTGATCAGTATTACCTATATGAGATTGATGTGGGGTCGCATCTTTGAGGACGGATATGGCTACGTCTTCTAAAATTCTCATGAAGAAGGATTGTTCACGACCGAAATGAACACAACGGTAAGAGTCAACTATACATAAACATGATTTGTGTGATATTCATTGACTTGACTTACTACAAAACGTAGTTAGTTCAAGACTCTTCGTCACTACCCACAAAGTAGGTCCGATGAATACTCACTAAGAACGGTTCAAGTCACCTAGACACCTTTCTGATGCATTTCATGTTTGTTTCCTGAATAAGAACAATAGATACTTTGAGAATATCTTATTTTCTATTCAAATGTGGGGTATTATTAGAGTTTGAATAGAAAATATGGGGTATTGTTGGGATTTGCTTGTCCCACATAGACCAAGAGAGAAAATCTATATAGCTTTATATTAAGAGTTCCCTACCTCTTAATAAATTGGCTAACTAATAAGTTGTGCCAAGGACATATTTAAAGTCAATGATGGGCCTTGGCTAACTAATAATTCGTATTAACATCCATCGTATAATTAAAATTAGTTATTAATTTTTAATTAGTTTTAATTAGTATAAGTTAATGTTTGTATATAGTTAACATATAATAACTAATATTTGTTTATAAATAATAATATCAATTAATAATTAATACTAGTTAGAGTTGTAAATTTAGGGGTGAGCAAAACCCGCCCAACCCGAACTTCCCGACCCGACTTTGAATATTGGACCAAATTCACTAACCTGAGATATCCGAAACCCGAAGTCCGATCCCCGATTTATTATACGGATATGTAGGATCGGGTTGGTTTTGGGTTTTACCCACCCGACCTGTCCGAATATCCGAATACTTAAAAAAAATTTAATTTACAAAAAATATAATACTCTCTAATTTCTATTTGTAAACCTAAAACTGTAAATCGAATTCAGACGAGACGAGTGTTGGGATTTGCTTGTCCCACATAGACCAAGAGAGAAAATCTATATAGCTTTATATTAAGAGTTCCCTACCTCTTAATAAATTGGCTAGCTAGTAAGTTGTGCCAAGGACATATTTAAAGTCAAAGATGGGCCTTGGCAAATTCTCACATACACAAAATCAGATTCTCTCTATTTCTCTCCTTGTTCTTCATTGTTCTTCAAGATGGAAGCATAGTTTGATTCGTCGGGTTCGAGTTTTTAATTTTTGAACGGGTTGTTGTATCCTCTAGATAGACGTCCAATCGATACCGTACGAGGGACAAATTTCTGTCTAAGGACACTGCTTTGCAGGCCTCAATCCAAATAACGATCTTCTTCAACTTCGTGATCAAGAAAGTCGAGTTAGTAATTTTATCTTAAACTTTTGATTATGTATTTTCGTTTATATGTAAATTTCGGATATATATATATATATATATACATATCAATAATTCAGTATTTCCATTTGATTCTATATTGTGTGTTACGAATCTCAATTCATGTATCTAAGTTCTAACAACGAGATGATGAGAGGTCTAACTCTAACTCTAAGAAGATGAATAGTTCTGGTGGGTTTGTGGATGAGAGGAGATATGTGGCTATGAGATTGCATACCAGAGATCAACCAAGGGAAGGAGAAAAAGAAAGTCAAGGAAAACCATGGCCAAAATGGGAACCCACCATTGATGGCTACTTGAAGTTCTTGGTGGATAGTAAGATGGTTTATGATACTATTTGATACCATTCTTCATAAGGCTGCTTTTCCTGAATGTGAGTTTTAATTTCTTCATCTTTTTCAATTTCTTAGTTTGATCATATTTATGAAAACTGATTGTGTCAGAAATCAGAAGATGTTTTGCCCTTTTTAAACACGTTTTTTAGGATCTTTACATAATACGAAAAACAGAAAGTAATAATCAGGCCCAACCTGAGATACCCGTTCCGAAATGTCCGAAATATGAAGTCTCCCGATATCCGAAACCCGAACTTACTCTTGGACGGGTTTCAGGTTCCGTAACCCCCCCCCACCCCCGAAACCCGATCGGGTTTTGGGTTTTCGGCCCCGACCCGCCCGAACCCGATCGATACTCACCCCTAGTTATAATTGGAAAAATAAATTCTTTATTAACTACTTCAAATGATTTATGCATATCCAAATGATTTATGCATATCCAAATGATTACTAAAAAACTTAAAGGAAAAATTGCATGAAAATGGAACCAACTTTCACCTGATTCCTATTTTAGGAAACCAACTTTCAAAATCGTCATTAAAGGGGTCTGTATCAAGCTTTATGTTTATTTAAGGGTCCGTTTAACTTATTGTCCTACTAATTATGATATTTCCCAAAACTTTTGTCAGCTAAACTTCTACGTTATTATTATAAATATAAGAGTAAACTCTAATTTTGGTCCCCATGGTTCAATTAAATCTTTGAAAGTGGGACCTAAACTCTATAGCTCTATAACTCTATTAATTTTTTCTAATAGGGGCATTTTTGTCTATTCATTGATTCTATATAAAAAACAAAAAAAAACTATGTATGTGTGTATCTAATTTCTTAGAGGGACAAAGCATCCTAAATAGGGTTACGTGTTTGGTTATTAGGTTATTTTCTGATCAAAACTGAAGTTAATTTACATATTTTGTATTTTTCTTATAATAAATTGTCTTACCATCATAACATATGTTTCTTTTGGTTTTGTTGTTTAAACTCTACATTTCGACCCTTAATTGAACCCAAGGTTGATGCCCTTTTCACATGCCACATTGAACTCAGTTTTTTATCTCTAGCCTCAAAGTTCAATCAATGTTTAGGATGTCATTCTCAACTTGACTTTTTAGTACACAAATATCAAATGTCAAAGTCCATCCAAAAGTTCAACTTGATGCTTGGTTTGAAAGGCATATACCAAAGGTGAACTCTTAGTTGTACTTGGTACAACAAAAGGTGAACTCTTAGTTGTACTTGGCAAAACAAAACAGGGTGGGTCTATTTGTTGGACCTAAGCATTTGTTTAGGAACTAGGATCTCCATTGCTAATTTTTTCCAAAAAAATCGCTTTTGTCCTCAATCTCAACCTGGGTTCTGCTTCTGCTTCTGCCTTTTCCTCTTTCAGGCGCATGCCTTGATGCACAAAACGGTTGTGATGTTGTGTGGGGTTGGCACTATTCGTCTGATTTTTCGCTCTTTCAGACAAAGGTTTTTTAGGTACAAACCTTCACTTTGTAAACCTTTAGTAAACGACCCCTAAGGCATTGTTTGGCAAAAAAAAAATCTAGCTTATTTTTGGGGTACATGTTTGGATGACCATAAGCTAGCTTTTTGAAAAGCTACTTGGAGTAGCTTATGACTAGCTTTTTGTAAATATTTCAATTATGCCCTCATTAATATTAATTATTATCTATTTTTTTTAATATGTCCTTTTGGTCATTTAAATGCTTATAAGCTACTTTTTGCCAAACGTGACTTTTTCATCAGCTAGCTTATCAGCTACCAGCTAGCTTATCAGTCATAAGCTAGCTTATCAGCTAGTTTGCCAAACATAGCCTAAGTGTGCTCTTGTTTCTTGGATTAGGGGCATATTTTTTACTATTCACCAAGACCATCTAAAATTGTTGGACCGACCATGATAACTGAACAAGAATTGTCTTTGATTCATCTTATTTTAAGAAAATTTGAAATTTTATTACAAAATTAAAAATACATTTAAAAAACAAACAACTTATAAAATTATAGTTGGTTTGCAAATGTTGTTCCTTCGTCCAATCGTCCCATAGATATAACAACAATTAAATGCTATTGTTTAACACAATTGTTTGCCTAACACAATCATCCAAAGAGGCCCAAACCCGACAAACAAAAAGGCAGAACATGACAACCACCCAACAAACAAAAAGGCAGAACATGACAGCAACAACAAAAGGAAAATGACCTCAAAAAACACCAACAAAAACAGCCCCTGACACTTGAGAAACCAAGTCGACCGCAATCCAAAACGAAGCTCGAGCAACAAACGAGATTTATTTTCGTAGTTAACCATCAATTATTATTACCACTACTACTACTACTACTATTATTATTATTGTTACTTCATATATGAAATACCAATATGGAGGTAGACCTATGTATGTTCAAGCATGACTTTCATGCACCGACTCAATTTATTTTTGTAAGTAGAATTTTTTAGATATGAAAAGTACATCCGCTAAACATTGAGGAGTGTTTCAAGATATTAAAATATATATATGAAACATCAACAAAAAAAATCGAAAAAATACCACGAAATCAACCAAAAACTCTTTTGAAATCAACCATAATATCGGAAAAAAAATCTCTCGAACAACTCAACAAGCCTAAACAGTCGAATCGATATTGACCAAAAAACTTTAAAATCCCTCCAAAATAATCAAAAAACTTAAAATGCCTTGAAAAAATGAAATTCGACTAAAATCACATCGAGCAATTTACGATCATTTGATCCACCTTAAAGGTACACTTGTTCGACAAAAATGTTAGAGCATCTCCAACAGCTTCCCCATTTTAGAGAAAATGGAGAATATGAGGATTTTGGGCTCTACTTTTGCTCCAATATCTTCTCCAAACTATCTAAAAAATAGAGAAAGTAGGAGAGAAAAGGGATTTTTCTCCATATACGGAGATAACCCCGAAAATACTTACTAAATGGGAACACCAATAGCAATCTTTGAAAAAAAATATTTAGGGAGAGAAATAACATTTTAATAGATCGATGGAATATTTTATTTAATATTATAATCAATGCTTTTTTTTTCAAAATGGGAAATCTGTTGGAGATAAATGTATTTTTTTTTGAAAATTTGACTTTTGGTTCTCCATTTTGGAGAAATTTTGGGAAATCTATTGGAGATGCTCTTAGGTCCACCACCTATTAAGCTCATCACCTTTTTTTCTTAATGATATCAACTGTAACACCTACAAATTTGGAAAGAACAACTAAGTAAAAACTTCGATAAAATAACCGAACAAAGGATAAAATCATTTCTACAAAACCATCCTTGAAAATACCTCAACTTTAAACATATAATTAACTCCAACGTTCAATAACTTACGTTATACGTCAAGACTAAATAAGGTCGGGTGTTACTTAACCCCAATACAAATTGCTATTCCCAAAATATGCGAAAGACTTCACCAAGCTAATCACTTCTCGAGCATACAACTAGCACTTATCTCTTCTAACGTGTCGCTAGTACTATTCCTCAACCGAAACCTGATGCATATGCTGACAAATAAAAAGGTTAGGCTAACGCTAGTGAGTTCAAGAGTTTTCATCATGATTAAAATAATTCGTTAAACGAAAAGAGTGCAACTTAAATCATGATTTCCAAAAAGGGTTTATAACTTTATATTAAATATGTAAACAACCCATTTTCCAACGCACAAAAATTCTTATGACGAAAGCTCCAAAATATATAACATTTTCCCAATATGAACTCAGATCCGAAACTCGCTCAAAATGTGAATAAGTGTTTAATTTCTAAATAATATAAACGGGGATAAAACTCTATTATTCAAAGCATCCAAATACGGATTAGACATAATACACAACCCATAAATCATGGAAAGACAATCCATATAAAATATAATACGTCACCGACAACATGGTACTAAACCCAATACTCACGCGAGCATAAATTGGAATGAAATCAAAATACCAAAACATGGAAATGACATGCTTTATTCAAACCTTAATATACGTTGAGGGAAATCCAATATTAAAGTCATCGTTTGCAGTCAATCACACAAGACCAACGATAATAAAGCAATGACATTATAATATCGAAAATAATGTTGGCCGACAACGGGGGAGACCTGTATCCATTGAGAGTGGAGGAACACAAAAGTATGTCACTCATACAACGTTAATCGTATGACACCTCACAATATGAAAGCTCAAGTGTCCCTACGACTCCTTTCAAGTTACACCCAAAGAGACAGCTGACCATAACGAATATTACCATGAATACCACCAAACTGGGCTAAAATGCTCCAAAACCGATAGACCAACAAATGACGGCCCTCGTATAATAAAACACATTAAATAGATGTTTATGTAAATACATATCTCAAAGATATGATTACCCAAAACTCATCATGGATTAGGACGAACGATTTTCCAAATAAACGCATAGCCTTATATTTACAAAATGTCTCATAACATGAAAATAGGGGTGCTCACAGGTTGGGTTGATCGGGTTGAAGGCATTTGAACAACTCAACCCAATGTTTGGCGGTTTGAAAAATCTCAACCCAAACCAAAGTTCAACCCAACCCGTACGGGTTGGTTGGGTTAGTCGAGTTAATATTTTGGCACAACAAAATATTCTCATAACCTAAAATATGTTGTTTTATCTACTTATAATTCCTTTTCAACATCCATCATTTGATACAATTTGCTATATTTCTTAAATCTTAAACATATAGTCTTCAACTGTTTTTCTCAATTTGCATATGTATGTTCACATTTATTGAACATATATATATATATATAGGGACAGGTTCAAACGAGAAGCTAAACCTTATGTGAGAATGCGAGAAGTGTGATATCATATATGATACACAAACTTAATCATATATGATTAAACATATGTTACATTGGCAATACATAGACGTTTAATCATATATGATATCACACTTCTCGCGTTCTCGCATAGTGTTTAACTTCTCGCATGATCCTTCCTCTCTCTCTCTCTCTCTCTCTATATCTATATATATATATATATACATTTATGCATGTGTGTGTGAAGGAGTTATATAGAGATCAGGGTCGTCCCTGGAGGAGGGCGGGTCGGGCGCACGCCCAGTGTCCAAAGGAAATAGGGCCCCAAGTTTTTTAATTATACATTATATAGTAGTTATTAAAAAAGATTGTAAATAAAAAAGAATAAAAAAATAGTATACAATAGGACCTAAAAGGAATTTAGCATTCTATTAAGGCCCCACACATGTCTCGATTAATTAAATTGAACAATAAAATTTATAAAAAATTAATTGATTTCAATCTATATATTAAATGTATATCATAAGACGTTTTTTATAGTGGAACAGATTGACGATGTTATGTAAAAATAATATGGTAGATAATATTAACTTAGAAATAATTATTGATTGATCTTGCGCTAGAATTACCGTGAAAACGGTTTTATATAAATTAGCATTTTTTTGAATTCAATGCTATTTTTTATGATATAAACAATATATTGGAAAAAAAACATAGTTATCGAAGGCCCATTTTTACATCTCGTCCAGGGCCCAAAAAATGTTAGGAACGGGCCTGATAGAGATGGATAAGAGATTGAACACACACACACACACACACACACACATATATATAGGGTGTGTAATGGTGTAATTGTCTAATGTACATATTAGTATAGACTTCACAATCATATTAAATTCAAGAAATAAAAGTATATCGGGTTGATCGGGTTGGGTTGGGTTCAAATGATCATAACCCGATATCAACCCAATACATACGTTTTGAAAATTTTACAACTCGATTGGACATCCGGTTGCTTCGAGTTAGGTTATTTCACGTCGGGTTGGGTTGGTTGATCGGATTGATCGGGTTTTTGAGCACCCCTACATGAAAACGTGCACTTTCCAAATGATTTATAAAATCAAACACGCCAAAAATGCATAAACCATAGAATATACTTCATTTGTACAATAAATCGTCAAAACACTTTCATTTATGATTCATTTTCAAATTACCCAAAAATCTCAAATGTGAGTGTTTTACAAGATTTGTGAAGATCAACACTTCAAATAGTCAAAAACCCACAAAATAGCTCAACATTTGGTAATTTCATGTAAAACACATAAACATTTTTATCATGTACAACTTTTTCACAAATCAACTTGAACTCACTTTTGCTATATTTAGGCTAAATCTAGATTTTTCCCAAACTTGAGCTCCTTTGAAGGAACTTAAATCTTCAAGCAAAACTCCAAAACCTTAACCACAACTTGAATCCACCAACCAAACCACATCTAGAGTTGCCCAAAATGAACCTCAAACTCCAAATCTTCATAGTGGAGAAAAAGAGTTGGATGAAACCCTAGAAACTTGATGAAGAAGATGAAGTGAAGGGATTCTAGCTTTAGCTTCCAAACCCTTGTTAGATGAAGAAAAATCACTTGAAATCTTGATTCTTGGGGTCTCAAAAGCTCAAATTCGACAATGGTGGTAAAGGGTTTCGATTATTGGGAGAGAAAAACGAGATGGGTGAAGTGAGAATGAGAAAAATGCTGAAAATCGCATTTTTAAGGTCCTGGTACCCGTATGCGATTGTGACAGTGTCACAATCGTTGGCACAATCGCACAGGTTGTACCGTGAGTTTTTGACATCCGGCGATCGTGACATGCTATATTGATAGTGTCACAATCGTGGGCACTATAACACAGAATGTACCAAAAATTGTTTTGGCCATAACTTATTCGTTTTAGCTCCGATTTTGCCCCGGAAAGAATCGTTAGACTCGTATTTGAGTTTTCTGTCCAACAAGACTATAAAACCTGGGGTTTAAGACCAAAATCATATTTCCTCTATTTCTCTTAAAAGACCGGTTCGTAAGTCGACTTGAAATTGTACTTACCCAAAAATACGGATGTTACATCAACTCTTAACCAATATATATATATATATATATATGTTTTCATTTAATTTTCAGCCTACTAAGGGCATCTCCAATATAACTCTCTATTTTACTCTCTATTATAGAGTTTAAAATAAATGATGTGTTGTGTATTATCCAAAGTATTACTGTGTTTTTTTTCTCTAAAAGAGAATATTCTATGTATATTCTCTTTTCTACTATAGAAAAAATAGAGATTATGAATAATGTTTCTTTATATTTAGAGAGTTAGTATTCAATTCTCTATTATATATAGTAAAATAGAGGGTTCATTGAAGATGATTTAGAGAGTTAAATAGATGGTTCATTGGAGATGGTCTAAAGGTGTATTTACTATAAACATGTGTTATTTCCATTAAGCATCATGTAACATAACATCGGATATGATTCAAATGAGTGTGCGTAAACACAATGAGGCATACCATTCAATGATATATGAATAAATATAGATATTGACATGTCCATCATTTATTGCAAGGTTTGGCTACATCAACTAGGATTGAAGGATAAAGTTTATGGGTTCATCATTTCTCCATCTCCAACTTATTCTTAAGAAACCATGGTTTTGAGAATTTCTAAGTTTTCATCAAAACCTTGTATTGTGAGTTCATTCTGTGTTCTAAACTTTATACATGTCGAAACCTACGCTTTTAAACCTATAATTATCTCCTTGTTTACATTTCTATAAATTGTAAGTTTTGACCTAAAATGGGATTTTGGAGATTTTTAGGGTTCTAACTATATTTGAGATATGCTGTTAGAAATCATGGTTTGTGTAATAACCTTGGTCCTTAAAATCTAATTTCCCTGAAAGTTAGGGACTAAAGTGCAATATATGGAATTTCAGGGACTTGAAGCTAATTTTGAGAGGATAAAGAGGGTAAAACCCCTCTAAACCCTAGCAATTGTGTTTCATACGCTTTGGGTTTTGAGAGAGGTGAAATTGGAAGGAGTAGAGAGCTCTAATTGGAAGTGTGGTGGAAGAGATGCATCAAGGAATTTGAATCTTCATCTTCAAGGTACGAGTCCTCCTCCTTAATCGTTATGTTTGGTTGGGTTAGAATATGTTTTTTTGGGGATTTTGATAATCCATCTTAGATATTGGTATGGAAGTTCAGATGTTAAATATGTACTTATAGTATTTATAGATTCATGAAAAAAATTGAGTACCATATTAAAGGTTATTCAAAAACTTGTATTTGGACGAATACTTTATCAAATTTAAGCTTTGATTCTAAAATACTATCTAAGATACAAATCTGAAGGTGATTCTGACATCTGAAACCTTACAATGATAAGTCCTTTTTGTAAGATTGGATTCAGATTTCCCTTTTTTGATAATTATATTTAATGAATGTTATATTTCAGATATAACATTACAAAACAATGAATTAAGAATTATTCTTTAAAGTGTTGGATCGGATGTTACTTATATTATTATCAAATGTGATAGTTGAGATCGACAAATATATATTTGCTTTGCAATGTGTTTATTTATATAAATGTGATGTTATATACACATTTATTTACATTAAAATCAAGTCAAATTATACATTGAAAGTATAAAACATAACCGTTAGTGTTAATATATGAGGAGGATATTCAAATCGAAGAGGTTAAATGCATCATTTATAGATAGGATTGCTATACACACCCATCTTTATGTCATTATTAAATTAAATCATTTATATATTGTTAAAGGATGGATTAAATTACCTAATAATTCCCTACAAGTTAACACTTACCTTTTCATATTTCTTCTCCCTAAAATCCTATTTCAGCCGTATTTCTAATTAGAATAAATAAATAGGATTTGGTTTGTTTATAATTATCTTTAACTATGTTAAATATGTTATATATATATATAATGTCATTTTTTCCCTTTCCTTGTAAGATAAGGGCGGCGGTGCTCGGCTCGATCTATTTCTTTATCTCCGCGTGAATCGTATGTTTGTAACAATATGGACAGAATTTTAGCAACTCCAATCGATTAGGCGTATTGTGCCGGTTCTTTTGAGTAATATATCTGGAAATGCCCGTTGATGCTTTATTAACACCGTTTCGAACACAAGCGGTACATTCCAAAATAACCGGTATTCGCACATCTTTACCCTTGGCCATGAACCTCCTTTGTATTTTTCATGTATATCAATATATATATATATATATATATATATATATATATATATATTAAAGGAGAAACCACCATGTATGAGATGACATCCTAAGAATTAAGTATTCTTCATTTCTTGAGTTGTGGTAGAATTTTGTATACCTCATATTAATTGAGAGATGAAAAGTTGACAATGAATTGTTGGTATATGAAGGGAGATTGAGATGTCTTTGTGGCAACTCATTGGGTTAGCTCCTTTTGACCAAACCTCTAAATTCATGTGGTTGGTTATTTTGGTGACCCGATTTGGCTCATTTTTGCCGATCCGGGTTGGCTTATTTTGGCCGACCTAAGTTGGCTCATTTTAACCATACAAATTAAATTTTCATTATAAGATTTAAGTAATTTAAAATCTTGAATTATGATGTGATTTTGGTTATCCCACATTAATAGAAATCTTATGTTTGAATATTTCTTAGAAAATGTAAAGGTTAGTTGGATAGAGTATTGAGTTATTGTTGAATAGTGATTGTAATGACCGTGTTCTAATTGTGAAGGTGTGTGCAATTTGTGGCTAAGGCAAAAAATAATGGAAAAGGGAGGACCTAGTTGCAATTGTGGAAGGTATAAAAAAGGAGGACCTAGTTGCAATTGTGGAAGGTATAAAAAGGGAGTAAATCCCTAATTGCCTCCTCATCTGATCATTTGTGGCTGCGTTCGTGAAAGAGAGAAAGAGCAAGGAGATTTTTTGGCTAAGAGGTCAATCAAAGGTTTCACTCAAGGTAAATGTCGACCTTCTCCTCTAATACTTAGTGTTATTTGGTTTCTCCATGTTTGGGCTTTGCAATGTAGAAGAACACTCCATTTTCTTACTGTGTTATCTCTAAAAAGGGGTATTATGAGGTTTTGATTGTTTAATAGATTTAGAAGTAAATAGTTGAATAAAATGGGTGTTTATGGTTGGAGGATGAACCCAAGTGATTGTCTAATCAAGTCTGAGGTAGAAATCACGATTTCTAATCAGTTTAAGAGACTTGGGGTTTTCTCAGTTCGAGGAACCCGGTTATCGCCCCGTTCGGACAGTGTGGAATCCGAACAGTGGGGGGTTTCCGGATAGAAGGTGTCGGACACTGGAGGTTCTCGGATGTTGTAGAAACTGGATAGCGATCCGCGTGGGGTAGAATCCGGATAGTGGTCCGGATAGCTTTTATCTTGATGCGAGCCCGGATAGGGTACCCGGATAGTAAGTGCCCGGATAATAGGGTACCCAGATAGTAGTTGTGCCCGGATAGTAGGGTACCCGGATAGCTGTGCCCGGATAGAGGTGTCCGGGTAGTTTTGGGTGTCCGGAAGGGTTTGGTCCAGGAAGTTCCGGGTGTCTGCATGAGTTGTGTCCGGACTGTTTAGATCTGGATAATGTTTTCTGATATGGGGTTGTTGTACAATTTTAGGTGTTCGGTTCGGCTAGTTCAGTAGTTGGACGCATGTGTGCATAACCTCGATAATCAGGTGAGTTCCCTTGTACCCCTTTTATGTGAAAAATCAACTTGAGCATGTTTTCCATAACTATGATATCGGCATTTTGTACATTGACACGAGAAATGTTATTTTATAATTATGAGATCGTTTTACCGCATATTCATGATTTGTATTGCTTTCATGTTTATATGCTTGTATGTGGAGTCGGGTTGCACAGTGGGGGATGGTTGTACCTTGGATGCTTGCGGATCCTTGGGAGTTTGGTGAACCGTGTGCCTTGAATCTGTGTAACGTCCCAAAAACATAACATGCATTCAACCAGAAATAAGCATTCAAATTACATAATTAAACTTGTCCATAAATAATAATTCTTCTATACTAAACAAAATTTGACAGCGGAAGTCTAAAATCCACAGCCGAGAGCTACATCTATAGTCATTAGAATTCAAAACTCTGGAGTCGCTCTAGTCTCCAAATCCTCCTTGAGTCACTCCTAGTTCTTACTAGAAGAACCCATAGCGCGCTTACCTGAAAATGGTTTAGTTTTTGAAAAGCGAGGGTTAGACCAAAAGGTCTAGTGAATTCCCTCCATAAACATTTATCACAGTAAAAAGATCATTTCATAAAGAAAATACTTTCACATCTTTCTCATAACATCATCCAAGGTTAAACACGGGGTTCAGGGTCGCATAAGCTACTCCGATCGGGGCCTAACGGACACCCTCTCGTCTACGCCGAAATCCAATGGACTCCTCGTTCCTTCATGTAGGAGAAAACAAATTCCAACCTACAAGCTAACCTCCATATGCCCAAGGGATCAGAGATCCCAAGGTACCCCGTCCCCACCGTGCAACCGACTCCACATAGCATACACATACATTGAAACCATTTTCATGAAAACATAAAACATCTTTCGTGTTGTGGGTAAACATGTAAATCATGGAAGCATGCATAGTTTTTATAAATTAGTTCATGCTCGATAAAGGAACCATATTCAGTAAAAATGGTACGTCATAAAAAGGAGTGAGAGAACTCACCTTTGATTATCGTAGAATGCACTTCTTAAACTCTTCCCAGCTAAACCAATCGAACACCTAAGGGCAATAGATCCTCATCAGATAAAACGGCTCAACCTACTGTCCAGCACATGATTTCCGGGTACTGACTTGTCCGGATACCACACTTGTCCGGATACCATACTTGTCCGGATACTACACTTGTCCGGATACCATACAGAAAACCCCCACCCGGAAACTACCATAGGGCTTTACCCGGAAACTAGCATCCGTATCCGGAAACCACCATATCATCATGAATTGAAGGTGTCCGGGTACGGCTGCTGTCCGAAAATAAGTTTCTTAAAAGTGATTTCAAATCTGATTTTAGCCATTAGTTGATTAGATAACCATAAGGGTTCATCCACCAATCTCAAATACCCAATTAATCCCACTTTAACACCTTAGAATCGATTCAATAATACAAAACCCATAAAAACTCATTTTCAAGGAAATATGGTGAAAATCCATTAATCTATAACATCTGTCTTAAGAATCCATAACAAAGAGAAGGAGGAGCACTACCCTAATCAGAAGAATGAATTAGGATGTTTTACCTTCAGATTCTAGCTTGATTCTTTCTTTCTTTCTTGATTTCTTCTCAAACCTTCTTCCTTTCTCTTTTTCTTTCTTCCTTAGCCACCAACACCAAGAGCACTCCCACACAACACTGATTTTAGCCAAATGGAGGCTGCCCTAGGGATTGGAGGCTATATATACACACTTCATAAAATGACAATCTAGTCCCTCAAGTTAACTTTCATTTATTTCACTTTGACCACCAACTTTAAAACTCACTAGCATTTTGGGTTGTTACAACACCCCCCCCCTTAAAAGAATTCTGTCCCCGGAATTCCTCATTGGAAAAGATGCGGGTATCTAGCTTTCATCTCCGACTCTAACTCCCAGGTCGCCTCCGGACCTTTGTGATGTCGCCATTGCACCTTAACTAGCTTAGTCTCCTTGCTCCGCGACTTCCTTACCTTAACATCCGTGATTGTTTCAGGTTCCTCTACAAAGTTCAACCTCTCGTCCACTTTAATGTCATTCAACGGCACAGCTTTTGTCACGTCGGCTAGACATTTCCTTAGATTAGACACATGAAACGCATTATGAATACTACTCAGTTCTTCCGTTAGATCCAACCTATATGCCATTTCTCCAATTCGTTCAGTAATCTCAAATGGTCCGATGTAACGTAGGCATAACTTCCCACGTTTTCCGAATCATACCACTCCCTTCCACGGAGACACCTTTAGCAGAACATGATCCCCAACTTGGAATTCAATGTCTTTCCGCCTCTTATCTGCATAGCTTTTCTGTCGGTCGCGGGCGACCTTCAGTCTTTCACGCACTTGGACTATCTTGTCCGAAGTCAGTTGTACAATTTCCGGCCCTGCTAACTGTCTCTCTCCGACTTCGTTCCAATACAACGGTGTCCGACATTTTCTACCGTATAGTGCCTCAAACGGCGCTGCCTTGATGCTCGAGTGATAGCTATTATTATAAGCGAACTCGATTAGCGGTAGGTGCTTTTCCCATGAGCCTTGGAAATCCAAAGCACACGCTCTTAGCATGTCTTCTAACGTTTGGATCGTTCGCTCACTCTGACCGTCGGTCTGAGGATGATAAGCGGTACTCATCTTGATCTGCGAACCCATTTCTCTTTGGAAGCTCTTCCAAAACGTAGAGGTAAATCTGCTATCGCGGTCTGATACAATTGACGAGGGTACCCCATGGCTGGTTACGATCTCGTCAATGTACAACTTTGCTAACTGCTCCAAATAGTAAGACTCTCGTATAGGTAAAAAGTGTGCCGACTTCGTTAGTCGATCTACGATCACCCAAATGGCGTCATAACCCTTTGGAGTTCTAGGCAAATGGGTCACGAAGTCCATCGTGATCTGGTCCCACTTCCACATCGGTATCTCTAACGACTGAAGCTTCCCGTACGGTCTTTGATGTTCGATCTTTACACGCGAGCACGTCATACAGGTCTCTACAAGATGGGCCACGTCTTTCTTCAATCCGGGCCATCAGTAGTCTCGTCGCAGGTCTCCGTACATCTTGTTAGTTCCAGGGTGGATCGAGTACTTTGACTTGTGAGCTTCTTCAAGAATCAGCTTTCGGAGCTCTCCGAGTTTCGGAACCCAGATTCTCCCATTCAGACATTTCACCCCTCGACTATCTTCCACTAACATGGACGCTTGCCCTACCATTCTCTCCTTCTTAAGATTTTCGGTTTCGAGCGCTTCAACCTGACATTTCTTTATTTCGGCTAACAGATTGAATGTGACCTCAGCCGTCATGGCTACAATCCTGGGGGTTTCACCTCGTTCCTTACGGCTCAAAGCGTCCGCCACCACGTTTGCCTTCCCCGAATGGTATTCGATCTTACAGTCGTAGTCGGTCAACAATTCAATCCATCTCCTTTGGCGCATATTCAACTCTTTTTGATCAAAGAGATGACATAAACTCTTGTGGTCCGTGAAGATCTGGCACTTCGTCCCATACAGGTAATGTCGCCAAATCTTCAGGGCAAAAACCACCGCCGCCAATTCTAAATCATGTGTAGGATAACGAGTCTCGTGATCCTTTAACTGCCGGGAGGCATAAGCGATCACCTTACCTCGTTGCATGAGTACGTAACCCAAGCCGAGCTTCGATGCGTCACTGAAAACCACAAAATCGCCTGAACCGTCCGGTAACGACAAAACCGGAGCGCTACTCAGCATATCCTTCAATTTCTGAAATGCTTCTTCTTGTTTCTCTAACCAGACGAACTTGACATTCTTCTTTGTTAAAGAGGTCAGTGGAGTGGCAATACGCGAAAAGTCTTTGATGAACTTCCGGTAGTACCCCGCCAACCCGAGGAAACTTCGAACTTCTGATGGATTCCTAGGTTGCTCCCAGTCTCGAATGACTTCAATCTTAGCCGGATCAACCATGATTCCCGTCTCAGACACCACGTGCCCGAGGAACTGCACTTCCCTCAGCCAAAACTCGCACTTGGAAAATTTTGCATACAACTTCTCTCGCTTCAATAGCTCGAGAATTGTACGAAGGTGGCTTTCGTGCTCCCCTTCCGATCTTGAAAATATCAGGATGTCATCTATGAACACTATCACGAACTGATCCAAATAAGGTTGGCATACCCTATTCATTAAGTCTATGAATGCTGTCGGGGCGTTGGTTAGCCCGAACGGCATCACTAGGAATTCGTAGTGTCCATACCTAGTCCGAAACGCAGTCTTCGGCACATCCTCCTCCCTCACCTTGAGTTGATGATATCCTGACCTCAGATCAATCTTGGAGAAGTAACTGGCTCCTTGTAACTGATCAAACAGGTCGTCGATTCTCGGAATCGGATACTTATTTTTAATTGTGACCTTGTTGAGTTCTCGGTAGTCTATGCACATTCGCATAGTACCGTCCTTCTTCTTTACGAAAAGCACAGGTGCTCCCCACGGAGATGTACTCGGTCTAACGAACCCCTTATCTAATAACTCCTGCAGTTGAGTCATCATTTCCTTCATTTCGGACGGCGCCAATCTATACGGTGCGCGGGCAATCGGTGCAGATCCCGACATCAGATCAATTCTGAACTCGATCTGACGATCCGGGGGTAGACTTTTCAAGCCATCCGGAAATACCTCCGGGTACTCATTTACCACTCGCACATCGCTCATCCCACGCTTCTCTTTCTTGGCGTCCAATACGTACGCCAAGAACCCTTGACACCCCTTTCTCAAACACTTAGTAGCCCTAATCATGGAGATAAGGTTGGTCTTTCTATCACGGCGGTTTCCATAGATCACTATGGTATCCCCATCAGGTGACCGGATCCTGATCAGCTTGTTGTTGCAAACGATAATCGCATCGTTCGCGGCTAACCAATCCATACCCAACACTACGTCAAACTCTCCCATTGCCATGGGATATAACTTCGTAGGCACCAACCTCCCTTCTATATCTATGACACAGTCTTCTACTACTTCCTTAACATATACCCAACTATCATTTGCAGTTTCCACCTCTAGTGCTCTCTCCAAACGTCTAGGTCTCACCCCCAAACATTTCATAAAAGCATGCGATACAAAGGAGCGATTTGCTCCTGAATCAAATAACACCTTTGCACATAGAGAGTTCACCAGAAACGTACCTGCCACCACATCTGAAACTTCCTCTGCCTCTTCCGCAGTCATGCGGAATGCACGTCCTTTCGGACGCGCTGGTTCTGCTCCCTTGTCATTTCCTTTTCCACCCGGACGTTCACCAAATGGAGCTGATCCCCCTTTCTTCACGTGTGGGCAATCACTACGCATGTGTCCAATAGCCCCACATTCGTAACAAGATTTTCCCCCACTGCGACAATCCTTTGACATGTGACCGGGCAAGCCACACCGGTAGCATGAGTTTGAACCTGCCATGCACTCTCCCCGATGCACCCTGTTACATTTCACACATGGTTTTCCGACGGTGTCCTTACTAACACGGTTTTCTGATCGAAACACTTTCCCTTTTCTGAAATCCTTACCCGGTCCATCCCATTTGCGCTTTTCACCACCCTTCTCAGTCATCTGACGAACCTTCTCCTTTTCAATCATCTCGGCCGCATTAATGGCCGCCTGAAAGGTAGTGGGGTTCCTTGCCAGAACTAGCTCTCGGATACTGCCCTTCAGTCCATGAATGAAACGCTCCACTCGGCGTTCCTCCGTTGGCACATACAAATCTGCAAAGCGAGACTTCTCAATGAACTTTGTAGTATACTCTCTCACTGTCATACCTCCCTGATCCAACCCCAAGAACTCTTCTTCCAATCTTTTTACTGCCGCGAGTAGGCAGAACTGAGCTTTGAACCTGTCTACAAACGCTTCCCACAACATTCCCTTAGCCATTGCCGAGCCCTTTCCCCCAGTCTCAGCCTCCCACCAGTAAATTGCATCAGATTTCAACATGGACAAGGCAAACATTACTCTGTCCCCATCAGCACACTTGCAAGTATCGAAGACTAGCTCCATTTCCTTCACCCATTTCATTGTCAAGATAGGGTCATACTCGCCCTTAAAAGTAGGGGGCTTGCATGAGGCAAAGGCCTTGAAATTGCACCCCTTAGCTGCTAACTCATTCATCACTTGGGGGTTTGAATTCAAGGGACTTCCAGCACCGGTCACTAGTGGACTAGACAGCTCCACGCTTTCTCGGTTCTCACTTGCTTCTTTTCTTCTCGAAGCTGACTCGTTCTGCTTAGTGAGGAGAGCCTGCAAGGTCTCTCGAATCTTACCCAATTCAGCAGCTAGGTTCTCTCGAGTGACAAACGTAGATCCGCGGCCTCGACCCCGTCCCCTTGGCTGAGTTACCCTCCTTGCAGAAGCCGAACTCACCTGAAGAGAGTCTTCATGATGAACAGGGGCTTCCACGCTCCTCGTTCTTCTAGTTGTACGAGTCGTTCTCAGGTTCGGGTTTCCTCCATCCCCGACCACTTGGGTGGCGGCCCGACGGGGTGTTCTTCCCCGACCCCTTCCACGACCCCTACCTCTTCCCCTTCCACGGGTAACAGCTGCCCTCGTTGGTTCCACGGGTCCATTCTCTAGTTCCACTTCATCTTGATTCCTTGGCACAACAGGTGCCGACCTACTCCTCAAGGTTCTCCCAGCCATTTCACTAATGCTGAAAGAAAACAACCATTAACCTTTGATCGATATGACACAACGACATTGCTATATAAGGTAAGTTTAAGCACGCACGCGTACCTGTAAGTTCGTAATTACACTGGCCAAGTGTAATCCCAAACTTACCTTACACGTTTGTCCTTGGCACCTTATTCCCTAACGCATTTATAGTGATCGTACCTAGAGGCAATCCTATGTCTCGGTTGTGTTCCTCATCTTACAGTTTAAGTTTAGGCCCTAATGGTCACCTAAATCCCTTAAACTAAGGCCCTGATACCATTTGTAACGTCCCAAAAACATAACATGCATTCAACCAGAAATAAGCATTCAAATTACATAATTAAACTTGTCCATAAATATTAATTCTTCTATACTAAACAAAATTTGACAGCGGAAGTCTAAAATCCACAGTCGAGAGCTACATCTATAGTCATTAGAATCCAAAACTCTGGAGTCGCTCTAGTCTCCAAATCCTCCTTGAGTCACTCCTAGTTCTTACTAGAAGAACCCATAGCGCGCTTACCTGAAAATGATTTAGTTTTTGAAAAGCGAGGGTTAGACCAAAAGGTCTAGTGAATTCCCTCCATAAACATTTATCACAGTAAAAAGATCATTTCATAAAGAAAATACTTTCACATCTTTCTCATAACATCATCCAAGGTTAAACACGGGGTTCAGGGTCGCATAAGCTACTCCGATCGGGGCCTAACGGATACCCTCTCGTCTACGCCGAAATCCAATGGACTCCTCATTCCTTCATGTAGGAGAAAACAAATTCCAACCTACAAGCTAACCTCCATATGCCCAAGGGATCAGAGATCCCAAGGTACCCCGTCCCCACCGTGCAACCGACTCCACATAGCATACACATACATTGAAACCATTTTCATGAAAACATAAAACATCTTTCGTGTTGTGGGTAAACATGTAAATCATGGAAGCATGCGTAGTTTTTATAAATCAATTCATGCTCGATAAAGGAACCATATTCAGTAAAAATGGTACGTCATAAAAAGGAGTGAGAGAACTCACCTTTGATTATCGTAGAACGCACTTCTTAAACTCTTCACAGCTAAACCAATCGAACACCTAAGGGAAATAGATCCTCATCAGATAAAACGGCTCAACCTACTGTCCAGCACATGATTTCCGGGTACTGACTTGTTCGGATACCACACTTGTCCGGATACCAAACTTGTCCGGATACTACACTTGTCCGGATACCATACGGAAAACCCCCACCCGGAAACTATCATAGGGCTTTACCCAGAAACCACCATATCATCATGAATTGAAGGTGTCCGGGTACGGCTGCTGTCCGAAAATAAGTTTCTTAAAAGTGATTTCAAATCTGATTTTAGCCATTAGTTGATTAGATAACCATAAGGGTTCATCCACCAATCTCAAATACCCAATTAATCCCACTTTAACACCTTAGAATCGATTCAATAATACAAAACCCATAAAAACTCATTTCAAGGAAATATGGTGAAAATCCGTTAATCTATAACATCAGTCTTAAGAATCCATAACAAAGAGAAGGAGGAGCACTACCCTAATCAGAAGAACGAATTAGGATGTTTTACCTTCAGATTCTAGCTTGATTCTTCCTTTCTTTCTTGATTTCTTCTCAAACCTTCTTCCTTTCTCTTTTTCTTTCTTCCTTAGCCACCAACACCAAGAGCACTCCCACACAACACTGATTTCAGCCAAATGGAGGCTGCCCTAGGGATTGGAGTCTATATATACACTTCATAAAATGACAATCTAGTCCCTCAAGTTAACTTTCATTTATTTCACTTTGACCACCAACTTTAAAACTCACTAGCATTTTAGGTTGTTACAATCTGTTTCTCGTGCACACTGATATGGCATCTACTAGGGGGCATGGGGATCTACTGGGGCCCCCGAGTGTGGACATCACGTGGAGGTGATGGACGTGGAGACCATTGTGCAAATACCCTTATGTGGCAATTGTTTACAAACTGTTGTTTTATTCATTGATATGACAGTTACGTGATATAAAGATGAGATTCTTTTAAAATGTTTTCGAGAGGGAATTCATTAGACCTCATGGTCTAACCCACGCTTTTCAAAACTAAAACAATTTTCAGGCAAGAGGTTTTGTGATGCTACTTCCAAATGGAAGGAGAAGTTCAGAAGGCTTAGAGACGAAGGTAGCCGGCCTAGAGCACTATAGTAGTTTTGCTTAGCTTTAGACATCTCGGCTGTGGAAGTGTGTTTCCGCTGCTATTTCTTCTGTAAACGTTGATTCTAATGAGATGTATTGGGACCCATGTTGTGATGTTTATTGTGCATGTCTTGTATGGTTTTTGGGTTGTTACAAATGGTATCAGAGCCATAGTTTAAGGGATTTAGGTGACCGGATGGGCCTAAACTTAAACTGTGAATTTAGGGACACAACCGAGATATAGGATGTCTTTAAGAAAGATCACTCTAGGTGCACTAAAGATAAGGTTAAATTTACATTACACATGGCCAGCGTAATTGTGAATTTATAGGTACATGTACGTGCTCAAATTGCCTTATTATGCGGAGTTGCGTTTGAACATCGGTTATATGGAGTGTTTCCAGTTCTTGTAATGTAGAATATATTGCTATTGTTGAGATAGTCAATGGAGGAATGAGGAGTAAACTCTTAGTTTTAGTGAGTCCTTATCCCATGGTTTGATGTGTCAATCGGGTGGGAAAAGAAGGAGAACTGTGTTGGAACCTCGAAGACTTCGAGCAAAATCGGGTAAAGAGAATGAACCCTTGACTGTTAGTCAAGCGGTGTAGTAACAAGAATGATGAAGGAAAGATGTATGGGTTTGATCAAAGCATGCATATGAGTAGGACGGGAGGTAAGCGATGGTTGTTCGACCTTAAGGTTAAATTTTGAAAATCGCATGGTTGTGAATCATTGGTTTATGCGAGAACACAAGTTTTGGTAAGGGCGAGAAGATGACCGGTGGCCGAAAGTTGAGTGTCGACGAGGAGTTATTGTGTATTTTAACGTTGGACCTTATTAGAGTGAATAGCCTTCATCGCAAAGTTAGTTTCATGCATGGTGTCTTTTCATAAATGACTTACATGGACTCTTTTGTGTTAAGATTGTTTACGAGCATAATGAGTTCCTTGTTTTGGGACAAATGAGTCGACACGCGCGAGCGTGTGTTTAAAGAAAAAGATAAACTTGGTTACAATGCACGATGATATTTTGAGCATAGTGATCTGTGAATTATTTTACTTTTCCGTGTGGGGATAAACACTGTTGTGAAAGTCATAAAAATATTTTACCGCAAAAGCTATTATAACTGATACGAGTAGTAGTGCTTTTAACAGAAGGAGTGTGGGAGCTGACTGGCTCGCTCCATATAAGTGATTTCGTTCCGAAATTTTAATCGTATTGGAAATGTTTTACTTAATACGTTTTATTTGGGCCGATGCTGGTTCGGTTGACTAAAGTCGTGATTTATCGTGGGGTGGCATGTGAGCGACCTTAGGGTCGTTGTGTTTACGATTAGGCTTGAGTAGTGATGTGCCATGTATATGCTAATTTGTCTCTCATTATCGTATTTATCGAACTTCCAAGTGTGCAAAATGATTTAAATCATTGTGTTGTCACGCATGAAGGCTATGAACTCTGTAGGTCGTAGTTGTTGGTGCATTTAAGAACGAGGCAAGGTCTAATTGGAAATTGTTCGGTTGATTTCATTATGGCCTTAGTGTTTCAGTTAAAGGAAAACGGACTAGCAGGGGTCCCGGGCAATGAGTTTGATACTGATCGTTAACATGTGATGTGGTTTCCTGTGAAGCGGGTATACCCATGATGAAGTCGGAAGTTGTTGAGATGCTTTAAACAGTAGCATGTTAATAAGTATTGTATGGTAGGAAATGCCGAACGATTATCATTCTAGTATTCAGGCGGCACCGTTTGAAGTATTGTATGGTAGGAAATGCCGAACGCCTTTGTGTTGGAATGAAGTGGGGGAAAAGCAGTTAGCAGGGCCAGAAATAGTACAGTTAACAGCATATAAGATTACTCAGATCCGGGATAGATTGAAAACGGCACAAGACAGACAGAAAAGTTATGCAGATCGACGCCGGAAACCGTTAGAATTTCAGGTTGGGGAATTTGTGATGTTAAAAGTTTCACCTTGGAAAGGAGTCATACGTTTTGGGAAGCAAGGTAAACTCAGTCCGCGGTATATTGGGCCATTTGAAATTACAGAAAGAATTGGTGAAGTAGCATACAGATTGGATCTTCCGTTGGAGTTGAGCAGGATTCACAACGCGTTCCATGTGTCGAATTTTCGGAAATGTTTAGTCACGCCGGACCAGGCAGTCTCTCTACCAGATATCCAGGTTGATGAAAAGCTGAGCTACGTGGAAGAACCGGAAGCTATAGTTGATCACAAGGTTAAAGTATTAAGGAATAAAGAGATCAAGCAAGTAAAGGTCCAGTGGAAACATCATAGGGGTCAGGATGCAACATGGGAATCGGAGGCGGAGATGAGAGCCAAATACCCTCATCTGTTCACTTAATCGAATTCCGGGACGGAATTCTTTTAAGGGGGAGATGTTGTAATAACCAGGTATTTTATCTAATTTTAAATAAGGAATTTATAAGTTTTTTATATTAGTATTTTAGGAGTTAAAAACTAAAGGGTAAGTTTTAATTTAATAATGGAAGTTTAGGGGTATGTTTTGTCAAATAAGCTAAACTTGAGGTTTGTTTTGTCTCTTTTCACAAACTCTCTCCCACCACCGCCACTTCCACCTCTTGTAGAGGAGGTGTCCTCTTGTTAGTTACTTAGAAGATATTATTCAAGGTGTATGTGTGTGTAAGTGTATTCGGTTGAGAGAGAGAGAGAGAGAAATCGAGAGAAAGTTTGAAGGGAAGAAGAAGGAAAAGATTAAGAAGTTTGTTGCTGTGATTCAGGGATTAAACTGAAGTGATTCAGGTAAACAATTCATACCTTATATGTGTTTTAATTCTCTAAAGTGTTCTTGAGGTTTATAGTTAAGTTCTTGGTGGGTTTTGTTAAAAAGAGGTGTTTTGGGAAATCTGAGCTTAAGGTTAGGTTATGTTTATAGTCTTAATCTTAACTGCATCTTTATAGCAGCATGCATAGCTTAAAACTGCAAAAATCTGGGTTTTAGGATGAAACAGTAGACTGAGACATTCATCGAAGTCGCAATAGACGACTGCGACATTCGACGAAGTCGCAACAGTTGGTTGCGACTTGGCATTGAAGTCGCAATGGTCGTTTGCGACTTGGCTTGAAATCGCAGTAGTTGATGGCGATTCGAGTTTGGAATCGCAGTAGTTGGTTGCGACTCCAGGGTGAAATCGCAATAGTAGGTTGCGACTCCAGGGTGGAATCGCAATAAGGGGTTGCGACTTCAAAGTGGAATCGCCATAGGAGATTGCGACTTGGTACTGTTCATTGCGATTTCAGTTGGGAATTTTGTAAGTTTAAGTATTAAAAGAGATATTTGGTATTTTATATGATTTCAGATTTGGTGAAAGGTCGACGTACGTGAGTTATCTTGGAAGGGTTTTTGTGATAAAAACAAGGTGAGTTTTTATTTGAAATGTTTTTTTTAAATGGAATACATATATGTGATTAAATGTAATATGGTGCATATAGTGTTTATATGAATATTACATTGTATGAGTACTAGTTGGCCGGGCTTAGGACCGGTGAAAGTTGGCTGTACAAAGGGACAGTGGTGTTGGCTGTATTTAGTACAGCGGTGTAAAGTAATTAATTGGCTTGCTACCAATTAATATGGCCAAGGAAAAGAAAAGAGATAGAGATGGAAAGATACATGATGCATGAGTCATATTTGGTATTCTTACGTGAATTATGTGCAAATGTTCTCTTTTACTAACGGGGATTTTTCTCACTAGACCTCAAGGTCTAACCCTCATTTTTGTTTTAAAATATGTATTCCAGGTCAAGGAGCAAACAAAAGACTATGATAGGATTTCTCATGTTTAGCTTTTGTGGATGTTGAATGATTATGAAGATTTCAGTTATAATTAGTAGTTGTTATGTATTTTACTTTATTCGAAAAAGTTTGTACTGAAAGACCAAATTGTAGAATTTAAGGGACCGTATTTGGATTATGATATGTTATTTTGTGGTGAATTATATGAAACTTGTATGTTGGGTTTAAGGGATGTTACAAATGGTATCAGAGCCAGGTTTAAGAGATTTAGGTATTAGTATCTGTACCTAGACTTAAACTGCATGCGAAGTAGGAGGTCCTTGTTATTTTAGAACCTTGGGATGATAAATATAAAAAGGTAGAAGGAACATCATGTAAGGTAATTTCAGATTTACACCTGGCCAGTGTAATTATGATCTTACAGGTACATGTTTGAACCAGAATACTTTATTATATGGGGTATGTGCTTATGTGTATATTAACCTTGTTTGAATCAACAGAATGGCAAGTGGAACGAGACAAACAACCGGAGGAAGGGGAAGAGGGGGAGAAAGAGGCAGAGGTAGGACAGGGGGCAGTGTACAGGGGCGAGGCACGGAGTTTGTTACGAGAGACGATCTAGCGGTTGAAATGGGAAGACTTCAGGCAAATATTCAAGCCATGTTTAACCAGACTCATCATACGGAAACAGCAATACCGGACCCTACCCTTGGAAACGAAGTGCCTATCGCACCTATTGTCACATCAGTACCAAGAAAGTGTGATTATAAAATGTTTTTAAGCTGTAAACCACCCACTTATGGAGGGGACAGAGATCCAGTAAAAGCAATGCGATGGCTGAAGGAGGTTGAAGCTGTATTTAAAACCAGTAAATGCGCGGAAGAAGATAAAGTGTTATATGGAACAGCAATGTTGAAAGCAGACGCCTTGTATTGGTGGGAAGCCCTTATTGACTCTGAAGGACCTGAGGTATATTCAACTTTTACTTGGGGCGAATTCTCGAGAGCATTTAAGGAACAGTTTTGCCCGCAAGCCGCAGTTAGACAGTTGGAAGAGGAATTCCTGAGCCTACAGCAAGGAAATTTATCGGTAAGAGACTACACAGCCCGTTTCTTGGAAAAGTCGCGTTTCGGAGAATATTATGTTGCCACAGAAAAGATGAAGATGGAAAGGTATGTATTCGGATTGAATTCAGAGATTAGGAAGTTAGTGACTGCAGCGAGACCTAATACTTTTTTAGAAGCAGTAAATGCTGCGGAAAATGTGGAGCGAGACAATAAGCGGGATGTTGGGGATAAGAGTGCGGGAAAGAGAAAATGGGAAGGACCACCACACGATGTGAAGAAGTCTGGATTTCAGCGATTTGATAGTCGTCCACCTTTTAGAGCAGCTGAAAGACCTTGCCCAAAGTGCCACCGTTTCCACCAAGGAAGCTGTCAAGTAGATCCTAGAAACTGTTATAAGTGCGGGAAGTTTGGGCACATTGCTAAAGATTGTAGGGTGGTTAGATTTTGTTATTCATGCAATTCGCCAGATCATCTTCAATCAGATTGTCCACTGGGAAGAATACCATCGGGTGGCACGTAAACAAGAGCATCGGGTGTTAGACCAACAGTACCGAGGTCAGAGCCAGCAAGAGCAAGAGGCCGTTCATTTCAGATGACAGCAAAGGAAGCGGAGGAAACTCCGGACGTAGTTACAGGTACATTCTTAATAAATTCCACACGTGCTAAGGTGTTATTCGATTCTGGTGCAAACCGATCGTTTGTGTCTCCTTCATTTGCTGCTTACATGCGTTTAAAGCCGAAAGTGTTAGATCATGCTTTATTGGTAGATACGGCAAATGAAAATCAAGTATCAGTTAAAGAAGTATTTGATAGTTGCGTGATAGATATAGAAGGGTGCGGAGTACCGATTCAGTTATTTCCAATAGCCCTGGTAGAGTTTGATGTGGTAGTGGGAATGGACTGGTTAGCCGAGAACCAAGCTAATATAAATTGTGATAAGAAGTTAATAAACGTTGTGATACCTGAAAAAGGGCCGGTAGTGATTTATGGCGATCGTAGGAATTATCAGTATAATCTTATTAGCATGATAAAAGCCCGTAAGTGTGTTAGTAAAGGTTGTCAGAGTTACTTAGCTTATGTAATAGATACTAAGCTAGAGAAGAGTAAGTTGGAAGACATTCCAATTGTTAGTGATTTTTCAGAAGTATTTCCCGAAGACTTGCACAGTCTTCCGCCCGTTAGACAGGTAGAGTTCGGTATAGATTTAATTTCTGGAGCCACCCCTGTGGCCCGTGCACTGTATCGTTTGGCGCCTCCAGAAATGAAAGAAATGATGGCACAACTGCAAGATCTATCCGATAAGGGTTTCATCAGACCAAGTTCTTCACCGTGGGGAGCACCAGTCTTATTTGTGAAAAAAGAAGGATGGTTCGATGAGAATGTGTATCGACTACAGAGAATTGAATAAGCGAACGATCAAAAACAAGTATCCCTTACCTAGAATTGATGACCTCTTCGATCAATTAGTCGGAGCTTGTTGTTTTTCCAAGATTGATTTAAGATCCGGTTATCATCAGTTGAAGGTCAAAGAAGATGACGTGTTGAAAACTGCTTTTCGCACCAGGTACGGTCACTATGAGTTTCTAGTAATGCCATTTGGATTGACAAACGCTCCAGCCGCCTTTATGGATTTAATGAATCGGGTATGTAAGCAATATCTTGATAAATTCGTTATCGTATTTATCGATGATATACTTATTTATTCCCGATCCAAAGAGGATCATGCACGACATCTTCGTTTGATTTTGGAATTATTGAAGAAAGAAAAGTTGTATGCGAAATTTTCAAAGTGTGAATTCTGGTTGCGGGAAGTTCAGTTTTTGGGGCATATAGTTTCTAAAAAGGGTATACAAGTCGATCCGATGAAAGTGGAAGCAGTTGAAAAATGGGAACCGCCAAAGACAGCAACAGAAGTACGAAGCTTTCTGGGTTTGGCCGGCTACTACCGAAAGTTTATAAAAGATTTCTCTCGTATTGCCACACCGTTGACGAAGCTGACTCAGAAGAATCTGAAGTTCGAATGGAAGGCAGAACAGGACGAGGCATTCAGGATATTAAAGGAGAAACTCTGCAGCGCGCCGATTTTAGCATTGCCAGAAGGTTCAGATGATTTTGTGGTCTACAGTGATGCTTCTAAGTTAGGTTTGGGATGTGTACTCATGCAACGTGGAAAAGTAATTGCCTATGCTTCTCGTCAATTAAAAGATCATGAAAGGCAATATCCTACCCACGATATGGAACTTGCAGCGGTTGTCTTTGCATTGAAGATTTGGAGACATTATCTGTATGGTTCCAAATGTCAAATTTTTACTGATCATAAGAGTCTCCAACATCTTTTTGATCAAAAGGAACTGAATATGAGGCAAAGAAGGTGGCTAGAGTTAGTGAATGATTATGATTGTGAAATCCTTTATCACCCAGGAAAAGCGAATGTGGTGGCAGATGCACTAAGTCGACAAGAAAGAAGTGGAACGATAAAGGCGATATCTTTAAGAGCTGAACTTCTTCCAAACATTTTTGACGAATTACTGAAGTGCCAATTAGATGCTTATCAAGAAGAAAGTTTGAAATCTGAACGGTTGGTTGGGATATCAGCATTGCTTGGGAAAGATAACCGTGGGTTGTTGTGTTTGGGGAATAGGATTTAGGTACCTCGTTTGGGTGGATTACGTGATCGTGTACTACAAGAAGCTCATCAATCTCGATTCTCCATTCATCCAGGTACAAATAAAATGTATAGAGATTTGAAACAATTCTATTGGTGGCCGGGGATGAAAAGAAGTATTGCTAAGCATGTGGAAGACTGCATTACCTGCAAGAAAGTAAAGATTGAGCATCAAAACCCGTTTGGTCAGTTACAACGCTTAGATATTCCAGTGTGCAAATGGGATCAGATCACAACTGATTTCATTACCAAGTTACCAAGAACTTCGAAGGGATTCGATTCTATTTGGGTGATTGTGGATAGATTGACGAAGTCTGCTCATTTCTTGCCGATAAAAGAAACCGATTCTTTGGAACGTTTGGCCAAACTGTACATTAATGATATAGTAACTCGTCATGGAGTACCAATTTCGATTATTTCTGATCGAGATAGTCGTTTTACTTCTAGATTTTGGAGAAGCTTTCAAAAAGAGATGGGAACACAAAACAAGTTGAGTACAGCATATCATCCACAGACTGGTGGACAAAGTGAAAGAACAATTCAGACGTTAGAAGATATGCTTCGGGCTTGTATAGTTGATTTTGGAGGATCATGGGATAAACATTTGCCTTTGATAGAGTTCGCTTACAACAACAATTATCATTCTAGTATTCAGGCGGCACCGTTTGAAGTATTGTATGGTAGGAAATGCCGAACGCCTTTGTGTTGGAATGAAGTGGGGGAAAAGCAGTTAGCAGGGCCAGAAATAGTACAGTTAACAGCAGATAAGATTACTCAGATCCGGGATAGATTGAAAACGGCACAAGACAGACAGAAAAGTTATGCAGATCGACGCCGGAAACCGTTAGAATTTCAGGTTGGGGAATTTGTGATGTTAAAAGTTTCACCTTGGAAAGGAGTCATACGTTTTGGGAAGCAAGGTAAACTCAGTCCGCGGTATATTGGGTCATTTGAAATTACAGAAAGAATTGGTGAAGTAGCATACAGATTGGATCTTCCGTTGGAGTTGAGCAGGATTCACAACGCGTTCCATGTGTCGAATTTTCGGAAATGTTTAGTCACGCCGGACCAGGCAGTCTCTCTACCGGATATCCATGTTGATGAAAAGCTGAGCTACGTGGAAGAACCGGAAGCTATAGTTGATCACAAGGTTAAAGTATTAAGGAATAAAGAGATCAAGCAAGTAAAGGTCCAGTGGAAACATCATAGGGGTCAGGATGCAACATGGGAATCGGAGGCGGAGATGAGAGCCAAATACCCTCATCTGTTCACTTAATCGAATTCCGGGACGGAATTCTTTTAAGGGGGAGATGTTGTAATAACCAGGTATTTTATCTAATTTTAAATAAGGAATTTATAAGTTTTTTATATTAGTATTTTAGGAGTTAAAAACTAAAGGGTAAGTTTTAATTTAATAATGGAAGTTTAGGGGTATGTTTTGTCAAATAAGCTAAACTTGAGGTTTGTTTTGTCTCTTTTCACAAACTCTCTCCCACCACCGCCACTTCCACCTCTTGTAGAGGAGGTATCCTCTTGTTAGTTACTTAGAAGATATTATTCAAGGTGTATGTGTGTGTAAGTGTATTCGGTTGAGAGAGAGAGAGAGAAATCGAGAGAAAGTTTGAAGGGAAGAAGAAGGAAAAGATTAAGAAGTTTGTTGCTGTGATTCAGGGATTAAACTGAAGTGATTCAGGTAAACAATTCATACCTTATATGTGTTTTAATTCTCTAAAGTGTTCTTGAGGTTTATAGTTAAGTTCTTGGTGGGTTTTGTTAAAAAGAGGTGTTTTGGGAAATCTGAGCTTAAGGTTAGGTTATGTTTATAGTCTTAATCTTAACTGCATCTTTATAGCAGCATGCATAGCTTAAAACTGCAAAAGTCTGGGTTTTAGGATGAAACAGTAGACTGAGACATTCATCGAAGTCGCAATAGACGACTGCGACATTCGACGAAGTCGCAACAGTTGGTTGCGACTTGGCATTGAAGTCGCAATGGTCGTTTGCGACTTGGCTTGAAATCGCAGTAGTTGATGGCGATTCGAGTTTGGAATCGCAGTAGTTGGTTGCGACTCCAGGGTGGAATCGCAGTAGTTGGTTGCGACTCCAGGGTGAAATCGCAATAGTAGGTTGCGACTTGGTACTGTTCATTGCGATTTCAGTTGGGAATTTTGTAAGTTTAAGTATTAAAAGAGATATTTGGTATTTTATATGATTTCAGATTTGGTGAAAGGTCGACGTACGTGAGTTATCTTGGAAGGGTTTTTGTGATAAAAACAAGGTGAGTTTTTATTTGAAATGTTTTTTTAAAATGGAATACATATATGTGATTAAATGTAATATGGTGCATATAGTGTTTATATGAATATTACATTGTATGAGTACTAGTTGGCCGGGCTTAGGACCGGTGAAAGTTGGTTGTACAAAGGGACAGTGGTGTTGGCTGTATTTAGTACAGCGGTGTAAAGTAATTAATTGGCTTGCTACCAATTAATATGGCCAAGGAAAAGAAAAGAGATAGAGATGGAAAGATACATGATGCATGAGTCATATTTGGTATTCTTACGTGAATTATGTGCAAATGTTCTCTTTTACTAACGGGGATTTTTCTCACTAGACCTCAATGTCCAACCCTCATTTTTGTTTTAAAATATGTATTCCAGGTCAAGGAGCAAACAAAAGACTATGATAGGATTTCTCATGTTTAGCTTTTGTGGATGTTGAATGATTATGAAGATTTCAGTTATAATTAGTAGTGGTTATGTATTTTACTTTATTCGAAAAAGTTTGTACTGAAAGACCAAATTGTAGAATTTAAGGGACCGTATTTGGATTATGATATGTTATTTTGTGGTGAATTATATGAAACTTGTATGTTGGGTTTAAGGGATGTTACATAAGGACTGTAGGGCACGAAGTTAGTACAATGCATTGGAAGCGGTAGGTTCCATTGGAAAAGTTTTATGTGTCGATGAAATCGTGGAAGCCTCATTGTTTTAGCTAGGGATGCAAAGGCTGATAACTGTTAAAAGTGTCCAGCATCGAGATCAACATTGAGAAACTGAGATTCCAGAAGGAATTCTGGTGCGGCTAATTCGCTAGATCTGTTCATGGAAATGAAAGGTGGTCGGGGGAAATGTATACGCGGCATGATTTTGGACCACCCCGTGTGGATGTGAAGAATGTGGAGTAGTGCAGTAGTTATGTGATTTCGTGAGAGTTTTGATGACCCGTGTATGAACGAAGCGGTTGGCACAATTGAAGTAGGTGCCTCGAGTATATGGACATGTAAGGGATTGTACCTTGTCGTGGAATGATTTTCATGGGGCTCGCAATGGATTGTCTAGGAACGTATATTTTGAGCAAGTACGAAAAATCAAGAGTGGTGGTTTGTCTAAATTCAGAGACAGGCAAGTCGTGAGACAGACTTGGTTATTTATGAACTTAGATGGAAATGAAAGCGACATTGTTATGTATGCAAATGGCCGGGAGAACCTGGTCTGCGGTGTGAAGTTGTGGGTGGGGATTGTGTGGATAAATTAGTGATATCCTTTGCCAAGGTATTTGTGCAAGACAATGTTATAGTGATGTGTTGTAAAGAAGAATAAACACAGATGGAAGTCTTTTCGGAGGTTGTGGATGAGAGTACGAAGTATTAAGTATGTAGTTGGGTTGCATGGTTTGTAAGTTGGGGTTATGATATGGTTATTGTCAGAATGAATCGGTGGTTGGTGGTTGCCCAAAAGAGGAACCATGTGCTTTTAGTGGCATGAGTCACTGAGTGAGTTCATGTTGGGATCAATAAAGATCGATGAATATATTGGATTGGTTAGTTTACAAAGTGACATAGTCGATACGGGATCCTTGAGGAATGTGAATTGCTCTTGGTGCACGAAGAAATTCCGGTGAGTATGTTGACTCTGTTTGGGAAACGAGAAACGTGTGGTGTTGTTGATCATTGAATGATATTTCAGGAAGACTTGGTTGATTATCTCGAATTAGAATGGTGATGAAACTGTTGGTTGGGCTTAGTAACGCAAAGTGTTGTTGGCATGCTTGGAGGGATCGGGAATAGAGTGGATGTTGATAGGTGAAGTAATGTTTTAAACGGATTTTGGATTTTGGATTTGGGTGTATGTCTTAGTTAAATTGTGGAGATACTCGTATGAGTCAATAAGTCTTTCCTTGAAATAACGTGACATATGCCTTCGAAAAGGCATCGTATAAGTGGTTGTATGGGACACTCAAAATGTAAGACCGTCATATCTGAATAAGTGTTAAAAATGTGGATGTTCCAAAGTGAACAGGGCATTCGACAGTGTATTTGGAATAGTGTTGTGTGAGCATGGTCACTCCTGCCGGTTGGGCGAGTGAAACTGAGATTCATTCCTTATTTGGTTGGACGCTTGATGGATGCAGTGAAAGTGTGGATGTAAATCTTCAAGATGATTTATCCCTTACCCCGGAAGGTGGATTATGGAGGTCTCCTGTGGAATGTTGGCGTGTTTGGTTAACGATGTTGGGATGTAGTCAACGTGTCTTGGGGAAATAAAATACTTTTGTGTTAGACGCGTGTCGTGCTGGGAAGTCAAAATTCAAGGTTGACATGGTGCCAAGATTGGCGAATTGGGTGGTTGCTTACTTTAGTAAAGGGTTCATGCCGTTGTAGCATGAACTCGGTGAAAGTCCTTCTTTAAGGAAGTGAAAATGTTTGTGAAAGTCGTGATGAGACGCGTTTTAAAAAAAACCGTGAGTCCAGGTGTGTGGACAAAGCGGACAATGTCTAGTACGGTTGACCTAGGATGTTACACTTATATGTGGCATAAATGGTCGGAAGGGTTACAAGTACATTATGTGAGTATTCCTAGTCTAAGAAAGTTGTGGTCTTGGACATAAATGCTTGGAAGATCAATTGGAACCAAAGCTGTTAAATTGGGAAGTGCAAAGTGTGAAACCTAAGGTTGGGGGGTCAGTTTGATGCCAAAGGTTTGGTTTGGTTGGGTTTGGCTTGGTTGGGTTGGGTTTGGCTTGGCTTGGTTTGGCTTGGCTTGGTTTGGTTTGGCTTGGTTGGCTTGGTTTGACTGGGTTTGGATGTTTGATTGGGGAAGTGTCGAAAGAAAAGAGGGTTGAGATGAGTCGATTATATTTTGGTGTAATGGATGGAGGGACTGACACATGGACTGGATATGTTTAACGGGCATGTGGGGGTCGTTTTGCGTTTCATGCCTCTATCTTGAAAAGCATTGGTTTAAAGCTAGTGGGGTTGTGTCTTCCAAGTTATGCAAGTAGACGGGAAGTTAATGAAATCCAAATCGACCATCGACCGTAAAATTTAGGAACAAAATATTAAAGAGGTTAGTCACGAGAAGATTCAGTGGCGATTCCATAAAGGGTAAGTGATAACATGGAAAATGGAGTCTGAGGTGAGGGTCAAGTACCCGCATCTTTTGACCAAGGAATTCCGAGGACGGAATTCTTTTAAGGGGGGAGTGTTGTAATAACCGTGTTTTAATCGTGAAGGTGTGCAATTTGTGGCTAAAACAAAAGATAATGGAAAAGGGAGGACCTAGTTGCAATTGTGGAAGGTATAAAAAGGGAGTAAATCACTAATTGCCTCCTTATCTGATCATTTGTGGTTGCGTTCGTGAAAGAAAGAAAGAGTTGGGAGATTTTTTGGCTAAGAGGTCAATCAAAGGTTTCACTCAAGGTAAATGTCAACCTTCTCCTCTAATACTTAGTGTTATTCGCTTTCTCCATGTTTGGGCTTTGCAATGTAGAAGAACACTCCAATTTCTTACTGTGTTATCTCTAAAAAGGGGTATTATGAAGTTTTGATTGTTTTGAATCGATTTAGAGGTAAATAGTTGAATAAAATGGGCGTTTATTGTTGGAGGATGAACCTAAGTGATTGTCTAATCAAGTTTGAGGTAGAAATCACGATTTCTAATCAGTTTAAGAGACTTGAGGTTTTCTCAGTTCGAGGAACCCGGTTATCGCCCCGTCCAGACAGTGGGGGGTTTCCGAATAGAAGTCCGAAAAGATTGGTGTCGGACACTGGAGGTTCCCGGATGTTGTAGAAACCGTATAATGATCCGGGTAGTGTAGAATCCGGATAGTGGTCCGGATAGCTTTTATCTTGATGTGAGCCCGGATAGTAGGGTACCCGGATAGCTGGGCCCGGATAGAGGTGTCCGGGTAGTTTTGGGTGTCCGGAAGGGTCTGGTCCGGGAAGTTTCGGGTGTCCGGATGAGTTGTGTCCGGACTGTTTAGATCTGGATAATGTATCTGATATGGGGTTGTTGTATGATTTTAGGTGTTCGGTTTGACTAGTTCAGTAGTGGGACGCATGTGTGCATAACCTCGATAATTAGGTGAGTTCCCTTGTACCCCTTTTATGTGAAAAATCAACTTGAGCATGTTTTCCATAACTATGATATCGGCATTTTGTACATTGACATGAGAAATGTTATTTTATAACTATGAGATCGTTTTACCGCATATTCATGATTTGTATTGCTTTCATGTTTATATGCTTGTATGTGGAGTCGGGTTGCACAGTGGGGGATGGTTGTACCTTGGATGCTTGAGGATCCTTGGGAGTTTGGTGAACCGTGTGCCTTGAATATGTTTCTCGTGCACACGGATATGACATCTACTGTGGCCCATGGGGATCTACTGGGGGCCCCGAGTATGGACATCACGTGTAGGTCATGGACGTGGAGACCACTGTGCAAATACCCTTATGTGGCAATTGTTTACAAACTGTTGTTTTATTCATTGATATGACAGTTACGTGATATAAAGATGAGATTCTTTTAAACTGTTTTCGAGAGGGAATTCACTAGACCTCATGGTCTAACCCTCGTTTTTCAATACTAAAACAATTTTCAGGCAAGAGGTTTTGTGATGCTACTTCCAAAGGGAAGGAGAAGTTCAGAGGGCTTAGAGACGAAGGTAGCCGACCTAGAGCACTATAGTAGTTTTGCTTAGCTTTAGACATCTTGGTTGTGAAAGTGTGTTTCCGCTGCTATTTCTTCTGTAAACGCTGATTATAATGAGATGTATTGGGACCCATGTTGTGATGTTTATTGTGCATGTCTTGTATGTTTTTTGGGTTGTTACAGTGATTGAGTTTTAGATATCCCACATTGGTGAGAGCTTGAAATGTTAGAGTAGAATGGTATATATCAAAAAGAAGGATAGAATGACATGGTGTCAACTCATAGGGTTTGAGTTATAAGGTCATTTATTTGGATGACCCTATTTTTGCAAAACAAATCCTATTATATAAAACCATAAATTAAAGTTAGTTGTGGTTGAGTTTAGATATCTCACATTAGTAAAGCTTGAAAGATTGGAAAAGTGATGTATGTATAAAAAGATGGATAATGTGTCATTGTGTCAACTCATAGGTTGTGAGTCATAAGATAATCGTATTTCGATGGTCCTATATTGCAAAACAAATCTTATTATATAAAAATAATAATAAAATTAAAATTGTAGTTGAGTTTTAGATATCCTACATTTGTGAGAAGTTAAAATTTTGGAATAAAAAGTCGTTTATAAGAAAAAACGAATGTGATGTCATTATGTCAACCATTGAGTTTTACTCTTAAGATAACTCTCTTTTTGCAAAACAAATCGTATTCTATCAAAAAAAAATAGAGAGACTAAATAATAAAAATAAAAAATCAATCATCGATATATATATATATATATATATATATATATATATATATATATATATATATATATATAAGTATTCATCAAATGGTGATTTATGGTTGATTCTCTATTGTCCCACATTGGTGAAAAAAGTTAGAAGTGCAAGTGACTATATAAAGGATAAGATATGGTTTGAAGGTTCATCCCAAATTAGATCCATTTTGGGTTAAATAGTCATTTTTTATTTACATGACAAACATTTCATGTAATAGTTAAACATTTCATATTTTAAATAGGTAAAAGGAAAACCCAAAAGGTAATGAATTGACACCACGAGAGTTGAGTATTATCAAATAGTGGATTGTGGTTTAGTTGTAACTATCCTACATTGGTGAGAAGTTGAAACATTGGAATAAAGATGTGTGTATAAGAAAGATGAATGTGATGACATCGTGTCAATTCTCATAGAGTTGTTTTACTTTGGAACAACCAAGGGTATTTGAGGTGACATTTTGATAATGAAGTATTCCCAATTGGTGGATTGTGGTTGAGATTAAGTTGCCCCACATTGGTGATTAATTGAAAGATGGAATAATTAAGATTATATAAGAAAGGAGGATGAGATGTCTTTGTGTCAACTCATACTAATAAGGTTGTCTTATTTTCAGTAACCCTCATTTTGCAAAATAAAAAAAATCGTATAAAAATCAATTGGGAAAATTGATCATAAAAAACCATCTATATATATTATATATTAAAGGAACAACGGTAAGATTTGAGTATTCTCAAATATTGAATTGTGGTTGAGTTTTGGTTAGAAGATGAAAGTATATAAAATTAGAAGGTGTCATGCAAGATTAAAAAGAGGTTGATGATTGTTGGAGTAAAGTTTGATTTTACAAACATCAATAAATATATTTATATAAAACAAAGATATAACATGCCATGAAGCCATAAGATTTTAGTATTTTCAAATAGTGAATTGTGATGTATTAGAAAATGAGAGTGTATATAATAAAAGAAAATGTCATTGAAAATTAAAAAGAGATTAATGATTGTTAAAACGAAGTTTTACAAACACAATTAAACAATCAATAAGGTACGACCTAAAAGCCATATGATTTTAGTATTTTTAAATATTGAATAAAACAATGCATCTATATATATAAAAAATAACCAAAAGAATTTGAGATACCATTGTGAAACGTCTTTTTACCAATACCTCAATAGATATTTTACAAAACATAACATAAATATTTATGTAACATATGTATATATATATAAATAGAAAAATCTTTACATGTTTTGTCTTTCTTTATTTAAATGTATAAAAGAAATAACCAAATGTATTTGAAGTGACATTCTAAGATTTTTTATTCTCAAATCTTGCATTATGGAATTGTTTTAGTCATCTCACATTAATGAGGAAATGCTAGATTGGAGAATGAAATGGACTACAAGAAATGATGAAGGAAAGTTGTATATAAGTTTGAAATGGGTTTGGTAATCCCACATTGATAAGAAGATTAACATTTTATGAAACATGTTAACATATATTGGCAACAAGAGAGGATTCATGTTTGTGGCAATTCATAGAGTTCATTAATTTTAGTCGAAAAAAAAATTCTTCAAACCATTCGTAACAACAAGGTGTGTCGTTTGAGTTCTAAACAGTATAACACAAAATTATTACCAATAAATCTCAATTTATTCGTAACAACAAATGGTAATCAGTAGATGAAAATGAACCACTTATGAAAATGCATTTTTGGTTTTAAATCGTATCGCATTAGTAGTAATCGAATAATTATCTTTTATCTTAATGCGGTCAAATAATTTCTTAAAATATTTATAGCTACCGCGCCACGCGCAGGGCTCACACTAGTATATATTAAAAAAAGAACCAACTAATATTGAGGTGAACATTGTGAATTGTGATTGAGTTATAGATATCCCAAATTGGTGAGAGGTTTAAATGTTAGAGTTGAGTGATATGTATAAAAAAGAGATATATGATATCATTGTGTCAAGTCGTGTGGTTTGAGTAATAAGAGCATCCACAATGCATAAGTTTTTAAAAAATCTTTTAATGTTTGTCACATCAGCTTTCCACTAAAGTAAAAACCTTTATAAATTCTCTCCAATGCAAAAACCTTTGCAAAAGTTTTTTTACCAAATACATTATAATTTACCCTCATGTATTTAAAATGTTTTATAAAAGACCCTCATTTAATTTGTCGTTTTAAAATTCATGTCATGTTTTTTTGAAAAAGAATACTTCACTTTAAGATTCAAATATTTAAAAATATTACAATAAAGAATGTTAAAAGAGCAACTCTAAACCCAAAACATATTTTTTGAAAATAAAAATATATTTAACGATGTATATTTCTCAAAAATCTTTATAACAATGTATTTTATAAAAAATTATCTAGTTTAATTTTAAATATTTAATAAATTATAGGGGTATAATTAATTAATGAAATTTTATTAGGTGTAAAATAAATATATAAATAAACAAGGGGCTAAAATGAAATTTTAATTGTTGGAAAAAGCTATTGCCCAATAGCGTTATAACTCTAACCCTTTTTTTCAAAAACCTTTTGAAAAGCCTTTCTACCCAATGCTATTAAGTCTTTCCAAAGACTTTTTATAAATAGTAAAAACCCTTTATAACTCATGCATTGGAGTTATCTTATTTGGATGACCCTATTTTTGCAAAACAAATCATATTATATAAAATTAAAAATAAAGTTAGTTGTAAAAAAAGAACCAACAAATATTGAGGTGGAAATTGAGAATTGAGTATTGAGGTATTGGTGAATTGTGATTGAGTTTTAGATATTTCACATTGGTGAAAGGTTGAAATGTTAGAGTTAAGTGATATGTATAAAAATGAGAGATATGATGTCATTGTGTCAAGTCATGGGGTTTGAGTAATAAGATTGTCTTATTTGGATGACCATATTTTTGAAAAACAAATCATATTATATAAAAATAAAAGTTAAAGTTAGTTCTGATTGAGTTTAGATATCCCACATAAAAGGTTAAAAGATTGAAAAATGACGCATGTATGAAAAAGAATGATAATGTGTTATTGTGTGATCTCATGAAGTTTGAATCAAAATGTTATCTTATTTGGATAACCATATTTTGAAAAACAAATCTTATTATATAAAAATTAAATTGAAATTGCAGTAGAGTTTTAGATATCTCACATTTGTAGAAGTTAAAATATTGGAATAAAAATGCATGTATAAGAAAAACGAACTCAATAACATTCAATCATTGAGTTTTACTCATAAGATAATTTTTTTTGCAAAACAAACCTTATTCTATAAAACAATAATAAAAAACAAAAACTAAGAAATAAAAAGAAAAATCAATCATCGAACTATATATATATATATATATTAAAAAAGACCCAACATATATTAAGGTGAGAATTGAGTGTTGAGGTATTGATAAATTTTGATTGACTTTTAGATATCCCACATTGGTGATATGTTGAAATGTTAGAGTTGAGTTGTATGTATTAAAAAGAGAGAGATGATGTCATTGCTTCAACTTATATGTTAGTCCCAGATGGCTAATAAGAACAAGAACATGTATTGTAGAATGGAGGGGGGTTGAATACAATACACAATTTTTTCTCTTTAATTAATTCTTTTATTGAAAATATTCAAATCAAGAATTACACATAGAACACATAGAACAATTAGATTGTTGCGGAAAGAACAGATAAAATCTATTCTAACAATCTTCACAAAGTAATACTGAAAACTAAACAACTTCTAAAACACAAAGATTGAAAGCTATGAAGTTCAAAGAGAGAAAGGAGCAGAGTGTCTTGAGCACAGAGTAATCTTCAAGAGTTTTTTTTTGCATGGATAAGTCTTCATCTTTATATAGTGTCATGAACAAGTGATGCATGGGACACTTGTCACTTTGTCATTTGAAGGATAGGTTTGACTCTCAAAAGTTGATGTGTCTTTTCCTATGATGCTAGAAAGGTTTGATGGTGACAATATCTAAGAATGAAAAAAAGGACAAATGCACCTTTTTCTTCCATACTTAGACATTCCTTCTTTGATGAGAAAACCTTTTAGCAAAGACACCAGGGATGATCCTCCTATTTGAGGATCCCACTGATTTGTCATAGACAACATAGGTGAGAGTATTCTTAGGAAGGAGTTATGTGAGGATCCTCCTATTTTGAAGATCCCACCGATTTCTCATGGAGAGAATCGGTGGGATGGCAAAATGACCTCTTATGATGAAAGTCTTCTTAGCAAGGAGATAAGGGAGGATTCTCCTGTTTGAGGATCTCACCGATTTTCATGGAGACAATCGGTGAGACAGCTTAGTTTGGGTTGAGAAGTCCATCTTCCATCCGTATTGGTAGATTTACTTTTTCTTGATTTCGGCTGATCTTTTACTTCACCGAACTTTGACAGTATGACTAAGCTATTACAAAGAACCTAAAATTTCTCTAAGTATAAAAGATGTTTTTCAAAGAATGTAAGGAGATCAGGAGGTCATCTTCAAATCTTTGATGACCCAACAATCTCCCCCTATTTGAGGATGACATCCATACTTAGAAAAACATGAGTAATACATGTTGACCATGTTTTACTCTTTTGGGTTCTTTTTCACATAGTATTTTTTTGTGTATCTGATATTTACAAATGAATGAAATGAATGAAAGAATAAAGAATAAACAATATGAATGAAATAAAATGTACTTCCATCATAGAAGAGACTGATCTGCCCGATCCCAAAATGGTGACAATCTTTGAGGGAGGTTTGAGTTTGTGTGAATTAGCCTCAGGATGCCTTCTGCCCATATCTTGCATCTTCTTTCTTTCTCAAACATCTTCAGCTTCCTATTTGGCAGTCATCACACTTTTTCCTTTGTCTTGGTTTGCCTCCCCCTTAGTTACATCGGCTACACTGATCTGCTCCCCCTGGGTTGGTTCGTCGGTTCCCTTATCTTTGACCAAAATTTGAGTTGGAGTTAAATATGAGTAATGAGGATTGGTGTTGATCGAGTTGGACGATGATATTGCTCCCCCTCAGATGGTTTCTTCCCTTTAGGTAGTTGCTCCCCCTCAGATAGTTTCTCCCCCTCAGATAATTTCTCCCCCTTAGCGCCCGACGGAGAAGAAACACCTCGAACAAATGGAAACACCGGTAAAAAATTTTTGCTTCCCATCGACTTTTGGAGCCTTCCCACCGACATTTCGGTGGTAGGGGCGGTGGAGAAAAAAATATTTTTTTTTGCTTCCCACCGACATTTCGGTGGTAGGGTTGGTGGAGAAAAAAATAATTTTTTTTGCTTTCCCACCGAAATTTTATCATACCCACCTAAAATTTGCAAGAGTTGGACAGAATATCGGTGGAATTCTTGAAGAGGTTGGAGGAAATCTTCTAAGGCATCTTCAGGAGAGTCTGGAAGAAACTCTCTAAGGCGTCTTCAGAAGAGGGTGGAGGAAATCTTCTAAGGTGTCTTCAGAAACGTTTGGATGAAATCTTCTAAGACATCTCCAGAAAATCTTCAAAGTGAAGAAAAGATTGGAATTCCATCTTCCAATTTTTGATGACCCAAGAAAGATTAAGTTCGGAGGATTTTAAAAGGGAAGGTTTTGAGGAGGAATGTTTTGAGGAGAAGTATGTAGTAGAAGGATTTTGAAGAGAAGGAAAGTTGGGTTGCTGATCAAGAGTGAAATTTGGTGAAGTAGGAGGATAGTCATTATGAGAGAGAAAATCTTGAGAAAATGTCACATAGGTGGGAGATTTCGGTGGGAGACTTCACCGATTAGATCGGTGGGAGTCTCACCGATGGGCACATTTTTTGAGGTAGATCAGTAGATGGATAATCATGCTGATCAGAAATGGGATTTGGAGAAATGGGTAGTCTATCAGTTTTGAGATGAAGAAACACGAGTGAAGGGAACTAAGGAAGTTGGTTGGTAGGGGTTGTAATAGAGGAGAGAGAGTTGGATGATGAGATGATAAAGAAATGAGGTTGGGGTAATGTATGTAGTGGGATGGATGAGAAAAGGTAGGGTGAGAGGTATGGTGGGAAATAGAGTGTAGGTAGTGAAAGAGGATGATGGGAGATGTAATGATGTCGGTAGAGAAGAGGTTGGCACAAGTGAGTTTGTCAATGAGAAGAATTTTCAATACAAGAGGAGATCCAAAAGTTCACCATTTGACACTTCAGATTTCTTGATGAACTTGATGATTTCTTCAATTGTGTCACTTTTATGCTTGTCCACATAGATCCATCTGTTTAGTTCAGAACCTGCAATCACAAAGAATTTATTTCTTAGGTACCCATTTGGTAGTGGGTCCTTTTGGGTTAGATGTTGAAGAGAAAGAATTGGTATCACTCAGGTCTATTCTTCCTTTTGGGCAGTCTTTGGCAAAATGAAAAATATCACCACAGGTATAATATTTTCTATAAAGAAATGCCTTTTTAGAACCATGACAATTTTCCTTACTTTTGCCCTTTTTGTTATCTTCAAAGACTTTGATGAGGTGACAAAGAGTTGGGGTGCAGAACCTAAGATTCTTTTTTCAGAATTTGGGTGGAAAGGAATATTTTCTTTTGAATTGGACATTTTGAGGTTCACAGATCGGGGAACAAAATCGGTGGAGGAAGTCACAAATGTATTTTTAGAAAGATATGAGGAATTTATTTTTAAGAAAAAGTCGGCAGCCACAGACTTGCCTTTTTCAGAAGCAGAAACACTTTTGTTTGAGTTGGAAAAATTTCATTTGAGAGTTTTAGAAGGCATGGGTTCAGAGGAGGATGTTTCATCTAAAGTCAAGATTTTCAGAAAATCATAGATAGGTTTGGAAGAGTCATTGGAACCTTGAGCTTTTTAATTTGGAAATGAGATGGGGTCTTTTGCTTTTATAAACATGCCAAAATTTAAAGCTTCAGACAAATCACCAGAATTCATGGACACATAGCCAATTGAACTTGAGTCGTAGGTTTCATAAAAAGGTGGTGAAACACAGGAGGTGGAAGCAAGAGTTGTTGAAGATTGATCAATTTCCATTTTTCCAAAACCTAAACCAGTTTTGTCATTACACGAAATCTGATCTTGAAAAATCTTTTCTAGATTTTTGGAGGAACTGGTCCATTTTCTCACAATTTCTTGCTCCTTTTGAAAACGTTTAAATATTTTATTTTTCTCTTTGGCAAGAATAAAGTTGATGGATTTTAGATCTTCAAGCTCAGCCTTAACTTTGTCAAACTGGTCAAGTTGGGAAAGACATATTTGAAGTTGAGAAGAGAGAGATTTAACTTGAGCATTTGCCTTTTTCTTAGCATTTTTAGCATCATAGAGATCAATGGTTAAAGAATCAAATGCTTCAATCTTTTCAACATCAAAAAGAGATAGAAGTGGATGTACCTGTGAAGAGGAGGATAAGCACTTAGCTGATACAAGAGCAGTTGAAGGAGTGTGATCTTCTGGATCATCCAAGTCATTTATCTTGGCCATGAAACACACATTTGACATGTCATTATCACTTTCAGATGTGAGTTCATCTGCCAAGTAATGAGTTTTAGCAGGTAGACCCTTTCCTTTTCTGACAAGTCTTTCATTTCTTTCCTTTTCTCGGTTGTATTTTTCTTTGTATCTAAAAGCCCGGTCAGAATTTGCAGAAGAGAGAGGTTGGCCGAATTTTTGGGAAGATCTTCCAGATTTTGAGGAAAATCGGTTTGAGGAAGAAGTTATGGGTCTTTCAAGGTGTTTACTTCTGCACTCAGAGGCAAAATGACCCCTTTTATCACAGTTAAAATATTCCTCATTAGTTTTATCCAAAGAGGAGTGTTTGGAGAGAGAAGAGGAGGATTTTCTACCAAACTTAGATTTTCGAGAAGAGGGTGAGATTTTGAATTTAGAATACCCATCTGATATGCATTAATTATTTAATGCATATTAAGTCTTTTTCTTTCCATTTTGAGTCATTTTATCTTTAAGATCCCTAAATTTGAGTCATTTTATTTACTTATTTTCCACTTTATTGTTTATTGGAGCTAGAGTAGTGAATGACTTGTTTTGTGACTTGGAATGGCTGATTTATGCTCATTTTGGCAGATTTCATAGTGCAGACACATGCTGCAGCATTCCTGCAGCATGACATGCCTGGGCAGCTTAATCTCTTGAGACGTGGAGCTGATTTTTTGAAGATACAAATATTTTTGGTACTTACTTGGGAAGCTTCCAGAATATTGAAAAGACTCGAGTTAATTAATTTAAGTAGTTTACAACCCATTTGTACTTTAAAGACTTTTTTACTTTATGTCTTTTAATTACTTTGGGACCAAGTTAGTGTAGATTTACTCTTTTGCCCTCTCCTCTTCCTTCCTATATAAGGAAGGCTTGGGGTGATGTATTTAAAATGAACTTTGGATCAGATTTAAGAGGGTGACAACTCTTGGTTTTGATTTCTTAGTGAATCAATTTAAGCATTTGAAGTACTTAAATCTTGCAATTTATTTTCCGTATTTTATTTCTTGCAATTTACATTCCGTCATTTATTTTTCGTCATTTACATTTATGTCATTTATCACTTTATTTACTTTCCGTTATGAGTAGCTAAATTTATTAGTTCGGATGTTAAACGGAAAGGTGGGATTTTAAACCAAAGAAAGGTGGACGTTGTTTCGCAATAACAATGTTCCATCATTTCATTCAAGTTTTATAAAAACCAATGACACTTCTTGACGAATTGATCACTTGCTAAAGTGTTAAAGTGTCGTGGACTTAGAGATAAGCCACTGAATGCACGTCAGTTTGAATGATATGGGAAGTAGACTTGAGAGAGTTACTGATAAAGTGACAGTTATCATCCATGTTTTTCTAAACTTATTTATTCTCGACAAGTTGGCCACGAATCAGAAGTGTTAAAGTGTAGTGGACTTAGAGATAAGCCACTTGGAACACGCCAACTTGAATGATATGGGAATCAGCTCGAGAGAGCGGTTTTTGATACAAAGAGATTTGGTCGTCCATATATTTTGAGAACTTTATCCCCCACTATAAATAGATGGAGACTACACAGAGATGTGTCTAGTTGAATCTAAACAGTAGTGGGAATACTGAAGTCCGAGAGAAATACTCTCAAAATAGATGGTGGATCTAGTTATGACTAAACTGCATGCTGCAGCATCCCTGCAGCATGGCCCGCTGGAATTTGTGTTTAAGTCCCACCTTAAAGTTTTACACCCGTGCTTGCTTTATTCTCTGTTAACAACATCAAAGTGATAACCTAAACAAAACAAATCAATCTCTTCAAACTCGCCATCTGAAATCATTTCCTTTTTCTACTTTTTATTGAACTTTTACTCCAATATCTGTGGGACGATATCTGGTATTTTACCACTTTATTACTTGAAAGACGATATTAGATCTCATTGTATACTTGCTTTGAGGTTTAATTAGCACACACCTATAGGTGTATTCTAAGCACTGTCAAGTTTTTGGCGCCGTTGTCGGGGATTGGCAAGCTAAAAGTTGTAAAAAGTTTTAAAAAGATTTGATTTTTCTAACATCTTTGTTGTTTGTCATACGTCTCCATGTGTGTACAAGTAACAAATCTTTGATTTTATCTTTCTGTGAATATGGATTCAATGGGATATTCGTTTGGGCCTCCAACATGGCCATTTCATCAGATAACTTGTCAACTGAAGTTTCCTCACATTCATCCTCAGCATCACTAAGATATGCCTACGAATGGTCATTGGGATCTTCTTGACTATCATGGTCAGAGTCAGATGGATAGGTGATTCTTGAAATACACTTAGTTCTTTTGGAAGAGTCACTTAGGAGAGCTAGAGGAGAGCTCTTTATATCTGCGATGACAGACTTCCTTTGCAGATTAGTCTGCTCATAGTTGAAGAGAGTTCCATAAAGAGAAATGAGAGGCATATGATCAAGATCCTTGGTTGTCTTTATACAAGTACACACATTTTCCCAAAAGTCAGGAAGACATTCCATAAACTTGCACAGGACTTCCTCATTGTCATACACTCTACCTAACAGCTTTAAGTCATTAAGAAGACTGTTAAAGCGGTTATAGTAGTTGGAGAGAGATTCTCATTTTCTCATAAGAAAAGAGTTCATATTTTCTAACAAGAGCAATCTTTCTGCTCTTTTTAACTTCATTTGTACATTCGTACAAAACACACCGAGTGGACCACATCTTTTTGGTACTAGAGAGATTTACCAGAGAGTGGTATACTTCATCAGGAAGAGAAAGAGAGAGAGAGCAATGATTGTTTTGACTTTAGAATCAAGAGACACAAGACGTTTTTCCTCATCAGTATATTTCTTGGGATTCTTAAGAATGTAACGACCAGTAGCAACAAATTTTTCTTCATCAGATGAATCATCATAATCATCTTTGCCAACAACTTCCTTACCGGATTTTTTGGTTTCATAGCGAGATGTAATAACCCGGTAAGTACCCTTACTATTTTATATGTTCCTTTAGTTTAAGGGGTGATTTTTATGTTATTAATTTATGTTATGGTGTTAGATTAGGAGTTGTTAGTCAATAGTTTTTGTAAAAGGGTCTTATAGTCATTTAGTCATAGATTTTGGTCAAAGTGCAATTACCTATTCTTATATAAGGTGTCATTCATGTGTGTTGATGAGTTATAGACTCATTTTCTCTAAAGGCTGAAAAGTGAAGTGTGTGTATGTGTGTCATTCAAGTGGTAAAGAGAAGAAGGGAATTAAAGCTTCTTTTAGGGTTTTGAAAATTAAAGCAAGAGTCTTCTTATTTCTTGTTGCAGATTACAATTGAAGGTATGGTTTCAATCTTGGGTTCTTATTTGGTAGTTGTAACCATAGTTTTCTTTTAGGGCTTAATGGGTTTTGTGCAGAAAATTCATAACCATGATTAAGGGGTGGTTTTATTGCATCATAGTATTATTAGAAATAGTAGAAACTTGCTCTTCTTGGTTGTATATAGTTGATTTATAGGTTAAAATACTCATGCTAGTAATAGAGTTCAAGTTATGAAAAGTTTGAGGTTTCATCATAATTGATGATTATGAGTTCCAATGGCTACATCTTCATGTATAGAGTTGTATATGAGTTCCTCCATGTTATTTGATGTTAAAACCTCATTTTTTGATGCTAAAGCCTCCATAGAATGAACCTAATTAAGTGGGGGTTGAGTTGCTCGGCGCGACTTTTGGCGCGGTTTGGGTCGCACCAAAGTCGCGCCAAGCACTGTTTCAGCATTTTCCGATTTTTGTTTCTTGCGTACCGGTGTCGTTTTAGGGCGTAATATAGGCGTATGTGTACTCGTTTTGAGTGTAGAATGACACTTGAACCCATTGAACATGTTAGTTTGTGCCAATTCCAGATTCCAAGTCTCGGATTTGAAGTTGGTTGTCGGTTTCGATCCGTTGTCCGGTTTTGCTGATTTTGGTGATCATAATCAAGGTGAGTTTTCTTTTAACCATTTTCGAACTGGAATACATAGATTTTGAAATGGTTAATATGTAATATGTGTAGTAATGAATGTGATTATATGGAATGTGGTTATCGAAATGTAAATATATCTGTTTGAGCATATCACTACATTATTGCATTTTGGCCGGACTTAGAGGCCGGATGGAGTTGGCTGTACCGTAAGGGGCATCGGAGTTGGTTGTACATGAGGTACTTCGGAGTAAGTTAATTAGTTGTGCTTAGCGCGGCCAACTAATGTGTTATGGCCATAACTTATTGGTTTAAAGGCCAACGGAATATGTTGTGCACATTGCATAAGGTTTGATATGTTAATAACGGTTTCATATCAATCTTTTCATGATAATGTTATTGAAATGTTTGGGATTTTCTCATTTAGACCAATTGGTCTAACCCTCATTGTTTTCCAAATATGTATTACAGGAAAGATGATGGGTAAGGCAAAAGGAAAAGATAAGATGTGATGTCATGGGAAGAAACGTGTTATACATGGATAGATGTTATGAGTTACTTTTTGTAGTTAAACTATGTTACTTGATAATGGTTTTTGTTGGATTTAGTAATGTGGATGTATGTTATGTACTAATGTATTGAAAGCGAAAAGTTAGTACTGTAATACGTAGCTAGTATAGTTCTGGACTTCGGGACCCTATATGTAATATGGGGGTGTTTGCATTGTACATGTTTGTAACTATTATATGTTATATGTTATATGTTTTGGTGGGTTGTTACACGAGACCAGACTCTAGGGACTATGGGTTCCTCACTGATAATGGTTGGATATCTACTATCCACTCATTCCATGAAAATCATCATCCGACTTTTCCACAGAGAAAAGTTGTTGGGGTTAAACTTGGAAGGTTTGGCTATAGAGCCATTTTTAGAAAAATTGTTTGGAGAGAAAGCTTCAGTATTGTTTGAGGAGGAAGCAGCCATTGCAGATCAAGATTATTGAGATTAAACTTTCTGCTCTGAAACCACTTGTTAGTCCCAGATGGCTAATAAGAACAAGAACAGGTATTGTAGAAGGGGGGGGGGGTTGAATACAATACACAATTTTTTCACTTTAATTAATTCTTTTATTGAAAATATTCAAATCAAGAATTACACATAGAACACATAGAATAATTAGATTGTTGCGGAAAGAACAAATAAAATCCATTCTAACAATCTTCACAAAGTAATACTGAAAACTAAACAACTTCTAAAACACAAAGATTGAAAGCTATAAAGTTCAAAGAGAGAAAGGAGCAGAGTGTCTTGAGCACAGAGTAATCTTCAAGAGTTTTTTTTTGCTTGGAGAAGTCTTCATCTTTATATAGTGTCATGAACACGTGATGCATGGGACACTTGTCACTTTGTCATTTGAAGGATAGGTTTGACTCTCAAAAGTTGATGTGTCTTTTCCTATGATGCTAGAAAGGTTTGATGGTGACAATATCTAAGAATGGGAAAAAGGACAAATACACGTTTTTCTTCCATACTCAGACATTCCTTCTTTGATGAGAAAACCTTTTAGCAAAGACACAAGGGAGGATCCTTTTATTTGAGGATCCCACCGATTTGTCATGGACAACATAGGTGAGAGTCTTCTTAGGAAGGAGTTATGTGAGGATCCTCCTATTTTGAAGATCCCACTGATTTCTCATGGATAGAATTGGTGGGATGGCAAACATGACCTCTTATGATGAAAGTCTTCTTAGCAAGGAGATAAGGGAGGATTCTCCTGTTTGAGGATCTTACCGATTTTCATGGAGACAATCAGTGAGACAACTTAGTTTGGATTGAGAAGTCCATCTTCATTCCGCATTGGTAGATTTACTTCTTCTTGATTTCGGTTGATCTTTGACTTCACCGAACTTTGACAGTATGACTAAGCTATTACAAAGAACCTAAAATTTCTCTAAGTATAAAAGATGTTTTTTCAAAGAATGTAAGGAGATCAGGAGGTCGTCTTCAAATCTTTGATGACCCAACATTATGGGGTTTGAGTAATAATGCTATATTATTTGGATGACCCTATTTTTGCAAAACAAATCATATTATATAAAAATAAAAATTAAAGTTAGTTGTGGTTGAACTTAGATATCCCCTATTGTTAAGAGGTTGAAAGATTGGAAAAGTGGCGTATGTATAAAAAGAATGATAATGTGTCATTGTGTGATCTCATGAAGTTTAAGTCATTAGATTATCTTATTTGGATGACCTTATTTTGTAAAACAAATCGTATTATATGAAAATAGAATTAAATTGAATTGTACTTGAGTTTTAGATATCTCGCGTTAGTGAGAGTATAATGAAGTGACATTACAAGATTTAAGAATACTTAAATCTTGAAATGTAGTGTGTTTTGGTTATCTTATGTGTTGGGAAGATAATAGATTGAAAAAAAACTATTAATATATAAAAAGTTAAAAGATATCATTCAAATCAAAAAACCAATTCCAACCCAAATGAGAATAATCATAGTTATGAAAAAAAACACAATTGAAATTAATCAAAATTAATCAAATGGTAAAACTTAATTGGTATATCTATCATGTATATTATAGTAAGAATTAGACAATGATTAAATAAGAAGTTTTAGATATATTTATCTTTTTTCTTCCTATTCTGATTTACTTTTTAAATCAACACAATAATTACAAAACTTTTTATTTTCTTTCTTTTTCAATTTCATTTTAGTTTTCTGGTAAATGAATTTAGAATTCACAAATACATAAAATTTATTTAATTAAAATACTCAAAGTTTGACTTTGACTTACTAAAATACTCATTTTTTTCAACTTTTGCAAAAATATCTAAAAATCCCGTGATATGTCTTGCGATCGCGGAATAAGGTTCATTTTGAAACATTTGATCCCGCTATAGGGGTGAAAGTGTAAAATTGTGAGTGTGTCGCGGGGACTCATCCCGCTATAGCGGGATCAAATGTTTCAAAATGAACCCTATTCCGCGATCGCGGGATTTTGGGTATTTTTGCAAAAATTGAAAAAAATGAGTATTTTGATAAGTTAAAGTGAAACTTTGGATATTTTAATTAAATTCTCTTTTATTTATTATGATAAAATTATTAATTGGAAAAACTATCATTTACATTAGTATTTTCTTATAAATATTTAATTTATTTGTGATGATATAACAAATATAATTAAATCAACATATATATATATATATATATATATATATATATATATATATATATCATCCTCTTTCAACTCTAAAAAAACAAAAACTTAGTTCCAACACTAGTTCGTCGTTAATCAGATTTCCATATAAATTGATGTATATTTAACAATATATATAAAAGTGTATTTATAGCAGAAATGGTGGATAGCCATAAATGAAGGGAAGTTGGAAAGTGGTGGGAAGATAAGTACAAGTTTAGGGTGCAGGGAGTACAAGAGAGGATTGCAGCGTTGCAGGCTACTAGAGATCCCAACAGAAGAAAGTATTTGTCTTTTGTATATTTGATGCAGACAACCACAACCACAGCCACTCCCACACACCCACACCCAAATAAAAAATATTATTTTATTATTATATTGTAAATAATAAAATTTGGGGGCTTTTCCTGTACAACTCCCCGTTTTCCCATACAAAATACGCCCAGGCCCCAACCATCAAATCAAATGTCAATTACTATACAAAACCATTTCAGGCTCTCTTCCCTTTCCTTCATTAAAATACCTTTTTCTGATTTATTTCCTTTAAAGTTTACTTTTTTATTTATTACTAAAGATTTTTAATAGATTGCTGAGAGCTTTTCAAAATGGCCACGAATTTCTAATTAACAATATGAACTTTTTTAATAAAAAATTATTTTTCATAATTATTAACGTTACATTAATATATTTTGATTAATGTAATATATAGAGAAAACTACCATTTTCGTCCTTGTGGTTTTTTGTTTATAACGATTTTCGTCCTTGGTCTATAAAATTTGCTTTTTTCGTTCTCATGGTTTGTAATTCGTTTCTTTTTCCGTCCCTCTTACTAACTCTGTTAAAAATCCAAGTAATATCAAGGGCATTTATGTCTTTTCTATATTTCTTTGTCTTTTTATTACTTATCGATTTTTTTCTTTTCCTTTTTTTAATTATTTATTTTTTTCACTCTTTTTCATATGGAAAAACGTAAAAGACGAACCACCCTCTACCGGCGCTGAGAGCTAAACCAGAAGCCATCACTGTCTCTCTGTCCAATACTCAAAATCCAAACATGGCCATGAGGTGTTTCTTTAGGCAGATCGGAGAAATAGATATTGCAAAGTTAAATATTTTTTGTTTCTGATTGGAAATATAGAATTTCCTCAAAATCCCAACTGATCCCTTTGTCAATTTTGGCCAATACAAACTTTATCCACAAAATTCTTGATTTTTCGGCAGTTACCCACCGGCGGGAAACTCCAACAGTCTAATTGTTCGTGTTCCAGTTTCCCGCTCTACTCTCTAGAAAACGCGTTGACTCTCTCCTGCGGTGTGCCACTTTTCAGAGTACTCGAGCAACGGAGCTGACTTCCGGCGGTGAAAATGAATGGGAGGTCCGCCCAGGAGGAATGCTGGTTCAGAAGAGAGACCCAGATGCAGAAATCGATCGTATTCCTCCACCAACCATTAGAGTTCGGGTCAAATACGGGTCGATTTACCATGAAATCAACATCAACTCACAAGCCACATTTGGTAAACAACCCAACTCCTTATTGTGTATATCTGAATTCTTAAACTTTACACTTTAGAATTTGAGTTTTTCGTAGTGTTTTTACAGAGGAGTTGAAGAAGATGTTATCTGGGCCAACTGAATTACACCATGAAAATCAGAAACTCATGTATAAAGATAAAGTTAGGGATTCAATCTTGATGTTGTGGGTGTTAAAGATCGATAAAAAAAATGGCGGTGGAAGAAACCCCTAAATTAGCCAAGAAAAAAGGCATCTGGAGATGAGAAAGAAATCAAAGATGGAGAAAGCTGCTAAACTTATCTCCGACATTAGATTAATTTCCATTCCCAAAACCACCCTCCTCCGCAATTGCCAAACCACACTTCGGTGCTTCATTTTGTTGTTTGGGTGAAAGAGGAGCACCAAAATCATCGAATATTTTAACTGTTGAAACCAAAATAACCCATTGGTTTTGCTTCTTGTTTTTTGGGAAAGAAAGAACGAAGATGAAGATGAAGATTTATATACGAACCAGTTTAGCGTTGAGTTTGGATGTACTCGCTTCTCTTAGTACGGTCATCTTCTTTAGATTCAATACTACTTAGAGGCGTGAAAATACACCGGAGATAGAGGGAGTTACCAGAAAAAGATGGGAGACCAAGTTTGGGGGCGACGCCAAATGGGGAAGAAGATAGTGTGGGTGGGAGTCCACATGGGTGGAGTAGGTCAAGTTATACGTAATTTTACTATAAATGCTTTCATGTAATTAACTTAAAAAGAAAAATAAATGTTTTTTGAAAAGACCGATTTACCCTTAATTTAACGGCCATTTATTAACAGAATTAGTCTTAAGGACGAAAAAGGAAAGGAACTGCAAACCATAAGGACGAAAAAACAATTTTTAAAGACCAAGAACTAAAATAGTTATAAACAACAAACCACAAGGACAAAAATCGTAGTTTACTCTAATATATGGGAAATTAATTAAAATACCCTAAGTTTGACCATGTTTTACTGAAATACCCAAAATCTCTCACTTTGCAAAAATACCCTAAAAATCCGCGATGGGAGCCCGCGATCGCGGGCCAGGGACCTTTCTGACACTTTTTTAAACTTGCAGGGACCATTTTTGAAAAATGGAATCCCGCGATCGCGGGCTCATCCCGCGATGGGGTTATTTTTATGACTTTTCAATTGCAAGGGACCATTTTTGAAAAATTCCAGGGACCATTTATGAAAATTTTGATATTTTTGGCACTGTTCACCCCATTTTGTCCATTTTTACGAATTTAAAATAAAATGTTACACTTTCAACCCCTATACTTATTTACTAAATTTACTTTATACCTTTTACTTTCATTATTTTAATTTTACATTTAACACATATAATCGTTTATTAACTAAAATACGTTAAAAAATACGTTTTAATTTTAACAAATTACACCATTATAATCGTCTCTTCGATACGTTCGAAATGAGCCCAATCTTGAATTTTTTTGGATTTATATATTTTAATATATATCATATACAGTTATACACTACATAAAAAAATATTTTTTATATTTAAAATTCATACTCTTATAGTTAATTATTTAATTTATGGTACATCTCTTATTTTTTTTTTCAATTTTGTTTTACACTCCTATCGCATTAACATAATAATCATATATTAACTAATTCATTAAATCGTTTTAAATTATTATTATTTGAATGTGTTTATAGATTTCGTCTGAAAAAGTTGCCTGCATGATTCCACTGAAAAAGTAACTGCAATATTCGTCTGCTCTTGAATAAAGGTCTTTCATTAGGCAGAAAATTAGTCTTTAAGTAGTCAAACATAGCTAATTAATGAGAATTTAGATCAGATTTATACGGTACTATCAAATGCAAGTTTCTATAATATAGATATTGTTCTACATTACATGATACCAATTTTTGCATCATATGAATCACTTCCAGACAACAAGAACCAATACCCCAATAATCAAGAAATAAATGCTTGTTCATCCAATAATCTCTGTATTAGGATTATCGCAAGTTTCATAAACCTACTTACTAGGTGTTGGAAATATGGGTTTTACTAAACTTTGGACGCATTTAAATTTATATATATATGTGTTATATATAACTAACTTTTAGTAGGTTTATGTTCTTCTATATGAGATCTTCGAAATGATATATAATGCGTCCAAAATAGAGTATGTGTGAAAGAGATATCGATACTCAAAGTTGAGTAAATGGATGAAATTAGCAAAAACCAAATGAAGTAAACAGTAAGTCAATCACAATACTTTAACAAAATAAGTTAATACTAAAAATAACAATTATTTAATGTTACATAAACAACCTAACGTGGCCCTATTAGACAATGCGCATAAATTGACTCCGCCATATGTCGGCGGAAATTCATTGCCTCATCGTCGGTTTCGTTAGGGGGTACCCGTATCTCCTCGTTATTTATCAACTTTTGGACATTACGGCATACCCATACACCGCAATCCGCATATAACCCGGTATGCTGGGGTACTTGGCCGGCCATCTTTGTGCGAAAGATACTTGACACTTCGCGACGTCTATGATCCCCGATCAATGAAAAGAACGTATATAGTTTTGTTTTAAACGATTTCATCTGCTCTGTCAATTGTTGTTTGCAGAGACCGTCCTTTTCGCTGTCATATAGGGTCATGACCATAGTGTCTAGTTCAAACACTCCAAGCAGCCAATGTCTGGGATGCAAGCATATGGGGATGTACACCTGAAATATTACAATATATGTCATATATGTTATTAAATAAAATAACAGTAAAACGATTTGCATACCCTATCGAGGAGAGTCCAAGAGGTCCCTTCCGAGCCATTGCATATTTCGATCACGGAGGCGGGACCTTGATGGTCCATCAGTATACACTGAAAGAACATAGTGTGCATGATGGTCCACCTCGTGTCTACGCCACGATGTTTTTGCAACAGGCTAACCCAAGAATCGACGTGCTATGCATAAAAAATAGATGGTTAGACATGTAATATAAATATATTTGATTATATATGACTATAATTTAACTTCATACTAACCGTATCGTCTAAGTCAGAGTTCACAGGGTCATCCGCAAGCAATGTTTCAAAAAACGAGGGGTTGATTTCTAAGCCCCCGTAAGGGGTGAATGTCAAGTTGGGGAGGCGACCAGTCCGACACATCCTCAATATTTCTGATGCCGGTTGAGGCTCCGGTGAAGGCACCTTTCCCTTTTTCTTTCCTCCCTTCTTTCCCCCCGCTTTCTTTGCTTGTTTTTTAGCGGGCGGTGGTGTCGTAGATCCTTGTTGGCCAAACGGGTGACGAAACCATTGTGAAATTTTATGCGACCGCTTTTGAGGGAGCGGGGTCACCTGTGGTGGTGGATCTACAACATCCATCGAGTCATCGTCAGGCTCCGAGAAGTGCTCCGAGAAGTGATCCTGGATAATAGGAGACCCCGTCTGAAAATTACGTTACTCAATGTTTTAAGTAAAATTTAGGAAATGTTCACAATTAAACCAAAACTACCAAAATAACTTACAGTATGCATTTCCGGCCTGTAATAGTCATCGGCCGAACCGCCAAAGATGTTTGTGATTGATGTGGTGGCGAACGGCGGCGGCATCTGCGAGGTGTATGCCCCCGACATCCCGGCCTGCGTGACATTGATCATTAAAATAGTTACAAAATTAGGATTATCGATATATAACTATAATGGTTACTCAGTGTCACTAACACTCTCCGGGATAGTAGAATATGATGTGGTGGCGAACGACGGCGGCATCTGCGAGGTGTATGCCCCCGACATCTCGGCCTGCGTGACATTGATCATTAAAATAGTTACAAAATTAGGAACAAACATATAACTATAATGGTTACTCAGTGTCACTTACACTCTCCGGGATAGTAGAATAGGATGTGGTGGCGAACGGCGTTTCCGACATCCCGGCCCCCGACATCCCGGCCTGCGTGACATTGATCATTATAAGAGTTACAAACTTAGGAACAAACATATAACTATAATGGTTACTCAATGTCACTTACATTTTCAGGGAATGACGGATAGGATGTGGTGGCAAACGTCGCATGTGCCCCCTGTCCGAACGGAGCGGGGATCGGTGTCGTACTCGACAGCTAAAACAAATTTAGAACGTAATATTAATATACAAACTAAATAAACGTGGCCAACAAATTAAGTTAAACACTAACATTGACAACGCTAAACTGTCTGTAGAATCCCTCCAGAAGCTGTACACGTGACTCTAGCGGCCCGTGGACGTAGTCCCACAGGTGCTCATGAGAGCCACGCTGTGGCTCGTAGGAAGAGGCCGCCTCATATGGATTGTAAGAGGAGGAATGGGGCGGCTGTCAGGATCGAATCTTAACAAGACAATAAACACTTAGAATTCAGAATTAAAGAATCTGCGGAAAAGAACTTTAATTCTCACAATCAAGAACAATGTAACAGAAAATTCACCACTTTTTGTATTCGCTGTTTCGACTCACAATATTAACAACCAAACCTCAATCTTGTTGAACAGGCTCAACAAGACGACTTCTACTTCTCTAGAAATAGGGTTCTTACACCTTGAGGTTAATTCTCTCTGAAAACGATATCGAATTCTATTTCACACGTATATTCTTTTCCCTTCTAATAGCTATCTATCAATACTATTTATACAAAAATAATTACAAGATAACTATCAAAAGTAACTTGATCTTCTAAATCTTCGTTAAACATATCTTGATCAATTCCTTCTTTGTCTCCAAAAGTATCGCATACCAATCTTAACGAACTCAGCAGTATTAATCTTCATTCTTCATGAGCAGTACTAACAATCTCCAACAGTAGTAATATACCAGCAGTATTAACTTTGTTCAGCAGCATTAATGATGTACCAGCAGTAGTAACTTTGACTTGCAGTAGTAACTTTGACAAGCAGCACTAACCTCACATAAGCAGCATTAATAATGTTCCAGCAGTATTAATATCTCAGCAGTACTAACCTTGAACTAGCAGTAGTATCTTTGTTCTGGCAGCACTAACATTGTTCTGGCAGTACTAACTTGATCTGGCAGTAGTAATGATGTTCTGGCAGTACTAACCATACTTAGCATATCTTCAGTTCCCAACAATCTCCCCCTAACTTGACTTTTCAGGATGAGAAGTTAAGTTCTTCAGATGATGCTTCCAAAACCTAGTCATCAACGCATAAATTTGGATCCAATCCCAGACTTTGATTGAGAATCCTTTTTACAAGGTATCTTGCCATTTTAGAGTCTTTATCACTCACCAACTTAGCATGCAGCATTCCATTCAACTTTTTCATGCTGTGCTTGTATACAACATCCACCAAATAATATTCATGAAATGTATTGTCAAGAGAGATGACATACACTCCACAATTCTCAATGAGCATCCAGTTGGTGATGATTTGAAAATTCCTTGCCATCAAATGCTGAACTGCTTCTGGTTTGAACATTAAGCACAAGTATTCAAGAACCATCTTTGTGATAGACATACCTTGCTCTGTCAGCATGTTTCCATATAGCCTCATTCCCACCTTGAACATCTCTTCCAGGTCAGATCTAGAGCATGTTCTGATAAGTTTTCCCCAAGTAGGACAAACTTCAAACTTTCCATCTGCCCTTTTGATTCTGATGAACTCCTTTCTTCCATCTTTCAATGTGTCCCAGAAGATGATCTCAGGAGGCATGGAAGACAATGGTGTAGTCTTGATTGGATTAGTATCAACCACAGTTATATACACATCACATTGAGCATTTGATTGTGATTGTACATTGCTTGGTTGACCTGATGAAGTTGCCACTTCTTCTTCAGCAACTTTTGGATTAGATTTCTCTTTAACTGCTTCCTCCTGTGCTTCTTCTACAGTTGGATCCACCCTTGGCTTCTTTATATCTTTCTTCTTTGAGGCTATTGACTTTGTTCTTGGCCTCTTTGTTCTTTTGAAGGATATAACAGCTTCAGGAGTGGTTTCAGCTGTTTTTTCTTTGTGGCTCTTAGCAGCACTAACAGTTTCTGCTGCCTTTTGTTTTTCAGCAGTAGTATCTGTTTCTACTTCTTTTGCAACCTCAGCAGCAGTAACCGTTTCTGCTGCTGGTTCTGTTTCTGCTTCCTTTGTAAAATCAGCAGCAGTAACGGTTTCTGCTGCTGTTTCTGTTTCTGTTTCTGCTTCCTTTGTAATATCAGCAGCAGTAACGGTTTCTGCTGCTGTTTCTGTTTCTGCTTCTTTTGTAATATCTGCAGCCTCCTCAGTCTCCCCCTCAACCTTGTACTCATACTCCCCCTCAATGTTTGCATCCTCCATGTTTAGATCTGAGTCTGACTCCCCCTTTTTGGAAGCATCCTTGGTAGGGTTTCTTCTCCTAAGGACAAACTGAGCTTTCTTCTTTCTGTGCATCAACTTAGTGATCATCTTCCTTTGCTTCTCAAGCTGTGAGTTTTGATAGAGGACCACTTTCTTGAGTTCATCAATCTCCTTTTTCTGATCCATGACCTCAATGTTGATATTTGCAATAGTTTCCATCAATTCCTCGTACGTATATCTATCCTCACCCTGTTTAGGAGTTTTTACCTCCCTTAAAGGATCATTGGAAGTTTTAGCAGATGTCTCTTGCCTAGCAAAAGCACTATCTACCCCCTTGGTTTCTTGGCACCTGGGACCTCTGGATGATTTCTCACCCTGAGTTGCCGTGAGGAAGGGCTTAGTTATTTTACCACTGGCCTTCTCTTTGCTAGCAGAAGTAGTGGCAGCCTTGCGACTCACATGCTCAACCTTCTCCTTAGTGAGCACCTTCTTGGGGTTGGGAGACACCCCTGTGGTTTCCCTTTCGATATTCTCCATTGGAGAATGCTCCAACAGAGGGCTTAAAGGCTTCGGGCTCTTAGGAGATACAGCAAGGGAAGGAACCTTGTGTACCTTTCTTCTTTCAAACTTTTTGGTTATTGTAGGAGTGGGTCGTTCAAGAATGGACTGAGGGATGTCTTTTGTGATGGAAGGTTGGGATTGGTCATCAGTGGGTGTGTCTAATGAGGGCTTTGACCCTGATGCCATACCTTCAAATGTGTGGGACACAACCATCATTGTAGAGAACAATGGTGTGTCAACTCCTTCCGAGTCCCTAGGAAGTCTCCTCATATTTGAGAAAACCTTCCCTTTAGGGGATTTTGGCACATATACCTCATCAAATTGAGGCATATCCATCAATTCCTTGGTAATTACTTCCTGAACAAACCTTGGATACATATAGAAACGCTTTTTGGATTCCAGGTTTGCTACAAGATCATTGAAAAGCATTTGAGAAAAATTAAACTTCTTGTTAGTGGCTAAGCAGACTAGAGCATAAGCAATAGTACTGCTGAACTCACTCCATCCAGTAGTTTTCTTTGAAATACAATGCATTAGGGTATGAACAAAGAATCTCCATTGAGTAAAAAACTTTGACTTGTAGAATTTAAAAACTCCAATGGGACCTTCATACCCCATTCTTTGTAAAGTTGAGAAGAGTTCTTCATTGGGAATAGAAGATATACCTGAGGCATCATCTAATCGAAGAGTGATGCGAAGAAGTTCTTCTGAAACTTTCAAGGGTTTGTCACATACCCTTGTTTGAATGACTTTCTGCCCACCTTCGGATTCCACGGTGGCATTGGCCCAGAATTGCGTCTGATGCTCGATGTAGATAGTCGGATTCACCGTTAGGGCATACGAAATATGAGTGGACTTGAGAAAATCCACAATTTCATGAAATCCTTCGGCCTGCTTCGGCTTCTGAAGCATTGCAATCTCATTATGCTCGTCGACAAACTCCATAATCGTTGTGCTTCCTGAGGATTTGTAAAGAAAACACAGAGATTCTAGGGAGACTAGGTTAGAACGAGAGAGAGAAGAAGTTAATGCGAAGAGTCGTTATGAACTTTGGCGGGCAAACAGGGGTATTTATAGCAGTATTTGCCCTAGATTTTCAAAAGCAGTATTAACGACATAAGCAGTATTAACTGCGAGGCAGTATTAACTACACAAGCAGTATTAACGACTGAGCAGTATTAACGACTGAGCAGTATTAACTACACAAGCAGTATTAATGACTGAGCAGTATTAACTACACAAGCAGTATTAACTGTGCACTAGCAGTATTAACTACTGAGCAGTATTAACTGCAAAGCAGTATTAACCACACCTGCAGTATTAACTACAAAGCAGTATTAACCACAAGGGCAGTATTAACTACTTAGCAGTATTAACTACTTGAACACTGGCAGTAGTAACTCTACACAGGCAGTAGTAACTACACTTACACTTTTCTGCACTTGGTAATCTGAGGGAAACAAAGGATTCTGAGAAAGAGAGTTAGTAGCACCAAATATATGAAGAAATACAGGTATAAAAACAGAAAGTCATGAATTTTTTCTAGGTTGATCATGCCCACACTTGTTACCAAAAAGGTGAATCTACCCACATCAAAAGCTTTTGTGAATAGATCAGCAAACTGGTCATTTGTATGAACTTTAGCAACCTGAATTAATTTCTTTTCATTGCAATCTCTTATAAAGTGATACCTTATCTCTATATGCTTTGTTTTTGAGTGTTTGACTGGATTATTAACAATGCTAATAGCACTGTTGTTATCAATGAAGATTGGAGTGTGAAGAAATGTTACCCCATAGTCCAACATCCGATTCTGAATCCATAGAACCTGAGAGCAGCAGCTTGCAGCAGCTATGTACTCAGCCTCTGTGGTAGATAAGGACACTGTGGTTTGTTTCTTACACTGCCAAGATACTAGTCTTGTACCCAAAAACTGACATCCACCTGAAGTAGACTTCCTATCCATGTTAGCTCCACCCAAGTCACTATCTGAGTATGCAAGCAAGTCAAAAGATGATTCATAAGGATACCAGAGACCTAGTCTAGGTTGCCCTCTTAGGTATCTGAAAATTCTCTTGACTGCATGAAGATGAGATTGCTTTGGTGTAACTTGAAATCTGGCACAAACACAAACTGAAAACATAATATCTGGTCTAGAGGCTGTGAGATACATGAGAGATCCAATCATTGATCTGTAATGATGGACATCCACATCCTCCCCCTCAAGATCAGCAGTGAGCTGTTTGTGTGTCTCCATAGGTGTGCTTGCTGGCTTTGAGTCTGATAAACCAAACTTGTCCAGGATGTCTTTCACATACTTGGATTGGCTAATAAAAATCCCATCTTTCCTTTGTTTTACCTGAAGCCCAAGAAAGAATGTAAGTTCTCCCATGGAACTCATCTTGAAGCTTTTGTGCATTAACTCCTCAAACTCTTTACACATTTGATCATTGGTGGATCCAAAGATGATGTCATCCACATAGATCTGAACAAGTAATGTGTCTTTCTTTCTCCTCCTGATAAACAGGGTCTTGTCAATTACTCCTCTTTCAAAGTCATTTTTCAAGAGATAGGTAGACAGGGTGTCATACCATGCTCTTGGGGCTTGATGCAAACCATAAAGAGCCTTCTTCAACTTGTATACTCTGTCAGGGTGCAATGGATTCTCAAATCCAGGGGGTTGACAGACATATACTTCTTCCTCAATACTTCCATACAGAAATGCACTTTTGACATCCATTTGGTACACTTTGAACTTCATGTATGAGGCATAGGCTAGAAATAACCTGATTGCTTCAATCCTTGCTACAGGAGCAAAGACGTCCTCATAATCTATTCCTTCTTCCTGAGTGTACCTTTGTGCAACCAGTCTAGCTTTGTTTCTGATCACAATCCCTCTGTCATCCTTCTTGTTCCTAAAAATCCACTTGGTGCCAATTGCTCTATGACCTTTTGGAAGGTCTACCAAGTCCTAAACATCCTGTAATTTGAACTGTAGCAGCTCCTCTTGCATTGCCTCTATCCAGCTTGGGTCTTTCATAGCATCATAAGCCTTTTTGGGCTCAATCTGGGATAGAAAGCAAGTAAGAACAGTATTAACTGTATTTTGCTGCTCTTGCAACTCTTGGAGTCTGCTTTGCTTTCTAGTCATCATGGGAGATGCAATATCTCCAATCACCAACTCAGGAGGATGATTTTTCTGAGTTCTTGTTGGATGACCAGCTTCCTCTTGTATGTTCTCATCCAGATTTGACTCATTTAATTCTGGATTTGTTTCTGCTTCTTCAGTCACCTCAGATTCTCTGGAATTTGGACCTGAAGACTGATTTTCCTCTGCTCTCCTCTCTTCTTCAATCTGAATAGGTTCAGCCTCCTCTTGTTGTTCACAGAATTCAACAGGATCAATGGAAGGGAGTGGAAATATCACAGATTGAATTCTGTGTTCTGATGTTGGTGTATCCCTTTGTCCTGCATATACATCACTACTGAAACCCAAAGAATTAGTGAGTGAATCAATATCAAATAGCCAATTAGGACCTGAACCAATAGGATTTGGTGTGTTCTCATTGCATTTGACATTGTCACTTTCTTCAATTATTCTAGAAGAGATATTAAAAACTCTGTAGGCCTTACTCTGAGATGAATACCCAACAAGAAAACCATCATCTGCTTTGCTATCAAACTTACCTAAGTGAGATTTGGTATTGAGAATAGTACAAGGACATCCAAATGGTTTGAAAAATCCAATATATGGTTTCTTTTTATGGAAAAGCTCATAAGGTGTCTTGTTTTTAGGCTTTACAACTAAAACTCTGTTTTGAACATAGCAGGCAGTATTAACTGCTTCTGCCCAAAAAGTAATTGGTAACTTTGAATCAGCTAACAGAGATCTAGCAGCCTCAATCAGTGTCCTATTCCTTCTCTCAGCAACACCATTTTGTTGTGGAGTCCTAGGAGCACTGTATTGTCTCTCAATTCCTTTTTCTTCACAAAAGGTGTTTAGATCAAAAAATTTAAACTCAGTTCCATTATCTGATCTAATGACTTTCACTCTTTGATTTGATTGGTTTTCAATTTTGAGAATAAAAGATTTGATCAGTCCACTTGTCTCATCTTTAGTTCTCAGAAAATATACCCAAGTAAATCTAGAATAATCATCAACAATAACTAAGCAGTATGATTTCTTGCCAATACTCATCACATTAGTAGGACCAAACAGATCCATATGTAACAGTTGAAGAGGATTTGAGATAGTATTTATCTCTTTGGTCTTATGAGAAGTTTTGTGTTGTTTGCCTTTGAGACAAGCAACACAATGATCATCACATGAATAGACTTTGGATGGCAAACCCCTTACAAGGTTATTCTTAACAAGTTTATTCATTGTTTTAAAGTTCATGTGACACATCCTTCTGTGCCAAAGTGATGATTCATCCAAAGAAGCTTTTGAAACTAAACAATTTAGGGATGAATCAGATGACACACTTTCCAAATCTAAACAATATACATTATCCTTCCTAGGAGTTCTCAGAAGTATCATGTTTTCATCAACCACTTTGTATCCAGGAGCAAAGATAATACATTCAGAATCAGTAAACAATATGCTATGCTTCTTGTCACAAACCTGTGATACACTTAACAGGTTGTATCTCAATTGCTCAACATAGTACACATCTTCAAAGGTCATCTTACCTTTTGAAACATCACCCTTACCACTTATCTTTCCACCAGCAGGATTATTCCCAAATGCAACATGTCCTCCATCAATCTTTTTGAAATTTTTGAGGCAGGCCATGTTACCTGTCATGTGCCTGGAGCAACCACTATCAACATGCCAAATGCTCTTCCCCTTGAGCTGTTGGTTACCCTGCACATTAAGATAAATCAGTTAGTTTTGTTGGGAACCCAAGCCGAAGTGGTCTTGGGTCTCCCTTGCTCATCAAAGTACTTGCACTTGGTTTTGATGAGATTTTCAACCTTAAGTACTGCAGTACTGGAGTACTTTGTCAATATGATTGGTTTAGCAGCACTAGAAGCAGTATTAACCTCAGAAGTACTAACAGTGCTAGCAGTACTAACACTGGGAGCAGCAGTATCGTTAGCAGCACTATCAATACTAGCAGCAGTATCAGCAGTACTAACAGAGTTAGCAGTATTAACAGAGTTAACACTGCTAGAAGCAGTATTAACAGAGTTAACACTGCTAGCAGCAGTATTATCTGAATAGGAAGTACTAACAGTGTTAGCAGCACTAATACTGCTAACAGCACTAACTTTTGAAGAATTACTAGCATTATTAACACTGCTAGCAGCACTAACTCTTGAAGAAGTACTAACAGTGTTAGCAGTACTAACACTGCTAGCAGCAGTAACTTTTGAAGAATTACTAGCAGTATTAACACTGCTAGCAGCACTAACTCTTGAAGAAGTACTAACAGTGTTAGCAGTACTAACACTGCTAGCAGCAGTATTATTTTTAGTGCCTTTTGTAACCCACATTGTAACACATTCCTTTTCAGGCTTTTTCTTCATGTGGCTTTTTGGTTCAGCTTGTTTCTTAGCCACATTTGTTCTTGTAGGCTTCCTATAGCCAGAAGGTTTTTGATAACTTCTTTGAAAACTTCTCTTTTGGTTAATAGGATTGAAGAAACAGTATTTGGGAAGATGATTCAGTTTGCCACAAATAAAGCAAGGTTTTGGTCTGTTAATCTTTTGCAGATCAACTCCTTGCCTTAGTGCCCACTGGTTATTCCAGTTCCTTTGATTTCCCCTCTTATTATCATGATTTTGGGGCTTATACTCTTGAGATTTCCTGCAAGAACACTGTTTACAAGTATTATAGTTCACAACTTTGGTCTGTGTGTAATGAACTTTCTTTCCTTTTACAGTCCTTTTCATCTCCTTACTCCTTCCACCTTCCTCATTAGTCTTGTTGTGATTTTCTAATGGGATCTCATCACTGTCCTTAGAATCTTCCCCATCAGATCCATCTTCAACAACAACTGCATCTAATGGGTCTACACTAGTGGCTCCTTCAGATAAGTCCTTACTATCCAAGGTTTCTAAAAGGTCTGACCTAGGAGGGATGTAGTTGTTGTTGTAGGGTGGGGGAGTGGCATTATACCCTAGGCCTGTTTTCATCTTACCATGGACTTGAGCATTTATTATTGTGTCCATGGCTTTAGAAGCTTTTGAAAACTTTTCAACATCAGCTGTAACTTTCTTAAGTTCTTCTTTTAATTTTTCACACTCTTCCCTAGACTCTTTCAGTTGGAACTCCAGACCACCTTTTTCCCACTTCCAGTAGTTAGTATCATATGAGTGTTGAAGTTCATTGGCTTGAAAGACCCTAATCTGTTCTTCAAACCTCTCAACAATCAACACATAGTCTCTTCTATCCTTTTCTAACCTTTTAAGATCATCACACATACCCTGATTGTGATCTCTATACCTTTTAACAGTGTCTATACAAGCTTGAGTACATAGATTAGATTTTACCTCAGTGGGAAGATCTGAAACTTCAGCCATAAGTGCTTGATTTTGGATGGCTTCTTCTGCTTGGTCACTCCAGTCAAATCCCATTCCTTGTTGAGAAACAAGAGCTTGAATGGAGCTTCTGTTTTGATTGGAACTTCCAGCCTGAGTTTGTTGATGGCTGTTGTAAGATGTTCCTCCTCTGCATTCCCTGGCAAAGTGTCTCATCTTGTGACACTTGTAGCATTCAACTTTGGATTTGTCAAATCCAGCACCATCCTCTCTTCTTTGGGAAAAATTGTTTCTCCCTGTCCTCTTAATGAATCTCTTCACTCTCATAGACAGCATAGCCATCTGCCACTTTATATCCATCTCTTCAAGATCATCAGCATTAACCTGTTCTAAATCATCATTAATCAAAGAGGAATTTATATGACTGGAAAAGAAAGCTTCTAGTACTGTATCTTTGGACTTTTCCTGATTGACTGAACCAGCAGCACTAACTGAACCAGCAGTACTAACTGATTCATGGTTAGCAGTAGAATCAGGTGATGCTGAAAGAAGTGCAGCATTATGAACATATCCAGAGGGCTTCTTTTTGGCTTCAACCTCTGATTCAAATACTCTAAGATCATTGTACAGATCATCAAGTTCCTTATCTTCCAGTTGGTCATTCTGTCTGAAGGACACAGTGTACATTGTCCATTCTTCACCCAATGATCTTAAGAACTTCCTGTTGACATCATCAGCCTCCATCTTGACTCCTACAGTGGCTAATTCTCCAATCAGCTTATTAAATCTATCAAACGTTTGAGTCATGGACTCATTCTTGGTAGAAGTAAAGTTTTCATACTGCTGCTTGAGAATTGCCTTTTGATTTCTCTTTGTGCTTTTGGTGCCAGTAAATCTTTTCTCCAAAGCATTCCATAGAATCTGAGCATCAGTGCAGTGATGGAATTGATGCTGATACTCATTGGGAATAGCCAAAAGCAGGGTGCTTAAGGCCTTCATCTCTGTTTGTCTGACTTTCCTCTCTGCATCAGTCTTTGGAGGAGGTCTTTTGCCATCTGGTCCAGTTCTTCCTTCAGCACATGGACCATTCTCAATGATATCCCAGATGGAATAATCAGTAAGCAGAATGTACTGCTTGATTCTAATTTTCCACATGTCAAATTCATTGGGTCTGAGCATGGGAACTTTAGATACAAGAGTACTGTTTGATTCAAAAGAATTTTCCATAATGACTGTAGAATTCTAAGAAACACAAGCTCTGATACCACTTGTCAGGATCGAATCTTAACAAGACAATAAACACTTAGAATTCAGAATTAAAGAATCTGCGGAAAAGAACTTTAATTCTCACAATCAAGAACAATGTAACAGAAAATTCACCACTTTTTGTATTCACTGTTTCGACTCACAATATTAACAACCAAACCTCAATCTTGTTGAACAGGCTCAACAAGACGACTTCTACTTCTCTAGAAATAGGGTTCTTACACCTTGAGGTTAATTCTCTCTGAAAACGATATCGAATTCTATTTCACACGTATATTCTTTTCCCTTCTAATAGCTATCTATCAATACTATTTATACAAAAATAATTACAAGATAACTATCAAAAGTAACTTGATCTTCTAAATCTTCGTTAAACATATCTTGATCAATTCCTTCTTTGTCTCCAAAAGTATCGCATACCAATCTTAACGAACTCAGCAGTATTAATCTTCATTCTTCATGAGCAGTACTAACAATCTCCAGCAGTAGTAATATACCAGCAGTATTAACTTTGTTCAACAGCATTAATGATGTACCAGCAGTAGTAACTTTGACTTGCAGTAGTAACTTTGACAAGCAGCACTAACCTCACATAAGCAGCATTAATAATGTTCCAGCAGTATTAATATCTCAGCAGTACTAACCTTGAACTAGCAGTAGTATCTTTGTTCTGGCAGCACTAACATTGTTCTGGCAGTACTAACTTGATCTGGCAGTAGTAATGATGTTCTGGCAGTACTAACCATACTTAGCATATCTTCAGTTCCCAACAGCGGCTGGTAGGAGGAGGAACGGGCCGGCTGGTAGGAGGAGGAAGGGGGCGGCTGGTAGGAGGAGGAAGGGGGCGGCTGGTATCCACCGGAAGGGGGTCTGTCGTCGTCTTCCTCATCTTCGGAAGTAGGGGGACGTCGAGCCCTTTCCGCCTCTGCGTCAATAAAGGCCACGCTGTCTCTGTACCAATCTGTGCCCATCTCGTCGACAGTAGGCACAAGGCGATCGAAAGGCAAGAGTGGCTGCTAAATATATGATAAAACATAAAAGAAATTAATAAGCGGGACTAACGTATGCAACGTATAATAGTGTTATATATAGATAAAGTGCGGTGGTATTTTATTTCAACGTATAATAGTGTTATATATAGATAAAGTGCGGTTTATTTTATTTCAACGTATAATAGTGTTATATATAGATAAAGTGCGGTTTATTTTATTTCAACGTATAATAGTGTTATATATAGATAAAGTGCGGTGGTATTTTATTTCAACGTATAATAGTGTTATATATAGATAAAGTGCGGTTTATTTTATTTCAACGTATAATAGTGTTATATATAGATAAAAAAATTGTTAAGAGTGTGTTTTTATAAAAAATTGTTAAGGGTGTGTTTTTATAAAAAAATTGTTAAGGGTGTGTTTTTATAAAAAAAAACACATTTTTAACAATTTTTTTTATAAAAACACACTTTTAACAATTTTTTTTATAAAAAAACACTCTTAACAATTTTTATATGAAAAAACACACTATAACAACATACACATTATAACATACAAATATCACATTCAAACATAAAACCATAAAACTATAACAATTTTTTTATAAAAACACACTCTTAACAATTTTTTTATAAAAAAAAACACATTTTTAACAATTTTTTATAAAAACTGTTTTTTTTTTAAATTAACAATTTTTTTATAAAAAAACACATTATAAAAACCATAAAACTATAACAATTTTTTATAAAAACACACTCTTAACAATTTTTTATAAAAACACAATGTTTTTATAAAAAATTGTTAAGGGTGTGTTTTTATAAAAAAATTGTTAAGAGTGTGTTTTTATAAAAAAAAACATTGTTAACAATTTTTTTATAAAAACTCACTCTTAACAATTTTTTTATAAAAGAACACTCTTAACAATTTTTTTATGAAAAAACACACTATAACAACATACACATTATAACATACAAATATCACATTCAAACATAAAACCATACATATCATGTTAAACATACAACATATTCAAACATAAGTTATAAACACTATAACAACCTACAAATCATATATCTTAACTTAAAATAACATACAAAAAATAACAAATAACATAAGGAAAACATACCACAGAGGTAATACGAGACATCTTCACAAAACCCGAACGCGTATTCCACACGACAAAATTGAGAGAGTGGGAGAAAATTGAGAGAGTTTGATTAAAAATTGAGAGAGTTATTAAAAAAATGAGAGTGGCCGGTTTTTGGTCCCCCCCCCCCCCTTATATAGTGCGGCCGAAGTAACATTTAGGGTTTAGGGTTCGTCAAAGTGATTTTAGGGTTAACCCTGTGCCGACACGTGGCACAGGAGCCCGCGATCGCGGGGGTCAAAGAAAGTCAAACGCGGGCAGGGACCAAAATTGCACACGCGGGCATTCTTGAGGGGGGAAAGCTGGACCGCGGGTATTCTTGGGGGACCAACGCGGGCAAAGTGGGCAAACTTTGGTGACACGTGTAGCCCGCGATCGCGGGGGTCAATGAGTCAAACGCGGGCAGGGACCAAAACTGCACACGCGGGCATTCTTGAGGGGGGAAAGCTGGACCGCGGACATTCTTGAGGGACCAACGCGGGCAAAGTGGGCAAACTTTGGTGACACGTGGCCTGGAGCCCGCGATCGCTGGCTCCATCGCAGATTTTTGAGGTATTTTTGTAACATGGGAGAGATTTTGGGTATTTCAGTAAAACGTGGTTTGACTTAGGGTATTTTAATTAATTTCCCCTAATATATATGTTACAACATGTTTTTTGGATGTTGTGTATAATATATTCATAAAAATATATAAATAATTTATAAAAATTGTATGAATAAATTATATTACATCATGTTCTAACTTAAATAAAAAATATATAATTGTAACTTTTTATTATTTGATTAAAATAAAGATGTTTATAACAGGTTGTCACATTTCCTTACAATAAAAAATAACTTTTAAAATTGACGCAACACTATAAATTATGTTGAAAATTATACGTTAACTTTGAAATTTGCGTAAGAAATCGTATTGTAAAGGATGTCTACCATCTAACCAAATTGTTCAAAAAGCTAGTCACTTACATTTTCATTTAACAAAATAAATAAAACCATTAAATCTATTTTTTATTTTCTATCTATTTTTTATTTTCTCTCTATATTTTAATAGAGGGTGTTGATAAATAAACCACATTTTGGGTCATGTCGAATCGCTACAAAGACAATATATGAATTAGTAAAACTTAAAAAGAAAGTCTATAATAGCCAATTGGATAGTTAAGTTATTTCGCAAACTATCTGATATGCTAGCTGTTAACTCATATGTTAGCTGATAAGCTAGTTGACGAAGAAGTCACGTTTGACAACAACTATCTTATAACATGCAAAATGACCAAATAGGACATCTTTAAAAAATTATCAATTAAAATATTTAATTATATAATTAAAATAAATTTATAACAATATAATAGGTTAATTAATACAACCAATATAATAAAAAATAAATAATTAAATATAATATGTTAATTAAAATAATTTAAAATTTATTATAACTTATATACTATAAATTTCGAATTTGTTAAAAAAAATTAAAAAAAATATATATTAACTTATAATTTTAAATAACCGTTACATATAACATGAAAAAAATAATCAAATAATAATTAAAACAATAATAATAATTTATATGATTAACAATAACTTTAAATAATTAAAAATAAATATCAGTGTATAATTAAAATTTAATTTAATAATTTTCAGTTAATATTAATTAATTAAAAATAATTGAATTTAAAAAATTAATGTTTATTTATAATCATAGTTAATAAATAATGGAGACAATATTGGAATATACACAAAAAACTACTGAAAAGCTTACTTCAACCAGCGTTTTAAAAACTAGCTTATAAGCTAGTTTATATTCATCCAAACATGTACAAAAAAGCTAGTTTTTTTGCCAAACGTCATAATGAATCAATTAGGCAAAATTCAATCCACAAGTTCGCCAAATTATTCACATCAGAAGAAATGCTTATAAGCTAGTGTGATGTTATTTGAAAGCTTTATGTAAAGTTGTTATTTATGAACGTTATGAACTGTTTTAAATGTGTATATTGGACTGTTGTTTCTCGAGGGAGCTCACTAGACCTCATGGTCTAACCCTCGCTTTTCCAAAACTAAACCATTTTTAGGTAAGCACTTCCTATTAAGGGCAAGGAGAAGGTGTGAGCGAGAAGCTTGGGACTAGAAGGAAGTTAGCATATTTTAGTATGTCAGGATTAGTATTGTAGAAATCTCGGCTGTGTAATAGGTTTTTTCCGCAAACCTTGTAATGTTTTCGTACGTTTATGTTAGTATCTTGGAGTCGTTTCGGCGAGTTGTTTAATTCATGTTGTTTTAGCGTTATCTTTGAGTTGGGTTGTTACACAAAAAAGCTAGTTTTTTCGCCAAACGCCATAATGACTCAATTAGGCAAAATTCAATCCACAAGTTCGCCAAATTATTCACATCAGAAGAAATGCTTATAAGCTAGTTTATATTCATCCAAACATGTACAAAATGTAATAACCAAGTTTTCAATGGGAAGAATTGTAAGAGGGAGGGAAGGAAAGTGAAAACTTAATCTTGAGGGACCAAAGTGTAATATTGGAAAGAGGGTATAAAACCCCAATTTTGGGCACAAACCATAGGTAGTATCATTTTCCTTGGAAGCGGCTGTGAATGTGGGAGAGATGAAGAAGAAATCGGGCAATCTCTCGTGATTTTGGGAAGAAGGCCAAAGCGTGTTGCATCAGAGTAATTTCCTGCATCAATTGTAATGGTAACCCTCTAATCTCATGCCCTTGCTATAGTTATGAAATGGGTCTTTATGTTTGAGAGGTTCATGAATAATGGTGGCTTAATCGAAATAGTCTTAGTGTAAGAACTTAGTTTTGTTATCAGGAAGGGTCTTATTGCTTTCTGAATCTTATTGTTAAAGTTTAGAATGGTGTACATCAGTTGGATTAGTTTTTGGGGTCGACCTGAGTGACTCGAGTAGAAGTTCCGGGATTGGCAGAGTCCGGATCCGGAGTGGAATCGGAATGGACCGGAACCCGGATGGAACCGAAACCGAATTGGACCAGAACCGGAGTGGACCGAAACCCGGAATGGGACCGGATCCGGAAGAGGAGACCGGAGCGGTACCGGAATCCAGATTTGGGTCCGGGTGTGGAGTCCGGGACTACGGTTTTGAATTCGGTAGTCTTTAGTTAAGTTTTGTGGATCTGTTTAGGATATTGCGCCTTATTATTTTAATCTTTCAACCGCTTAGGTGTTCCAGTTAGAAACCGGAAGCTACGTGAGAAGTATCGTGCAAGTCGTCAGGTGAGTTTTTTCTATCTAAACACGTGTTAAAACATAATTTTCTGAAGTAAGTAAGAGCATATGAATTGATACGTTTTATGTTATGAATTCGCGAGCATGAAAGTTTACTTGAGATGTATTCATACATTGTGTGTTAGACGTAAATTGGCTAAGTCGGGGGGTGTGGCCCGTCAGTGCTCATACTAGGGGGGGTGTCCCGTTTATGCCATGGGAGGTGCGACCCAGTAAGACAGTGTGAGACTGACACGTTGTCACTTCCGAGTGACTTCAGTGTGCCATTTACGAGTGTGATGTTATTTGAAAGCTTTATGTAAAGTTGTTATTTATGAACGTTATGAACTTGTCGGTTCCTGTTTTGCTTAACAATGATGATTCTATCTAATAGTTCAAACAAGATATAATGCGGAAGCGTTTTTAACGAACTAAAAGATATAATAAGGTAGAAGAACACACAATATCAAATACGTATAGTGTAAATAACACAGATAAATAGCTCAATAACCCACTGTATATTGATATGAATAGAACACCAAGAACACCGATGATAAAACAAGAATTTTGTTCTGATGGTGTGTGTGTTGTGCAAAGCTTAATAGAAGAACTCAACATGAGTCTTCTATTTATACTACTTCTAAAGGGGACAAGTTCTGGACAACAAGGACTGAAGGTACAAAGACACTATTCAGGTACTGTTGCAGGTACAACGTTAATTAAATGCGTCGGCTTCTACTAAGGCTAAGACCCATCAGAGTTTGACACGTGGAGTTGTCAGGTCACGCCTTGTACGAATGATCTTCAGGATCTTTGTACAACAGAAATCGTGAGAAGCACGATTGTCCTTGTATAGAGCTCTAGTCTTTTATACCACAGAGGCTCTGTCAAGTGTGACTGAGGCTCTGTGGCATTGTCCGCATTGAAGAGTCTTCTGGTGATTCTTTACTTCGGTCTTCTCGGTTACTCGACAGAGCCTCTATCGAAGACTTCTATGCTTCGGTCTTCTCGGTTACTCAGCAGAGCCTCTGTCGAAGACTTCTATACTTAGCCTATTTTTCAATACTTCTATAAACAGAAAGATTGGAGCTAACAGAACTATTTTAAATGTGTATCATTGGATTGTTGTTTCTTGAGGGAGCTCACTAGACCGCATGGTCTAACCCTCGCTTTTTCAAAACTAAACCATTTTCAGGTAAGCACTTAGTAGAAGGCCATATTAAGGGCAAGGAGAAGGTGTGAGCGAGAAGCTTGGGACTAGAAGGAAGTTAGCATATTTTAGTATGCCAGGCTTAGTATTGTAGAAATCTCAGGTGTGTAATAGGTTGTTTCCGCTAACCTTGTAATGTTATCGTACGTTTATGTTAGTATCTTGGAGTCGTTTCGGCGAGTTGTTTAATTCATGTTGTTTTAGCGTTATCTTTGAGTTGGGTTGTTACAATTGTGTAACATCCTGAATTTTCAGTAATAATATTTTAATGAGAATTGAGATGTATTTGTATTTTGTGTAAACTTTGAATTATAAGGAAGTTTTATGATTCATTAGGGTCAAAATACAAGAGATGTAAGTAAGATGTTACTTTTGGAATTAATGAAACTTGAGGGTGCTTTTGGTCACTTTTGGAAAGTGTGTTTGGATATAGTAGCTGAAATGAGATATTATCTCATTCAGATTTTGTTGAAGTCGGCAGAAAGAGAGAAGGGATGGAGAGAAAAAGGTAGAAAGGAAGAAAAGCAAGATTTTGGGTTCAAATTGGTAAGGGATTGAATTTAGTTTCTGATAATTCTTGTTGTGAATGAATGATGATAAACGAATCTGTGTTTTGGATTAATTTACAGAATCATTATCAACAGATTGGGGGGAATCAGATTTGTGCAGGAAGTGGGTTTTGCAAACATAAGGTGAGTTCATTTGTACTTTGCTTAAATCAGTGTTCTTATGTTAAATTGAACCGTGAAATAGTTGTATAAAGTGATTATGAACTGTATGGTTGTACTGGGAATGAGCTGAATCGAACATACAAGAAGTTAGATTGAATTTTAGACTGCAGACCCGACTTTTCCGGATGAATCGTCGTATCCGGAAAACCCCAAATGATGAATGTTTCCGGACGCAGGAAGTATCCGGGTAGGTTTATTTTATTACAAGAATCCGGATGAAATTAGTTACCGGATGGTATCCGGATGATCATAGAGTCCGGGTGTTATCCGGATTTGAAATATGTCCGGAAAAGTAGGAATTAACGGAAAGGATGGGTTGTCCGGATTGTGGGATTGTCCGGGGAAATTTGGTATCCGGAAAAGGAAAACATCCGGATAAGTTAGGTTATCCGGAAACATCTTGTTGTCCGGACACTTTGTGCAGACTGGGCAATTTTCAGTTCTGTTAATTGTGAATCGTTGTGATCTAGTGAAAGAGACATAATTAGTTTAGCATGAACATACGTACATTCGAAGGGTAGTATGTTAGACTTGATGACTGTGCCGGTTTGATACTAGGCAGGTGTTTGGTATAGGTAAAGGAGATTGGCTCATACTGAATGATATGAGGAATCTATATGGTATCAAGGTGATTTGCTCATACTGAATGATATGAGAAATCTGTATTAAGCATTTACTTGCACGAGTAGAAATAAGTGTAATGGATCCATAGGCACTAAAGTTTGGTAATCACTTGGAATAGGCGTGTGGTATTACTCATTTAATCGTTATTCCAGTGTGTGTGGGAAATCATGGAATAGGCGTGTGGTATTAATCGTTATTCCTGATTTCTAAGGAAGAGAGTGAGGTTGACATAAGTACTTGTAATCTCTGCTTCCTTACTGATAAATGGGCGTGTGTAATCGCGATTTATTGGTGGAGAGCATTGATCTAGAATCTTTGAAGATTCGTAGTGTGGCTCTGGGGTATGATATGCTGATGGATTTGTTGTCAGTCATAGTCATGGGATTGGATAAAATTGTATAATGAAATAGAATTATACGTACGGTAAGAAAAGGAGTAACCAGGTTTGTTGTAACTTGTTTACATTGATTTTTGCAATTGAAACGAATGTTCTCACTAGGCGTTGGCCTAATCGTTTCATATGATGTTTTCTTACCAGGTACAGGCTCAGGCAAATAAAGGGTTGTGGGACGAGTGTTTTTGGAATAGCAGAAGTGGCAATTAACAAAGAGGAGATTTTTGGAGGATAGCTTAGATAACTCAATTAATCTGATTATAGTGACATGATTAGATTGATAGGTTATTCGAAGTATCATGTATTGTAATTACACTCTTGATGGTTAATTCCTTTGCTATCTATATAAGTTGAAATTTTATTGTCATAACCCGTTGTAATTTGAGGTTTAAATTGGCCTGGATTTTGGGGCGTTACAATATGGTATCAGAGCATTAGTTTAAGCGAACTAAGTATGCTGAGGAGGTACTTAGACTTAAGCTGTGATGAATTAAGTTATGATGCGTGAGAATGGGTAGGAATACTAAGACGAGATAGTCTTAGAGGTGACGGAAATACGTGAAATTAGTACTGTAATGATGGTAACGAGGATTCTCCTGTATAATATATTCACAATTTCAATTAGCTACTGTTATTTATGAATATATTGTTACATAAGCATGCTTGTTTCTAAATAGTTACAGTGACTGATTAGTGGTAAATTACGTTTTTGTATGTCTAGTTATGTATAAACCATTACTGATGGGTATTCTTTTGTGCTCATCCAGAACAATGGTAAATACTCCGCCGAGGTCTCCTAATTCTTCTATGAATAGGAATTGGTTAGACGATACGGGAGAAAGACAAACTGGAGTAGGCGGAATTCATGAGACGCCACCAGATTTTCTTTCTTTAGGAGGAGTACGTAATCCGGCACATAGAGTGGGTACCAGTACTGTCGATCAAACACCATCGGAAGCAAGTATGGAAGGACACATTATGGATAATGTTACCAGATTGATGAATGCATCAATGGAAAGACAAGCTGAAATGATGAACACCACCATGGGAAGACAAGCAGAAATGTTCATGAAATTGTTTAATGATCGAAGTACGGAACCAAGACGGACAAGAGTTGATACTAGTGTGATAAATCCAACTGGCAACCCAGGGCCGGAGACTGAAAGAAGGGTTGAAAGAAATTGCTCTTACAAAACCTTCTTGAGCTGTAAACCACCGGAATTCAAAGGAGAAGATAGTCCAATAGCTTGCATGAATTGGCTAAGGGAAATTGAACAAGCTTTTCGAGCTTGTGAGTGTTATGATGAAAAGTCTAAAGTTAAATTTGGATCACAGATGGTATGCGGTAACGCGTTATCTTGGTGGAATGTGCTAGCAGCTTCTGTGTCAGCTTCTGTTTTGAATGCTATGACTTGGGATCAGTTCAAAGCAAAGATTCTGGAGGAGTACTGTAACGAAACTGAAATGGATCGAATCGAGGAAGAGTTCAGGAACCTCAAGAAAGGTAATATGACTGTGAGAAAGTATACAGAATCCTTCATGGAGAAGCTGAACCTAGTGGGGCATGTGGCTCCGACTGAGAAAGACAAAGTTAAAGCTTATCTGAAGGGTTTACCAGCAGATATGATGTCAAGGGTGCGGAGTTCAAAAGCTTCAACATTGAGAGAATCGATCGAGGAAGCAAAGGTTATAGAGGAAGTGTATGCTAAGGATAAAGAAGAAAAGACCCAAGTTGGGGAGAAGAGGAAATGGGATGGTCGATCAGAGCATTCACAGAGGTCAAGGAACACTGGTAAAGGTACTTCTTATGAATCACGCCGTGAACCAAACTGGTGTCCAAAGTGTAAGAGCAAGCATTTCGGGCAGTGTCGAGTGATAGCATCTGAATGTTTTAAGTGTGGAAAGAGTGGGCATACTATGAATAATTGTCCAGTGCGGGGAAATACATGTTTTGAGTGTAAGCAACCGGGGCACTTTCGTCGGGAGTGCCCAAGGCTGAAAAAGAGCGGCGATCAGAGTAAGAAACCAGTTATTCCGAAGCCAACGGGTCGAGCTTTTCAGATGACCGCTGATGAAGCTAAGGAATCAAGGGACGTTGTCTCGGGTATATTCTTTGTTAATTCTTGTTCTGCGCGTATTTTGTTCGATTGTGGAGCAAATTTGTCATTTGTGTCCAAATCATTCTATCATAAATTAGCTACACCTGTTACTACTTTAGATGATGCTTTAGTAGTAGAGGTAGCTAATGGGGGTCAAGCTTTGGTTCGAGAAAGGCTTGATGGTTGTACTATTCTTATAGAAGAGACGAAATTTTCGATCAACTTGTTGTTGATGGAAATTGGAGGGTTTGACATAGTTGTGGGTATGGATTGGCTGACAGCCAATCAAGCAGAAATATTTTGCGCAAAGAAATTAATCAGGATTCCGATGACCGATAAGGATGACGTATTCATCTTCGGGGAAAAGCAAAAGGGGGAAATTCCGTTAATCTCTGTTGTGAAGGCGCGGAAGTGTTTAATGAAAGGATGTATGTCCTATCTGGCGTATGTCTTAGATGGAAGGTTGGAAAAGAAACAATTGGAAGATATCAAGGTGGTACGTGAGTTTCCTGACATATTTCCTGATGATCTTCCTGGTCTACCTACTGAAAGGCAGGTGGAGTTTAGAATTGATCTCATTCCAGGTTCGTCTCCGATAGCGCGGGCACCTTACCGTCTAGCGCCGTCTGAAATGAAAGAGATGATGACTCAACTCCAGGAGTTATTAGATAAACGTTTTGTCAGACCGAGTTCTTCGCTTTGGGGAGCTCCGGTCCTGTTTGTTAAGAAGAAAGACGGTACTATGAGAATGTGTATAGATTACCGCGAGCTGAATAAGGTGACGATTAAGAATAAATATCCGCTTCTAAGAATCGATGATCTATTTGATCAACTTCAAGGGGCAGGATGTTTTTCTAAGATTGATTTGAGGTCAGGGTATCACCAAGTGCGGGTTAGAAATGAAGATATTCCTAAGACAGCTTTTAGAACCAGATACGGGCATTATGAATTTCTAGTAATGCCATTCGGGTTGACAAATGCTCCAGCTGTCTTCATGGATCTGATGAATAGAGTGTGTCGACCTTTCTTGGACAAGTTTGTTATCGTCTTTATTGATGACATACTTGTGTATTCAAAGACTAAAGCAGATCATGAACAACACCTACGTGAAGTCTTAGAAGTTTTAAGAAGAGAGAAATTGTACGCGAAGTTTTCAAAATGTGAATTTTGGTTAGAAGAAGTACAATTTCTAGGTCACGTGATCACTTCAGAAGGAGTCAAGGTAGACCCAGCTAAGATTGAAGCTATGGCAAATTGGGAGACACATAGAAGTGCATCTGAAATAAGAAGTTTCTTGGGTTTAGCAGGTTATTACAGAAGGTTTATTAAAGACTTTTCTAAGATTGCATATGCTTTAACTATTCTGACTAGAAAGAACGTGAAGTTTGTCTGGACGGAGAAACAAGAATCGGCTTTCAGAACTTTACGTCAAAAGTTGTGTGAGGCTCCGGTTCTTGCTTTACCAGAAGGAACAGAAAATTTAGTGGTATACAGTGATGCTTCAAAGATGGGTCTAGGATGCGTATTGATGCAACGAGGCAAAGTGATTGCTTATGCGTCAAGACAACTTAAGGAACACGAGAAGAACTACCCGACACATGATTTGGAGTTAGCGGCTGTTGTGTTTGCTTTAAAGCTGTGGAGGCACTACTTGTATGGAACCAAATGTACTCTTTTTACTGACCATAAAAGTTTGCAGCATGTTTTTGATCAGAAAAAGTTAAATATGAGACAGCGAAGATGGTTAGAATTACTTAAAGATTACGATTGCGAATTGCATTACCATCCTGGTAAAGCAAATGTCGTGGCCGATGCTTTAAGTAGGAAAGAGTATAGTGGATGTTTGAAATCGATCAATGCTAGAATTGATGTGACATCGAGTTTGATGGAAAAGATAAAAGAGGCACAAGCGGAGGCTTTACGGGAAGTAAACCTGAAAGAAGAAGTGATGGGCAAGCAACACCTTCAGCTAACTGAAGATGGTCGTGGAATAAATCTGTTCCAAGGTTGTGTTTGGGTACCAAAGATTGGAGGAAATCGAGAGCTGATTCTCGATGACGCTCATAGATCTAGGTATTCCATATACCCTAGGAATACAAAGATGTATCGAGATCTGAAATTGCATTATTGGTGGCCGGCTATGAAAGTAGATGTGGCCCGGAAGGTAGAAACATGTAGAACATGTTAGTTGGTGAAAGAGGAACATCAGAAACCTTACGGAAGTTTCCAATCTTTGGAAATTCCGGAATGGAAGTGGGAGAAGATCACCATGGACTTTGTGACGAAATTACCCAAGACGCAAAAGGGTAACGACACAATATGGGTAATCGTGGATAGATTAACTAAGAGCGCTCATTTTCTGGCTATGAAAGAAACATCACCAATTGAGAAATTGGCGAAGCTGTATATTGATGAGGTGGTGTCAAGACATGGTATACCGGTGTCGATTGTGTCAGATCGTGATAGTCGGTTTACCTCAAGGTTTTGGCGATCACTACAAGAGGAATTGGGTACGAAAGTTAATTTGAGCACTGCTTTTCATCTACAGAGTGATGGACAGAGTGAAAGGACTATACAAACTTTGGAAGATATGCTCAGGTGTTGTGTATTAGATTTTGGAGGTAACTGAGATACACATTTACTTTTAGTGGAATTTGCATATAACAATAGTTATCATTCCAGTATCGGAAGAGCACCTTTCGAAGCTTTGTATGGTCGGAAATGTAGAACTCCGGTGTGTTGGTTAGAAGCCGGAGAAAAACAGTTTGCTGGTCCGGAGCTAGTACAACAAACAGCTGATAAGGTGAAAGAAATTCGGCAGCATATGAAAGCAGCTCAAGATCGACAAAAGAGTTATGCTGATCCGAAAAGAAGACCAAAAGAATTCCAAGTTGGGGAGCGTGTGATGCTTAAAGTATCCCCATGGAAGGGTGTGATAAGGTTTGGTAAACGCGGGAAGTTAAGTCCTCGTTTTCTAGGACCTTTCACTGTCATTAAAAGGATTGGTTTGCAAGCATATCAGTTGGATCTTACACCAGAGTTGGAAGGGGTTCATAATACTTTTCATGTGTGTTATCTTCGGAAATGTCTAGCCGAAGAGGAAGATGTGATTCCACTTACTAATGTAAGAATGGATGAGAAGAGTCGCTGTGTGGAAGAACCAGAGGCAATTTTGGAAAGATCGGTTAGAAAACTACGTAATGGTAAGGAGGTAGCTATGTTGAAAGTACAGTGGAAGCATCATCGAGGTGCTAATGTGACCTTAGAGTCGGAAGAGAGTATGAGGGATAGGTATCCTCATTTGTTTACCTGATTCTGATTTCGGAGACGAAATCATTTTCAAGTTGGGGAGTATTGTAACATCCTGAATTTTCAGTAATAATATTTTAATGAGAATTGAGATGTATTTGTATTTTGTGTAAACTTTGAATTATAAGGAAGTTTTATGATTCATTAGGGTCAAAATACAAGAGATGTAAGTAAGATGTTACTTTTGGAATTAATGAAACTTGAGGGTGCTTTTGGTCACTTTTGGAAAGTGTGTTTGGATATAGTAGCTGAAATGAGATATTATCTCATTCAGATTTTGTTGAAGTCGGCAGAAAGAGAGAAGGGATAGAGAGAAAAAGGTAGAAAGGAATAAAAGCAAGATTTTGGGTTCAAATTGGTAAGGGATTGAACTTAGTTTCTGATAATTCTTGTTGTGAATGAATGATGATAAACGAATCTGTGTTTTGGATTAATTTACAGAATCATTATCAACAGATTGGGGGAAATCAGATTTGTGCAGGAAGTGGGTTTTGCAAACATAAGGTGAGTTCATTTGTACTTTGCTTAAATCAGTGTTCTTATGTTAAATTGAACCGTGAAATAGTTGTATAAAGTGATTATGAACTGTATGGTTGTACTGGGAATGAGCTGAATCGAACAGACAAGAAGTTAGATTGAATTTTAGACTGCAGACCCGACTTTTCCGGATGAATCGTCGTATCCGGAAAACCCCAAATGATGAATGTTTCCGGACGCAGGAAGTATCCGGGTAGGTTTATTTTATTACAAGAATTCGGATGAAATTAGTTACCGGATGGTATCCAGATGATCATAGAGTCCGGATGTTATCTGGATTTGAAATATGTCCGAAAAAGTATGAATTTACCGGAAAGGATGGGTTGTCCGGATTGTGGGATTGTCCGGGGAAATTTGGTATCCGGAAAAGGAAAACATCCGGATAAGTTAGGTTATCCGGAAACATCTTGTTGTCCGGACACTTTGTGCAGACTGGGCAATTTTCAGTTCTGTTAATTGTGAATCGTTGTGATCTAGTGAAAGAGACATAATTAGTTTAGCATGAACATACGTACATTCGAAGGGTAGTATGTTAGACTTGATGACTGTGCCGGTTTGATACTAGGCAGGTGTTTGGTATAAGTAAAGGAGATTGGCTCATACTGAATGATATGAGGAATCTATATGGTATCAAGGTGATTTTCTCATACTGAATGATATGAGAAATCTGTATTAAACATTTACTTGCACGAGTAGAAATAAGTGTAATGGATCCATAGGCACTAAAGTTTGGTAATCACTTGGAATAGGCGTGTGGTATTACTCATTTAATCGTTATTCCAGTGTGTGTGGGAAATCATGGAATAGGCGTGTGGTATTAATCGTTATTCCTGATTTCTAAGGAAGAGAGTGAGGTTGACATAAGTACTTGTAATCTCTGCTTCCTTACTGATAAATGGGCATGTGTAATCGCGATTTATTGGTGGAGAGCATTGATCTAGAATCTTTGAAGATTCGTAGTGTGGCTCTGGGGTATGATATGCTGATGGATTTGTTGTCATTCATAGTCATGGGATTGGATAAAATTGTATAATGAAATAGAATATTATACGTACGGTAAGAAAAGGAGTAACCAGGTTTGTTGTAACTTGTTTACATTGATTTTTGCTATTGAAACGAATGTTCTCACTAGGCGTTGGCCTAATCGTTTCATATGATGTTTTCTTACCAGGTACAGGCTCAGGCAAATAAAGGGTTGTGGGACGTGTGTTTTTGGAATAGCAGAAGTGGCAATTAACAAAGAGGAGATTTTTGGAGGATAGCTTAGATAACTCAATTAATCTGATGATAGTGACATGATTAGATTGATAGGTTTTTCGAAGTATCGTGTATTGTAATTACACTCTTGATGGTTAATTCCTTTGCTATCTATATAAGTTGAAATTTTATTGTCATAACCCGTTGTAATTTGAGGTTTAACATGGCCTGGATTTTGGGGCATTACAAATTGGTATCAGAGTCATAGTTTAAGCGCTTGGATCCTAACACATCATCGTGTTGTCTGTTTATGCCATGGCCCATGGGAGGTGTGACCCAGTAAGGCAGTGTGAGACTGACACGTTGTCACTTCCGAGTGACTTCAGTGTGTCATTTACGAGTGTGATGTTATTTGAAAGCTTTATGTAAAGTTGTTATTTATGAACTTTATGAATTGTTTTAAATGTGTATCATTGGACTGTTGTTTCTTGAGAGAGCTCACTAGACCTCATGGTCTAACCCTCGCTTTTCCAAAACTAAACCATTTTTAGGTAAGCACTTCCTATTAAGGGCAAGGAGAAGGTGTGAGCGAGAAGCTTGGGACTAGAAGGAAGTTAGCATATTTTAGTATGCCAGGCTTAGTATTGTAGAAATCTCGGCTGTGTAATAGGTTTTTTCCGCAAACCTTGTAATGTTTTCGTACGTTTATGTTAGTATCTTGGAGTCGTTTCGGCGAGTTGTTTAATTCATGTTGTTTTAGCGTTATCTTTGAGTTGGGTTGTTACACAAAAAAGGCTATTTTTTTCGCCAAACGCCATAATGAATCAATTAGGCAAAATTCAATCCACAAGTTCGCCAAATTATTCACATCAGAAGAAATTCTTATAAGCTAGTTTATATTCATCCAAACATGTACAAAATGTAATAACCAAGTTTTCAATGGGAAGAATTGTAAGATGGAGGGAAGGAAAATGAAAACTTAATCGTGAGGGACCAAAGTGTAATATTGGAAAGAGGGTATAAAACCCCAATTTTGGGCACAAACCATAGGTAGTATCATTTTCCTTGGAAGCGACTGTGAATGTGGGAGAGCTGAAGAAGAAATCGGGCAATCTCTCGTGATTTTGGGAAGAAGGCAAAATAGTGTTTCATCAGAGTAATTTCCTGCATCAATTGTAATGGTAACCCTCTAATCTCATGCCCTTGCTATTGTTATGAAATGGGTCTTTATGTTTGAGAGGTTCATGAATAATGGTGGCTTAATCGAAATAGTCTTAGTGTAAGAACTTAGTTTTGTTATCTGGAAGGGTCTTATTGCTTTCTGAATCTTAATGTTAAAGTTTAGAATGGTGTACATCAGTTGGATTAGTTTTAGGGGTCGACCTGAGTGACTCGAGTAGAAGTTCCGGGATTGGCAGAGTCCGGATCCGGAGTGGAATCGGAATGGACCGGAACCCGGATGGAACCGAAACCGAATTGGACCAGAACCGGAGTGGACCGAAACCCGGAATGGGACCGGATCCGGAAGAGGAGCCCGGAGCGGTACCGGAATCCAGATTTGGGCCCGGGTGTGGAGTCTGGGACTACGGTTTCGGATTCGGTAGTCTTTAGTTAAGTTTTGTGGATCTGTTTAGGATATTGCGCCTTATTATTTTAATTTTTCAACCGCTTAGGTGTTCCAGTTAGAAACCGGAAGCTACGTGAGAAGTATCGTGCAAGTCGTCAGGTGAGTTTTTTCTATCTAAACACGTGTTAAAACGTAATTTTCTGAAGTAAGTAAGAGCATATTAATTGATACGTTTTATGTTATGAATTTGCGAGCATGAAAGTTTATTTGAGATGTATTCATACATTGTGTGTTAGACGTAAATTGGCTAAGTCAGGGGGTGTGGCCCGTCAGTGCTCATACCGGGGGGGTCCTGTTTATGCCATGGGAGGTGCAACCCAGTAAGGCAGTGTGAGACTGACACGTTGTCACTTCCGAGTGACTTCAGTGTGCCATTTACGAGTGTGATGTTATTTGAAAGCTTTATGTAAAGTTGTTATTTATGAACATTATGAACTGTTTTAAATGTGTATCATTTTTTTTTAACGGCAGAGAACTCACGCACACGCCCCCGAGGTATCCGGGCTCCTTTACGGGCCGACCCGACTAATCCTCGGTTAGACCAGACCCAACCAATTGATTGGGCTTATCCAGCATCCGACAAAGTCTGGTACTACCAAACCCGCTCCAAAGAATGGAAGCCCGGAGCCGCCACCCAGCAGTAACACTGGAGCGGCCCAACCCGTGTATCATTGGATTGTTGTTTCTTGAGGGAGCTCACTAGACCGCATGGTCTAACCCTCGTTTTTCCAAAACTAAACCATTTTCAGGTAAGCACTTAGTAGAAGGCCATATTAAGGGCAAGGAGAAGGTGTGAGCGAAAAGCTTGGGACTAGAAGGAAGTTAGCATATTTTAGTATGCCAGGCTTAGTATTGTAGAAATCTCAGCTGTGTAATAGGTTGTTTCCGCAAACCTTGTAATGTTTCCGTACGTTTATGTTAGTATCTTGGAGTCGTTTCGGCGAGTTGTTTAATTCATGTTGTTTTAGCGTTATCTTTGAGTTGGGTTGTTACAATTGGTATCAGAGCCATAGTTTAAGCGCTTGGATCCTAACACATCATCATGTTGTCTATTTATGCCATGGCCCATGGGAGGTGTGACCCAGTAAGGCAGTGTGAGACTGACACGTTGTCACTTTCGAGTGACTTCAGTGTGTCATTTACGAGTGTGATGTTATTTGAAAGCTTTATGTAAAGTTGTTATTTATGAACGTTATGAACTGTTTTAAATGTGTATCATTGGACTGTTGTTTCTTGAGAGAGCTCACTAGACCTCATGGTTTAACCCTCGATTTTCCAAAACCAAACCATTTTTAGGTAAGCACTTCCTATCAAGGGCAAGGAGAAGGTGTGCAACGAGAAGCTTGGGACTAGAAGGAAGTTAGCATATTTTAGTATGTCAGGCTTAGTATTGTAGAAATATCGGCTGTGTAATAGGTTGTTTCCGCAAACCTTGTAATGTTTTCATACGTTTATGTTAGTATCTTGAAGTCGTTTCGGCGAGTTGTTTAATTCATGTTGTTTTAGCGTTATCTTTGAGTTGGGTTGTTACAAAAAAAGCTAGTTTTTTTGGCCAAACGCCATTGTTGGTGCAAGTGTACCACATCTCTATATATCTATATATATTTATTTTGATGATTACAAACACACCGTATTATTGTTTATCTAACAATCCTATCCAAGTGTACAGTTCTTGAAGAACACGAAGATTTTATCTGAAGAATTCAAGACGGAAGTTTCTACGTCGTCATTATTGTTTATACCTTATAATGATAAGCACCCTAAAATAATATACCACTTGGATATTTATAAAACCCTAAACTGTTTTTAATTAAAGATATTTAAAATTATTTAAAACTAAAGTTTTATTAATTTTTATTAAAATAATCTTTAAACCTTTTTTGTCAACTCAAAAATCAGTTTCCTATGCTATTTTACTGTTTGCATTTATTGAAGAAGTGTCTTCAGCCGAAAGAAGGACCTGCGTGCAGCCTGCCCTTTGTTCTTTCTGACCGCGGTATACCGCGGTGTGCAAGGCGGTATACCGCCACCTCTTGTAGCCGTTGGTGTGTCAGTATCTGCACGGTATACCGCGTGCATTTGGCGGTATACCGCCACCTCATGTATCCGTTGGAAGTGGGTTGCTATATATAAATGATGCTTGCTGGTGATGAAGAAAAGAAGACCACATAACAGTAACAACAAGCAGCAACCACACTCTCAGCTCTCTCATTTATAATATATATATTTTATAAAACATTTTTTATAAAATATCCAAGTGTGAGATATTATACAAGAGTGATTACCCATTGTGAGTTATACTCCTCTTGTAAGTATTTGAATAACGGGTGTGTGATCCTGTTTATCTCATAGCAGAGGCTTGAGAAACTATTACAAATTCCTTTGTATTTGGTTTGTGTTCTACCGTAAAGAATACATTTATTTGGATCGTGTCGAGAAGTGTCTCGGCTGCTGGTTTATCACAGTTGGTGGTAAATCAGTAAATCTCTGTGTCAAGTATCTCTTTCCCTTATCTATTTACATTTCCGCTGTGCATTTAAATTATATCTGTTTATATAATTGTTGTATACTTATTTATTTATACTCTGCTTTATTTATTCTGTATTTATTTGTAAAAAGAATTTTTTTTTTGAAAGTAAAAGATTTAAATACAACCTTACCCCCCCCTAGGTTGTCCAACATTTGGTATCAGAGCGGGGCTTTCAAAAATTATCTGTTTAATTTTTTTAAAGTTATATCTTTTATTTAATGGCTCAACAAAATGCTTGGTTTTCTAAATCTCTTCTTATTGATTTCGAAAATTTTGATTTTTGGGCAAATTCTTTTGAACGTTATGTTCGTGGGATAAATCAAAAAATTTGGGATATTATTATTAAAGGAAATTTCAAACCCACAAAATTTCAAAACAACAAAGTTGTTGAAAAACCTAGCTCGGAATGGTCCGACGAAGATGAGGCTAATTATTGTTTAAATTATGAAGCCAAAAATTTTCTCTTTTCGGTTCTTACTAACGATGATATTGAGCGTGTTTATCTCTTTGAAACTGCTCGTGATATTTGGGAGAACTTGAACATCACCTATGGTGAAAACTCAAAAGAAAAGAGAGACGAAACCCGAGATCAAAGAAATGAAGAAACATGTCTCATGGCCGACCATGATAATGAGGTATCTTCATCATATTCTTCTAAAAATAATTGTGATAGTAATTATAGTGATAATTATTATAGTGACAATGAAAATAATCTTGACGAATTATATAAATCATTTCATGATATGGCTGCTCTCGCAAATAAATATAAAGATGAAATTTCTATTTTAAAAGAAACCGTATCTATATATAAAAAGGAAATAGATGACGGTAAACAAAAATCTGCTCATGATTTAGATGTTATCACTAAATTAGAAAATAAATTAAGTGAAAAAGATATTTGTAAATCTTGTGTTATTTTAAATGATAAAATTACATGTTTAGAGAAAAGAACATGTGAAAATATTTTATGTACAAAATGCGATATACTTGAAAATGATAATGCATGTTTAAAAGCTAAATGCGATTTATATGAAAAAGATAATCTGTTAGCTAATGCATTTCAAAATAGCAATGATAAAGTGTTAAAAATGCTAAATATGTCTAATCGCATTAATTGCCGAAAAGGCATTGGTTCAAATACGTGTATTGAAAAATGTGATTGTATGCCAATTAAAAAGGTTTTTGAAAAACCTAAATTTGTTGTTAAAAATAAAACGCAAAAACCTCCGTATGTTCCTAAAATGAATTATGTGAATTATATGTCGAGAAAATCACATGCGTTTATGGTTTTAAACCATTTATATGGCTTTGTATGTTTGTCGTGTTTGTTTTATGTCGACAACATATTTTTTGCAGTTTATGTTTTATACTAACTGTTAAAAGGACCCATAAGAAAAGGGTACCACGAAAAATTTTCTTTGCCTTTTGTAGGTGTTTCCTGGCGAGGATACAATACGTGCTTCCTGACGAGGATATAATACGTGTTTCCTGACGAGGATATAATACGTGTTTCCTGACGAGGTTATAATACGTGGTTACCTGCCGAGGTTATAATACGTGGTTACCTGCCGAGGTTATAATACGTGGTTACCTGCCGAGGTTATAATACGTGGTTACCTGCCGAGGTTATAATACGTGGTTACCTGCCGAGGTTATAATACGTGGTTACCTGCCGAGGTTATAATACGTGGTTACCTGACGAGGTCATAATACGTGGTGATTTTTTTTATCACATAAAATTAACCGAAAATTGAAGCCTTAAGATCCGTTTTGGTGCAAGTGTTTCGTATTGGTTTGTATATCTTTGTCTCTATTGCTTTTTGCATTTTATTTTATCCCTCAAATTTTATAAAATCAAATTGATATCGTTATTAATTTGAGGGGGAGCGTTTTAGCTCTTTTACCCATGAGTTTATGCTACCTCAAATATATGCATATTTTGAGGGGGAGCATCTCTCGAGGGGGAGCATACCGTCTTTCTTAACCCTTTTTTGTTTCGACAAACGGGGGAGAGAAACCGCATATGCTCATGCTTAGCGGTTGTGTTTGTCATCATCAAAAAGGGGGAGATTGTTGGTGCAAGTGTACCACATCTCTATATATCTATATATATTTATTTTGATGATTACAAACACACCGTATTATTGTTTATCTAACAATCCTATCCAAGTGTACAGTTCTTGAAGAACACGAAGATTTTATCTGAAGAATTCAAGACGGAAGTTTCTACGTCGTCATTATTGTTTATACCTTATAATGATAAGCACCCTAAAATAATATACCACTTGGATATTTATAAAACCCTAAACTGTTTTTAATTAAAGATATTTAAAATTATTTAAAACTAAAGTTTTATTAATTTTTATTAAAATAATCTTTAAACCTTTTTTGTCAACTCAAAAATCAGTTTCCTATGCTATTTTACTGTTTGCATTTATTGAAGAAGTGTCTTCAGCCGAAAGAAGGACCTGCGTGCAGCCTGCCCTTTGTTCTTTCTGACCGCGGTATACCGCGGTGTGCAAGGCGGTATACCGCCACCTCTTGTAGCCGTTGGTGTGTCAGTATCTGCACGGTATACCGCGTGCATTTGGCGGTATACCGCCACCTCATGTATCCGTTGGAAGTGGGTTGCTATATATAAATGATGCTTGCTGGTGATGAAGAAAAGAAGACCACATAACAGTAACAACAAGCAGCAACCACACTCTCAGCTCTCTCATTTATAATATATATATTTTATAAAACATTTTTTATAAAATATCCAAGTGTGAGATATTATACAAGAGTGATTACCCATTGTGAGTTATACTCCTCTTGTAAGTATTTGAATAACGGGTGTGTGATCCTGTTTATCTCATAGCAGAGGCTTGAGAAACTATTACAAATTCCTTTGTATTTGGTTTGTGTTCTACCGTAAAGAATACATTTATTTGGATCGTGTCGAGAAGTGTCTCGGCTGCTGGTTTATCACAGTTGGTGGTAAATCAGTAAATCTCTGTGTCAAGTATCTCTTTCCCTTATCTATTTACATTTCCGCTGTGCATTTAAATTATATCTGTTTATATAATTGTTGTATACTTATTTATTTATACTCTGCTTTATTTATTCTGTATTTATTTGTAAAAAGAATTTTTTTTTTGAAAGTAAAAGATTTAAATACAACCTTACCCCCCCTAGGTTGTCCAACAGCCATAATGAATCAATTAGGCAAAATTCAATCCACAAGTTCGCCAAATTATTCACATCAGAAGAAATGCAAAATGTGACCATTTCTTCAGAGTTAATATAAATATAACAAAAATGTAAATAGATCAAAAGACAATGCACCTAAACAGTTAAATGTCATAAAATTAAAGGGGTCAAAGTGCAACAAACTGAAGATCTTTACAAATGCCACTTTTTAGTTTTTCTTTTTTACATTTCCCCATCAATACCCATAACCATTTTGGATCTTTGCTACTAATAGTACTGCCAAAAAAATCTTTTTGATAACAAAGACCCCCAGAAAAAGAAACACACCCAAACCCCTCAATTTACTTTTAACTTTTTCTTTTCTGACCATTTTACCCCCCTCAATTTAGACCAAAGAAAACCTCCAAGCTTCCATTTTTTACAGTTTCACAAACAGGACAAAACATTAGTAGACCTTCACAAGGCCTGCAACAACAGAGATGCCTGCAAGGTAACAATAGGACGCACGAGCTTCTCACGTGACACACCTTGCATACCACCACCTTCTTTTGTCTTTCTCTCTCCTCAATCTCATCACCACCATCACACACTGATTCTGCATCTTCATGCTTCCTCTCTCTAGCTTGGTTCAGCTTTCTATTAAGGTCTGTAACCATGGCCTCATTTTCAATGGCTTTTTTCTCCCAATCTTTCGCTTCTTTTTCCGCCATTAATAAACAGTTTTGAAGCTCTCTTGTTCTGTTTGTTGCCGTGTTCAGAACTTCATCTTTTGCCTCCATTATTGCCTTCATCTTTGATTCATAATTCTGCATCAACATCACTTCTCTCCTCCTTGTTTCCTCGTTTAAAACCGCCTTTAATTTCTCATTCTGCTTTAACATATCACCAAAACAAACCATCAATGCATACCCTTTATTTCATATGTTAAAAAAAATCAAACATGTTATGCGTAAACTGTAAAAAAAACGGTAAAAAAATGAAACGAAGAACAACAAAACAAATGCCTTTAAGATGCACATGAAGATGAAAATTTATAGGATGAAAATAAATGAATGAGAAATCTGACCTGAAAATGAAGAAAGCAATCCATCTCTAACCTTTGTCTCTCAAGCTCAGACGACAAATTTTGAAATCCAATGATCCCATTTCTTCTTGAAGACGATGAAGAAGATACAAGGGATGATGAAACAAGATGATGATGATGATAATCAGAAGTAGAATTCATGATCTTTTGAGATTCAAGAAATCTTTGATCTTGTGGTTGTTGATAAGAGCAGATGGGTTTATTTTCATCTCCAATTCCAAAAACAGAGGAACCAGTCATGAGAACAAAATCTTGTGGCAAATTAGCAAACCCCATGATGTTGTTGTTGTTATTGTTATTCTGATAATGATCAGAGTACAACTGTGCTTGTACAGCCATAATCCCAAAAAGATGCAATCTTTGACCGTTTGAAAATGGTGGGTATCAAAGAGACTTTATTTAATTTCCTTGTTTGTTGTTTGTGATGGATGGAAGAAAAGGGTAGGTTAGAAAAGCTATGGAGGTAGAAGGGTCACGCTCTTTTGTTTGTTTGTTTGTAACATCAGAACAGAAGAAGCATGACTTTCTCCTTTTTTATCTCTCTCTAAAAAGCTTCAAAGTGGCAGTGGTGTTTAGTTCCCTCTTAAATGGGCAATTAACTTTCTTTTTGCATTGGTATGTGGTTTACAACCGAAAGGAGATTGAATCATGAATGAGAGAGTAAGGTGAAAGGATCATTGGCCTTTGGGTTGGGTGATGAGAGAGAGAGAGACATATATATATATATATATGTATATATATATATATGTATAGATGGAAATAGAGAGATGGGAAATGGGAGATTTGGTGAAAAGAGTGGATGATTATGCTTAGGTAATGAAAATGGACTAAAAATAGTGGGGGGAGAGAGAGTCTTTTGTTGTTTCTGGTTCAATTGTTAAGGAGAGAAAAAGTCTGAAAGGGGAGGAGGGGAAGAGAGGAGTCATGCAGATTTTGTGACAGAAAGAAAGGAAAAATTAGTTTCATTCAATCAACTTGGGAAATGTGAGCCGGTCATAATCGACGCCCTAAAACTTCTTATTCAATTCATAGCTTTGATGCAAAAAGCTGTCAACTTCGTATTCGGATCACATTAAATACACTTGTATACGGGGAAATTGACCAAAATAGCCAATTCCAACTTCATGTTTGAGAAAATAGTCAAAGCCTCTCCCATTTTACCAAAATAGTCATGGCTCATCACTAGCAATTGCGGATGCGGAGCGGTCAGATGAACGGTCCAGATGTGTTTTCAGGCCAGGTCCGCAATTGGGGTGCCACCCTTCCAAAAATCAGATTTTTAAAAAAACGTTTTTTTTTGTCGTTTTGTGGTGGAGTGCGGTCCGCACTGGACCACGTCGGGTCGGAGTGCGGACCCATGGCTATTTTGGTAAAATAGGAGAGACTTTGGCTATTTTCTCAAACATGAAGTTGGATTTGGCTATTTTGGTCAATTTCCCCTTGTATATAGCTAAATTCGTAGGAAATTGACACAAATAGCCAAATTGCGGACCTGGCTGAGCAATTGCGGAACAAGTAAAAGACAAAAAAACCTAATTTTTTATATTAACTAAAATATGTTAAAGTGTAAATTTCAAATTTGTTTTTACTAACTTTGGACACATTTAAATACATATATATGTATTATATATAATTAACTCTTAATGGGTTTGTGTTCTCCTATATGAGAGCTTTGAAACGATGCATAATGTGTCCAAAACGGAGTATGTATGAATGAGATATCGATACTCAAAGTTTAGTACTTTGATGAAATTAGCAAAAACCAAGTGGGTGTGAGAATGCATCCCACATAGGAAGATATGGTAAAACCTTAATGGTTTATAACCATGAAAGTGTGAGGGGTTTACAAACTCCTTTGAATGTTTTTACTCCAACGCCTACCCGTGCGCAGGGGGGTGTCGATTGAGGATTTCGTAAGCTAAAATCGTTGAACTTGTGTGTGGACACGAATGCAGCTCCGAAATCTCGAGCTCGTGCAGCTTGGTTTTGCTAATTTTCGTTTTTGACCCAGTTTTAATTTTTTTTTTCAAAAAATTAGGTTTTTTTGTCTTTTTCCTGGTCCGCAATTGCGGAGCCATGGCTATTTTGGTAATGTGGGAGAGAAAATGGCTATTTTATCCATTCTTGTTTTAGATTGGCTATTTGTGTCAATTTCCCCTAAATTCGCTAATATTTACTAAAAGCATTGGTAACTTTTTATATTTTTTTGTTATTATATCATTTTTTTAAATAATTAAAATGCTTCAAGTTTGATCGTTGACTTACTAAAATGCCCAAAATCTCTCAAATTTCATGAAAATACCCCAAAAATCCGTGAAAGAGTGCGTGATCACGGACTTTTTTTGTGAATTGGATTTTTATCCGTAAATGATTGATTTTTTTTTCCGTGAATTGGTTTGATCTAAATAAAAAAAATATCTAAATAATTAATTTCACGGACAAACAAATTTCCGTGAAATAGGTAAACAAATAATTTAATGTTTAATGGTTTGAGTTTATTTTTTAATACCCACCACTATCCTTATCCTCTTCACACCACTCTTGTAACATCTCAGGTCAACTGTATCAGATATTGTCCGCTTTGTCCACACACATGGACTCACAGTTTTAAAACGTGTCTGATAGGGGAGGTATCAAGTTCCTATTATAAGACAACCTTTGTTCCCCTCCCCAACCAATGTGGGATCTTACAATCCACCCCACTTGTGAGCCCAACGTCCTCACTGGCACACCAGTCTGAAACTGGCTCTGATACCATCTGTAACATCTCAGGTCAACCGTACCAGATATTGTCCGCTTTTTCCACACGCCTGGACTCACGGTTTTAAAACGCGTCTGATAGGGGAGGTATCAAGTTCTTATTATAAGACAACATTTGTTCCCCTCCCCAACCAATGTGAGATCTTACAACTCTCATGTCCGTGAAGTTTGATTTTATTCAAAATTGATTTTTATTCAAACATTAAAAAAAAGCACATCATATTTAAAATCATCAATTTCACGGATGACAAATTTCCAACATATTTATTAAAAAATTGTCAAACAAAGATTTTTTATCCAAACATCAATTTCACGGATTACACATTTCCTTTTCAACACATTTGAGGAAGCACATATCATTTCACGGACCAAACATCAATTTCACGGACAAAACATTCATTTCACGGACCAAAACTCCAATTCACAAAGGAATCCGTGATCACGGACCATTTCACGGAAATTTTGGGTATTTTGGTTAAATTGGGGCGAGTTTGAACGTTTGAGTGAGTGAACTTTGAACTTGGGGCATTTTAATTAATTCCCTTTTTAAAATCCATCAAATTAATAGTAACTTACAAAAAAAAAGTTTGAAAATTTTTAATGGACTATCTCATTTTAAATGATTAAGTCGTAAACTATTTTTTAATAGAAAATCAAAAAAACTTTCTTAATTTAAATTATTAAGTCATTGAACTTTTTTAGTAAGAAAATCATCGAATTTTAAAAATTGGTTAAATATATCATTTTAACAAAAAAAAAGTTACATATAAGTATGTAACCGACTAGGAAGGTTTTAAATTAAAAAGAAAATAAATCATTTTTACTATTCTCAAAACTCACGCCATTCAAATCATTTGCAAACAACGATATCGCTCTCCCTATCACGCTGTTGACCCCAATGTATGTGTGGAGTATGAAGGACATAGGGTTTGTGAACGGTAAAATTGATTTAGGTTTATTTTTACTTTAAAACATTTCTTGTTAATTACATGCAGTTTCTAAAAGTTCTTATATATTCAAGAAAAATGTTTAGGGACTTAATCATTTAAAATAAAAAAGTTTTATGTTTTTTTTTCCATTAAAAAAATAGTTTAGGAGATCACATGGTTAATTATATTATTAAAATATTCAATACAACTCGTAAAATATTGTCAATCTCTCCTAAACATTTTATTTAAGTAATTTCATCAGTAAATTAATATATAAAAAAACATTTCTCTCTCATAAGTAGTTTTTTTGGAGAAATGTTCAAATTTGAAGATTTTCATCCTCTGTTAGATCAAAATTTTCAAAAATCTTCGTTTTGTAGAATCTGTTAGAGGTGCTCTAAAACTTTATACAATGATAGTTTTTACTTATAAAACCTTGCATTATAAATGTTATTATAAACCCCTCTCAAAATAATAGTTCTTATAAGAACCATTCTCTATAAATGTTATTAATTTACTTCTCACACAACAACAACAACAACCCACTTCACTTTTTGCTTATAAAACCTTGCATTATTAATCTTCTTATAAAACCCTCTAAAATAGTAGTTGTTATAAGAATCATTCTCTAGAGATGTTTTAATTTACTTCTCAACAACAATAAAGATATGGTGCGTTTTAGGGCCGTTTACTAAACGTTTATATTTGGTAAGCATTTTGCTGAGTTATTTTACCCAATCTTACCCAACGACGAACGATGAAAAGTATTACTTGGTAAGTGAGAGTGACAACTCTTACCCGATAAATTTTTACTGTGTAAATTATTGCATACAATACTATTTTGATGGACTACATTCTTACCCAGAGATGGACCCATAAAAGTTTTCAGACGGTAACACCATTTGACTATACAAAACAAATACAAAGATATTTTTACAAAATAAATATTGGTCTGATGGTTAATTTTTCTTACTTTTCAAATGTGAGGTCTCATGTTCGAGTCTTGTTATTGCAAGTTTGTTTTTGAAACATAATAAATCTGAAATTAAAAACTAACAACTAGGAAAATGACTCTAACAAGACTCGAACTCGAGTCTGAAGAAAAAAATTGTGTCCTTATTGTAGTTTAAAATATATATGGTGACACACAACAAATTGATATGTTTGCACTTTTCACAAACCTATTTTTTGACCCTTTGACGAAAGAATAATATGGTCCACTACATGTTCGTCCAAAATTTTATGCGATAAAATAAATGAAAGTGTTAAATCTTATTGATAAAACACTTACTCGGTAAATATTTGGGTAAAGTTCCCCTTAGATTTTCTTTTATCTAGAGTGTTAAATTTAGTATTATTGGTAAATTTTAACACAAATTTTATTAATTCTCAAAACAATATTAATCATTTTCAATCTATGAGTTTATAAATTATAATACTTGATAGAATTGATGTAATAACCCGGACCATTTGGGAATATTAAAGGAAAATTTAGTGATAAAAGTGAGAAAAAGGAAAGTTTGGGGGAGTAGTGAGAAGGTATAAAAAGGTGTCAAAAACCCTAAATTGAGGCATTCTCATAAAGAATTGAAAGTGGCTGCAGTGTGTGTGTGTGTGTGTGTGTGTGTGTGTGTGTGTGTGTGTGTGTGTGTGTGTGTGTGTGTGTGTGTGTGTGTGTGTGTGTGTGCGATTTCTGGAAGAACTCGGTATCGATGTTGGAGACAAAAGCTTGGAATTGGAAACTCAAGGAAGTGCATCTCAATCACTACTTCAAGGTAACCTTCTCTTCTTTAACCTCTTTCCGATGGGAATGTCTAAAGTTTATTTGGGAATACTGCATTTGTTAACCTAAGAGATGAGAGGTTTTATGCATGTGTAATGTTGGGTGAAATTTTGATTCTGTTATCTAGTAAGGACATAATGATTCTTGCAATCGACCCTAATGTTTTCGGATAGTGTACATCGGTTTGAGTTGGATTTTTGGGACACTTAGAGAGAAATCAACAAACGTTATTCGTAGTCTGGAACTTGGGGAAATTCGGATGAGTTCTCCGAAAGTTAAGGAGTCCGGACGTGTTTCCCGGAAGTGAGAGTCCGGAATGGGTTCCGGAAGTGAGAGTCCGGAAGCGGGTAGTCCGGAAGTGCGCAATCCGGAATGGGATCCGGAAAAGAGGAGAATTCGGAACTTTGGTTTCGGATTCCGGGGTTCGATTTGAGCCGAGTGTATTTAGGGACTTGTTCAGAATTTTCGTGAGTGTCAAGTTAAGACTTATTACTCTCGTTTTCTTTAAAATCATAGGTGTCCACCTAGAGATCTGAAGCCTAAGTGAGAAGTTTTGAGTAGTGACATCAGGTGAGTCTTTCTAACTGAAAATGTGTTGATTTATGTATTACTTAAAATGCATGAGTTATGATGAAACCGCATGTTGTATCCTTTATATGAAACTGCAAGTTTTACTTTGTTTGAGAAAGTTAAGATGTTATGCATGCATACATTTGGAAGTGAGCATGTTTTGGCTAAGTCGGGGGGGGGGGGGGGGTGTGGCCCGCCAGTGCTCATACCGGGGGGTGTCCCGTTTATGCCATGGGAGGTGTGACCCAATACGGCAGTGTGAGACTGACACGTTGTCACGGTTGTGCGTGACTTCAGCGTGCCATATACATGGGTAGTTCTTGCGTCTGAAAGTTTAGATGTTTTTTTTAAAATGAGAAGAGTTTATAAATGCTTATAAACTGTTTAAAATGCTTTATGTGGTGCAAATATTTGTTCTTAGAGGGAACTCACTAAACCTCATGGTCTAACCCTCGCATTTTCAAAAACTAAACCATTTTCAGGTAAGCACTTAAGTAGAAGGCTCTAGTAAGGGCACAGAGGAAGCGCGAGCGTGAAGCTTTGGTGATGAAGGAAGCTGATATATGTAGTATGTCAGGCATAGTCTTTAGAAATCTCAGTTGTGTAATAGGTTGTTTCCGCAAACCTTGTGATGTACTTGTTGTATTAAGATGATATTTTGAGGCCATACCGACGAGTTATTTAATTATTGTTGTTTATGCTATAATTATTGAGTTGGGTTGTTTCTTAAGAGATCCCACCACTCTAGCCCATTTGATCCATATCAAGTTTTTTTCTCGCTTTCTCCGCCCTTCCCAAAAAAATTATTTCTAAGTCTCTCCGATGACACAAGTTAGGTCTTCTTTCTAATTAATAATGTTTTCTTAATTCTCAAATGAAATCATTTTACTTTACTTTGTCACATTTTCAATGAAAACAACATTTATATTTAATTTTAGTTTTCTCTATCTAAATCCTTTCAAAGTTGCTAAAACTTGCATATCCAAAATATGCAATTTCTCTCCTTTCTAAACTTGTGTGCATTTTCTTTCTATGTGTTGTCTTGAAATATATTGCTTTCATTAAAGACACTTGCAACGATTAATTTGTGATACAATTTAATAAAAGAGTTTGAGTATTGATTAAATAGCTAATACTTGTTAATAAGATAAAATTTTAAAAATATGTCTATTGTAAATCAATCTTAATAATCTTTTGTAACAACTCTTAGAGCATCTCCAACAGCTTCCCTAAAAAATTTCAAAATAAAGAATCAAAAGTCAAAATATCTAAAAAAAATTACATTCATCTCCAACTCCAAGAGATTCTCCATTTTAGAGAAAAAAACATTGATTATAATATTAAAATATATACTCATTCATCTATTAAAATATTATTTCTATTTTAATATTATTTTACAAATATTTCTATTGGTGCTTAGAGCATCTCTAACCGCTTCCCCATTTGGAGAAAATGCAAAATATGAGGATTTTGGGTTTTTTTTTGTTGCTCCAACAGCTTCCTCAAAACTATCTCTAAAATGAAGAAAGTATGAGAGAGAATGCGTTTTTCTTCAAATATGGAGTTAACCCAAAAAATGATTACTAGATGAGAGCACCAATGAAAATCTTTGAAAATAAATATTTGGAGAGAGAAAAAATATTTTAATAGATGAATTGAATATTTTAATAGATGAATTGAATATTTTAATATTATAATCATTGTTTCTTTCTCCAAAATGAGGAATCTGTTGGAGATGGATGTAATTTTTTAGGAGATTTTGACTTTTGGTTCTTCATTTTGAAGAAATTTTAAAGAAGTTGTTGGAAATGCTCTTAGAGCATCCACAACAATGAAATTTCATTACAATTGCAAATGTGTCACATTAGCGCCACATCAGCTTTGCAATTATCTTGAAATTATCATCTACAACAATGAAATTTCAACTAGTTTTTAAAGTGACACCTCATCATAAAAAACTATATTTTAATCAAATAACAACAAAACTACAATTAAATATTCTTTACTATAATTTAATACGAAATATTTTATTAATTAAATAATTATAATAAAATAAAATAAATAAAATATTTAATTTATAAAACATTAAATTAAAATACAAAGTAAAAATATTACATTAATCGTCATTTTCTTATTCTCTAAATCTTTGTCAAATCTTTTCAATCAAATCTAATTGTAAACAATGATTCGTTGACCGATTACGTACTTGTATGTGATTTTGGAGATAGTTTTCGTACTCGGGAAGTATGCTACGAGAGATTTGAGGGGATGAAAGAATTCCACACATCATTTGTGGAAACAGAAAAACTTAAGAACAAACGGGAAAATCAGAATGATCATGAAGTTGATGGAAATGGATCCCACAACAATGAACGAACCACAACGGAGATTGTACGAACGTTAACTTGAAGAACTTCTAAACGAACAATGATATATTTTTATGTGTTAAATTTGTATTTTTTTTTAATATGTAATTTATTTTATCTGTACTTTAATATAAATTATATTTTGCATTTTTTAATATTTATGCCTTTCAAAAAAAAATTAATATTTTTATTAACAAATAAAATTATTCATACATTTTTTCATAAATATATTCTACAAAACATCACAAAATATGATTTGACATAAAACGATTTCTAATTTAGAAATTATTTCCTACAATTTCTTATACTATTCACTGCCACATCAGCAAAAAACACTGATTTGACATTTGCAAATTACCAAAACCAATTTCTAATTTAACAATCATACTCACAACCACTACAATTTCTAAAATATAAATTCTAGTTGACATTTTTGCAATCCAAATGAAATCCTTGTTGTGGATGCTCTTACATTTTCTAATCATTTTGGGGTTATCTCCATATTTGGAGAAAACTTCTTTCTCTCTCCTACTTTCTCTATTTTGGAGATAGTTTTGGGGAAGCTATTGGAACAAAAATACAATCCAAAATTCTCATAGTCTTCATTTTCTCCAAAATAAGAAAGCTATTGGAGATGCTCTTAATTGTCAAATAAATATAATTGCAGAATAAGATGTTACAAGAAGAAAATATATATACTTTTTTCAAATAACTCAGAAATACAAGGTGTATTATTTTCAAAAATAAAAAAACATTTTACAGATTTTTTTAATATTTAACAATACTTTATTTTCATTGATCATTGAAAAATATGGTTTCTCATCCTCATTAGATATATATAGAAAAGATCTAGAAAGAAACATATAAAAAAAGGGAAATTAATTAAAATACTTCAAGTTTGAAAGTGAGTTACCAAAATACCTCAAAAAATTAATTTCTTACCAAAATGCCCTTTTTTCCGAGGAGGGAGCCCTCTATAGCGGACAGGGACTGAAAGTGTAAAATTTTGCAAGATTATTTACACTTTCAGTCCCCATAGCGGGCCATCGCGGGCCTCGATCGCGGGGGCCAGGGACTGAAAGTGTAAATATATCTTGCAAAAAATTTCACAATTGGTCCCTGTCCGCGATCGCGGGGAAAAGGGCATTTTGGTAAGAAATTAATTTTTTAGGGTATTTTGGTAAGTCAACTTCAAACTTTGAGTATTTTAATTAATTTCCCTAAAAAAAATTATTATCAAACGGATAAGATTAAAATATGGTTATCTAAAAAGTAAAAGAAATCCTCCATTTGTTTTTAAATGATTATCAGCGAAATGTAAACAAAATTAGAGGGAAACGACTTAATATATATTTTCATCCATTTTCTTGTATGTTTTTTTAGATTCTCCCCTAATCTCACCTTATATAGTAGTTATATGTATAGGAAGAAGTTCAATTGAGAGATGCTAAATATGTGAGAAATAGAAAAGTAATCTTAGTCATTCACTCGGTCAACATTTGTGGCTTTGACTGAGAAGCAACGGATAATTCATCGCGTGGTCTGTGCATGGTTTGCACAAGATAGAGGGGTAGTTTCGTAAAATACACGGAACAAGTTCATATGTGAATTTGTGTGATTCATATGTGAATCAGTTAATTAGTTCATATGTGAATCACAAAGGTTTATATGTGAATCTGTTAATTAGTTCAACTTGTTCACATATGAATCTACACTTAAATCGTTCATAAATGAATCACAAAGGTTCATATGTGAATCAGTTAATTAGTTCAACTGATTCATATATGAACCTACAGTTAATTAGTTCATATGTGAATCAGTTAATTAGTTCATATATGAATCACAAAGGTTCATATGTGATAGTTCATATGTGAATCACATAAGTTCACATATGAACTCGTCCTGCATATTTGTAAAAGTTACGAAACTGCCATTTTATTTTTGGAACAACCGCAACATTTGACCAGTCAAAACCGATCTTGACCGAATGAATGACTAAGATTACTTCTTTATTTCTCACACACTTAGCATTTCTCAATTGAGCCTATTGGCTATATATATATATAGACAGGTTCAAACGAGAAGACAATTAATATGCGAGAAGACGAGAAGCAATTTAGACCACATAACTCATCAAAAAATAATAAAAATAAAAATTGAAAATACTTTTAAGAATTAAAATATTTTTTATTTTAACGGAATTAAAAATTATGTTAAGGGGTAAAATTGGAACTTTTATTATTTAAAATCCGTGAGAATCTCATTATCTTTTACATTAGGATATAGTAAAGTATTAAATCTATTTTCAAACAAAAAGAACCCGAATAATTAGCACTTGATAATTATCAAAGATTAAATTATTTCTTATTCCTATCACAACCTAAAAGTTTTTTGAATGAATGGCTTTTTATTAGGCCATGCGTACCGGACGCTTACCCGAGAGCTGGTAGCGGGCGGCTTCGAGCGGCTTCCAATACGGGGGGCCCGGGTAGCTAGCGGGTTCAGCTACCGGGTTCCCCAACCCGCATACCCGTTGCCATTTTATTTATTTTTAAAAAAAATTTAAATTTTTTTGAAAAAAATGCCGTTGAACGACTAGTTTGTTTTAAAAAAAATTAATTTTTTTTTTCAAATTAATCACACTATATATATTAATCCAAACATCTTATTTTTTTCACACCAAATTCTCTCAAATTCAATACCTTCTTCCACAATATGGATTCGCCACAACCCGCTTCATCGACCGCATCATCATCATCTATAGACACCGACGAGTACTCGAACATATTTGGCGTATCCAAGTTCCCAACAATGACGACGAGTAGATGTTTAATATTTTGTAATTTTTAAATTTATTTTGTAATTTTTAATTTTTTAATGAATGATATGAATTTTTATTTTTATTATTTATTTTATTTTTATTTATTAAAAAATATATAAATATTTTTATTTTGTTAAATAATTAAATGTATAAATAAAAGAATTAAAAGGGATGAGGTGACAAGGTTCAAAGGGTACTGGTACTCCACTTTTAGGGTTGAAAGGGTAAGAGAGAAAAACTGATGTGGCGTTAAGGTGGCAAGGGTTCAAAGGGTACGGGTACTCATGGCCTTATAGATTAAATACTTTAATATTATTACTCATGCTTAAAAGACTAAATAGTTTAGAATGTTTAACTTGAATTATGATTATGAATATAATAATTAAGATTATTAAATAGGGAAATTAATTAAAATATCCCAAGTTTGAATTCCCTTTATCAAAATACCATAAATCTCTTTCAGTTTACAAAAATGCCACAAGTGCCCGCGATGGGGCCCGCGATCGCGGGCTAGGGCGTACGTGGCACGGAGGTTCGGCCAAAGTGTCCCGCGGAGCCCCTCAACTATGGCCGCGGTGACATCTTTGGTCCCTCCCCGCGATGGGCCCGTGATGGGCAGAAAATTTACAATTTCAGCCCCTGTACTTGAACGAATCTTGCATGCTTTTACTGTTTTTTTCACAACGATTGTACTTTGAAGACCAATTTGTGGTTCAAATTCACTGGTTTGTTTGAGATTTCATCCATAAATATGAGTGATATACAATCCATAATTCACACTCATTTCTTGCTCTTTCTTGATTTCTCTCTTGCTTTCTTTGTTTAAGTTGCTTTCTCTCTTGATTTCTCTCATTTCATCCACAAATGGCATCATCATCAAACCCTAAGTCTACTGCTGAAAAAATGCCACCTAAAATCGAGATCGCCATAGCAAAAAGGGAAAAGGAGATAGAGGAACTAAAACAAGAGTGGAAACAAATGATGGACAGGAAGGCAGTCCACTTGAGAAAGATCGAAGAGGAAGATAAGGAGATCAAAAGGATGAAAGGGGATATAAAAGCTAGGGAGGCTCGTATTCGTCGAGAACAAGAAGCAATTCACCATATTCTGCAAGACTTCGCAATTCTTCAAGCGAAGGTAAACGATAAGCAAGCTTGGATTGATGAAACTAAAGCAATTTTTGAGTAGGTGCTGGTTGTTTTAGTTGTTTTGTATTTGTTTTTTGTTATTTTGTATTTTTTTTACTGTGTTGTTGTTTTGTACTTTGTTGCTCATGAATAAAGGTTTTAATTTGTCTGAAAAGTAGTTTTTAAGTAGTCTGAATTTTGTCTGAAAAGTGGTTCATGTGAAAAATACAACTCATAAATGTTATACAAGATTATTTCATAGCAAACACATACTAGTAAATACAGTACAAATTTATCCAAATTTGAGGCTACGACTAGTGAATAAAGCTGTACAATGTCCCCACCTAAACAACCGAGTACACAAGAATTTCGAATCTCTGTGCACTTGACATCCCGTATAGGTTGGCTAATTGGTATTTTAAGTCGCAGAACCACGGTTAGGTTGGATACATCATGCAAGGTCAAGTCAGAGGTTACCTCATTCGGATAAACAAACATGGGGTTTTGCTTGTTAATGATGCTAGATTTTGGTAGCCGTACTCTATCCACGTGGGCCCGCAACGAGCCTGTTTTTGAATTCTTATGGCACGTTTAGATCAACAGTATCATATGATATAGTTCCATGTGGTTCAAGCTCTGACGGACCCGCGGTGTTACTTAGTTGAGTGCTTGTGCGTCTACTCCTTGGCACGATTGAAGGGGCGGGATTTGGACACTCTCTACGAGTATGTCCTACGCATTGGCACCGAGTACATCTTCGATGTATCGAACCTTCACCACATGATGGACGTCGGTCGTTCTTTCTCGGTCTCCCGGCTCTGTTCTTATTGATTAAAGGTGGATAACATGGCGAAAGCGGGTCGGGTGGAGACACCCATACTTCATGGGTCCAGCTGGGTTTATTACCTCCATGTATGTTCTCCGGTAATATTCGGACCTGAAGAAAGGAACAACCAAGTCGCTGCAATCTCTACGACCCATATATCTTGCCGCAACGATGGCATGGCCGCACGGTAACCCAGATTTTTCCCATTCGTGACACGAACAAGTGTGGTCGGTCATATGCACAATCGCGTGAACATGACCATCCTGAACCTCGTACCTCCCATACCCGATTTCTCTTACCGCCCATGTCGACGCGCGACGCGCCCTGTTCTGAACTATCTCCTCCGCCGTTGGTGTGAGTGCATTTTGCATCTCAGCTCTTTTTCGGCGTCGAAGTTGATACCACTCTTGTTGAAAGGCCCGAAAGTAGTCCATAAGATTAACAATCGGACATCTACGCGCAAAACGAGAGTGTGCATTCACCGACTCTGCACTATTGGAGGTCAGAATGTCATACCGTTGTCCAGGAAAATGGGCCGCGGACCACCTCTCCGGTCCAGCGTCGTCCATGACTTTGGCTGCTTCCTTGGCACTAAATCGTAGCAGATTCATGTACCGGTTATGTAACAACCCAAATTCTAGTAGGTTTTAGAGTTTGGTGGCCAAAGTGAAATAAATGAAAGTTAAGTTGAGGGACCATTTCTGTATTTTGTTGAAGGTATTTATATGCACAAACTTTTAGGGCAGCCCCCATTTGCAAATCATTATTTTTGGTCTTGTGTGTGTGTGGTGACGTGAAGCAAGGAAATAAGGAAGAAGAAGAAGGAGGCAATAGAGAGGAGAAATCAATCAGGTAATCCTTCTTAAGTTCGTATTCTGTGTAATTTAGCATTCCCTTCTTCTTTAGCTTGGATTCTATGATTGAAACCAGTGATTCCTTAAGCTTTCCCCATTTTCCCTAAAAAGTGGGTTTTAAGGGTTTTGGTCTTAATGAAACGATTTTAGAGGTTATATATGGATTAAGTGAGTGTTTAGGGTTAGTGAATGAACCCTTGAGGTTATCTAATCAAACTAATGACAAAAATCGGGTTAGAAATCAGTTTTAGAATTATTAAACTCGAACAACCGTGTTTTCCGGACATCAGCCTTTGATGGTGTCCGGGTAGGTTGCAGGTGTCCGGGTAAGGGCCCCGTGAGGGTGTCCGGGTATTTCTTAGTATCCGGGTAGCTGAAGTTTCCGGATAAGTTTAGTGTCCGGGTAGTCTTGCCCGGACAAGTCCAGCGTCAGGATTGTCGTGTGTCCGGACAATGCTGCGTCCGGAAAAGGTGATTGTCCGGAAAAGGGGTTGTGTCCGGAAAAGGTGTTGTGTCCGGAAAGGGATATCCGGACAGTAGGTCTGAACTATTTATCTGATGTGGATCTATTGCCTTAGGTGTTCGGTTGGGTTAGCTTGGCAGTATTTAAGAGGTGCGGTGTACGTCAATCAAGGTGAGTTCCCTAAACCTCTTTTACGATGCAAATGTTAAATGATTCTTTTACTGATTATGGTTTTAACAAGCATGAAATATTTATGAAATGATATGCATGGAAGGAAAAGGAATGTTTGATATGTTGAAATGATGCGCATGATTTATAAAGAGTCAAATGCTTTTATGAAACGTATGCGCATGCTATGTGATGTCGGTCTGTACTGTGGGATCAATGAGCCTCGGGATCTGATGATCCCTTGGATATGTTTGACGAGACGGTAGGTTGGAATTCGTTTCCTCCTAGGCGGGTATCGGGGAGTCTGCTTGGGCCCCGATACGAGAGGGCGAAAGGGGAGTCTGCTTGGGCCCCAATCGCGAATGGTTAAGGGATCCATTACACAGTGCAGTACCATATGTGATGATTTATGATGCATTTTAACGAAAGGATTTCATATTGTTTATACATGTTCTTTTACGGGGGGAATTCACTAGACCTTTTGGTCTAACCCTCGCTTTCAAAACTAAACCATTTCCAGGTAAGCATGTTAAGGGTTCTTCTAGTAAGAACTAGGAGGCGATAAGAAGTACTTGAAGCTTAGAGTAACTTCAAGTTTTGGCTATGATGACTATAGAATAGCTCTCGGCTGTGGATTTAGAGACTTCCGCTGTCAATTTTGTTTAGTATGAAGTATTGATGATGTAAAGACCAGGTTTATGTAATTCGAATGCTTATTTGTGGTTGTTTGCCTACTATGAAATCTGGGATGTTACAAATGGTATCAGAGCCTTAGTTTAAGGGATTTAGGTGACCATTCGGGCCTAAACTTAAACTGTAAGATGAGGAACACAGCCGAGACATAAGAATGCCTCTAGGAACGATCACTATAAATGCGCTTAGGAATAAGGTGCCAAGGACAAACGTGTAAGGCAAGTTTGGGATTACACCTGGCCAGTGTAATTACGAACTTACAGGTACATGTGCGTGCTTACAATACCTTACTTATAGCAAATTTGTTGTGTCACGTCTAGCAAGGATTAACTATCGGTTTCTTTCAGTTTAGCGCTATGGCTGGGAGAACGTTGAGGAATAGGTCAGCAAGATCCCGGAGGGATAGACCGAGCTCCATTGCTTGGGGAAGTGTCGTGTAAGAGTCATTATGATGTGATGTATGTAGACATCGTAGAGAAGAAACGTTGTGAAGAATGTTATGAGTCGTCTAGAGGTAGCTCTTCGTGGATTCAGAGAGGATGAATGTTTGAGTTTGAGTAAGACTCCACTTTCGGGAGAGTCCTGGTTATGGAAATTATGGGATAGATCAGTTGGGATGGTAAGATAGAACAGTGTCAAAACCTTGAAAGTATCAATGGAGCCCTGACTTTTAGCCGAGCTTTTCATTGGCAGAATAAATGGAATAAGATACTTATAGTAAATTGAAAGCATGTAAAAGTAGAAAGTGAGATAGTCGATCAAAGCGAAAATAGTATGAAATGGTTGAGTAAGTGAGATGTGGAACGCATGTACATCAAGTTAGTGCTTGATCGAGGGGGCGACCCTTGGTCGTAAGTGGAGTATCAAGGATAAGCTGCGTGAGTAAACGATTGACCTTGTTGAGTGAGTAGCCTTCTATTGCAAATAGAGTCTCATGCATAGCGTTCTTTTATGTGACATGAAATTTTCACGATTTAAAAATAAAAACATAACTGTCAACTTTGAACAAAATGAGTCAGCTTGTACGAGTACACGTTTAAAAAAAAAGCGATTTCAGTTACGTCGCACATTGAAATTTTGGGCTTAACGATTTGCAAAGTATTCCACACTTTTAATGATAAGTTAAATTGTTACAAAAATGGTCAAGAAAATGGTTAACTGCAATTCACTTATACCAAAATGCTAATTGACCTTTTGATATCATACAATTGAGTGTGAGAATCGACTGGTTTACTTTGTGTCGGTAATTCTTTCAGAATGGTCTCATACGAAAAGATTTTAATGCAATATATTACTATCATAATAACATTGTTCGGATTGAGCAAGATTGAGGTTCACGGAAAGATGCATGCCAACGATTCTCAAATCGTTGTGCAGGTTTTGAAGTTATAAGAGTGATGGGGTCACGGGTACCCGAGTGTTTCTAAATGTTGTTTATTTAAAATGATAAAATGTGTAAAAGGATTTATTTACTGTATTGTCATGCATGAAGGCTATGAACCCACTAGGTCGTAGAGTATTACGTCTTAAGCTAAGGAAGAACTTTGAGAGCGGAGAGGCGTTGGTCAAGTCAGGGGAGAACGTATGTAGCTTTGGTATATGTGTTTAAGAGGAGAGTTGGACCTTGGAAGAGTCGGGAATGGATTTAGTGCCAGGTATATGAGGGTCTGTACCTTTGCTCGATGATTGAGAACACAGTTGCCGAGGGGCGATGGTGCCCGGAGGAAGGACTAGGAGTCATCAAGGTATTGGTCTTTAGCAACTCTTTATGAATAGTGTTGTGAGGCATGAATGAAAGGTCCACGATGTGGGTCATGATATTCGAAGGGAGCTTGTAATATTGATGTTACATGAGTAAGTTTCGAAATGGGGGGGCGACAGATTATAAAGTTAACTATGATGTGTAGGGAGGAATAGGTCCCGTAAGGAACTCATGTTAAAGGATAAGTTAAGGAAGTAGTTAAGAGTTGTCTTTTGTTGTTGAAGTCAGCAACGGTGTATGTTGGCCGAGGCCGAAGACTCGAACCAGATGAGTGTAAGTTGATAGAATATCTTGTAGAGGTGTTAAATTAGTAAGAGACTGTTGTTGAATAGGCATTCTATTTACGAGGCGAGGAGGGTCCGTAGAAGGACAAGGTGTGTAACACAAGCGAAGTGAGTGTAGACTATACCAGTCTGTAAGAAAATGTGCCGTGTCTAAGAAAGGACTCGGGTCATAAAAGAGCTAGTTGGGATGTTCGTGTTTGAGCTAAGTGTGAACTCGTGAGTCATAGTTCAACAAGTTGGGAGAGAACTAAGTAGCGAGACAGACTCGATTGTAGTATACGGGAGAATATGAAGGAAAGTGTGAATTGTGTACGAATGACCATGAGAGACTTGGTTGGTAGTGTGATAATAGGAGTGGTGAATGTACGAATGAATAGTAGCGTCAATTGCCAATGTATCTGTGTCAGCCGGTGATGTAGTAAGGCGATGTTAGAAAGATGAAGGATTAGAAGGAAGTCCTTTTGGGATTTCGGATAGAGTGTACGTTTTGCAATCCCAGTTGTTGAAGTACGTGGGTTGTAAGTAGGTGTGTATTTTGACTATTATCGGAATGGAATGTCGGGGTAGAATTGAGTGATTGCCCATCTGTGAGACCAATCTTTGTGGTTACGTATGTTGTTAAGTATATTCTTGAAGGCATAAGTAAGTTTAAAGAAGACGATGAATAGATTAGTCAAGTTGTAGTATAGTAGAGGATACATTGTTAAAGAATTATTTAAGGTAAATCTAAGTAAGAAAGCCGGGATGACGGTATATATATCTGTCTGATTTTATGATCATAGTGGTTAGTCGAAAGAATTTTGGAACCCGAGTTTCGGGGTGTTCTTAAATTAATAGATCCGTTTGTAATAGGGAATCCAAGGGGGTAGATTATTAGAGTGAATAGGGGACGTTACTAAGGAACACTTTGGGGTCATTGGAAGTTAAAGAGGATGAGGGCTGTGTTAGTCAGAATGTGGTGAGATTGATGTGAAATCCTGAAAGATTGTGAATTGTTGCTTATGTGTGAGAGAAATGTCTGAGAAGGTAAAAGTTGGAGATTAAAGAATGTGTAGTGACGTCGAACACTGGTCTTGTTTCAAGACGGCTTGGTTGAATGCCTTAAGATAAGATCTTGGTGCAACTGTTTGGTTATGTAAGTAATGAGAAAGCGATAGCAACATGTGGAAAGGTCAGGAGAGAGGGGCAAGTAATGTGTGGTGAGCAGTGCTCCACGCTAACGTGGGGAAGGTGTAGATAGTATGTCGGATCAAGTGAGTAAATTGGAAGTAGTACACTTGACAGTATTGTGTAGATTGTCTTTGATAGTGTGCGAACCGTTGGAAAGAATATTGAGGAAGGAAATTGTGTAAGTTTTTGTGCAGGGGAGAAGTGGATGAGACAACTAAATGAGTTAAGTTAGTGACCTTGTGAGAAATGTGTAAACGATTTGGTCGTATAGTGTTTAAGCTAGTTAGAATAGCATGGTGTGACCATGGTTATTCCTCCCAGTTGGGTGAGGGTAACCGGAGTTATGTTTTATGACCGAACGAACGTGGTAATCAACGAGGATTTGATGTGTTTCAGGATAAGTTTAATTCTAGTAGGTGAACACTTCAACGTTAGGTTTGAAGGTTCCTACCCTGGGTTACGTACAAGGATGGAGTGATGAAATGGTGAGGATGTAAGAAATGGTTGACGAGCTGTGGTCGTGGTGGTCCGAGAAAGGGAAATGTTATCCGCTTAGTCGATTGTTGATTAGGAGAAGTAATCTAGGATTGCTTGTATTTCGATGAAGGAACTCTAGGTTGTGAGTTGTCGGGACGTTCAGGTTTGGACTTGTGCCAAGCGGTCAAGTGTGTGTCCGTCTCTTAGTAAATGAATCTCGTGTTATGGCAGAGGATTTAGCCAAGTTCCTCCTTAAAGGAAGTGTTGATGCATGAGAAGCCTTAGTAAATCTTCTGTAGTCAAGATCGACCGAGTAAGAACAGTAGCCTACGAGTTAGAGTACCGTAAGAACTGAAGGAAATGCACCCAAGGTTCCATGTTTCGAGTCTGATGAGATGGTTGACTGAGTCAGATATAGCTTTGCTTTGGGAAGTGTCGGTTTTGATGTGGGAAAGATACCCGCATCTTTTCCAATGAGGAATTCCGGGGACGGAATTCTTTTAAGGGGGGAGTGTTGTAACAACCCAAATTCTAGTAGGTTTTAGAGTTTGGTGGCCAAAGTGAAATAAATGAAAGTTAAGTTGAGGGACCATTTCTGTATTTTGTTGAAGGTATTTATATGCACAAACTTTTAGGGCAGCCCCCATTTGCAAATCAATATTTTTGGTCTTGTGTGTGTGTGGTGACGTGAAGCAAGGAAAGAAGGAAGAAGAAGAAGAAGAAGGAGGCAATAGAGAGGAGAAATCAATCAGGTAATCCTTCTTAAGTTCGTATTCTGTGTAATTTAGCATTCCCTTCTTCTTTAGCTTGGATTCTATGATTGAAACCAGTGATTCCTTAAGCTTTCCCCATTTTCCCTAAAAAGTGGGTTTTAAGGGTTTTGGTCTTAATGAAACGATTTTAGAGGTTATAAATGAATTAAGTGAGTGTTTGGGGTTAGTGAATGAACCCTTGAGGTTATCTAATCAAACTAATGACTAAAATCGGGTTAGAAATCAGTTTTAGAATTATTAAACTCGAACAACCGTGTTTTCCGGACACCAGCCTTCGATGGTGTCCGGGTAGGTTGCAGGTGTCCGGGTAAGGGCCCTGTGAGGGTGTCCGGGTATTTCTTAGTATCCGGGTAGCTGAAGTTTCCGGATAAGTTTAGTGTCCGGGTAGTCTTGCCCGGACAAGTCCAGCGTCCGGATTGTCGTGTGTCCGGACAATGCTGCGTCCAGAAAAGGTGATTGTCCGGAAAAGGGGTTGTGTCCGGAAAATGTGTTGTGTCCGGAAAGGGCTATCCGGACAGTAGGTCTGAACTATTTATCTGATGTGGATCTATTGCCTTAGGTGTTCGGTTGGGTTAGCTTGGCAGTATTTAAGAGGTGCGGTGTACGTCAATCAAGGTGAGTTCCCTAAACCTCTTTTACGATGCAAATGTTAAATGATTCTTTTACTGATTATGGTTTTAACAAGCATGAAATATTTATGAAATGATATGCATGGAAGGAAAAGGAATGTTTGATATGTTGAAATGATGCGCATGATTTATAAAGAGTCAAATGCTTTTATGAAACGTATGTGCATGCTATGTGATGTCGGTCTGTACTGTGGGATCAATGAGCCTCGGGATCTGATGATCCCTTGGATATGTTTGACGAAACGGTAGGTTGGAATTCGTTTCCTCCTAGGCGGGTATCGGGGAGTCGCGGGTATCGGGGAGTCTGCTTGGGCCCCGATACGAGAGGGCGAAAGGGGAGTCTGCTTGGGCCCCGATCGCGAATGGTTAAGGGATCCATTACACAGTGCAGTACCATATGTGATGATTTATGATGCATTTTAACGAAAGGATTTCATATTGTTTATACATGTTCTTTTACGGGGGGAATTCACTAGACCTTTTGGTCTAACCCTCGCTTTCAAAACTAAACCATTTCCAAGTAAGCATGTTAAGGGTTTTTCCAGTAAGAACTAGGAGGCGATAAGAAGTACTTGAAGCTTGGAGTAACTTCAAGTTTTGGCTATGATGACTATAGAATAGCTCTCGGCTGTGGATTTAGAGACTTCCGCTGTCAATTTTGTTTAGTATGAAGTATTGATGATGTAAAGACCAGGTTTATGTAATTCGAATGCTTATTTGGGGTTGTTTGCCTGCTATGAAATCTGGGATGTTACAGGTTAAACTCTCGATCCGTATATGCTCTGCATGCCGCCCAATAGACATCCTTATGGGTGGTAATACGTCTGTCCTTGGTTTTGGCGTTCATATCCAAATGTCGACAGCATATGGCATGAGGGGCGTTTGGGTACATGGCAGAGATTGCGGCGCTTATGGAAGGAGCCCTGTCGAACATAAACACCAACCCTTGCGGGTCTCCGATAGCTTGTCTCAACATGGACAGAAACCAAGTCCACTCGTCCCCGGTTTCGGACTTGCCTACGCCGAAAGCTACTGGAACGAGGGAGTTATCCCCGTCCATAGCAACTGCCAGGAACATCATACCCAAGTAACGGCCCTTTAAATGGGTTGCGTCTATTACCAGGACACGACGTAGATTTGCCACAAATGTGCGGATCTGCAAAAACATAGGTGGTTTTCCTTTGTAAATGTTATAGTTTATAATGTGTAAACATATGACGTGTTAAAATACGTACCGCGGGTCCAAGGGCCACGAAGCACATCTCAAACCGTTCACGTGAATCGATCCGTAGCTGCGTGACAGTACCAGGGTTCTGCAGCTGCAAATTATATAAATATGTTGGGAGTCGTTCATACGACTCCTCGAACGTGCCTCTCACCATAAGCAGTGACTTGCATCGCGCACGCCACGCTTGGTGGTAACCAATCATGACGTCGAACTGCTTATGAACATCGTGGACGATGTCCTTTGGACGCAATGACCTGCTAACATCAAGAAATTTGTTTTTCAGTATCGCACCCAAAGTCCTTTTGCCGGCTTGTTTGTGGTGGGGATTCAGTTGCGTCCTCGTACAAGTGTGTACGTCGTGCAACTTGCTAATCATTAACGCCCCTCCTTTGGGACCCGTGTGAATCGCGTACATCCTCCACTCACAGTTTTCTCTGGCACATTCAACTATGTATCTGCTTTTGTCAGATTTCGGCGTGTGACTTTGGAAACCCTCTTCCAAGAACTTAAGTCCGACCTGACTTGCCAAGATATCCTTCGAATCGAATATCTGACCTACTCTTAACCTTTCACTGCGAATATAAGGTGTAGGTTCGTAAGTTTGTGACTGGGTATTCTGGTCTGGAAGAATAGGGGGCATATCAAAAAAGTCATTTATCTGACTACATGATTTTCTACTAGGGGTATATTCTTCGTGATCATCACTATCGGTATCTGATCTGTCTATATCAGCATTACCCGTTTTGAAAACGTAGGTTTCGTCATCAGCAACTCCAGCACAACATCCTTCTTGTGGTTGTGGTTGTTGTTGTTGCGTCTCCGAAACATAATCAGGAATACAGTCGTTAAGACCATATGCATGATCGAAATGAACTGTTTGGCCGTGGGACGCCTGAGAATCAGTCTGCTCTATTTGGAGGTCTTCGTCATCAGCGTCGTCGTCACCGTCGTCGTCACCTTTGTCATCGTCTTCGTCGGATTCGGCGGCATACACAAAAAGTAATGTCGGCCTTTCTGAATCTGCTGCAAAGTGCAGAAAACCGGAGATATCCCCATCGTTGTATAAATCCACAAATGACCCATCAGCATTTTTAAACACTAACTTGCAAACAACAGAAGGGTTGATTCCACATTTTTGCATGGCATATGCAACAAACTTCTGATAAGTATAGTTTACTGACAATTTTACACCATGCTTAGATTTATAAGCAAAATTCCACTCATTGTTATCTTGCACCCATTCACCATCAAAACAGAAATATAGCTTAGCCTTTGCAACAAATGAACTCATTTTTTCAGTAGTATCTCAAAAACAAAATATTGAAGAAAGAAAGCAAGAAAGAAGTATGGAATCGGTGTGTGGATTATGGATTGCATTTTGCATCTATTTATGGATGAAACAACCAACATTGATGACAACCAATCTCTCATTTCATCCACAAATTGGTATTCCAAAAACACTGATTCAACATTGATGAAAACATGCCAGTGAATTTGAACCACAAATTGGTCTTCAAAGTACAATAATTGTGGAAAAAAACAGTAAAAGCATGCAAGATTCGTTCAAGTACAGGGGCTGAAATTGTAAATTTTCTGCACATCGCGGGCCCATCGCGGGCCGCCATCGCGGGGAGGGACCAAAGATGTCACCGCGACCATAGTTGAGGGGCTCCGCGGGACACTTTGGCCGAACCTCCGTGCCACGTACGCCCTAGCCCGCGATCGCGAGCCCCATCGCGGGCACTTGTGGCAGTTTTGTAAACTGAAAGAGATTTTGGTTATTTTGGTAAAGGGAATTCAAACTTGGGGTATTTTAATTAATTTCCCTATTAAGTATCGTATTTAAGTGTTCAAAATTTTTGTTACAGTGTAATATATGATATGTTATGTATATGATCAATTTTATGAATTTTGTACATATAACATATGATAAAATGATGGTAAAACATATAAATTTAATAGCAAAGATCATATATGATGATATGAGATATCATATGTGATATTATCCGTAATCACATGTGATAATATAAAATATTATATGTGATACTATATATCAATGATCAAATGTGATAATATCACACATCATATGTGATTACATGTGATAAAATAGTGGTATCCAATATCAAAGATCATATATGATAATATCAAATATCATATGTGATATTATTAGTAATCACATGTGATAGTATCAATATTATATGTGATTACATGTGATAAATTAAAATAATGGTAAAACAAATGAATCCAATACCAAATATCATATGTGATATTATCAGTAATCACATGTGATAATATCAATATCATATGTGATTACATGTGATAGATTAAAATAATGGTAAAACAAAGGAATCCAATATCAGATATCATATGTGATATTATGAGGAATCACATGTGATAGTATCAATATCATATATGATTACATGTGATAAATTAAAATAATGGTAAAAACATATGAATCTAATACCAAATATCATATGTGATATTATCAGTAACCACATGTGATAGTATCAATATCATATGTGATTACATGTGATAAATTAAAGTGATGGTAAAACAAATGAATCCAATACCAAAGATTACATATGAATATATGATAGTATCAATGATCACATGTGATTATATCAAATATCATATATGATTATATCAAATATCATATATATATATATATATATATATATATATATATATATATATATGTATATATATAGGGGTTAAATCATGTAAGAACCAAAAATAGGTTGAGAACCAGGAGAACCGATCTAAGCCGTAATTTGGTTTTGATCATGTGGTTTTAGTTAAAAGTTGTTTCACCACATGAAAGGGGTATAATCGTCATTTTGATAACCAGATTCACCAAATGAAACATACAAATTTATTCATCAGATGAAATAGACAGATTCACTATATAAAACAGACAAATTCACCATATGAAACACATCTATTCACCATATGAAACATACAAAATTATTCATCAGATGAAACAGTCCGATTCACCATATGAAACAGGCAGATTCACCATATGAAACACACTGATTCATCATATGAAACTCATACTGACCTTATTTAATTTCACCACATGAAATAAAACAAAATTTTCATTTATAATCTATTTTCACCTAATGAAATCAGAAACAATTATAATCTCTCTCTCTCTCTCTCGCCATTTGAAGTCGAAGAAGAATCATAATGGGAAGGTTTCGAGCAAAAAGCGACTACGAAAGCATCCGAAATGCCTGCATCTCTGAAAACCATGTCTCTTTCTTATCTCTCCATCTATGAATGATCTATGATCTATGAATGGATTATTTCAATGATACTGAAGTTGGTTGAAATCACAGGCTCGACTGGCTTCCTTGGGACTACAAAAGACGATATCCGAGTTGCGCTTGATGACAACTCCAGCAAAATCACCAAACAAGAAATATATAAAGTTTAATTGCACTACTCTTCCTTTGCGTCGCTCCAATCGATTGAAGCGAATAAACCCTAATCCTTCAGATGACTCCATTTCCATCCCTCGATTTCTCCCAGATTCCTCCCCAAATGGGTCCAATCCAGAAGCGACGATGATAGGTTGTTGATGGCGGAGATAAAGTGCGAGAAAAAGGAATGTCTAAAGGGTTCAAGGAGTGGAAGATTCTAAAGACTTGGAAACCCTAGATCTGTGGATGAACTTAACTGAATACGAAAAAGATGAAAATGGAGGGGAAATGGATTTTGGTCGCCAGCGATCTAGATATGCCGGAAAGGGGTGGTTCTTAGCCGGGAAAAATGGTGGGGTTTAGGTAATTGAGAGGATGGTGATGAAGTAAGTGGTGGAGGTTTTCATCTTTCCCTGAAACATTGTGGCGTATGGAAGAAGATAGAATGAGAGAGGTTGAAATTACAATCTTACCCTTAAGCTTTTAAATTATTTACTAATTATAACAAATGCCATCATAAATGTTGATCACCCTTGATTAAAATCCTTAAATGATTGAGATTAGTCCTCACGGTTCTCAACATATTTTTGGTTTGCATTTGATTACCGTCCTATATATATATATATATATATATATATATATGATACTTTCAATGATCACATTTGATAATATCAACATCATATGAGATCACATGTGATTTACACCTACATCGACACAACTGAGTCATGATTGCTAATTAAGAAACTAAATTCCATCAAGTGAGAAGGCAAAAACGGTCCAATTGTAATTTTGACGACGATCACAAATAACATGGTCTTGGTGGTGTTTCTGATACAGGTTAATCATAATTTATTTGTATGATTTTTTTTAAAATTAAACTGAATGTTGATGATGGATAAGAAAATTAAGCAAAAAATATATAATTGATTAAGTTAGAATAATTAGAAGGCACGTGGCGAAGTTTTAAAAAGTGTATAAATGGAATAGTGATCCAAGCGATAAAATTTTAGTTTTTTTTTAATTGATTTGAAAATCAAAATAAATTAGATTTATTTGAAATTACGATTATAAATAATATCTTTTTTTTATAAATGACATTGATGTCCTTTTTAATTAATTTTAGAGAGTTTTATTTAAATTAATAATTTAATAAGACATGTGGTTTATATTTCTTCACGCATTCTCGCAAATGGTTTACCTTCTCGCATGATCCTCTCTCTCTCTCTCTCTCTCTCTCTCTATATATATATATATTTGAGTTCTGGTAAGAAGTTAAGGTTAATGTGATAAATTCTTATCAACCGTTGGATGAGAAATAGATGCACATTAGGAGAAGATGCACCATATCAATTTCACTTATAAGCCACAATTTATGGAAGGACATTTGATTAAAAGTGATCAACAGTTCATAGTCACTTCTCACGTTAACCTCAACTGTTCACACGATCATTCGCCTATATACATGTATGGGGTGTGTTAAAACGAGAAAACTAACTATTTAAGGAAACACGAGAAGTCGTTAATGTAAAAAGTTATACATAGTTCACGTACAAAATTGCACATGATTTGTTGTTCTCGTTATTCTTAAATAATTAGCGTTGCAATATAAAGCCAAATTCAGGGGAAATCATTGGAAAAATGAAATTTTGAGGAACACCCTGGTATCGTTTATCTAGACGATATGCACATCTAGATCTTGTTGGTATATAAAAACTTACTTGGATTTCATCCATGGAGCTGCTAAATGTTTTGAGCAACATAATAGGGCCGGTTTTCTATGGTGTAGTGGCGATTTTTTTCGTTGATCAAAAAAATTGGAGAAGATATACATAGCTTCGGAGAAAATACTATGTTCAAAATAGAGATATAATTTCAATAGTCAAGCCCCTTTAACTTTCGGTTCGGTTCGAATTTTTTTAGGAAAATCGTGGAACTGAGAACCGAAAACCCAAATACTGAAAGTGTAGAAAATAGGGAACTGATAACCAAACCAATTACATGCACATGGTTCGGTTTCAACCCGATTTCAATTCAATATCAGTTCGAGTGAAAAATTTGATCCTCAAGTTTCATCCTTATTCTTCATGAGCCAATGAACCAAGAGAAACATCTACAGTTTAAATTGGTTATCGGTTCTTAAAATATTTATGAGCTCAGTGGGCCTGGGCTCCCCTTAGCTTTTAATTTTCTTTTTTTGTATAAGCCCAACAGTTGCACATTTGCGCCTACCTTCCTGCTTCCCCTGCTCCCCCGATCGATTACAGTTTACAGCTCCCGCCTCCCACCCTCGCCTGTCCGCTTACTCCCCCGCTCGCCACCGCCCCTTTCGCCGGCGCCTGGTACTGCTGCTTCTATCCCTCACTCCGATTGGTTTTCCTGCTCAGGTCAGCTTCTGAAGATACAGTTTATATATGAAACAAAATATATATAGTATTTGTTGACCGAATGCTCTAAAATTTTCCATGGTTCTGATAGCAGGAGAAAAGAAATACTTTTGGACCATAATTCTGTGTCCGCAGCTCTTGCCATCCAAAACCATTTCAGTACCCCAAATTGAATCAAAATTCTGAATTGGAATCATTACTGCCAACAAATGGTTTCTGAAAAATCAGAACCGTTAGGTTTAGTTGTTGATAAGCTGAAAGGTTTTGCAAAATCCACACAAGACGTTACCAATTCCATCCTTCACAGCTTTGGATTCTCCAGCCGTCGCCATCCGGTACTGTCACCATAAAAACCCTAATTTCATTGCTGTTTTCCTTATTTCTTACATTCTTGCCCTTGATTCATATTCGAAATTCATGTTTCATGTGTTTCTCATCGTGTTATTTCGTTATATCTTCATAGTAAATAGTAATTACCATGTGGAATTGCACTTTTGTTCTTTCTAAAAACGAGAAACCTGATGATGCATATCAGAAAGGTGCAATTCTTTTGACAAAAGGAGTATTATGTAGAAAAATACACCTTTAATGTTAAGTTTCACAGAAGTGGTGTTTCTTGGAAGCTTTACACCTCTCCAGTAATATGGTTTTCAGATTGAAATCTTGAAGCGGTTGCAACGCGAAGCATTTTCAGATATTATGAAACTGAGGGACAGACAGGATAAGGTGGAACGAATCCTTTCGTTTAAGGCATCCAAGGGAAGTCCATTTGATGAAACTAGCACCCGTCTAAAAGGAGAGATACAAGTATTGGGGCTGCTGTTAATGATGGACAGAATTCATGAAGAGAATCAAGATGCCATTCGTCGAACTGGGATCAAAACTGGTATAACTTCTTGCTTCACTTTTGAAACCACCATTCGTCAAAAGGATAGTCTAACAGCGGAGTTTGTGGCAAGTGATAAAGCCCAACTTAATGCTTTAGATAGCCCACTTTCACTAGCAAAGGTTCTTTATGCTGCAAATATCAACGACTGGTGCTCCTTGGTTGCTGTTCCGTTGGGAGGTAGATGCAGTGACGTTGGACCTTCTAGAACCTCCCATCAGGTATTTATTAAGTCGATAAGTAGAATTGCACAAAGTTTCTATAGAGCAATATTATAAGCATCAATCTTAGCACCCATTTTTCTTCTTTTAATGCATTCTGTAATCTAAATTGTATTGTGAACTCTCACTTGATTTGCAGGAACAGACCAATGATTCATTCAGTGGACCTCCACTGTTAAATCAACACATTGGTAGTGGTATCAGTTTAACTGTGAGAAAACCTAATGTTATTGGATCCATAGCTCAATTTGTATCCATTCTGGGAAACCAACTTCATCCAACAGGAACCACTCATTGCTTAAGCACTTTCGGGCAACTTGTATATCAACTTTCCATGAGTTCAAAGGTCTCGCTTTTGGGTCTACACCAAAAACCCAAATTTTCAAGTCAAGATGTTTCTCTTGGTCCATTGGCTCTACCAATCGGAATGTTTAGACATCATGCGGTTGCTGGGGAGCCATTTGACGCTTCATTTGGATCTACCGCTCTTGTTCTTGAGTCGGAGCTTGATTCGAGCACCAGAATTGGAGGTTGGGTTGAGATGAATAACTCGGATTCTAGAAATATACAGTGGGCAGTGTCGATATCGGATCTTCCTGAAGATGAATTTGGATGGGGGTTGAGGGTGGGTGGATCGGTTAGCAATTGGTACCATTATGAGGTTGAAGCAATTTCTAAGATGAAGCTTGGTGAAAAGTTGTCAATAGAGCCATCACTTGTGTTTGTGGTAGATGGTTCAGTTCAATTTCCTGCATTAATGTTGAAGTCTAGTTGGTCTTTTTGATTGCGTTTCAGCTATCTATTTGTTAAGAGTGACATTTAAAAGAAAATTAAAGCTTAAAGACTGGTACCAAATTGGTCCACTCTTTATCCACATTCATATTATTTCTGAATTCTCATGGCTCTCTGCTTGGTGTTGACTTTTCATCCATCTTAGAAAAAAAACGACTTAAGGTTTTGACAATTTCTATTTGTTTACTTTAGATGGTATTTTATCTTCGACGGTTAAGTGAGTATTAAAATCTTTTTCTGAAAAAAAAATAGATATAAAAAAATATAGAGTAAATTACATATTTGGTCCCTGTGGTATAGTGGTTTTAACACTCCGAGTTCCTAAATTGAAATAATTACACAGATCATTCTCATGGTTTACACTTTGTATCCTATTGAGTCTCTAAAAGTAACTCCGTCCATATTTGCTCCGTTAAGGTACCCATGTGCCAAGCACATGATGGGTAAATCCGTCATTTCATGTATTTTTCTTATTTTATATTAAAAAATAAAAAAAACAAACACCAACATGGTCACACGTGTCCTTTCCTTCTCCCTTCCTCATTCATTCACCACCACTGTTTGTTGACAAATCAAGAAAAGTCAACTTCTTGCATTCAAGAATGAAATATGAGAATCTATTCTCAGGTGGGATTTCATCTTCAAATAAACTGGAGCCCAAATCCAAGAACATGACGCTTGAAAGGTTGGCAATGGTGTCACTTAAATCCAAATGGGTAAGATTTGGGAATGCATAAAATTTGAGTAAGTGTGAATCAGATCTGCGCTTGCTTCATAGAGCAAGTGTGAATCAGATTTGTGCTTGCTTCATAGATGTAGAAAGGGACGGAAAATTTGAGCAAGTGTAAATCACGGCAGCTAAGGAGGCAGTCTTGGTCAACCATCCTGAGTGTGACACTTCATTCCCGGCTTTTCTTTCGACCACATAAGATTGGGGTTACAGTTTCATAGGCGCCGATAACTCTGGTAATCAAAAATCGAATCCAAACAAAAAACTCTAAAACTAAAATCATCTAACCCAAATTTATGTGATGTGATGTCTTCCTAAATCTAACCATAAATCAACCACCAGGAAGAATAATTCAGAGAAAAAAAGGGAAGGAGAATATATATATATATATATATATGTGGCTTAATCAAATGAGAACTAATTAGTTTGTGGTAACCGTAAGAACTAATATGAGCATTAATGTTATTTACTAAAATAAAATAAAGGGTAAATTGATAATTTGTGTTTTTTGACAACTCATACTTTAAACCCTAAAATTGTTCCAACCTCCATTAAATCAAATAAGTCACGGAGCAATCATCTCTTCCATATATCTCTTTCTTCATTATCATCTACAACATTGATTCTCTATATTGTTTTTCCAAACGATACCACTACTTGCGGAAGTGCTCCTCATCCACATTTCCTACAAAGGTAAATTCTTATTATCATTAATTTATAATTTCTTTTTATTATCAAATGAAATCATGAGTATTTGATTGTCCATATAGACAAAAAAGAAATGCAAGGAAAAAAACTGTAACTGAAATTGATCATATGATTTGGAATTGTAAAGCTTCATATATTGTGATACCCTTAACAACATAGATCTACATAACAAACAAATTATGTTTTTTTCTTTAGTTTCGTTATGTTGTTAAGGGTATCACAGTATATGAGGTTTGTTTGTTATGTAGATCTATGTTTATTGGAATTTTTCATGTATTATGCTCAAAGGTAACACATGGTTACAATGGGTATCACATTGGTATCACAGATGTTCTTGGAGTATTATCAAAGTAATGAATGTGATGCTGAATTGGATGGCAATGGGTATCACAAAAGTTATTGTATGTATTTTCGGTATCACGATTGGCCGGAGAGAAAGGAGAGAGGAGAGAGGAGAGAAGATATTTTACCAAAATTAATAATTTCCTAATTTATAGCTTAATATGTGGCTCACATTGGTTCTTACAGTTACCACAAAATAACTAGTTCTCCCTTGAATGACCCCCATATATATATATATATATATAGAGAGAGAGAGAGAGGAAGGTTCAAACGAGAACGATAACTATTTACGAGAACTACGAGAACGGCCGACCATGTACAAGATCACTGGTGATTCACATACAAAATCATATGTGATTAAAATTCTGGACACGTGCGGTTTGTCCCGCGGTTTGCAAAGCGCGCGGTTTGTCCCGCGGTTTGTACTGTGAATCACCAGTGATTTTGTACATGGTCGGCCGTTCTCGTAGTTCTCGTAAATAGTTAGCGTTCTCGTTTGAACCCACCTCGTAGTTCTCGTATATATAGGGTTGAGTTATTTTGTTAACCAAAAATTTGGTACTAACTTTATTAACCAATTAACAACCTTTGATCTTAAAATGAGTGGTTAAAACGAAATACATCTAAATCATTAATTACAAGATGGGGCATTTGAGAAATAAAGTAATGAACAAAGGTGTTGAGGGTCATTTTAGTAAAACCAATTCCCTTAGTTTTGTAACCCCCTCCGTAGAATACTCCCAACACAATCAATCCATTACATTAACATCTCTTACATCCATGTATCTTACATGTATTTTATGTTCTTTCTTAAACACCGAATCCATCTGCATTTTACATGTATGTGGGACTGTAAAATAAACCAAACGTCCAACCGTTTTAGAACCGTTTATGAGGGGGTGAGTTTGTGTATGTTCGGTAATTTAGAAAATAAACAAGTATTTTTAGTTAGGTTAGTTAAATCAGCGAACAAGAACGATGGTATCGTTCGTTCATATAAGTTCGTGAATGTTTGAACATTCATGTTTGTTAAATGATGGGTCGTTTACGTTCGTTCATTTATGTTCGATTGTTCATTATACTCTTATGGTAACAATAGTAAAAAACATTCAACCTGGATATACGTTGAACATGTATGAAACAACTAAAAAGCAATAAATGGTTTGTGTTAATGAAAGTTGAACACGTATGAAACGAGTATGTGTATCAAAAAAATAATATGGATTGCAAAACTAATATATATTCTTATTGTTCATAATTGTGCACAGTTGACCATTGACATTTCACATATGTTCTCAAGTTAATTATACTCTTATGGTAACAATAGTAAAAAAACATTCAAGCCGGATATACATTGAACGTGTATGAAACAACTAAAAAGCAATAAATGGTTTGTGTTAATGAAAGTTGGACTCGTATGAAACGAGTATGTGTATCAAAAAAATAATATGGATATCAAAACTAATATATATTCTTATTGTTCATAAATGTGCACAGTTGACCATTGACATTTCACATATGTTCTCAAGCTAATTATACTCTTATGGTAACAATAGTAAAAAACATTCAACCCGGATATACGTTGAACATGTATGAAACAACTAAAAACAATAAATTGTTTGTGTTAATGAAAATTGAACACGTGAGAAAATTGAACACGTATGAAACGAGCATGTGTATCAAAAAAATAATATAGATAGCAAAACTAATATACATTCTTATTATTCATAATTGTGCATAGTTGACCATTAGATCAATTCTGCACAAACTGTTAATAATGGTTCTGCAAAAACGTCCCTCATTAACAAAATATCAAGTGAGAAATGAATCAACAAACTCCAACGACAACGTCGAACTTTGCTGAATTAGTAGAATAGTTCAACATATCGGGTTGAATATATTCTTGATGACGATGAAAATCCATTTTCATGCAAACTGAACTATGATGAACGAGAGCTCCATCCAACAACTTATTTTTTTAAAAATTAAAATTACCTATATCAAATTTTGTAACTCCTCAATGTAATGAAAAATTAATATTTGCTTTTGTAACTCCCATTTTAAAAGTCCACCAAAAAAATCCCTTTTACAAAATACCAAATGTACCATTTGACACTAATTAATATGTTGACACTAACCAACTAGAAAGGTGAAATCTTATTGGTCTAAAGTAGTTAGTAAAGTTAACACCTTTTGGGAGGTTAACAAAATAACCTCCGTTTATATATATATATATAGGGAAAGGTTCAATAGAGAAGTGCAAATATTTAGAGGAATAGAGAAGTAAAAAAACACTGGACCGTTCATATATGAACGTTCATAAATGAACGTTCATATAACAGTCATATATGAACGTTCATATATGACTGTTCATATATGAACGTTCCCGTGTTTTTTTACTTCTCTATTTATCTAAATATTTGCACTTCTCTATTGAACCTAAGGCTATATATATATTTTTTTTTTTTATTTATTGCAAGATTGTATATCTTGAGTTGGTTTCTGAACTTTATGAACTCTTAACACCTTCTGGACCACCAAAACCACTAAGACCAACTTCAATCATATTGCAAAAGGCCACTAAGACCAACTCCAACGATATTGTAAAAGAGGAGATTTGTAGGATGGTGGAACCCAACCATACACCATAACATCAAATTTTTTGGTGTGTTAGTATTCATTTTTTTCAAAACACACCAAATTTGGTGTGTTACTATTCACACTGCCTTTCTGTATGTTATAAGCTTTTGGAAAATGGTTTTTTTTAGATGACCCACCAATTTGGTGTTGGTGTTTTTTTTTGAAATATGATTGAAATTGAAATGTTTTTTTTTTAGTGTTAAGGGTCCCATCAATTTTAGTGTTCTGGTGTTATTTTTGGTGTTTTGGGTTGGAGATGCTCTAAGCAAATCCCAAACACCCCTAAACTCTCTTCATCTGCTGCTGTTACTGCTGCCATTTGTGATGATAAAGCTCCTTCTGAATTCAAACCTCCATTTTTTGGACCAGCCAAAAATTCATAGAAAATTGGAGATGGTTTCAGAACTGTATCGCTAATCTCTTCCTCCTTTTCACCACTTTCCCTCTTTTCTTCAAGAAAATTCGTCAAAGCACCCAACTTCCATTTTCCTGCATCAAAAATTCCAACTGGGTTTTTCAAGATTCCTTGATTTCTTTCTTTTATGTGTAAAGAATATATGTTTATTCGTTGTGGAGGGTTCGATTTCCATTGTTGAACTGCAACTTTACTTATTGGAGAAGATGGAGTAATATGAACAGAGGATGGCGTGGAGTTGCAGCGGCTGTGGACGGAGAGGGCTTGAGGTACGACTAAGGCGGTGGCGTAGTGGAGAATGGCGTGGAGTTGCAGCGGTGTGGTGGGGGTGGATTAGAATTCGCTTGCGGCTGTGGACGGAGAGGGAGATGAACGGCAGAGGGGGAGGAGTAGCCGTCGATGGAGGCTAGGTTTGGTCAATGTGGATTTTATTATTTAGAGTAAATTACATGTTTGGTCCTTATGGTTTATTGGTTAGGGTAGAAAGACTTGAAATGACCAAACTACCCATCATGTGCTTGGTACATAGGTACTTTAACGGACATAATTTGACGGAGTTACTTTTAGGGACTCAATAGGATACAAAGTGTAAACCATAAGGATGATCTGTGTAATTATTTCAATTTAGGGACTCAAAATGTTAAAGCCACTATACCACAGGGACCAAATATGTAATTTACTCAAAAATGTATTTAAAACTTTTAAATTGTTTTATTTTAAAAATTACTTACCATTTTAATAGCATAGTTTTTATACTGAATTTTAACATATTTTATAATAAAAAGTTCCATTCGTTAATAGGCTAATTCTATAAAATATGTTAATCATTAAGAAGTACTGAAACTTGAAAAGCCATGGATAACTCAGGATTCCAGAATATGAGGGCAATAAATAAAATTTAACAGAAAATATCAACATAACATTGAATAAACAACCCAAATTCATTCACTAAGGTGCCGTTTGGTTCAAGGTTTCTGATGGAATTGAATGGAATTGGAATCTGACATTCCTTTGACCAAATTCAATTCCGTTGTTTGGTTCATGCTTTTTAAGGGAATGGAATCTTTAAAATTCCATGAATTCCATAAAATTGCTAATTTTCATTCCTTCCCTCAGGCGTGGTATTGCGAAGGAATGGAATTGAAATTTTGTTAATCCCAAAATTACCCTTGACCTAAATTTCCTTTTATCAGACGCAGGAAACACTCTCTCGATTTCTCTCCATTCTCGTTCTCTCCACAGGGAAACACTCTCTCGATTTCTCTCCATTCTCGTTCTCTCCACAGGAAACACTCTCTCGATTTCTCTCCATCGTCGCACGCAAGCTTCTTCTCGACTGATCTGGTAAGTTTTTTGGTTCGATTTATGTTTCTTGCTTCGATTACTGTAACAATCTGATCGATTTATGTTTCTTGCTTCGATTACTGTAACAATCTGATTCGATTTATGTTTCTTGCTTCGATTTAACAACCTGATTTCGATTATTATTGCAATCTGCAATCTGATTTCGATTTTACAATCTGCAATCTGATTTCGATTACTGTTGCAATCTCGACTTATGGTATTTGGGTGCAATCTGATTTCGATTGTAATCTGCAATCTGATTTCGATTACTGCTGATTTCGATTACTGTCACTAATTCTAGGTTTGCTACACAGCTTCCACTAGTTTCCTCTTTTACCTCATCAAGAAAGCTAAATCGGGCAAGTTGAACAAATAAAGTATCTAATAATAATTTTATTAAAGCATTTTTAGTTAAACAAATAAAGTATATAATGACTATTTTATTAAAATGTTTTTTTTGAAAAAAACAATTAAAATTATCAAAAGGGTATTTTGGTCATTTACCAAAATTTCATTCCAATTCCAAAGCTACATTCTGTGAACCAAACAGACAGATTCTTGGAATCTGACAACATTTCATTCCAATTCTGTCAACCAAACAGCTGGTCAAACCTGACAACATTCCATTCCAATTCCTTCAAAGTCAAATTCCTTTGACAGATTTCATTCCATCCAAAAACATTCTGCGAACCAAACGCCACCTAAGTATGATAAATGTGTAGCCCTTTACGGGATGACGGATAAAGCTACTACTTGAAAAAGACTGTTAAAATCCAAGTAAATAAAAATTTAGAACATCAAATAATGGTTAATTGTTCTTCTTCTGTCAACCGCAAGACTCTCAAAAACTCTTGATTCTACTACCCTCCACACTCCGGTCATGGTTAATCACCTCACATGAAATTAGCTAAATGCTTACAAAATCACCAACATATATTATGACATAATAACTATACAAACCATTCTCCAATCCTCTACCCTTTTCTCACCCACTCATTCAACCTATTTACTGCAAAATCTTGACTTCATGAAGAAAGATCTTTGGAACTCACCTCCCCATTGGCCAGCTCCAATGAATCTGATTCTCCCACTTCTTTGTCTTCCAAACTCAGCTTCTGTACCGAAGCTTCTTCAACACTTGCTTCATGTGGAGCTTCTGTGCCCACTTGCGACCTGTTGGAAGATTGTATCCATCTTCTCCATTCACTCCGCCTCCTTACCTTCTCACCCTGCAATGGTAAACCACATTCCGTAATAATTATGTAGACAATAAGCACAATCTTGAAAACACAATTTATACATATATGTAATACTAAAGGCTAAAAGAAACCGACTGTTTTATAGAAGGGCACCTGAATTTCAACCGTAGCCGAATCTTTCAAAGAATTCAAAATAAGTTGGATGTCATTTGTCAAACTTTGAACCTGAAAAATGATATCATGAATCAATACTTGTGATACAGTGAAATAAGATTTTGATACAAATAGTAATACAATATAGCAAATGATGACAATAAGACGACTTTTCAGTTAAAGTTAAGGAAATGCCAATATTCTTCAGCAAAAGTCACCTGCACTACATCCTCCATTTACTTGCGTAAGTCGTCACTTGTTAAGAACCTTCAATATCTTGTCAAGCAAAAATAACGGAGCTATACTAGGACAAATAGTCGGTTGTAATCTGTTTAACAAATACATCATACCCTTCCTAATTTTAGGCATGAGCTGGCAAGTTCTGCTCATGACTTCTTCTAAGTATAAACTCCCCACATAAACCAAAACGTGAGTCAACTTTTGGTGTATATTGTTGAACAACTATAGATTAATATGCTTAAGTACTTTAAGCTTCTACATAGTTTTCTTATTTCTGAAAAATAAAGAAGCATATATCTCTAGAATTTGGTAATTATTATTTTTAGAACTTAATCAGCTTTATTTTCACCGATGACGCTGTTTTTTGTATACTCTAATATGAACAACTATGATTCTGGACGTAGATGTGTTTTAACTTGCAGGTTGATAATTGGTTCCGCTTTTTTAGTGATTCATAAACTTGGTTAAAGAACCAACTTTTAAACATTGATTTCCTAACATTACTCAAGTTTTATTAGTTTTCGATATGCAAAAGTACTTAAGCTCTCATATAGTTTTTTCTTATTTCTGAAAATTAAAGGAGCATGTCTTTATAAATTGGTCATATTATTTTAGAACTCAATCGGTTTTATCTTTCATCCGTGATGGTGTTATTTTGTATACTCTAATATTTAACATTTATGATGTTGTTTTGAGTTGCCACTACTATCGGTTAAGGTATTAGGATAGCCAAAGTGGCTTTGGCAGTGGCATGTACCTATAACCAGTGATGCTCAAAATGACACCTGAAAGTTGTGTTCAATATTGACATTTACATTCAGACCATCATTTTATCATCTACGTATTATATATGAGTGACGGTTATAGATTGAAAACTACACAATGTCAATCTGTCACTCAAATATAATATGTTGATGATAAATGATGGTTGGAATGTAGTGGTCAATATGTTCAATGAACACAATTTTGAGGTGTCATTTTGAGTGTCAGTGGTTAGAGGTACATGTCAATGCCTAAACTACTTTGCCTATCCTACTACCTTACCCAGTAGTAGTAGTAGCTCAATCCAACATCATAATTGTTAATATTAGAGTATACACAACAATACTATCAAGAGTGGATATAAAGCTGATTAAGTTCTAAAAATAATAACGACGAATTTATAAAGACATACACTCCTTTGATTTTCATAAATAAGAAAAACTATATATTAAATCTTAAAGTCCTTTTACATATCGAAAACTAATAAAGCTCAAGTGGTGTTAGGAAATCAATGTTTAAAAGTTATTCCTTTAACCAAGTTTATGAATCACTAAAAAAATATAACCAATTGTCAACTTGCAACTTATGCCAACATAAAACAAATCTAGTCCCGGAAAATTCACATGATCTATTAATGGTGCTCGATATTAAGAAAGTACAAAATTATAAGAAGTGCTAAACTACGAGACAATTGGTGTTATGATTTAGCATAGTGTCAAATCTTTTGATGACACTGTAGATCATAGAAAAACAACTACATTTCCCAATTACAAGACAAGGGACGACAGCAGTCAACAAGCAGACAATTAGCCATTAACCTAATCATGAACACAACTGTATGCAAATTGATAAAAAGAAAAAGAAACACAAAAGAATACAGTGCCTAGCGATTAACTAATTATATATTGAATAAAAAACTTAACATGTAACTTGCAATTTTTATTAAAACAAGCATTTAGAAACAACTTTTATGCACAACGTAAAGGTTGAACACAAATAACATCAACATTTTTTCTTGCAAAAATACCAATGCTTTTAAGCACAGGGATGGCAAAGAGCTTTTTTTTTGTGAGCCTATGATATTTCTTATTTCTTGCAATCAGTTCAAAAGAATGGCATCAGTTTCTTTCATGATTTGAGAAAGGTAAAGTAAATGATGTTATAAAGTAAAATCCAAAGGTTGGGATTAGGACAAAAGAATTTAACGTATGAAATAAACTTGAAAGAAAACAGAACTTTGAACTCGATGATACCTACTAATGATTTGCATTAAATGAAAAAATAGCCAAAAAAAGACCCAAATGACATCATAACCTTAAAAAATAAAATAAAATTCCTACTTACACAAGAATATGTACATATATTACTTACTCGACGAAAACCAGCTATTAACGCAATAGGTACCCATCCTTCCTCATCCATCTGTGACCTCAAAAAGTTGTCTTTGACCAAATTGTCATCACTGTCAATTAACATAAGAATCACATGGTGACACTACCATAAATAAAGACGAACTCCAAATACAAATAGTAGTCAATACAAGTTTGTTAACGATGTAAAAGCACCTGAAATAATATTCAATCTGCTTAAGTATCAAAACAGGTAACGGGTCCATAACAGGGATAAACATGGAAGACGAAGGTGCATGAGGAAGAACAGGTGCACCCCTATATGGCTCCGGAGGTAGCGTAGGAACATATATATACGACGCAGCCATTTCTGCACAAAAAAAAAACATTTCAGTGCCAAAGTATCCAACCAATAGCAAGAAGCAGATTACAAAAAATCTTACCATAACCCATAGGGGTTCCATATGATCGAGGAGGAATAAATGGAGCGGGACCCGGATGAGGTGGTCGAATGAATCCCCTAACCGATGGAGGAGGTGGAGGAACCATTTGATGCTGCATATGAACATCTCTAGCGGAACCACTTCGAGGGCTGCGCCAATCACGATCATGGTTATGATCACGATTGCCACCATAACCATTGTTAACATATGATCCACCACCACCACCACGAGGGCGAGGACCATAATTATTTGGATTCCTTGGAGACCAGCTATTGCCCTTAAAATTGGGAGGTTCTACTGGTACTAAATTACCATAGATGTCAAATACAGGGAACGGTGGCGGCAATGGTGGGGGCGTGGGTGGGGGTGTGGGCCTATTGTAGCCCGCACCACCAGTACTACCACTTCGTCTCATCGACCGCTGTCGGACAGGATGCACATGGTTCGGATTAGAATGAGAGTTTGCATTAGTTCTAACATGTTTTGGGGGTGGTTGTAAAACTGCAGGGGCCTGAAAAATAAGCAATTAACATACAAAATTATTAAATTAACATACAGAGAACAACAACAATTGTATGCGATAAACATCCAAATAATGTGATTTAAGCCAAATTAATCAAGCCACATTGTTATAATAATCTACGATCACAGCCATTGAAGCGAACCTGAGAAACAGCGGCTGATCCATCGGAGGTCGGCTTAGAAGAAGACTCTGAAGAAGAAGATGACGATTTCACTCCGGGACGAGTCGACTCAGATAAAGCGGGCCAAGAAGCGGCGCCCATCACAGGTGTAGTAGTCCCATCAACAACACCATTAGCCGACGGCTTGTTCCAAGCCGACTTCTTTACACCACCAGCATTGCAATTATTGCTACCATCAGAGCCTTCCGGCTGAGTCTCAGCCGCCGCCGCCGCGGTCTCCGGCTCCACCACCGTTACCGGATCGGAAAAAACAGGATTTTGTTCAGCAACAACAGGCAACGGAGACGGAGATATGGAATCGAGCTCGCTTCCTCCGCGAACAACTTGTGCCCACGGAGACGGTAAACTTCTACGGCCGGAAGGGCTATTACTGCCGCCGTCTTCGCCGGAATTGGTAATGGTGGCAGTAGATGAATCGGCCGTCATAGGGTTTCTAAATTAGGGCAAACAAAATTGAATCGTTTTCTTAAATAAAGAAGGTAGGTAGGTTTTGATTCAATCCGAAACAACAAACATCAGGAATGGTAGAAATTTTTGCACAGATCAAAGGTAGAGTGATGAAAAGAGCTAATGTAAAATTGAATAGGGATTAGAAGAAAAAAGATTAGGGTTTGTGAGGGTGAGGGATGGAGTGAGTCGTCGTCAACGAGAATAGCCACCAAATGCTTACTTGTATTCCGTCTTTCACTATGGTTTTGCGTGAGAAGGGAACGAACGGAAAAGTTGAAGAGAGAAGGTGGGGAACGAAACACAGGGGTTTCTCAGGGCTCACTTTTATTTATAAACCTCAGGCCCATTATCAACCTTTGCAGGGCCCATTCGGCCCAATATTATATTATATTACAGTAAATTTCATGTTTCGTCCCTTTGGTTGGCTTTTTTTTAACTAACATGTGATGTTATCGTTTTGAAAAAAATAGAGAATATGAAGATTTTGAGTTTTTTTACTCTAATAGTTTTTCCAAAACTATCTTTAAAGTGGAGAAAGTAGGAGAGAGAATGAGTTTTTCTTCAAATACGGAGTTAACCCAAAAAATGATTACTAAGTGAGAGCACCAATAGAAATCTTTGAAAAATAATATTTTAATGGATGAATACAATATTTTAATATTATAATCATTGTTTGTTCTTCAAATAGGGAATCTATTGAAGATGAATGTAATTTTTTTAAAGACTTTGACTTTTGATTCTCCAATTTAGAGAAATTTTGGGGAAGATGCTCTTATTGTAGTTGTGTTTTTTAAAGAGTTATATCCTTATGATTGTATTTTTCTAGTCAGTTGGATCTGTGCAGTTTTGTTAATGATTGTGGTCTCTAAATAAATCAATGATATAGGTAATTCTGGTTGTATTAAGGATCCAATTCTTTATAAATATGAAATCATAGGAACACGATTCGTTAAATTTTCATAAAAGAAACAAGGATTGTTGAAAACGATGAAACATGTCATTTACTCTTTAGATTAAACGAATTTAATATTTAAAAAAAAAGTTTATTTACATTCTTTATCATGTACAAAATAATTTTATGATGTAACCGATATTAATACGTTAAAGCAGTGTAAATATGTAACCGTTATTAATACGTTAATAAAGAGGCAGACATATTGTAAAATGGTTCGATGAAAATTTTTTTCGTTACAATTTCCCTTTTTGCTTTTTGAAAATACCTAAAAATTCAGGACTGAATGATAAGTATCGTGTAAAATTGTTAATTATTCGATCTCTTAACAATTTTAGTAATTGGTTGCAAAATATAGAGATCTTAGACGCTTATGTATAAGCGAATGATCTTGTGAAAAGTTGAGGTTAACGTGAGAAGTGAATCTAAACCGTTGATCACTTATAATCAAATGTTCTCCAATGAATCGCGGCTTAGAGGGGAATTGATCTGGTGCATCTTGTAACAACACAAATTCCATAAAATAAAATTTGTAACAATACAACCAAAAATGGTCCCAAAGTATACAATATACATCAACTCTACTCTAGGTTCGCAGCGGATAAACATCTTCACAACTGAGATGCTACGGGAAGCCCGACGGTAAACTACAAGCCTCCACTAGACTATACCTCTTCTACAACATCATTTCTTTCCATCTTCTTCAGGTGAAACCCCAAACAAGACTCTAACCTGAAAATGGTTTTAATTTTGGAAAAACGAGGGTTAGACCATGAGGTCTAGTGAATTCCCTCTCGAAAACAGTTGCCAAACCAAATATATAAATATGCAAACCGCCATAAAGGCCCATCAAAATCATTTCGATCATTCAACATCACATTTGGGTATTTGCACAGTGTTCATAGACAATCTCTACAACGCGGTAGTATCCACGATCGGGGCCCAAGCCGACTCCCCTTTCGCCTACGGGGCCCAAGCAGACTCCCCATCTCCCACATACACCGGAAACATATTCCAGACATACAGGGTGTATAAATCAACTCCCAAGGGATATGTGATATCCCAAGGTACACTACTCCCACTGTGCAACCCAAGTCCAACACATCATGTCAAGAAATAGATAGCAACACGTAAATCAAGCATGTACTTTTATAGGCAATTTCATAACATGCGTGCTTTAATGAACATTTCAATATCATGTAATAACAAGGTTTTACAAAGTGTATAATCATGCCATCATGCTCGATACCAAATTCAGTTATGAAACTTTAGCAAAACATTTCATTTGCACAAAAGAGATAAGGGAACTCACCTGAGCTTTAGCAAATCGACACGCGCTCCGATACTCACTTTAGCTCAACTGAACACCTGAATAGGACGTCACAAGGATGGTGTTAAACCATCTTATTACACCCCAAAATCATTCCTAATAAACCCCAAAACAAACCCTCAAACGATGCCTCGATCCTAAACCCGAACGAGAAACGAAGCAAAACCGAAAAATCCACAAACAACCACTTGCGCGGCTTGGCACGCGGCCTCAACTCAGGGGAAGAACTCGTGGCCTCTCCCTATCTCGTAAACCTGGTTATCGCGGGAAATATAAGCAACGTGACAATTGTAATTATTGTCAGTTTGTCACAAACCAGGTCACTGGGTTAGAGATTGTCCGATTTTGAAAAACAAGGACAAGAACAAAGCATAATCTTCAGCAGTTGCAACCGAAAGAGACACAGGTTTCTCAGCAACGGTTACATCCCCAAAAGGCGACAGGCGTTGGGTGTTGGATATCGGAGCTTCGTGCCATATGACACCATTTCGGGACTGTTTCACTACTTTCGAGGAGTTCGAAGGTAACCATATTTATATGTGAAACAGTACATCGTGTGTCACTCGGGGCATCGGTTCGGTCAGAATCAAAATGTTTGACGGTACTATTCGAACTTTATTAAATGTTAAATTTGTACCGTCTATGACTCGTTCTTTGATTTCTGTTGGACAACTGTCCAAACTTGGATATAAGATTCGAATTGAGAATGGGAGTATGTGCATCTCCAGATGGAACTTTATTGTGATGAAAGGTGAGCAGGCATAAAATAACCTGTTTCATCTGGTAAGCGAGACAATCAGTTCTGATGCGTGTGTTGCGGATAGTTTAAAAGGTTTAGATGCTACCTGTTTGTGGCATCTTAGACTGGGGCACACTTCAGATAAGAATTTGGAGATTCTTCGCAAGCGGAAACTCATTACAGTTGACACGCCTGCGAGTCTGGACTTTTGTTCAGAATGTGTTTCGGGTAAACAGACGCGTGTTTCTTTTGGTGTTGGAAAACACAACACCAATGGATCCTCGATTATGTTCATACAGACGTCTGGGGTCCATCTTCGACACAGTCTCTCAGTGGAGGTAAGTACTATGTTACTTTTATTGATGATTTCTGGCACAAACTTTGGGTGTATGTGATTAAGTTAAAGTCAGATGTTTTTGAAATATTCAAAACTTGGTTAGCACTAGTCGAAGTCGAGACTGGTAGAAAATTAAAAGTGCTTAGATCTGACAATGGTGGTGAATATACTAGTGGTAACTTTAAAGACTTTTGTTCACGTAGAGGTATTCACCGGCACTACACCACACCTGGCGATCCGCAATTAAACGGAGTCGCCGAACGGATGATAGGACCTTGTTAGATAAAGTCCGATGTATGTTAGTTACATCTGGTTTCCCTAAAATATTTTCGGCTGAAGCACTTCACACAGCTATACACATTGTGAATCGGTTACCATGTTCAGCCATTCGAGGAAACATTCTGGAAGAAATTTGAAGGGGTAAAGGTGATATCTGTTTGAAATACATATGTGTATTTGGTTGTTCTGTATATATTCATGTGACAGGCCAGGACAAGTTGGATCCTAGAGCCACCAAGGGATTCTTGCTTGGCTATACAGATGGAATCAAAGGTTACCGAATTTGGAACCCGGTCAACCAAAAGGTGATCCATTCTCGACATGTGACCTTCGATGAGTCGATTATGTTCAAGTCTAATCATAATCGACAACCCGCTCCAAAACCGGAAATTATCTCTTTCGTTTCTCCAACAGCCGACAAAGATGAGATAATTGCCAGTCCTATCGTACCTAACTCATCCGCTCGAGGTTTTTCTTTAGGGTCAGAATCTGAAGAAGTTGTTCGTCCACTAGAGACATCTACTTCTGATCCAGTCAGTTCAGTTCATGAAGAAGTTCTGAATGATGGTGGAGGTCAAGGCGATACAATTCCAGTATCAGTACCTACGAGGCAGAGCCAGAGAACTATTCGTCCTTCTAATAGGTATGGTGATTGGGATTTTGCAAATATGAGTTTTACTGACCAACTTGAGTATGCTTTGCATGTTGTACAGGATGAGCCGTTTGACTTTTCGGAGGCACTAGCTTCGAACCACTGTGATAAGTGGTTAGTAGCTATGTAGGAGGAAATGGAAGATCTATCTAAAAATAACACTTGGGAGCTTTGTCCATTACCGAAAGGCAGTCGTGCAATTGGCTGCAAATGGGTCTATAAAGTCAAAGACGATATGCGTTACAAGGCTCGCCTGGTTGCGAAAGGCTTTGCACAGCGGAAGGGTATCAAGTATGACGATATCTTCGCGCCTGTAGTTCGACACACATCTATCCGGGTCCTTCGGGCCCTTGTGGCGATTCACGATTGGAGCTCGAACAGTTAGATGTGAAAACAACTTTTCTGCACGAATATCTTGAGGAAACCATCTATATGAAGCAACCGGAAGGTTTCATCTCCGACAACAAATCCGATTGGGTCTGTAAATTGAAAAAGTCCCTTTATGGATTTAAACAGTCGCATCGACAATGGTACAAGAAGTTTGATTTGTTTATACTCTCGTTGGGTTTTGAGTGTAGTGAGAAAGACGCTTGTGTCTATCATAGATCAAGCGGTGACGTTTATACTTATCTATTTTTTTATGTTGATGTCATGCTAATAACTTGCAGGGATCGATCTGAAATCAACCGTTTGAAGGACAGGTTAAAATCAAAATTTGAAATGAAGGATCTCGGTGAAGCTCGTGTTATTCTCGGCATGGAAATTGTTCGGGACAGAAAGTCCCGTACTCTCAAGTTAACACAAAAAGGCTATGTTCAAAAGATTTTGAAGCGGTTTAACCTTGATGGAGCAAAGTTGGCGTCTACACCACTTCCGAGACACATCAAGCTTACAAAAGACGATTGTCTGGTAGACGATGTTGGAAAGGCTGAGATTAGGGGTGTAAACGAGTCGAGCTTTTAACGAGCTACTCGAGCTCGAACTCGTTTATCTCGAGCTCGAGCCTAGTTGTTTTCGAGCTCAAGTCGATCTCGAACACAAAGTAAAGCTCGCTTAAGTTAACGAGTCGAGCTCCATAATACCAATGTTCGATTCGACTCGTTCGAAAGCTCGATTAAGCTTTACGAGTCGAGCCGAGCCGAGCCGAGCCATTCGAGCATACACTTTTTCGAGCCTGACATATTTATATGTTTACAAATTATATAATCAAAAAATAAAAATTATCGATCTTGAGTACATAAACGAGTTAATCGATCTCGAATTCGAGCTCATAAACGAGCATCGAGCTCGAACTCGAACATTGAAAAAATATTCGAGCTCGAGCCCGACTTTGAAAAATTAATCGAGCTCGAGTCGAGCTCGAGCCTGGTATTATTTTTCAAGCTCGGCTCGAATAACTTACTACTCGACTCGACTCGACTCGTTTACACCCCTAGCTGAGATGGCAAAGATTCTGTATGTTAGTGCAGTCGGGAGCCTCATGTATGCTATGGTATGCACTCGTCCCGATCTTGCACATTTCGTTGGAGTGATTAGTCGGTTTCTATCGAACCCGGGTAAGTCACATTGGGCTGCAGTGAAAACTGTATTTCGTTACTTGAAAGCTACGAAAACTCACGACCTCATTTATGGTATGCAAAACAATTGTGATATTGTTGGTTTCTGCGATTCAGATTACGCAGATGATCGTGTCAGTTGGAAATCCACTTCTGGTTATGTTTTTACATTAGGTGGAACGACTGTCAGTTGGAGATCTCGATTACAGTTTGTTGTTGCATTATCGACTACCGAAGCTGAACTTATTGCAGCGGTCGAGTCTGCTAAAGAAACAGTTTATTTACAGAAAACTGTTGATTGGTTTAGGCCTAAAGCAGTCTACTGTACGTATTAATTGTGATAGCTAGAGTGCTATTCACTTGGCTACAAATTTGGCGTTCAGCTCTTGAACGAAGCACATTAATGTGTGTGATGCATTTCTGGTAGCTTTGCACGACGCAAAAGTTGTGTATTTGAAGAAAATCTTATCTGAAGATAATGCTGCCGATATGTTCACCAAACGTTACCGCCAGTCGCATTCGAGCATTGCTCGAATTTGATCCAGCTCAGATTGTGTTAGTGTCGTTCGGCACTTTGTGGGAGAGATGATAAATATTGCTACATATGACATAGCGACATCTTTGGGGAGTTTATTACTTGGCACGTGTTTTTAGGTTGCTTAACTCGTTCGTTTATTGAGATTGCTTACTTGAGGATTTTTGCTTTTGATTTTGACGGGTGATGGCCGAGCCGAAGCTCGTCAAGGTCAAAATGCATTATGTTACCTCGTGTCAATCTCTATTAGCTATTTGTTCGTGTTCGGTGGATTGGTTCGTGCTTTGGTTTCTTCGGGTGATTTACATATCATGGTGGAGTGTTGAAAAACCATGTTTTTCATTATGCTATGTAATTCACCATTCATTATTTTGTATGAAAAAAAAAGGAAAAAGAAAAGGAAAAGGGAATGACAATGTTGGATGACAACTAAGGCTTTTCTACACCTACACATCTAGAGAAGGACAAAGAAAAAGAAGTGTTAGCTCCAATATTCTGAAATATTAGAAGTATTGAAAAATGGCTAAGTACAGAAGAACTTCCACAGAAGCTCTGCCGGGCATCTCAGAAGAATCAAAGGAAGTTTGATCAAGAGTGATCAAAGACCGAAGAAACTACAGAAGGACGCTTTCAGAAGACCAAGACCGCAAAACCTCTGTTACCAATAATTGAGCCTCTGCGGACAACATCAGAAGACAAGGAACCCAGTGAAGACTACTCTACAAAGGACCGAGCCGCAGAACCTCTGTCACCCTTGACAGAGCCTCTGCGGTTCAGACTGAAGACTTGGAAGATATTTATAATATCTTGCCACTGTTGAAGAAATATCTTGCCACTGTTACAGAGTCTGTTCATCAACTTGCATGGTAGCGTGCCCTGTCCAACTTCAACACGTGTCAAACTCTGAGTGGACTCAATAGGGCTTAGTACAACATAGACGTCTGCGGCATTTAATGCAATACAATACGTACAACTGTTCATGCCGTCCGATCAACATTAGCTTATACTTTATGGTCCCCTTAGAGTAGTATAAAAGGAAGACTAATGTTTAGTTCTTCCTAACAACACAGAAAAATCAACACACAAGAACACATAGCTTATGCACATTTAGAGTCATATTTGTTTAAAGCTTTGCATACTCACTGTTCTTAAATCTGTTCTTGCTATATATTGAAACACAGTAAACTTTGAGATATCATATTCTGATCACTGTTTCTTTATATTGTGTGTTCAAATCTATCAAACATATCTGTTAGTTCTTCAAATACGTTTCCGCAACACATCTTATTTGAACTAATAGATAAGATAATCTTTGTTAATCAAATACGGAAACCAACAATTGGTATCAGAGCAAAGATTGATTTTTAATATCAAGTGATCCTCGTTTTTACAAGATTTGTGATAGAAACTATCTGTTTTTAACCTGTTCTTCATTCCTTCAAGCAGATTCTGTTTTACTGCCATTTTCGATTTATTCGATCTGGTAACATCATAGAAACTGTTTCTTTCATTAAAAACCTCATTTAAAATGTCTAGAATAAAATTTTGTGGTGATGCTGATTCAATTTTTTATTCAAAACTCAGCACAAATTTTTGGAAAATAATTCCTTCTCTTGAAAAAGAACTAGATGAAAAGAACAAAAGCATTTTTATTATTTCTGATAAAATTGCTAAACTTGAGGAATCTGTTAAAATCTTTAACTGTGAAAATCTTGAACTAAAAATGAACTTATCTATGTCAGATAAAGAAAAGAAAAGACTTGAACTAAAATGTTTAAATTTCTCTAAACTGATTTCCAGTTTTGAAAAGATTGTGGTCAATGAAAAAGGAAATTATGAAGAGAAGAAAACTGTTCTTGAAACAAAGTCTATGGAGCTTACTTGTAAAATCTCAGAATTACAGAAAATCCTTGAAAAAGAAAGGAAAGAATCTGATTTTGAAAGAAAAGAATCTGAACAGTTGAAGGTTCAAAGATTTCAAGATTTAAGTCAAAAAGATGACTTTGAAAGAGAGAGAAGGATTTTTAAAACAGAAATATCCAGACTAACAAAAAGACTCTCTAAATTATCAACTGAGATCATGTTGGAGAAGAGATGCAAATTAAATCTCCAAAAGATGCTTGAGGTAAATTTAAGGAAAAAGAATATTTTTGCTAAAAGGATCAAGGAATTTGATTTTTAAACTCAAATCATTCACTTAAAGCAACTTCAAATTCAAGGAATAATTTGTTAAAAGGATCCTTTAAGCCAAATATGTTTTCAAAAATTCAGACCTCAACATCGAATTTTTTTCATGATCATAGGTTGGACAAATTAGTTAATCAAGCTTTTAAAAAGGTGAAAAAGGTTTGGATAGTGAAAGACTCCATACCTGTTCAAAATGTTCAAAATGACAAAAAGCCTTTCATTTCTGGTATGTATGACAAGTGCATAAAGGCGTTTCATACAATAGGACCCATACGAATATGGGTACCCAAAACCTCTGTAAGTATAACCTAGATATTCTATAAACTTTGTAAATATTTTTATCTATTTCTATTATTTTTTGTTTGTAAATTCTTAAATCTTCAATAGTTCTTGAAATCACAGAGCTTTTGTAAGGTCTGCTCAGAACCTCTGACGACCTTCACAGAACCTCTGATGGACTTGACCTATGGTTTATGCTCAACTTATCTTATTCTGAACCAAGCATAGGTCAAAAGGGAGCAGAAGAAGATACTTGATCTACAGAGGTTGTTAGATCAAGGGGGAGCGAAAAGGGAGACCTTGCTGAATCTACAGAGAGTCATAAGTCAAGGGGGAGCTAAGAATGCGACAGAAGAGATCACATTCGCCAATCAAGAAGAAAAATAGGTTGGTATCTCGTACTCACACAATGCTACAGAAGTCATAAGCCGCAGAGTTCTTTCAACCAAAGAACCTCTGTAGATCACTCAAATCATTCAAATGACTTCTGCTGCACAAAATCTTTGAGATTTACAATTTTCTAGGACACCAACTTTCAAATAGGTCCTAAATACATTGTTAAATCTGATCAAAAACTTGGATGATTAAAAATGTTTATAAATTATTAGTTATTAGAAATTTCCTGTCACAGAGCCTCTACTGGCTCTGGCAGAGGTCCAAAAACCTATGTAGGATAATTTCTCTCTACTAAAGATTTATTGATCCTCTCCGTGTTTTTCAAACGATTTTCATTAGATACAATCTACAGAGATAAAAGTTTTCCAAAATCACAGAGCTTCTGTACCCACAGAGCCTCTGTAAAGATTTCCACTTGGGAATTTCTGTATCTATAACGGTAACTTTTCTGTGGTGAAAATTTAAACCCACGCGTTTTTCATTTAATGTGGCCGCCCACGACGTCTCGTCGTCACTGACACTGATGACGTGTCGAGTTTTCATTGACGTACATATCACGTCGTCTTGGAAACTTGCACCATGCCTAATGAACTCGAGTGCAGACCTCAAATTTTATTAACTTTCTCACATTTTCACCGTTCCAAATTCTATCCGTTACCACAGTATAAAACCTAAGTTAAAATCACTTTCAAAACTTTACTATTCTCTCATCTTCTCCGGCGAACTTGCTTATTTCTTTCTGAAAACCTAGAACTTTCAAACCTACAAATGGCTTCCAGTTCCAAAGCTACTCACGTTTCACCGACGAACTCTCCACCACCCTCTCTAGTGCATTATGAGCACTCCCACAACCCACACATCGCCGCCGATGCCGACAGACATGACTCCGGCGACGAGGTATCCTTTGTACCCACTACCCACCTGCAACAATTTTTCTCAAATGACCATTTCGAGCAAACCCTTCCCATTAAATCGAACAACTGTTATCTTGTTTCTTCTCTTACGGCTTTTGGCAAAGAACATGCAATCCTGCTAAACATCCTTGAGAACCACTTTCTTTACCCTCTTCTTAGCAAAACCGTTGAACAAATACCCGTACGTTATCTACATCAGTTTTGGCAATCTTGCCGTTATGACGCTGACACCGATTTGATAAGAGGCTATATTTCTAAGCCTGACCAAAGTAAGAGCCTTGAACTAATGTTCAACCGCACCATGTTCTCATTAGAATTTGGCCTTCCAACAAGAGGTCTCATGGGAATAAAAAAGTATGCCCCCCAACCAACAAACGAAGAACTTATCGACTTTCTACACATGTTAGGGTACAACCAACAGTTGAAAAAGAGGAACGATTTCCACAGGGCTAGACTACCCCCTCTGTGGAATACCTTATTCTCCATCCTAAATCGTTGCCTCACGGGCAAAATCGGGAGCATCGATCAAAGCTCACCTCAAATTCTCTCAATCATGTGTGGTGTGTACTATGATCTACCCCTAGATTATGCCACCTTAATGATGCAAGAGATCATCAACACCATCGATCGCAAACTCGCCTCCCAGAAAGCCAAAATATCTGATCCCAACTGGTTGCCCCCTCTGCAGTTCCAGCGAATCTTCAGTGTACTTTTCGAGCCCCTCCTCCTTATCCAAAAATGGCCAATGGACGGTCCCAAACCTAAGCAATTTCCTATGTCCAAGAACACCCCTACAGAACATCAGGACGGCTACCCTCACAGCAGGCCACTCTCAAAGGTAATGTTAGGTTATGCTAGTGATATAGAACTAGTTAGTGAGTACACACGCGCTTACAGGACTCCTGAACCCAGTCCTGTAACACCCCCGCGTATAGGAGTGCCCTTAGGAGGTAGTGTTTTAGAGAGGCTTACCGAGGAAGAATGGAAGATAAAGTTGGCTAAACACAAGGCCAACCAGAAGAACTTCAGGAATATAAAGAAAGACCTCTATCCTTCAAAGAGAAAGTCTTCTGAGGGATCTGAAGAGAAGAAGAAGAAAAAGGAAAAGAAAACCAAGACCCCTATAGAGGAACCACTTGCCTCTGCTTCTGCTATCCAACAACCCCCTGCAGAACCATCTTCTCCACCCACTACACATCCCTCTGCCCCTCCCTCTCCCAAAAGGAAGAGGAAGTCAAAATCTACAGAGGAGGAGGCACCAAAACCCAAGAAAAGGAAATCAAAGAAGAAGAAACCATCTTCTCCTCTGCAATCAATTACAGAGGGAATCGAAAAAGATCAACCTCCATCTCTGCAAACCCCAATCTTCACAGAAGTTGATAGAAACACTGAACTACGGCAAGAAAAATTCAAACAAGGAAAATTCAGCCTCTTTCTAAATCAACCAGGGTTTGCACAAACCCTTGATCCTTCTGGATGGACTGCAGAATCATTATCTCACGACTCATCCTCTGCAAGTAAAAGACGAAACCCAGTAATCACAGAGGTTCATGAAACACTTCTGTCAAGACAAGGGACTGTAGAAGAAGAGGTCCAAATAGGTGAGAATATAGAAAAAAGGTTAGAGGATAGGGTAGAAACTTCTGGAGGAAAAGAAAAAGAAAAAGAAAAAGAAAAAGATGCCGAAGTTGTAGAAGGCACACATCCCTCACCCCCTCCCAGTGCAACCCACACATCTAACTCCGTAGGTCTAGCTGCAGAAGGAGTTATTGAAAAAGAATCGCACAACTCGATCCCTACCCAAACCAAACAGCCAGAGGTCACTCTTTCGACTTCTGCGCCCACAGAAACCGGGGAATCCATTCCTAGGGAGTCTCCTCAAAGAGACTCGCCTATAGTTCGTGATCCATCGCCCCAGATCACACTAGAACACCTTACAGAGGAATTCGTTTCCTCTGTCACGCACAATATAGGGCCAAAACTTCTTTCAGAGAGAAGTAGTGAGCACAAAGACGAAGAGACTCTAGACAAGTCTCTGAGTCAACAGAAGAACATTCCGATACCCACCTCTGGAGTGGATTTGGACACTGTTCTTCGCAGAACTTCTGTAGAGATTAAAACTCATGTTTCTTCTCAAAGATAAGATGGAAATCCTTCCATTCTCAACGTTCAAACAGGAATGAAAGAAGGTGTCCCAGGAACAGGGACTCACTCTGGAGAATGGGTTGTTCCTCCAGAGGTTACCCAAGAGGAACATGTTAGGAAGGATGAGTTCCAAGTCTTTGTAACCTCTGTAACTCAAACATTGAATAAGTTGCAAAGCTCATTCAAGACTTTTACAGATTCGACTTCAGGCGCGCTTACAGGATTAAATACCAAAGTGGATACCTTATCCACAGAGGTTAAAGCAGCCCTTGCAGAAATGAAGTCAACTACAGAAACTTCTACTGCTGCTGCCATCACCTCTGCCACTGACATTGCCAAAACAACCGCTGTAGAGTTCGAGAAAAGTGCGACCAAAGCCTTCAAGACTTCGATCGCAATCTACCTTGAAACAATGAAGAAACAACCAGCAAGGCAAGCAGCACAAGACACTTGCAGAACAGAAGCTGTTGCTAAAAGAAGGCAGGATGATCCTGATGATGGTGCATCTGGTCATCATGAGGGGGAGAGAACAAAGGAAACAACAGAGGCTGCTGCTGCAAAAACAACAGAGAAAACCGCAGAACCCTCTACTGCAGAAACTCCGAAGGAAACCCCACAACAAGGAACTCAAAAGAGGCAAAATATCGTTGGAAAGGATGCACCAACCACAGAACCTCAGGTAATCACTTTTGCATCCTCATCCTCAGAACAAACCCCACTCTCACCCAAAGAACCAACACCAACCTCACAACCAATAATCCCGCGCAAAACTAGAGTAAAATCCATAGCTCGAAAACCCCAAAGACCAAAACGCACTGCAGAGTACATTCTTCGCAGAATGAAATTTGTATATGCTTTTCAATCAGCAAAGTGTTTTGACATCCCACCTCCAAGACCCGAAGAGTCCTCACCAACAGAGACCTCACAACCCGAAGTATCAAAACCTTCAGAGGCAACAACCAAAACATCAGAGCATCCAACCCCAAAACCCAAAGAACCTCTCACTGGTAAATCTACAGAGGTTCCACCCACACAAATCCAAAACCCAACCTTTGAAACCTCAAAACCAAAAGATAAAGGCAAGGGAAAAATGACAGAAAAAGAGCCAAAGAAGAAGATGCCAGTTGCTACAGAGAAGTTGATGAAAGGTGCCTTTAATGCCTTCGTCACTCCTAAACCCGAAGAGGATGACTGGGCATTCAACTTGAATCCTCTGTCAGAAAACCCAACCCTGGATCCCACAACTAAAGTAATAGAAAGTAAAGTAGCAGACATCACTCGACAGATGGATGAGCTAAGGAGACCAATTCCAAGAACTACTCCAACCATTGAACAAATGAAAGAGCAAGTTTACAGTTATCTCTACAGACAGCACTTCCAGAGTGATCTGCCAGCTCATGTCCGAGATCAGAAGCTCAGAAAGGAATTCGATGCCATCTTCACCTCTATAAAGTCAAAACCGGTCAACCAAGTTTACTCCATTCACAAAATAAAGAAGGTAATCTATTGTAAATACTCTAAAATGAGAACCTATCCTCATACGATGTATACAATCTGGAAAGTCAAAAGGTCTGACAGATCAGAGAATCAATTCTCTGATGCTGATATCCGATACCTCAATCCCTATGACTTACCTGACCTTCTGCAATGGACGAAAGACAACTTCAATGACGACTGCCACCAAAGGTCTTATCGAGTTCTCAGAAAGGCGATGCGTGAAAAGCTCCTAATCTACAGCATGCTCGACTTTCAACTAGCCATCGATCTAGGCGTCACTACCTTAAGTATCAAACCTCCAGAGGATTTCTGCCCACCCAATGCCATACCCAATTCGATTATCAAAACTCCAAGGTACGGGTTAGTTTACAAGAATCCTGCAGATCAACTTAAACTTTTTGTGATAATGGACTGTCAGAAGTACACAACCTGTACTCTGAACATGTTCAGAAAAATACTAGAAGAGAACAAAGCAACAGAGCTTATGGACGAATAATCTGCTTTAATGATGATCAAAGAGATTGATGCTGCACTAGGCATAAGAAATCTCTGCTTCAAATTCTATGAAGAACTCAAGGAAGTAGGAAAAGACAACAGAATGTTCGACGACTTCCCAAATGCAAAAATCTGAGTCTCTTCAAAGAACCTCTGTCAACGTTTATTTCTGTTCATTTAATGTACTCAAATGTAAATGCCTCTGGCATAAATTCCAAATGAAAGAAATAATCTTCTGAGGTATTGTTTAACCTCTTTTTATTACTTAGGTTAAAATGCATAAATTCAACCTTTTATTTTTCAATACTTAGGGGAGATTGTTAGCTCCAATATTCTGAAATATTAGAAGTATTGAAAAATGGCTAAGTACAGAAGAACTTCCACAGAAGCTCTGTTGAGTGCAACAGAAGCTCTGTCGGGCATCTCAGAAGAATCAAAGGAAGTTTGATCAAGAGTGATCAAAGACCGAAGAAACTACAGAAGGACGCTTTCAGAAGACCAAGACCGCAAAACCTCTGTTACCAATAACTGAGCCTCTGCGGACAACATCAAAAGACAAGGAACCCAGTGAAGACTACTCTACAAAGGACCGAGCCGCAGAACACCTGTCACCCTTGACAGAGCCTCTGCGGTTTAGACTGAAGACTTGGAAGATATTTATAATATCTTGCCACTGTTGAAGAAATATCTTGCCACTGTTACAGAGTCTGTTCATCAACTTGCATGGTAGCGTTCCCTGTCCAACTTCAACACGTGTCAAACTCTGAGTGGACTCAATAGGGCTTAGTACAACATAGACGTCTGCGGCATTTAATGCAATACAATACGTACAACTGTTCATGCCGTCCGATCAACAGTAGCTTATACTTTATGGTCCCCTTAGAGTAGTATAAAAGGAAGACTAATGTTTAGTTCTTCCTAACAACACAGAAAAATCAACACACAAGAACACATAGCTTATGCACATTTAGAGTCATATTTGTTTAAAGCTTTGCATACTCACTGTTCTTAAATCTGTTCTTGCTATATATTGAAACACAGTAAACTTTGAGATATCATATTCTGATCAATGTTTCTTTATATTGTGTGTTCAAATCTATCAAACATATCTGTTAGTTCTTCAAATACGCTTCCGCAACACATCTTATTTGAACTAATAGATAAGATAATCTTTGTTAATCAAATACGGGAACCAACAAGAAGGTATCAGTGTACCAACTAAAAATGAGTTGTCTTCATGCTCTATGCACTACTATATAAATGCATGCATGGAGGTCGACGATGGAGCATCACAAAATCAAGAACTTCATCTCCTTTTGATTTGCTTCTTGTTTCCTTTTCTTATTGCTTATATATATATATATATATATATATATATATCTCATTGGTATATATATATATATATATATATAAGATCTTGTTGATATATATATATATATACGTATATATCTCGTTCGATATATATATATATATATATATATACGTATATATATACATATATTTCGTTTGTGAGAAAACATTTGGGTAGCTGATTTGTTGATCCAAGGATCTCGTAAACACGTTGTAACTTTCTCTCGGTTGGTAATATATCGAACTCTCTCTCCCTGTGGATGTACATTATCACACCGATAGTGGAACCACGTTAATCTTGCTGTCTCGATTTATTTGCTGCTTTGTCATATTTTATCGTATATTCGATAACTGCTAAAATTTACGTTTGTGGATCGATATGAATCATTGGACGAAAATATACAATATTTAGATCTCGTTATTCCGCATTTGTTGTATTCGGTCGGTTGCATCGTGATTCATTGTTATCACTTTAGGACCGTAAATCACTTGAATACGATACTGCTACCGACCTTACACGTTATACGTCGAAGTTTAATAAAGGGGCATAGTTAAAAAGTGAGTTTTTGCATATTGTAGTGCATTGCACACTATCTTGAATCCTTTGCCCTTTGGGTAGCATGATAACCCTTTGGAGTCTACCATGATTGGCATTGGCTTCATGGAGGTGCTTGAGAAATCAACATATCCTCAAAGAGATGGTTGGGTTTTCATCCCGGATTAAAGAGATGGTCTGCACTCCTTCATTTTCCTTGGCCATAAATGGAGATACGTCTGGATTTTTTAAAGGAGGTAGGGGCATTCGTCAGGGGGATCCGTTATCTCCTTATCTCTTCACGATCGTTATGGAGGGATTTTCGATGATTTTTAAAAATTGTATTTTGGAGGCAACGAACTTTGGGTATCACAAAGATTGTCAAGCTTTGGAAATCACGCATTTATGCTTCATCGATGACCTTTTTGTGTTTACGAGGGGTGATGTGCCGTCGGTTGAGGTTCTTAAAAAAGCTCTCCATTTGTTTAAAGTAAAATCGGGTCTCACTCCAAGGCTTAAAAAAAGTGAGGTGTTCTTTGGTAATGTGCCGGCTAGTACCCAATCGGCCATTCTTGAATGCTTACCGTTTCGCCTTGGTACGTTCCCAATAAGGTACCTTGGAGTGCCTCTATCGCCGGTTAGATTAAAAGTGGCCGATTTTGGTTTTCTCATTGATAAAGTGAAAGGGAGGATTCAAAACTGGAAGACTAAATTCCTCTCGTTTGGAGGAAGGCGCCAACTTATTCGATCGGTTCTCCAGTCTCTCCAGCTTTATTGGATGGCCACGTTTGTCATTCCGGTGAGTGTGATTAATGAGCTAGAATCCCTATTCCGTGATTTCTTGTGGGCGCAAGGCGATAGTTCGAAAGGAAAATGCAAAATATCTTGGGCGCAAATCTGTAGACCCGTAGATGGGGGTGGTCTTGGAATAAAAGGTCTTGCTAATTGGAATCGTGCCCTTTTAGCAAATAATGTTTGGGATCTACTTACCCAGAGGAATTCTCTTTGGGTTCGGTGGGTGTACCTATATTGCCTCTGTACTGATCACTTTTGGTTAGTAAGGAAACATTCTAGGTGGTCTTGGAGTTTAAGCAAATTGATGGACTTGCGTTCGATTTTGCGTCCATTTATAATGATGCGTGTGGGAAACGGGGAAATGATTAATGCTTGGGAGGACCGATGGGCGTACGGTGTGCCCCTTTCGGAAATTGTGTCGTACAGATTTATTATTTCGGTCGGGTTCTCGCCGACTTCGTCCCTTCGAGAGGTGGTGTCTCGGTTTGGGACCTCTTGGCCGGGTAGGTGGATTCAGATTTACCCATCTCTTATCAATTATCGTCTTCCGCAGTTGGTGTTGGATCAAAGTGACATACCGTGTTGGGTGGACGGTCTGGATCAGTTGGTTGACTTCTCGGTTAGTGTTGCTTCGCAGTCGTTGGATGGCCCATACCCGAAAGTGTCACGGCATGGGTGTGTATGGTTCTCAGGTCACATACCGAAACATGCTTTTTGCAGTATGGATTACTTGCTTTTTTCGGCTTCCTACCCAAGACAGGATGGCGGCTTGGTCGCGGGATGATCATGCTTGGACGTGCCCCCTTTGCGAGGAGGAGATGTACTCGCACAATCATCTTTTCTTTTTGTGCAGGTACTCGTTGGCGGTGTGGAAGCAAATTAAAAAAGACGCCAAAATCTTGGTGTGGCCGGACAAATGGGAGGATATTATGTCCCACATGTCGAGTGCGAACAGTTGCTCGGTGGTGGCGAAACTTTATCTTGGAGCGTCTCTCTATTTCAAATGTTGGGAGAGGAACGAAAGGCTTTATCAGGGAAAGAAAAGGTTGGTGAACCAGGTCATCAAGAGCATTAAGGAGGTCATCCAAACTCGTTTGGCGTGGAAAGGTCGGCGGCCTATGCAGGAAATTAATGGTGCTTCGAGATGAGTGCTTGGTCGTGCATAAGAGGTAGGGGTATTTATTTTTGTTTTGGGTTGGTATTATTTTTTGGTGCATGAGTTGGGTTTCCGGGGAGTTATGTTGGTTTTGGCTCATTGTTGCTTGGTATAAGCTGTGTAACAGTAGTGATGCTGTTTTGGTTTTGACGCCGGAGGCGTAGACTTTGTTGTTTTTTCCTTTTCTTTACTGTTTTAATATTTTTGTCTGGAGTTTTCTTTTAAAAAAAACATATCCTCAATGCTTCTAAGCCAACATCAACGGTTTTTGCTAGATTGGCTACAATTCTATTTTATGGTTCAATTAATGAGGCAGGCAACATATGATCGTGATCATAGGTGCCTCTAATATTTATGTTTACATGAATAACTCTTATACATAGGAAATGCGATTCAAACATTGAATTGGTCTTTTAGGACGTCTAACGACTTTTGGGGTGTCTTAATAAAGTACTTGATAAGACTTTAAGTTTATAGAACCAAGAATTATATCTTCTATTTAAATGTATTACAATACGTTGTTAATATATTGAAATTTGAAAAAGCTCTTTAACATAAGAGAAAACAAGGAATACATGCATACGTATACGTCTAAATTATATATATAGCTGATTTATTTCTCAACTTCAATAAGATTGTATACGTGTTCATAGCATCTTATCATTTGTATAGATGAATATTTCTCAAGCAACACCTCAAATCAGATTCTAAGTTGACACGCGTTAATTATCTTAATTTAAAATCCAATCATATATATATATATATATATATATATATTTTTCACAACATTCCAAAAAGATGGTTTATTTTAATTAGGACAAACTACGTCTACCAAACCTTGACATCTTGCTTCATGATTTTTGGAAAAAGAAGCACATAAGAAATTACACAACTAAAACAGTTTTATAATTAATTCTTTTCTAAAAGAGGAAACAAGTTTCCAAGAAAATAACAGTTTAACTTCTATTTCATTTTCTTGAGACTTCTTTTGGGAAGCTACTTGAAAACCGTACAATTGTTTGGTTCCACAAACTTAAGTTCGGTAGATTAGGCTATCTAAACATATTTGACAATAAGCATCGAATCACATAATTGTGATAAGAAGATAATGCATGAGATCATGTGAGCAGTGCCATTTTTGATGAGAAGTACTTTTAAACCGTTGATAATTTTTAATCAAATACTCTCCCATGAATTGCGGCTTAAAACGTACAATTGTTTACTTCCACAAACTTAAGTTTGGTAGATTATGATATATAAACATATTTGACAATAAGCATCGAATCACATAATTGTGATAAGAAGATAAGACATTAGATCATGTGAGAAGTGTCATTTTTTGGTGATAAATATTTTTAAACTTTTAATCAAATACCCTCTCATGAATTGTTGCTTAAAAGAAAATTGATCTGATGCATCTTAACTCAATGCTCTCATGCTAATGTTCGTCCATTTCTCATTCAACGATTGATAACCACTTCTTACACTTTTTACCAAATTTAACACTTTCTCACCATCCAATTTCCAAACGTTAAGTGTAACCTTATCAGGTCATATATTTAAATAGTTACAACTATATATGGTTTATTGACTTGACTTCCCTTGAAAGTATTTCCATAGATTAACATTTTTGGGTTTTTGTTTACAACCGCTCGTTTTTTAAGCATCTTCTTGAAAAAGGATCACATAATAACCAAAAACAAGTGGGTGGCGTGGCTTACTTACTTATTTCCTTGCACACATAAGTTGCTGTAGCTTCGATATATGTTTCATATATATACATATTATATATATATATATATATATATATATATATTATTTGAAAATCCCATAATAATGTATTATGATAATTGTGGAAACTATTATCGAATCTAATATTTTATATTTTTCTTCATATAACGCTAGAATTTAATATATTGATTAACATATATTTATTTCATATGTATTTGGTTCACAATATGAAACTTTTTTGTTGTATTTTTTGTTTCAAACACATAAAAAATGTTCATATTGTAAAACAAATATATGTGATAAAAACATGTTGAGAAACAAATATACGTTAATCAATACAATAAATTCAAACCACAATTGAAAAAAAAATCACGTGAAAGGGAGGTTCAAGGGAAACTCAAAAAAACTAAGAAACACACTTGTAACTCGTTCATCTGGACGGTATGCACATGTGCATACAAATAATTGGAGTTGTTTTCAGTATTTATACACATGTGCATATCGTCTAGATGAACGACTACCAAGGTGTTCTTCAGTTTTTCATTTTTTAAGCTTTTCCTTCAAGAGAAAACCCTAAATAACTGGAAAACCGGAAAACCACAAAAATACGGAGGAAAAAGTATATCAATATGGATGTCAAATTAACGAGAAAAATATGATCGTTTATTTGGTGTAATTTATTTCGTTCGAATTTTGTTTATATTTCGTATTTTTTCGAATAAAAAATAGGGGGGGTGAGGTTTTTAATTTAATTAATATGGTTGTAACCGCCGGTCTAATCACATCCATCAGATCATCTAATCTGACGGTTGATAAAGTGTTTTTTAGTTTTCCATTTATTTGAGGTTTTTCCCTGAACCTCCCTATATATATATATATATATATATATATATATATATATATATATATATATATATATATATATATATATATATATATATATATATATATATATATATATATATATATATATATATATATATATATATATATATATATATATATATATATATATATATATATATATACTAGTCTTTGGCTCGCCCGTTGCGCGACGATCAAATTTGTGTTTTAAGTTAATTATTTGATGTTTAATAGTTGTTGAATAATTTTGTGACACATACAATAATTGATAAAAAGAAAACAAAAATTCCACAAATAGAGAATATTATCTTGAAGATAAAAATATGTCTATTAAGTTTGATACATATTATAAATGTCGTTACTAAATGAATTTATCAAACGAATACACAATAATTGCATATTTATATTTTTGAAAAATGTTCGAACTCATAATCCAAAAGTCAGTTGATAAGTGATATTTTTTTTTCAAGTAATTAAATCTCTTATGATAATTCTAAGGGTGTTTCGTTGACAGAGTGGAATTTGATAGAATTGTAATTCGTCGAAATAATTCGACTTTGAAGTAAAAATTGATATGAAATTGCAAAAAAAAATCACGACAATTTAGTGATTATTTGTATCAAATCCCATACTAATTTCAACAAATCTCATACTAATCACGACACATTAATTCATATATATTTATGATATTTAATAATATAATTAAATCCAAAAATATTCAATATTTGGCTCATTTCGAAGGTATTGACAAAGCGATTACAATGGTATAATTTCTAAAAAATAGAAATGTTTTTTAATGCATTTTATTTCATATACATTATTTATGTTTATATGATAAGAGTCTAAAATGAAAAATAAAACAATAAGGGATTAAAAGTAAACTATATACCTAATTATAAGGGTAGTATAAGTAACGTACAAATTAAAAAAAATTGAATTAGGGAGGAGTGAATGTGGGTGTGCTAATTGAACTTATAATGTAAATTGCGTCCAGATACATGTTTAGGCGAGAAAATACTGAAGTCGGCTCACCAGAAGACGACACGTGGCATGCTAGTTACTCATTTATTATATGTATAGATTTTTGGGATTACTATACACGATGTAGATTTTTTTCAATTTATTATAAGTATGGATATGTACGTATGTATCAAAAAATATTCAATATTGAGCTTATTTCGAAGGTATTGACGAAACGATTACAATAGTATAATTTGTAAAAAATAGAAATGTTTTTTAATGCATTTTAGTTCATATACATTATTTATGTTTATATGATAAGAGTCTAAAATAAAAAATAAAAAAAGTAATGGATTAAAAGTAAACTACATAGATAATTATAAGGGTAGTAAATGTAAGATATAAATATTAAAAATTTAATTAGAAGAGATTTAAGGAGGAGTGAATGTGGGTGTGTTAATTGAACCTATAATGTAAAGGCGTCCAGATACATGTTTAGGCGGGAAAACATTAAAGTCGGCTCACCAGACGACGACACGTGTCAATGTAGTTACTTATTTATTATATGTATATATATATATATATATATATATATATATATATATATATATATAGGGTCTGGTTTAGAGGAAAACCTCAAATAAACGGAAAACTAAGAAACACTCTGGTAGCCTTTCATCTAGGCGGTATGCACTTGTGCATACAAGTTATTTGTAACATGCATTTGTGCATAAAACCAAAAAATAACATAATTTACCTATATGCACAAGTGCATACCGTCCAGATGAAGGGCCACCAGGGTGTTCATCAGTTTTCCGTTTTTTTAGGTTTTCCCTTAAACCTCCCCCCCTCTCTCTCTCTCTCTATATATATATATATATATATATATATATATATATATAGAGAGAGAGAGAGAGAGACTCCGTAAAATGCAAACTTTGTATTTGTTGCACCCCTTACAAACCACAGTCTGCATATGTACAGACTGGTTCTGCATATATGCATATGAATACGTGCAAGAATATACATATAATGAACATACATTCATATGAGACTATGCATATATGCAGAACCAGTCTGCACATATGCAGACTGTGGTTTGTAAAGGGTGCAACAAATACATGGTTTGTATTTGATTTGTACCCTATATATATATATATTGGTAATCATTCATTTGGACAATATGCACATGTACATACAAATAAGCAATTTGTCCGGTATGTACACATGCATAAAAACCAAGAAATAACTTCAATTACTTGTATTCAACCGTTCAGATAAATGATTACCAATGTATTTCATAATTTTTCATTTTTCTCCCATGTATAAAAAACCGTTTTTAAGGATGATACTGGTACAACAAGACATTCTTTCTGTTGGACAAATTTAAGAATTTCCTTTTTACACTCATAAATGATTATGTCTAATCTCCATCACCCATTCATTTTCTTCAACCCTTAACGATCTCCACATATATATATATATATATATATATACACACACACACACACATTCATATAACCATATAATCATATATTATACGTGTGTGTGTCTCTCTATCTCTATCTATATCTTTCTCTCTTTCTTGGTAAGATAACGTGGAATGCAAGCAAACGTGTGATAAAACAAAAAAAAACTTTGGAAGTGGTTTCTTGTTGGCAGACTATAAATACACAAGATCGCTTTCATGTGTAACCTCTTTTAATTTCTTCTTCCAAGTTTCACTTCCATCACAAACACCATGAAGTTTTCCAGCTTCAAGTTTCCTTCAATTAGATTCAAAGGTATGTATATATAACCTTCTTCATATGGATTGGATTCACCATGTATATATATTATATATAATTTGATATTTATTTTAAGGTTAATTTTGATTCAGGTGAATCTGATAAACAGTCCACAACTAGTTTCGTCAAAGAGATGGATGTTAACCAAGAATATTTGGAAGCATTTAGGACCAAATCCTACATAGACATTTGCAAAAAGGTTCAGACCCACATTGGGTTCGATGCTGCTTCTTCATCATCATCGGTTCATGACCATTATGTTCATCTTTGTGACATCCTTCTCGAACCACAAAACGAAACCATAGCCAACCTAGCCGAAACATTCGGTGTCCACCATCTAGTCCTTGATTTCTTCCAAGCCGGCTTAGAAGCATGGCGAATATGCGAACAGCTTCTAGAATCCGTGCATCAAGCCAATGCCAACCATCGAAAAGTCAAAAGGGTAGTCAAGCTAGCCCAGCGCGTTCCAAACGCTAAACGATGCAAAAAAATATACGAAGAGCTTGCTTCCTATTCATCCTCAGCGAATCCTCTATCGGCTTTTGATCCGCAAAAGTTTCCCAAATTACACACCGGCCATAAACAGTTGTTAAAGAAGTTAACCGCGAAGCACACGAGGATTAAAAGAAAGCAAAAACTCATCACATTTCTGAAAAAATCCGGCGGTTGCGCTCTTATCGTTTCGTACGCAGTTTTGGCGGTTGTGTTGCTGGTTCTTGCGTGCCATGGATTGGTTGTGACTGTAGCGGCTCCAGGGCTGATTGGGTGCTTATTGGGATTGACCAAGAAGGGAGATGCGGTTAAGACAGGAGTTAAGACGAGTGAGCTGAAGCGGGTTGGTGTGCAACTAGATATGGCAGCAAAAGGGATTTACACAATTATCAAAGATCTTGATACAATGGGTTGGCTTGTGGGAAGATTACACAACGAAGTTGAATTTGGGAGGGCAATGGCTCGTAAATGTATTGGAAACCGAAAGCCCGATGTGTTAGAGGAAGTGATGAAGGAGTTTAGGGTTCACGAGAGTTGTTTCTTGGAACAGTTGGAAGAACTTGAGGATCATATTTACTTGTGTTTGCTTAATGTTAACAGATCAAGACGACTGCTAGTAGAAGAAATTATGCCCAGATGAAAGAATCAAGTTTTCCATAGCTAAACAATTCAGATCATGCGTCTTGATTGTGGGAATTCAAAAAATAAACTATTTCTAGATTCAAATTGTAAAGAAAATTGACATTCAAAATGTAGCATATTGTGTATAGAGACCCTTTTACCGTAATGCCACTTGTGTCGATCATCTTTATATTAGAATCATGGGCAGAATGAGGCATGTGAAGAGGATATGCGAAGGTTAGAATTGTCTCAGCTTCTTGTATTCATCGAAGGTCAAGAAAGAAGCTTTACTCTTGAGCCAATCTGCTGGTTTGGGCATGATAATAGCGATGTACCCTTCTCTATCTGCCTGCATTTCAGCATAAAGCAGGTGATTGAATAAGAATCTTGAAATGGCTTCTCCTTTTTCAAAATGTTAGTCATTTTTAAAGATTTTGTCACATCAATTAGTTTTAATTATTATAAAATTCTATTCCTTTTTTTTAAATCCTTGTAGGTTATGCAATCTTTTGAACGAAATTCATAATGAGAAAGAAAGATTAAGGGTATACAAGGAAATGTGTCATCTAAATGCTCTTTGATTAGCTACACTACAAAAAAAATGGTTTCTCTAAATGTCTTAATAGACAGTTTTATAATGCTTAAGTTTATAGAACCAAATAATTGTGCTACCTGTGTAAAAGTGTTACAATAAGTTCGATAGAACATTTTTAGGCATCCCAAGTCCTAAGAGGCAAGAGCATCTCCAAAAGCTATGCTATAATTATTTTAAAACAGAATATCAAAAGTCAAATCCGTTAAAAAAAATAACAACTCTATTTTAGCAATTGTTTGGTCCTATAAACTTAATTCTCAAGGCGTTTAGACATATTTTATGTCCTATAAAACTGATTTATTGTAGTACTGAACAACTAACATCAGAAAAAAACTGAATCTTGAAGTGACTCAATATATTTGAACAGAACGAGTATTAAGGACACATGCGTATTGCAACAGTATGCTTACCGCTGTATTCAGCAACTCCGGCTGCTTTATTAACCGCTCGTTCACTTCCAATAAAGAGCCTTTTATGCAACATCTGTCAAAAGCCGCTCTCAAAAGTTCAACTTTGACATGTAAAGCCACATTCATAGCAAGCTAGGAAATTACCTTGATTTGGGGAATAATTAAATCTCATATAGAAAGAAAATCGAATAAAGAGATAAAACTACAGTCTATATTCCCTTAGTTCCAAGTAAAAGTCAAGGGTTTGACTTTGGAAGTCAAATGGACATCTTTCAACTCCAAGATGATAACCATTCAAGTACTATAGACTGTAATTGTAAAAGATTTCATATTTTGAAGTTGAAATGCACCATGATTGAAGTCAAGAGCGGACTTTTTGACTGGAACAAAGGGAATACAATCTTTCCCACTATAACATATTAACATCACAGAAAAAAAAAACTTGGCACATTAGGGAAAACCTTCAGGATATAAATACCAAATGATTAATCTAAAAAGCATAAAGCTATGTTAAAAATAAAAAATTACCTTGCAATATAAAACGTATTGTTGGTGCATACTTTACATAAAGCCGTGTTGGACTCGAAATGTTGTGCATTCTGAGAAAAGAAATCAACATAGTAATTTCAGAGAACTGAAAAAACATCAGCCTCACTCATTTAGTTAATCTTATGCTACATCAAACAAAAACTAAGTTTAACCAATTGGATCGGTTTTTTCACATGACTGGAAGCTTCCATGACAACTGCAAAACAACCGAAAATCTTGGTTGGAAAAAAAGATTGGAAAAGGTTGAAGAATGGATGTACCCTTTTGCGCTTCCCAGTGACCTTGATCTCACTGCGGTTAGACTTTCCAACATTAAAGTCCACGGAAGTGACTCCTCCTTCATCCTTAAAGGCCACATGACCAGCAGCCAAGCCAATAACACACAAGCTTTATTCAGAAAACAGCAAAAGGGGGATTGTCAACACCATCAACCATGGTCCACAATAAATCAAATAGAGGAAAAAGAGCATTCAAATTACGGGTAGAATTAGAGGCACATTCAAAGGGTCCAAAACCCTTACAAACTAGCTGCTTGCAACTCACTGAAAGTGGCACTATCATACATCATATGTGATTTCAATATTCATGTAGCACCATGCTTTTTGTTAGAGTTTCAAAGAAACCAGTTCATATCCTAAAAGTAACTCAATTTGACCATGGAAAATCTCTTTAATGTTTGGAGAAAAGACGATTATTTTTTTAAAGTACATTTGAACCAATCTCTGATGATCTAATCAACAATGTTCCTGGTATAATAATATTTTCAAGAACTGCATACCTCTAATTGGTAATGATCTGTTTTTTTTCCTCTTTATCATTAAGCAAAAATTCACTATAGTTCCAAAATTTCAGAAATTAAATTCATTGCTAGCTTGATACCAATAAATATTTCCAGCAATTAGTAGGAGATAGTTTCAAATTTCTTACCCATTTGCATGGCGATAAATATATTGGTCATGCTCCGGCTTCGTAAAATCTAAAAAGATTCAAAACACAAGAATGTAAGATGTAAGTATGTAACCAAAAAGCATGATAGAACAATGGAAAAACAAATATACTCCCTTTCTTACACAAACAAACTACACTTAAATTTCCAAACTCAATCCCTTTAGCACAATTCATTCAAATAATTAAAATAACTAAATAAAACAAATGACCTAGAAGGCTAGAACAACTTCACTTCATATAAAAAACTATTTAAGCCTAAAACAAGCATGTACATTAAAACAGAATGTGAAGATCTATTTTGCCTTTTTTTTGTGTGAATGAGGAAATATAGAACGAATTCAAGGAATCCCTGTGCATGCTACATACAGAAGTGATCTTTTAGAGTCGAACTAGTTCAGTATTTAACTTCAAAATTCATAAATACATTTAATTACTCTTCTTAAATCAAATAACTACCCTCAAACCTGAATTGGAAAATAGTAGAATCATATATAGGTACTTCTTCGTGAATCAAATTATAAAATTGAGGAAATTAAATTGTTAAATTACATACCAGGAACGAAGTATGTAACGAAATTGAATTCAATTGCAGAAGGAGGAGAGATTGGGAGATCATTGACGTTTGGCAACAGAAGTTCCTGTAACTCCTTATCTCCATCATCTCCTTCACCATCAACGACCACCAAGTTGTCCTTAACAACTACCGGAACTTGTAATTCTTGATCGGCAACACTCTCGGCGTTTTGGCTGGTCATTTGTACTGAATAGAATTTGTAATTTAACGGCTAACCTAGCAACAACAAGATTTCTTCCGATTTGTTTGACAACCCCATCGACGATACCTGGTGTGATGGTTACTTAAAATTTGGGCAGATGGGCTAAGATACTGAATATTTTGGGCCAAGAAAATCCACCCCCAAATCAAAAATTTCACGATGATTTTACATCATAATGTTTTATTTTGGCAATAAATCATGATTAATCATTGTATTTTTATAAGATAATGATTAAGTTATTTAATTTTCAAAAATAATTATTGAGTCACTTAATTTCACAGTTATTAACACTAGTAAATAATTATTTAGGCTGGCACACTTTGTGACCGCTGTCGGGCTCTGAATGCCATTGATGATTGGTTTTGTAACCACTGTCGGGCCATTAATGTCATTGATGATTCTTCCGTTACTGGTCGTTGTGCCATAAATGCCCGTAGACCTGCATAAATGAACAAAAGAAACGGCTGTTGACCATGAATGGTTAGTGTAATCGTAATACCGTCTTAAGTTCAGGACGTCGGTCTTATGGAGCATACGACCGATGTCGAAATACAAGACCATGCATATGACTGTAAATGTCTTTTAAGACCTTATCTTAATATAAGAATGGTCTTATGGAAATGTCGCAAGACTAGGATGAAAATGTCGTAAGACCACTAGGTCGTGAGACCAAGATGTCAGGACGATGCTTTCGCAGGACCAGAGCGATATAAGACCGATGACAGGAGACTGTCGACGTAAGACCTACGAGTCATAACTGGCGACTCGTAACTGGCGACGTAAGACTAGTGTCGTAAGACTAATAACGTAAGACTAGTAGCATAAGACTAGTGACGTAAGACTAGTGACGTGAGACTAGCGATATGCGACGTGCGACACATGATGTGCGACACGTGACGTGCGATCATTTAGATGTAAAATGACTATTGACCCAATATGTCTTTTAATAACTAATTATCGTGTGTCGGGGATATGGAAATAATGGGTGTTACCTTTGTCGGTCGGGGGAATTTATCAAGTCGGTCGAGGGTGTGATTTTTTTACCCAAACAGTTAGCCCCCCGAGATCTGAATTTCAAAGCCATTTGAGTTTCCGATCTCGCACCAAAGTAAAATGATGAGTCGTGTCACTTCTGCTAATTGGATCATTAGAAGAAAACCGACTTGGTCAGCAAAAATCGCGAGACCAGTCGATAGTGTTGCGATGATCGAAAGATGATCTTTAATGCGCGAGGTACTTGTGGCATTCATCCACTAATGTGAAGGATAAAAAATTAATGACGATCGTAAGACGACCTTAAAATATAAGGAACTGACGATGATCGTAAGACGATCTTTATCAAAATGAGACGTATGGGACGGGAGACAATCGTAAGACGATTGGGCCAAAATAATGCTTGGCGGCGATCATAAGATGATTGAACCAAGATAAAATTTAAGAATCCTGTGATACAGTCGTTAAAGACTTATGTTATGGCGTTCCGAGTCGATATGGTCGTTATAGACTTTTGATCTGGCGTTTAGAGCCGATAGGGTCGTTAGAGACCTATAATCTGGCGTTCCGAGCCGATACAGTCGTTATAGACCTATGATCTGGCGTTTCGAGCCGATACGGTCGTTAGAGACCTATGATCTGGCGTTCTGAGCCGATACGGTCGTTAGAGACCTTTGATCTGGCGTTTCGAGCCGATATGGTCGTTAGAGACCTATGATCTGGCGTTCCGAGCCAATACGGTCGTTAGAGACCTATGTTACGTGGTGTAAGTTTTGCTTTAGCGATAATCGGTAAAAAAAATTACCTTTCTATTGAACCTGAGTATTATGTCGACTCATACATGTCATGGACAAATGTAATGTCAACTGTAAAAATTCATTAAGTACAAAAATGAACAAGAAGTCGTGCGACTTGGGCATCCATTGTAATACAACGATTAGAACGTAAGTCATAAGACTTTTTGAATCGTATAAGCAAACATAAGCGCATGCGATCAAAGCATTCATTCAGAACATGAAATTTTTTCTAAGTTAAAGAACTTAGCTTGTGGGGTCGCTAGACCTTACGATCGTGTGATTTGGTCATTCGATGGACTTGAATCATGTGTTCCTGTAGTTATACAATCGAGTCGTCTAATAAAACTGATTGTTTATACCGTACGATTTTACTGAAGTCGTATGATAGACTTAGTAACTTATGTCGTGCGATCCTGCGATAAAGCAATGTCAGAGGTTGGTCGTTGGCTAGCCAACGACCCTCCGATGCTTAAGTCAGTAATCGTCGTGATGAATAAAAAATCGCATGAAAGAAGGAAAAGGACTTAGAAGAAATACCTTCTCAGATGCGTTGCATTCCAGCTGCGTGGGATATCTCGACCGTCGAGGGTTTGGAGCCGATAGGCACCTTTACCCACAACTTCTGAGATAAGATAAGGACCTTCCCACTTGGTGAAAGGTTTACCTGCATTAAGCTCTTGAGTGCTTTGGAACATTCGACGGAGGATGTAGTCGCCTTCTTGAAAGACTTTGCTTGTCATTATACGGTTAATCTTGCGACCTGCCTTTATTGGCAATCCTGAGATTAAAATGTGCGAGTCGCATTTATCGGCGACTTTTGCGTTTTGATATGCGTCTTACCATGACTGGTGATTGCGAGATTCAATGTACAAGTCATGCATAGGTCATGACTAGCGATCGTGAGATTTCAACATGCGAGTCGCTTTTATTGGCGACCGAGAATTTTAACTTGCTTACCATGACTGGCGATCATGAGATTAAAAAGGTGAGTCGTCTTTTACTGACGACTATAAATCGTAACCTGCGTTGTAAGTCCTAGAGACTTTTGTTTCTCACGATATAAATCGTAAGACTTGTATTTATATGATCTTGCGAGCCTGCAATGTAAAATCGGGGGTGGTCGTTGGTTGACCAATGATCCTTTGATGCTTAAATCCACATTTGTATATTAGATCATAGGAATTGAACGAGGAGAATATACTTAGAGTATATATAGAGAGTTGTTCTAAGTGGGACGTCACAGTTACCCGTTACACGGAGTCGATAGGCGCCTTTTTCCGAGGACTTTTGAAATCACATGCGGTATTTTTCAGTTTGTGAAGGGTGTTCCGAGCCCCCGAGCCCTTCGGATGATGCGATACATGTGATACTTCGACGGAGCATTTTTTTAGGGCTTGAATCTGGCTTCGAGCCGCATTCAATTCCGATTGAAGTTGAATCCTGGGATCTTGATATTTTACCTGAAAATAGTGAAAACTTCACAAGATCGTTAGAGCGATGTATGTGTTGGCTTGAGATTTTCTCTAGATGGGGTCCCACGGATGGCGCTAAACTGTTAATGCCAAAAATCGCACAAAAGTACAACTTAAGGTCGATGTGGACATTTATCAACTAAAGAAACGTATCTCAATCCAAACAACATAATTGCGAGGAAAAAGTAAAAAAGACAAGAGATTTGGTGACGCGGAAAACCCCAAAACGAGGGAAAAACCCGCGGTCGACTCATGAAAGTCGACGGTGCACTATAGTTGCCAAACAGGGGCGAAAGTCCTTGTGTTACAGATGATTTGTGTACAATAAGTTACAATTATAAAAAAGTAAACTTAGTCGTGTGTAAATGACGTGTGTCGTGCGTAAAAACTATGCGTTGAGCGTGGGAATCGTGCGTCGATGTCGTGCGTCGAGAGCGATCTGTTGTGAGAAAGTTCTTTTCTTCGTATGTTCTTGAGTACGTAGTGTGATTCTGGGATGCGGTATTCGTGCGAATGTCTTGTGAATTACTGTGTTTCTGGTGTAGAGTTGCTAAGGAAGTCGATGGAGAAAATTGGAATGAATCCGAATTGGTTGCAACATCTGTTCTTTTATAGCTTCCGTTGGCTATTAATGGTGCCTTTATGGCACACTTTGTAACCGCTACCGGGCTCTTAATGTCATTGATGATTGGTTTTGTAACCACTGTCGGGCCATTAATGTCATTGATGATTCTTCCGTTATTGGTCGTTGTGCCATAAATGCCCGTAGACCTACATAAATGAACAAAAGAAACGTCTGTTGACCATGAATGGTTAGTGTAATCGTAAGACCGTCTTAAGTTCAGGACGTCGGTCTTATGGAGCATACGACCGATGTCGAAATACAAGACCATGCATATGGCTGTAAATGTCTTTTAAGACCTTATCTTAATATAAGAATGGTCTTATGGAAATGTCGCAAGACTAGGATGAAAATGTCGTAAGACCAGGTCGTAAGACCACTAGGTCGTGAGACCAAGATGTCAGGACGATGCTTTCACAGGACCAGAGCGATATAAGACCGATGACAAGAGACTATCGACGTAAGACCTACGAGTCGTAACTGGCGACTCGTAACTGGCGACGTAAGACTAGTGTCGTAAGACTAATAACGTAAGACTAGTAGCATAAGACTAGTGACATAAGACTAGTGACATAAGACTAGTGACATAAGACTAGTGACGTGAGACTAGCGATATGCGACGTGCGACACATGATGTGCGACACGTGACGTGCGATCATTTAGATGTAAAATGACTATTGACCCAATATGTCTTTTAATAACTAATTATCGTGTGTCGGGGATATGGCAATAATGGGTGTTACCTTTGTCGGTCGGGGGAATTTCTCAAGTCAGTCGAGGGTGTGATTTTTTACCCAAACAGTATCCCCCGGAGAATTTCGAAGACGTCCAAGCCAGAACCCTTGCTTATATGAGGGTGGAAGATGATGCTGCCTTTCGTCGGAAGCACACCGACGATAAGAGGTCATTTAGCGTAAAGAAGCCAGAGTTCAAGGCAAAGGCAGCGTCCAAGTCAGAGCCTGCATGACAAATCTCGAACGTCCGATTCAAGACAAAGACGGAGTTCAAGACTGCGACCAAATTCCCTCAGTACCCTAAGATATCCTAATACGGATTCAAAGGGACCACTAAGGACTTGGTCGAGGCTCTGAAGACCGTCCAAGCGACCATCCGGTGGCCGAAGAAGTCCGACAAAGATGACGGTAAGAAAGATAAATCAAAGTGGTGCGACTTCCACGTCGACCACGGTCATACAACGGACGACTGCATAGCTCTCAAAAAGGAGCTGACATATCACGTCCCGAAGGGCAATCTCAAAGATATCATCGACGACGTCGTTACTCCAGCTAACGACGCTCGACCGCCGACTCCCGATCATGCAAAGGTCGTCAACTGCATCACTGGTGGGTCTGACGTGTGCGGCCTGACGTATTCCGCAGCCAAACGTCATGCCATCCAGGCGCCTGACGATCGACCTTCCCCTCGTTCATCAAGGCCCAAAGGAGATCTGGAGTTAGAAGCCATGAAGATTTCGTTCGACCAAGACGACCTCGGCGATTCGTATCGCAAACATCATGACGGGTTAATCATTCAACTCACGATTGGTAACTGTCTGACCCGACGAGTCTTGGTCAACGGAGGTAGTTCAGCGAACGTCGTCTTCCTTGATACCATCAAGTCCATGGGAATCGATCGATCGGAAATCACCCGACGCTCGACAACCTTGGTCGGTTTCAATGGAGACGCGAAGAACACCTTTGGAGAGATCACCTTGCCTGTCTATGCCGGAGGAATCAACAAGCAGACCAAGTTCAACGTTATCGATTGTGCGTCGGCCTATAACATCATCTTAGGTCGACCATGGATCCATGACATGAAAGCCGTTCCCTTGACGTATCATCGGACCATGAAGTTCCCTACGCCGTGGGGAGTCCAGGAGATCAAAGTGAGCCGAAAGTTGCTCGCGACTGCTACAAGACCACCCTGAAACCGCAGAAGCAGGCCATCTAGCAATTACAGGTCCAGGATGCTCCTGGGACAGCCGACGACTGTTTGGGCAAAATTTCACCAGTCTCGACCACGACCAAGGTAAGGAAAACACCTATTCCTTTTTCTTATAACGAAGGTAAAATCATAGTACTTTCTCTCACGATTAAAGATAAAATCGAAAGTCTTTTACCTCACGACACTCGACCTCGACGTCGCCTAGTTCACACGACCGTCGCATAAAACTTTGCGACCTCGACCGACTAACGCGCTATACGACTGTTATGTTTGTTCAATGTTTAATGCAGGAGTCAACACCATTAGTGGACAACGGCTATAACCGACGAAGTCAGTTAAGAACATCTAATCCCGCATTAAAGACGACGACCGTTACGGCAGTTACTAAAGTCCTTAATGATCCAATTAAAGTGCCCGAAGACTATAAATATCAAGGAGAATCATCATTTCAACGGACAGAACACAGATACAACATAGAACATCAGACACAAGCACTCGAACTCTGAAGAACACTTGAAGCACATAAATCGCTCACAGAAGAATAGCTCTCGATGCACGACATCAGCACACGACACTTCACTTTTACACACGACGCACACTGTTTTGCATTAGAAAACACTTGTTACTTTACATTTTCGAAGTCTTTCCTTCATTTGTATTGTAATCTCTGTACGATCGACACCAGAAACACAAGGATATCGCCCCTGTTTGGCGACCATAGTGCAGCGACGACTTCCACAGTCGTCCGCGGGTTTTTTTCCTCGTTGAGGTTTTTCCCGCGTCACCAAAATCTATGTCTCATTTATATTTTCGTCTTTGTCGCACGCTTTTGTCGAATGATTCATTTCTTTAGTTGTTAAAGTCCACATCGACCTTAAGTTGTACTTTGGTGTGATTTTTGGCATTAACAGTTTGGCGCCATCCATGGGACCTCATCTAGAAAAAATCTTCGACGAACGTGCGTCTTACTAACGGTTTCTTGTAGCCCTTCTGTTCTCTGTTTCAGGAAAATGGCGAATAGTGGAAACCCAGAACCAACCGCCATCCCATCGCGTGAGGGGCTCGAAAATGCACAAGATGCTCCTATAGCAGTCAACGATTATCGCCTGGAGGAAGTCATCCTCGATCAAAGCAAGCCTGAGCAAAAAATCTTTATCGGATCATCCCTCAGTCCCTGTCTCAGAGAAAAGTTAATATCTTTTTTGCAGGAATATGCTGACTGTTTTGCCTGGTCGCATGAAGATATGGTTGGCATAAATACTGATGTCATCTCCCACAAGCTCAATGTCGACCCATCGTTCAAGCCTGTCAAACAGAAGCGAAGGAAGTTTGCTCCTGAAAGGAATAAGGTGATAAACGACGAAGTCGACAACCTTCTCAAAACAGGGAATATTCGAGAAGTGAAGTACCCCGATTGGCTGGCTAACGTCGTGGTTGTCGCGAAGAAAAATGGCAAATGGAGAGTCTGCATCGACTTCACAGACCTCAATAAAGCTTGTCCAAAAGATCCCTTTCCACTACCTCACATCGATGCCATGGTCGACGCGACAGCGGGGCATGAATTACTGACGTTCATGGATGCCTATTCTGGATATAATCAAATCCTAATGCACGCCGAGGACCAAGAAAAAAACCGCATTTATGACAGACCGAGGTATTTATTGTTATAAGGTTATGCCTTTCTGTAACATCCTGGATTTTCAATAATATTATTTTAATAAGAATTGGGATGTATTTGTATTTTTGTGTAAACCTTGAAATATATGGAAGTTTTATAATTCATTAGGATTAAAATACAAGAGATGAAAGTTAAGTGTCATTGTTGGAAAAATTGAAACTTGGAGGTGTGTTTGGTCACAATTGGATAGTGTGTTTGGATAAAGTGGCTGAAATCAGTATTTTATCTGATTTATGTGTTTGGGTCGGTCAAGAAATAAAGAGAAAGAGAGAAAAGGGAGAATGAAAGAAAGCAAGGGCTTGTCTTCATTTTTGGTGAGTAATTGTCTATGGTTAATGATAAAATTTGTTGTAGTTATGTGTTTGTAAAACGAATTTGATTGTGAAATAGGTTTTTGGAATCACAAACAACAGATTTAAGGAATCAGCTTGTGCAGGAAGTGGGTTTTTACAAGCATAAGGTGAGTTCATTTGTTCCTTGTTTAAATCAGTGTTTTCATGTTAAATTAAACCTTGAAATAGCTGTATAAATTGGTTATGAACTGTATGGGATGGTCTGGAATGAACTGAATTGAACAGACATCGAATTAGGTTGAATTTTGAGCTGCAGGTCGAAGGTTTCCGGATAAATCGTCGTATCCGAAAAACCGTGGTGATGAATGTGTCCGGACGCGATTAAGTATCCGGTAAGTCTCATTTTATAGTAGTTTCCGGATAGAATTAGTTACCGGATAGTATCCGGATTTCTTTAGTTTCCGGGTGTTGTCCGGATTAAATAGGTATCCGGAAAGTATGAATTATCCGGAAAGTTCAGTTGTCCGGAAACCCCTGTTGACCGGAAACTCCTGTTGTCCGGAAACCTATGATGTCCGGACACTTTTGAGAAACTGAGAAAAGCTAGGTTCTGATGGCTGGATGCAGTTATGGACACTTTAGCGGAACCCCCGTGCTAAGTCGCCGAAGGGGGGCATTTGAGGATGAAGATACGATAGGTTATCTAGTATTCTTAGATTTTAGAATATGAGGTGAGCTGTAATATGTTGTTATGCATATACGGTAGTGGAATGTCCCGGTAGTGGAAAGTCCCGGTAGAGGTGAGTCCCGGTACAGCATATCGGGAGTTGAGTAAAGAAACCAGTATATCTAAATGGTATCAAAAATTTGATATGGCTCAAGGATCTGATAAGTTAAGTATCTAGAGGCCTTGTATTTTATGTATCTTTCCGGATGTAATGAAATGTGCATTTATGTAAATCGTGGAAATATGCGATTTAGGAATTGTGGTGGGAATTATAGCTTGAACATACATACCCTTGAAGAGTAGTATGTTAGGCTTAATAACTGTGCCGGTTTGATACTAGGCAGGTGTTTGGTATAGGTAAAGGAGATTGGCTCATATTGAATGATATGAGGAATCTATATGGTATAAAGGTGATTTGCTCATACTGAATGATATGAGAAATCTGTATTAAGCATTTACTTGCACGAGTAGATAGTGTAATGGATCCATAGGCACTAGTGTTTGGTAATCACATGGAATAGGCGTGTGGTATAACTCGTTTAATCGTTATTCCAGTGTGTGTGGGAAATCACATGGAATAGGCGTGTGGTATAACTCGTTTAATCGTTATTCCAGTGCGTGTGGGAAATCATGGAATAGGCGTGTGGTATTAATCGTTATTCATGATTTCTAAGGAAGAGAGTGAGATTGACATAAGTGCTTGTGATCTCTGCTTCCTTACCGATAAATGGGCGTGTGTAATCGCGATTTATTGGTGGAGAGCATTGATCTAGAATCTGAGAAGATTCGTAGTGTGGCTCTAGGGTATGAAATGCTGATGGAATTGTTGTCAGTCATAGTCATGGGAATGGATAAAATTGTATAATGAAATAGAGTTATACGTGCGGTAAGAAAATGAGTAACCAGGTTTGTTATAACTTGTTTACATTGATTTTACAGTTATTATCTTGGAAACGAATGTTCTCACTAGGCGTTGGCCTAATCGTTTCAAATGATGTTTTCTTACCAGGTACCAGCTCGGGGAGGTAAAGGGTTGTGGGACGAGCGTTTTGATATAGCAAAGGTGGATGAATTTAACAAAGAAGAGATTTGATGGATTGATAGATAACTTGATTAATCTGGTTGTAGTGACATAATTAGATTGATAGGATATTTGAAGGATCTTGTAATGTGAATATACTCTTGACGGTTAATCCACTGCCTGTTTTTATAAGTTGAAGTATTTATTGTCATAACCTGTTGTAACTTGAGGTTTAAATTGGCTCAGATTTTGGGGTGTTACAATATGGTATCAGAGCACTAGTTTAAGCGAACTAAGTATGCTGATAAGATACTTAGACTTAAGCTGAGATGGAGTAGGTTATGATATGTGAGATATGGGTAGAAGTGTTAAGACGGGATAGTCTTAGAGTCAACGGAAATACGTGAAATTAGTACTGTGACAATGGTAACGAGGATTCTCCTGTATGATATGTTCACATTTCCAATTAGCTACTGTTATTATGAATATATATTTACACGAGCATGCTTATTTCTGAATTATTACAGTGACTAATGATCGGTAAGGTACGTTGTGTATGTGTGTATGTGCATAACCATTTCTTATGGTTATCTCCTTTTGTTATAGTAGAATGATGGTGAATACGCCACCAAGGTCCTTTGAAGGACAGATCAGTATTGATTGGAGGTTGGAAGGATAACCTGGAATTGGCGGGACTCATGAAAGTCCGCCAAGGCAACCTTTAGTAGGTGGATTGATATGTGTGGAGATAGAGTATGAGATGATTGATCAAGATGGAAATGGTATGACATGGTGGAGTATGTGGACCGTGGAATGCCAGTATAGCAAATGTTATAAGGCCGAGAGGGCGACCACTGGTCGGAAGTAGGATGTCAATGATAAGTTACGTAAGTAAGACGATTGACCTCGTTTGAGTAAGTAGCCTTCAATTGCGAGGAAAGTTTTATGCCTGGTGTTTTAGTGTGTGTTACATGAATTTTCTTGATTTCAAACCAAATGCATAAATAACAGTTTTAGTCAAGGTTGAATTAGCATGTGCGAAAGTGTAGTTAAAGAAAAGGCAATCCCATTTACGTCGCACAGCGAAATTTTTGAACTTTTTACAAAGTATTTCTTACTTTATATGAAAAGTTGAATTGTAGCAAGAAAGCGTTGGTCAGCAAAACGTCTAATCACTAACAGGAGTATGGACCTATTAAAAATCATATAAATAAAAGAGAGAACCGACTAGTTTATTTCGTGTCGGTCAAACTTTTTCGAACTGTTGTCGTACGAAGAGATTTTTATTTAGTATATTACCGTCGTAACAACACTGTTTTGTTTGAAAAGGATTGAGTTTTCGGAAATGTATTATGCAAACGATTCTCGAGGTCGTTGTGTAATACTTTGGGGTATGTGTGCCCATGTTGTTCCTAGTAGGGTTATTTAAAATGAGAAAATGTGCGAAATGATTTGTCATGCATAAAGGCTATGAACTCGCTAGGTCGTAGAGTATTACGTTATAAGCTAAGAAAGAACTCCAAGAGTGGAGAGGTGTTGGATAAACCTTGGGAGAAAGTTTGTAGTTTTGGTAATTGTGTTCAATTGAGAAATGAACAGTGTAAGAGTCGAAAGTGGACTTTAGTGTCGGTTGCATGGGAGTCTGTACCCTTGTTCGCTGACTAGGAATACAGTTGCCGAGGGACGGTTGTGTCCGGAGGAAGAATTGGGTTCAGCTAGGGACCTTAAAGTTAAGGAAGTGTCGACATGTCAAATATTGACCTTGAAATCGGTAGTTGTGTAAGGTGTATGAGACCTTTCGTCTGTCATTGGGTGCGGTCTGGGTGCATCCCGCGTATGCCTGTGCGGACAGGAACAAAACCGTGAGCGGTACCGGTATGCTGTTATGCAGAGGGTATGCGCAAAGCAAATTTTATCGTGTACGACTTAGTTAAAGATTTTGAGAAATTGACGCATAAATCACTAATGAAAGAAGTTTCGAGTTATTGTTGCACAAGCGAAAGATATGTAGTCAAAACACGCTTTTAATGTTTATTGTGGATGTGCAATATTTATGATGTTTTACGTTTTAAAAATGTGAACATGTGGGTTGGGGGGATTTTGGTAAATCCGACCATGTAAAGTTTTAAGAATGGTAAACCTTTGTTTTGGGGCCGATGGCCAATTAAGGGATTAAAAAGGGTAAAGATTTTGGGTATCAATGTATTTTGGTTTACGTAATCGTGTGAGTGACACATGTTTAACCAAACGTTTATTTTGGCCTTAAAGGCTTGATTTATATTCAAATGAGTCTTTTGAATGTTTGTCAGTTTTAGTGACTCGAGATGGAGTCTTGGATGTGTTATATGCTTAACTGCTTTCTATTTGAACAAGTGTCGGTCTTAGGTGTAAAGACTGTTTGATAAATTTTGTGTTCTTAATACCTTTGGAACTAATGAACCTTGGCGAAATATATATACATTGTGGAGTATAAAAGAGTTGCATATATATACCTGTGTAATTGACTTCGTTGGGAAAGTAGCAATGAAGGGGTCGTAGGATTATCATGCCTCGGAACGCGTGTTGCATAATGATCATTAGATCCTTTGAGTAGATGGCTCGGTATTGAACTCAGTTGAGTCTTAAGAGTATTGACCCGATGTGATAAGCTCGACGTAGGCTTGGGGTTGAAATTGCATGAATGATATTGTAATTGAAGTTTACTTGACGTAAATGCTTTGGTTATCTTTTGGGGTCATGTATAAATGTTAAGTCTTGAATCAGAAGTTTAAAAGTTGAAGGACCACCTTGTGGGGATGGTAAGAACAGTGAAGGACTGTTGTTTTTAGATAAGTGTTTTACTTATGATGTGGAAGATTTATAAAAGATGAAGTACTAGAGACGAACCAAGGGAGGGTATAGAAAATGTTGATCTGTGAGGGATTGTACCATGTTTTTGTATTGGTTTGGAATCACAAGGAGTTAGTATGAACGTATAAGTTCAAGTTAATTAGAAAATCGTGAGTGGTAGTTCAACTAAAGTTGGGGAGGAGGTATTTAGTGAAATAAACTCGGTTTTTGGACGAGAAAACAGGAATATAAATGTTTTTGTGTATGAGTCTATGAGAGACCTGGTCTGTGGTTAATGTTATGGGTGGAGATTGTACGAACGAGTAGTGGCATGAATTGCCAAGATAGATATGTCAACTAGTATGTAATGTGAAGTCAGAAAGAGGGAGTGTCCGAATGGAAGTTTTCGGGGATTCCGGATGGAAAGTACTATTTGTCAATAAAGTTGATGGAGCATGTGGCTTGTAAATTGGTATAGTGAAGGCAAAATCGTTAAGGAATATAAGTTGCTCCTTATGTGTGAAAGAATTGTACGAGAAAAGATTAGTTGAAGATCTAAGAATGGGTAGTAACTTCGAACGGTAATGTCGTTTCAAGATAACTTGGTTGAATATTTTAAGTTAGAAATCTTGGTGAAACTGTTTGGTTATGTTCGTAATGAGGAAATACTATCGGTATGTGGATAGTTGAAAGAAAGAGACAAGTGATACTTGAAAGATAGTGTTCCACGTTAACGTGGGGAAGCAATGATAGAAAGATTGGACTTAAGAATGTAGTCATACTACGAGTTCAATGGAGTTATCACCTTTGATATACAACCTTTTAGTGCTTGGTTGCAACGTGTTTGTGTGGTGCGATAGTGATGTTAGAAGGTGATAGCATTTTGTGTCGAAGAAACGTGTAAGTCATGGATGTAATGATGGATTGCCGTAGTTTTGAAGCATAATTGAAGAGAAAAGTTGTTATGTGAAGGTGCGGGAATCGTTTTTAGAAAAATCTTTTGATAAATTACAATCTAAGAGGGTGATTTTAGGTATAATGATATTATATCTTTGAGTTGTTAGTATGACTTTAGAGTCGGAAGAAAGTATGTGAGATAGGTAATCTTCTTTGTTTATCTGATTGTGATTTCGGGGACGAAATCATTTTCAAGTTGGGGAGTATTGTAACATCCTGGATTTTCAATAATATTATTTTAATAAGAATTGGGATGTATTTGTATTTTTGTGTAAACCTTGAAATATATGGAAGTTTTATAATTCATTAGGATTAAAATACAAGAGATGAAAGTTAAGTGTCATTGTTGGAAAAATTGAAACTTGGAGGTGTGTTTGGTCACAATTGGATAGTGTGTTTGGATAAAGTGTCTGACATCATATTTTTATCTGATTTATGTGTTTGGGTCGGTCAAGATATAAAGTGAAAGAGAGAAAAGGGAGAAGGTAAGAAAGCAAGGGCTTGTTTTCATTTTTGGTGAGTAATTGTCTATGGTTAATGATAAAATTTGTTGTAGTTATGTGTTTGTAAAACGAATTTGATTGTGGAATAGGTTTTTGGAATCACAAACAACAGATTTAAGGAATCAGCTTGTGCAGGAAGTGGGTTTTTACAAGCATAAGGTGAGTTCATTTGTTCCTTGTTTAAATCGGTGTTTTCATGTTAAATTAAACCTTGAAATAGCTGTATAAATTAGTTATGAACTGTATGGGATGGTCTGGAATGAACTGAATCGAACAGACATCGAATTAGGTTGAATTTTGAGCTGCATGTCGAAGGTTTACGGATAAATCGTCGTATCCGGAAAACCGTGGTGATGAATGTGTCCGGACGCGATTAAGTATCCGGTAAGTCTCATTTTATAGTAGTTTCCGGATAGAATTAGTTACCGGATAGTATTCGGATTTCTTTAGTTTCCGGGTGTTGTCCGGATTAAATAGGTATCCGAAAAGTATGAATTATCCGGAAAGTTCAGTTGTCCGGAAACCCCTGTTGACCGGAAACTCCTGTTGTCCGGAAACCTATGCTGTCCGGACACTTTTGAGAAACTGAGAAAAGCTAGGTTCTGATGGCTGGATGCAGTTCTGGACACTTTAACGGAACCCCCGTGCTAAGTCGCCGAAGGGGGGCATTTGAGGATGAAGATACGATAGGTTATCTAGTATTCTTAGATTTGAGAATATGAGGTGAGCTGTAATATGTTGTTATGCATATACGGTAGTGGAATGTCCCGGTAGTGGAAAGTCCCGGTAGAGGTGAGTCCCGGTACAGCATATCGGGAGTTGAGTAAAGAAACCAGTATATCTAAATGGTATCAAAAATTTGATATGGCTCAAGGATCTGATAAGTTAAGTATCTAGAGGCCTTGTATTTTATGTATCTTTCCGGATGTAATGAAATGTGCATTTATGTAAATCGTGGAAATATGCGATTTAGGAATTGTGGTGGGAATTATAGCTTGAACATACATACCCTTGAAGAGTAGTATGTTAGGCTTGATAACTGTGCCGGTTTGATACTAGGCAGGTGTTTGGTATAGGTAAAGGAGATTGGCTCATATTGAATGATATGAGGAATCTATATGGTATAAAGGTGATTTGCTCATACTGAATGATATGAGAAATCTGTATTAAGCATTTACTTGCACGAGTAGATAGTGTAATGGATCCATAGGCACTAGTGTTTGGTAATCACATGGAATAGGCGTGTGGTATAACTCGTTTAATCGTTATTCCAGTGTGTGTGGGAAATCACATGGAATAGGCGTGTGGTATAGAAGCTCAAGGAGGTCCAGAAGCTCACTGGTCGAGTAGCAGCGCTGAACAGGTTTATCTCTCGATCCTCAGATAAATGCCATCTGTTTTACAATGTCCTCAGGAAAAATAGAGGCTTCGACTGGACCGACGACCATGAGAGGGCATTGCAAAAACTTAAAGAGTACATGACGTCGCCTCCCTTATTGTCGAAACCTCGCGATCATGATGTCTTGCAACTATATCTGGCTGTTAGTCCAAACGCGGTAAGTGCCGTCCTAACACGAGAAGATGATAAGCAACAACTGCCAATCTACTATGTAAGTAAATCTCTTCTGGACGCAGAAACCAGGTATTCTTCTATGGAAAAATTGCTCTTATTGCTAGTCACAGCTGCTAAAAAACTGCGACATTATTTTGAATTGCATCCTATTACTGTCGTAACTAACTTTCCTCTTAAGTCTGTCTTAAGAAAACCTGAGTTGACAGGTCGCCTAACGAAATGGAGTATATATCTCAGCAGTTACGACATCGATTTCAAACCCAGGACCGCGATCAAATCACAAGCCTTGGCAGACTTCATCGCTGATTTCAGCCCTGAACTGGAGAGAGAAGCAGAACTCGAAGTGTCAGCTGTGGCGACTCACGACGACACGCCTTGGATCTTACATGTCGACGGTTCATCCAACGTTAGAGGTTCAGGACTAGGCGTCGTCTTGAAGTCGCCACAGGGGGGAAAGATGGTATATTCGATCCGGTGCGATTTCAAAACCACCAATAACGAAGCTGAATACGAGGCCCTGATCATAGGAATGAATATGGCCTACGACTCGGGGGCAACCGCATTACACGTCAAAAACGATTCTCTCCTGGTGGTAAACCAGATCAATGGAGAATTCGCGGCCAAAGATTCAAAAATGACAACGTACTTAAAGGTAGCAAAAGAAAAATCCGAAAAATTTAAATCATTTTCTATCGAACAAATCTCGAGAGACCAGAATACTCAGGCCGACGCTTTAGCAAATCTCGGGCCTGCTTTGGTCGAACCTATATTCGACGCTATTCCCATGATCCATCTGGCGACATCGTCCATCGAAAACATCGATGTCACCCAAATCGAAGAGGAAGAAGAAGATTGGTCGTGCGACATCCGAAATTTCCTCGCGCACGACCAACTTCCAGAAGACAAGATGGAAGCCCGGAAGATCAGAATCAAGGCATCTAAATATATCATAGTTGGGGATAAGCTCTATCGACGATCATCGACAGGTTTAAACCTAAGATGCATCATTAGCAAGAGACAGGCCCATAAAATCCTTCAAGAGATGCACGACGGTGAATGTGGTAATCATTCAGGCGGTCGCAGTTTGGCTAATCGTATCTCTCGACAAGGGTATTTTTGGCCAACACTGTAGCAAGACACCGTCCAGTATGTCCAGAACTGTGATCCTTGTCAACGACACTCATGTATGTCACATAAACCCTCTGAACCCTTGCACTCGACGCCTATCCCATGGCACTTCATGAGATGGGGAATGGATATTGTCGGCAAGCTACCCCCGGCCCAAGGACAAAAGGTATTCCTCCTTGTACTCACCGATTATTTTTCCAAATGGGTTGAGGCGGCTGCTTTTTCCCAAGTAAGGGACAAAGAAGTCATCGCTTTTATTCAGACTAACATCATATGCAGATTTGGGATTCCATCCGAAATCGTCTGTGACAACGGATCCCAATTCATAAGCGACAGGACCCAACAATTCTGCGAAGACAGGAGCATCAAGCTGACGACCTCGACCCCCAGATATCCTCAAGCCAACGGACTCGCCGAGTCAAGCAATAAGACCATTGTAGCTTCGATCAAGAAAAGGCTAAAAACTGCAAAGGGAAGATGGGTCGAAGAACTCCCTTCAGTCCTGTGGGCAAATCGCACGACGCCACGCACGTCCACAGGTCAAACCCCTTTCTCTCTCGTCTATGGTTGCGAAGCAGTCTTGCCGATCGAAGTCCAGCTCCCAACCTCGAGGCATACTTCCGTCGACCATAACCTGGTTGATTTAAGTTATGACATCGACGCCCTCGAAGAGCTCAGAGAATCAACCTTGATCAGAATGGCGTCACAGAAACAAGCAGTCGAGCGACATTTCAATAAACACGTCAAAGCCAAAATCTTTCAAGAAGGCGACTACGTCCTCCGTCGAGTGTTCCAAAACACTCAAGAGCTCAATGCAGGGAAGCTTTCCATTAAATGGGAAGGTCCTTACCGCATCTCCGAAGTCGTTGGTAAGGGAGCCTATCGGCTCCAGACCCTAGACAATCAAGAAATTCCGCGTAGTTGGAATGCAACGCACCTAAAAATGTATTTCTTTTGAACTCACTTTCCTCTTATACAAATTTCTATTCATCTCGATAAATTACTGACTTAAACATCGGAGGGTCGTTGATTAGCCAAACGACCGACCTTTGACAAAATTCTATCGCAGGAACATACGACATAAGTGCCCAAGTATAGGACTTGATCGTTTTATCACAGGGGCACATGATCCAAGTTTCAGCGTACGATCTAGTTACACGATCGCAAGGTCTAAACGGCCCCTCGACCTAAGTTTCTGAACTTAGAAAACTTTGTACACATCGATGACGTATATTCGATTTTGTCAATGAAATTCAAATAATTTATGTTTTCATCGTCATATTGCAATGAATGCCTAAGTCGCATGATTCTTCGCTCATTATATACTTGGCGAATTTTACATTTATCTACGGCATATGTAAATCAAGATAAAAGCGCGAGTTCAACAAAAGGATGAACTTCATTTACGAAACAAACGGTTACATACGAACGACCGACGATCGAGTATTCGAAAACAAAAACACAGTCAAGACTCATTACATGCCAATAACTCGACACCAACGGGCGAGCATGAAAAACATAGTTCGTAAAACCGAAAATAGGGAAGTGTGTCGATCGCATACTCAGCCCGAAGTCTCGACCCTTGAATCCTCGACGCACGTTAAGGAGCTTATGCAAGGATCAAACGAGTATGACAGGGCTGTCTCCCAACATTTTGCCGCGACATGTGATAAAGAAGATCCACAGTATTTTAAGAATGCAACTCTTAAGATTAATGTTAAAAGTTGGAGGAAGGAATATGACGCTCTCGACGATCGACTTTCGGTCCAACGACTTCTCTGTCTTCGCATATCGAATGAGCAGAGATCGAAGCATCTGTAAAAACGAATATGTCAAACTAAGAAAAACATCGAAAACATGAGTTTTGAAAGAAAAACTTACCACAAACGCCTGTATGGCCATATACAGTCCCGTTTTTACGACAGAGACCCCTCGAAAACGCTCCTCGAAAGATAGGAGCTGATATTTCCCCGGATGCGGAAGTGACTCCATCCCGACAAGGACACAGTCAATCAGGAAGACCAACGACAGCATAGAGCTGATCGTTATAACGTCCTCCTCACCCTCTCCCGTCTTTTCACCCTTGCCCTCGTCGGCTGATGAAGGGGTTGACGTGGCTACAGAGGACATCGTCGCCAGTTGCGCAGGATCCACGAATGTCGCATCTATCGCAATCAATACCTTCACCAACTCATACAGAATAACTCTCAATGGGTCATCGACCTTTGGAGACTTGAGAAAGATTGAAAAACTATATCTTATATAGACGCTCAAAAGTTTCGAAAGATTTTCAGCAAGTTAGAAATCCTAGCAATTTTGGAAAATATTGAGCAAAGAACAACAGGAAACTTTTCGAAGGCCACAAAAGAAAACGATCCATTCTGATCTCTATTTATGCAAAAGATCATGTCAGGACGAGTCTCTTGATGACCAACACGCGTTCCCTCGTCCCTTAGATCATCGACACCTGTCAAAGACAGCTAGTAAGCAACTTCGTGCGTCAGTATGACGTCACGATCCCGTTTCCTTTTCGACTCCTCGTTCAGTTAGAATTGGACTAATCCAATTCCAAAATAACTCTCAACACGTGTCACGATCCCGAACACCCGACAAGCAAAATTTAAAATTCGAATTTGCCATCCTACTTTCAAATTTTTGGGGCAAACTGTTTGGGCAAAATTTCACCAGTCTCGACCACGACCAAGGTAAGGAAAACACCTATTCCTTTTTCTTATAACGAAGGTAAAATCATAGTACTTTCTCTCACGATTAAAGATAAAATCGAAAGTCTTTTACCTCACGACACTCGACCTCGACGTCGCCTAGTTCACACGACCGTCGAATAAAACCTTGCGACCTCGACCGACTAACGCGCTATACGACTGTTATTTTTGTTCAATGTTTAATGCAGGAGTCAACACCATTAATGGACAACGGCTATAACCGACGAAGTCAGTTAAGAACATATAATCCCGCATTAAAGACGACGACTGTTACGGCAGTTACCAAAGTCCTTAATGATCCAATTAAAGTGCCCGAAGACTATAAATATCAAGGAGAATCATCATTTCAACGAACGGAACACAGATACAACATAGAACATCAGACACAAGCACTCGAACTCTGAAGAACACTTGAAGCACAGAAATTGTAACACCCTAAAATCAGGGCCAATTTAAACCTTAAGTTTATCAAGGTTAACTATAGAATCATCCAACTTTCATATATAATTAGAGAATTAACTATGAGGTTTAATACATACAATTCAAATTCTCCAAAACAACTTATTAACCCAATCTTGTTCACTATGAAAAGATTAAACGAATTGTCTATGTCATTCATCAAAACATCCTCATATCAGCCAACTTCTCTTCTTAACATCAACAAGTTGAATACCCATAAGCACTTGTCCCTCTTTCCTTTACTTTCTCTGAGCTAGTACCTGGTAAGAAAAGTTGATTTGAAACGATTAGGCTTACGCCTAGTGAGAGCATCCAATTTAAATTAACACATTAACAACATTGGAATCTTAGATAATCAACACATATATTCAACTCGCTTTATCACCATTCTTACCATGGTCATACTTGTCTCATGATGACATAACCATACTCAAACCCACGAGTATAACTACCATTCATAAAGTCGTATCACCATATCCAATAACCTACTACGAATCCTTACGGATTCTAGTTTATCAATCAATCTTACAGACTTACATTCAAACATCATACTTTCTCTTTTAAAATGGAATACAGAAATAGCACTTATATATACATTGTCTATTTCAAATCCGTCAAACAACACTTACACTTCATCTAATTCACACTCCCACATCTCAATTATCAATAGCAACTCTCTTTGCCCATTAACTCATTCAACCTGAATAGCAATTATACTATGCCTATTCAACATTCCGTATGAATAACAATTCTACTTTGTCTATTCAAACATACACACGAATAACAGTTCTACCTTGTCTATTCAATCATACACATGAATAACAATTCTACCTTGTCTATTCAATCATACACACGAATAACAATTCTACCTTGTCTATTCAATCATACCCATGAATAACAATTCTACCTTGTCTATTCAATCATACACATGAATAACAATTCTACCTTGTCTATTCAATCATACACATGAATAACAATTCTACCTTGTCTATTCATCAATCAATGTAAATAGCAATTGTACTTTGCCTATTCAAACATTTCCAAGGATACACGGGAATAGCAATTATACCTCGCCTATTCCTCCTTTTCAACAAGAATATCAACTATACTTTACGTATTCTATTATTGTAATATGAATAGTAATTCTACTTTACCTATTCCATCATTTCAACATGAATAGCAATTCTACTTTGCCTATCCATTACATTCCTCTATAAACAGCAATAACAATTATACTTTGCCTATCCTACGTTATCCAATATAACTAGTGTTTACACTTCCATTACACCTTATTAACGTATATACATAACAACATATCATGCCACTCTCGTATCATATTCTCAAATTCTAAGAATATTAAATAACCTATCGTGTCCTCATCCTCAATTGTTTCCCCTTCGGCGACTTGACACGGGGGACAGCACAAACTATCCGGATACACACAACTTTTCCGGGTACATACAACTTTTCCGGATAACATACAACTTTTCCGGATAACATACAACTTTTTCGGATAACATCCGGACACCAAAGAAATCCGGATACCATCTGGTATCTACTTCATCTGGAGACTACAAAATAAAAGAACTTATCGGATAACTTTGTCTTATCCGGAGACCTTCAAACAAAGGTTTTCCGGACACTGTTCTTCTATCCGGAAACTACGACCTGCAACCTATTTTACCATCTAAATCCGTGTCTGTTCCAGTCAGCTTGTTTTAAACACATCCATACAGTCCCAAAACAGTTTATACATGTATCCTAACATTTAATTTGACAGAAAACATGTATTTAATCAAAAGTGAATGAACTCACCTCAAAGGTCAAAACCCACTTTACTTTGCACAATCTGATTCCAGAAGAAAACAACACCTAAACGAATTCAGATTAAGTTATAGATATCCTCTTACTACTGGAAATCAAACTTACAAAAATCCTTTGTATACATACCAAGATTTTTAGCTTAAATCTCTTCTTTTCTTCTTCTTCTTTCTTTCTTCTTTCTCTCTTTTTTCTCTCAACCGATTCAGCCAAGGAAAATTAGATATTGAAGGATGATTACAATACAAATGAAGGAAATGCTTCGAAATGTAAAGTACTAGCGTTTAAATGTGAAAACAGGTGTTTGTCGTGTGTGAATACAAAGTGTGAACTTCTGGTCGAGGACTGTTGTCGTGCGTCGAGAGCGATACTTGAGCTTTCCTTCGAGTGTTCTTGAGTTCGCTGTAAGATTCTGGCTTTCAGTACTTAATCTCCAGAGTTTGAATGTTCTTTTCTCTGCTGTGTAGTGATGTTCGCTGGAGTGTATTGGATGTTAACCGATGTCCCTTAAAATGAAGCTTTAGCTTGTCTTTTATAGTCTTCGCGTCGTTAATTAACTCCATTAATGATTCAATCAACGGCTACAACGGTTGGAAACGATCGCCGGAGTGATTATCCATTATGATCTTCGTCCGTTACGGTTATCGATCGTTGATGGTTGCGTCGGTTATATCCGTTGCTCTTTAATGACTTTGACTCCTGCATTAAACACTTAACAAACGTAACAGTCAAGGTTAACGTTAGCTTTAGTCGAAGGTACAATGATCTTACGCGAAGGTCGTACAGGACGGGCGATACTATGGTCGAACGTCATGGGGGACGTACGACTTACCTTTTACGGGCGACGACGGATGTTTTCTGGGTTCTCGTCGAGACCTTATCTTAATACAAGATTTGGATTATGACGTGCATCTTACCTGTTCTGGTCGTGGTCGTACGACGTGATTTTTTGCCCAAACAAACACCATTAATGACCAACGGCTATAACTGACGAAGACCATTACTAGCATTAAAATCAGAGTACTAAATATGGCTACTAATTTAGTACTCTCGACCCTGGCTGTTGATTCTGCACGGATGAACCTGGATTCGGGACAAATGGCCTAGGGCCATTCTGGTCGAATGGTCTTGGAATTGGGTTCTGCACGAACGGCCTAGGACCATTTTGAGGCCCAAGAGGATTTCTTAACCACGCGATCTCCTCAGCTGCTCTGCGATTCTGCTCTGCCATTGCATTGAGCTGATTCCTGACGACTTCGAGTTCCTGATACATCTGAGCAACAGCTTGCTGCGGATTTCCAGAGGTTGCCATTTTCCTGCAACAGAAAATAGAAGAAACTCCAAGAAATTATTAGTAGGGTGCACGTTCGTCGAGGATTTTCTCTAGATGAGGTCCCACGGATGGCGCCAAACTGTTAATGCCAAAAATCGCACCAAAGGGACAACTTAAGGTCGATGTGGACTTAATCAACTAAAGAAAGGATCTTTCAACGAGACGTGCGATGAGGGAAAAAATAAACAAGACAAGGGATTTGATGACGCAGGAAAAACCTCAATCGAGGAAAAAACCTGCGGACGACAAGGGATGTCGTCGCTGCACTATGGTCGCCAATCAGGGGCGACGTCCTTGATACTGGCGTCAGTCGTACGATGATTACAATACAAATGAAGGAAATGCTTCGAAATGTAAAGTACAAGCGTTTAAATGTGAAAACAGGTGTTTGTCGTGTGTGAATACAAAGTGTGAACTTCTGGTCGAGGACTGTTGTCGTGCGTCGAGAGCGATACTTGAGCTTTCCTTCGAGTGTTCTTGAGTTCGCTGTAAGATTCTGGCTTTCAGTACTTAATCTCCAGAGTTTGAATGTTCTTTTCTCTGCTGTGTAGTGATGTTCGCTGGAGTGTATTGGATGTTAACCGATGTCCCTTAAAATGAAGCTTTAGCTTGTCTTTTATAGTCTTCGCGTCGTTAATTAACTCCATTAATGATTCAATCAACGGCTACAACGGTTGGAAACGATCGCCGGAGTGATTATCCATTATGATCTTCGTCCGTTACGGTTATCGATCGTTGATGGTTGCGTCGGTTATATCCGTTGCTCTTTAATGACTTTGACTCCTGCATTAAACACTTAACAAACGTAACAGTCAAGGTTAACGTTAGCTTTAGTCGAAGGTACAATGATCTTACGCGAAGGTCGTACAGGACGGGCGATACTATGGTCGAACGTCATGGGGGACGTACGACTTACCTTTTACGGGCAACGACGGATGTTTTCTGGGTTCTCGTCGAGACCTTATCTTAATACAAGATTTGGATTATGACGTGCATCTTACCTGTTCTGGTCGTGGTCGTACGACGTGATTTTTTGCCCAAACAAACACCATTAATGACCAACGGCTATAACTGACGAAGACCATTACTAGCATTAAAATCAGCGTCAGTTACGACCGTTACTTGAAGCTTTTAAGGAATCATTTAAAGCATTCGAAGACAATAAATACAAAGGCTCAATCATCATTTCGCGCATCTTGGCATCTCGGAACAACTGATTTCAAGGACAAGAATCACACAGCGAACACACTTGAAGCAAAGAACTATTTCTCTCAAAAGATCGCTCACGACGCACGACACATAGTTTCTACGCACGACGCACTTGTTTTCACTCACGATTCACCCGTTTACTTTACATTTAAAGTATTTCTTTCATTTGTATTGTAATATTTGTACTCTCGACATCTGAAACATAAGGATATCGCCCCTGTTTGGCGACCATAGTGCAGCGACGACATCCTACTGTCGTCCGCGGGTTTTTTCCTCGTTGAGGTTTTTTCCCGAGTCACCAAAATCTCTGTCTCATTTACATTTTCTGTCATTGTCGCACTGCTTTGTCGAAAGATTCCTATCTTTAGTTGTTAAGCTCCACAATCAACCTTAAGTTATCCTTCTGGACGATTTTTGGCATTAACAACCCCAAACAAAACTCTAACCTGAAAATGGTTTTAAGTTTTAAAAAACGAGGGTTAGACCATGAGGTCTAGTGAATTCCCTCCCAAAAACAGTTTAACAAACCATATGTTTATATATAAATATGCAAACCGCCATAAAGGCCCATCAAAATCATTTCAATCATTCAATATCACACTTGGGTATTTGCACAGTGTTCATAGACAAACTCTACCATGCGGTAGCATCCACGATTGGGGCCCAAGCCGACTCCCCTTTCGCCTACGGGGCCCAAGCAGACTCCCCATTCCCACATGCACAGGAAACAGATTCCAGGCATTCGAGGTATTTCAATACTCTCCCAAGGGATATGTGATATCCCAAGGTACACTACTCCTACTGTGCAATCCCGACCCCAACACATCACGTCAAGTAATGGATAACAACGCGTAAACCAAGCATGTACATTTATAAACATTTTCATAACATGCGTGCATTAATGAACATCTCCACATCATGTAATAACAAGGCTTTTCAAAGTTTCAAATCATGCTATCATGCTCAATATCAATTTCAGTTATGAAAAGTTTAGCAAAACATTTTATTTGCACAAAAGAGTTCAGGGAACTCACCTGAGCTTTAGAAAATCGACACACGCTCTGTTACTCACTTTAGCTCAACCGAACACCTGAATTAGACGTCATAAGGATGGTGTTAAACTATCTAATTACATCCCAAAACATCCCTACTAATCCCTGTTAATGCCAAAAATCGCACCAAAGTACAACTTAAGGTTGATGTGGACTTAAACAACTAAAGAAAGGATCTTTCGACAAAAGCGTGCGACGAAGGTAAAAATAAAGAAGACAGAGAATTTGATGACGCAGGAAAAACCTCAACAAGGAAAAAACCTGCGGACGACAGTGGGAGTCGTCGCTGCACTATGGTCGCCAATCAGGGGCGATGTCCTATGTTATAGACCTATGTTACGTTGTGTCTAGCTTTTTTTAGCTAATTGTAAGTTTTGCTTTAGCGATAATCGGTAAAGGCGTTAACCTTTCTATTGAACCTGCGTATTACATGTCATGGACATATGTAATATCAACTGAAAAAATTCATTAAGTACAAAAATGAACAAGAAGTCGTGCGACTTGGGCATCCATTGTAATACAACGATTAGAACGTAAGTCATAAGACTTTCATATTTAAATCGTATAAGCAAACGTAAGCGCGTGCGATCAAAGCATTCATTCAGAACATGAAATTTTTCTAAGCTAAAGAACTTAGATTGTGGGGTCGCTAGATCTTACGATTGTGTGTTTTGATCATACGAAGAATTTGAATCATGTGTTCCTGTAATTATACAATCGAGTCGTCTAATAAGACTGATTGTTTATATCTTGCGAGTTCACTGAAGTCGAATGATAGACTTAATAACTTATGTCGTGCGATCCTGCGATAAAGCAATGTCAGAGGTTGGTCGTTGGCTAGCCAATGACCCTCCGATGCTTAAGTCAGTAATTGTCGTGATGAATAAAAAATCGTATGAAAGAAGGAAAAGGACATTAGAAGAAATACCTTTTCAGATGCGTCGCATTCCAGCTGCGTGGGATATCTCGACCGTTAAGGGTTTGGAGCCGATAGACACCTTTACCCACAACTTCTGAGGTACGATAAGGACCTTCCCACTTGGTGAAAAGTTCACCTGCATTAAGCTCTTGAGTGTTTTGGAACACTCGTCGGAGGACGTAGTCGCCTTCTTGAAAGACTTTTGCTTGTGATTATACGGTTAATCTTGCGACTTGCCTTTATTGGCAATTATGGGATTAAAATGTGCGAGTCGCATTTATCGACGACTTTTGTGGTTTGATATACGTCTTACCATGACTGGTGATTGCGAGATTCAATGTACAAGTCATGCATAGGTCACGACTAGCGATCGTAAGGAAAAATATGACGACTATAAACTGCGACCTGTGCTTTAAGTCGTAGAGACTTTTTCTCTCACGGCATAAAACGCAAGACGTGCGATGTAAGTCCTAGAGACTTTTTTTTTCTCACGATATAAATCGCAAGACTTGTATTTATATGATTTTGCGAACCTGCAATGTAAAATCGGGGGTGGTCGTTGGTTTTGACCAATGATCTTTTGATGCTTGAATCAACGATCATATATTAGATCAAAAATAATTAACGAGGAGAATATACTTAGAGTATATATATATAGAGTTGTTATACCATATTTCACCCAAGCGGGGTGTCACAGTTACCGTAACCTGGAGTCGATAAACGCCTTTTTCCAAGGACTTTTGAAATCAAAATATGGTGTTTTCTATTTTGTGACGGGCGTTCCGAGCCCCCGAGTCCCTTGGATGACGCGATACATGCGATACTTTGACGGAGCATTTTTTTAGGGCTTGAATTTGGCTTCGAGCCGTATTCAATTCTGGTTGAAGTTGAATCAGGGGATCTTGAAGATTTGCCATGTACCTGAATGTAACAAAAACTTTGCAAGATCGTTAGTAGAAACGCACGTTCGTCGAAGATTTTCTCTAGATGTGTTCCCACGGATGGCGCCAAACTGTTAAGGCCAAAAATCGCACCAAAGTACAACTTAAGGTCGATGTGGACTTAAACAACTAAAGAAAGGATCTTTCGACAAAAGCGTGCGACGAAGGTAAAAATAAAGAAGACGGAGAATTTGATGACGCAGGAAAAACCTCAACGGGGAAAAAACCTGCGGACGACAGTGGGAGTCGTCGCTGCACTATGGTCGCCAATCAGGAGCGATGTCCTTTGGTACTGGTGTCGATCGTACAATAATTACAATACAAATGAAGGAAAGACTTCGAAATGTAAAGTACAAGTGTTTGGAATGTAAAACAAGTGTATGTCGTGTGTGAAAACAACATGTAAACTGCTGGTCGAGAGCGAATGTCGTGCGTCGAGAACGATCACTTGAGAGAAAATGCTTCACTTCGAGTGTTCTTGAGTTCGCAGAGTGATTCTTGCCTTCAGTGCTTGGTTTCTAGAATTCGAGTGTCTCTCCCCGAAACTGTGGTTCAAATTTGATCTTTTATAACCTTCAGGTGCTTAAATGAGCTTTAATGGCGCACTTTGTAACCGCTGTCGGGCCATTAATGCTCTTTGATGTTGTCTTTGTAACTGCTGTCGGGCCATTAATGTCATTGATGATTCGTCTGTTACTGGTCGTTGTGCCATGAATGTCCATAGACCTGCATTAATGAACAAGAGAAACGGTTGTCGACTATGAATGGTTATTATAGTCGTACGACCATCTTAAGTTCAGGACGTCGGTCTTATGGAGCATACGACCGTTGCCAAAATACAAGACCATGTATATGGCTGTAAATGTCTTGTAAGACCAAGATGATGATGATGTCATAGGACTAGGTCGTAAGACCACCCGGTCGTAGGACCAGGTCGATATGAGATCGATGACAGGAGACTGTCGACGTAAGACCGATGAGTCGTGACTGGCGACACATAACTGGCGACATAAGACTAGCGACGTAAGTGGCGTGTGACTAGTGACAGGTGACCGGCGACGGGTCGCTAACGATGTATGTCATACGACGTGCGACGTATAACATGCGACACGTGACGTGTGATCATGAGTTGTAAAGACACTATCTTGAATAACTATTGACACAAGATGTCTTTCAATAACCAACTATCGTGGTTATTAATGTATGTCGGGGATATGATAATAATGGGTATTATTCTTGTCGGTCGGGGGTAGGATAATCAATATCCATGGGTTATGTCGAGGGAATTTCCCAAGTCGGTCGAGGGTGTGATTTTTTACCCAAACAATCCCCTAAGACAAACCCCCAAACGATGCCTCGATTCTAGACCCGAAACACGAAGCGAACCGAAGAAGGTGCACAAAACAGGGACTTGCGCCACTTTCCACGTAGTTTTGCAAACCGCGTGGAAAACCGCGCAACTTCCTGTTCGTCCCTCCCAAGTCTGCACAACAATTTCAGTCCAAAATCTCAACTCCAAAACCCCCAAAAGGCTCCAAATCGATTGTAAACCTCCAAAATTGATAGTTTTTTATACCTAAACCTTTAGGAACCAAAAACCAACATCCAAAACACATTTACCCCACCAAAATCCATCTATTGATTCATGATTTCAAACCCCCAAAACTCTAAAACCCAACCATTGACATTCATATAGATTACCATAAAAAATGATGAAGTTTCTCAATGGTTTAACCAAAACTCATGAGGAATAAATCCCAAACTCTGTTTCCTTCTTTCTTATGGATTAAAACTCAATTATCAAGTGGATTATCAAATCCCCAAGCCATAAGCTAGTCTAGCCAAACATAGAGAAGAAGAAGAATGAGAGATCATACCTTGGAGATGATGACTCAAATCATTCGTTGCAACTCTTTCCACCACACTTCCAATTAGGGTTGTCCTCCTCTCTCAATTTCTTCTCTCAAATCGTATGAACCAAATGAAAGGGTTTAGGGCTTTACCCCTTCTTATTCCTTCAAAATTAGCTTTAGGTCCCCAAAGCTCACAAATTGCAAATTAGTCCCTAACTTCCAAAAGATTCATATTTTATGGACATGAGGTGTTACACGGAAGTTACATAAGTCCCTTTTACTTATGTTATATAGACATGTTTTTGTGTATTTGCTAAAGTTGCATGGTTTTCCATTGACTTCTTCCCTGATGTGAAATTGCTCAATTAAGAGTTTGATGTTATATTACGGATAAAGCACTTTATGTTACCGTCCAAATCAATTCTAATTCCAAAAGCTTGAAAATAATTTCTTTAAGAGAACTTCTCATATTTTGTATAATACAAAGTTTTATCATGTATGGACATTTGTGTTTGATGGGAATGCATGGGATATTGATACCAAACAACATTTTAAATATTTGTTGATTTTTTGTGTGCTCAACGATATCTGAAGTTTGACCACTCAAATAAATGTGTTAGTTAAAGAGTGACCACTTAAATATCTGCATCTAGATTATAGTTATGTCGTGTACCCTACCAACGAACGGGTATAACACTATAATGGATAGTGACGAATAACTTAACAATAGGATGGATAGTGACGAATCACATAACACTAGGATGGATAGTGACCAATGGACGTGTATAAGCGTTCATAATGTATGTACATCAATAATTGTTGCTTCAAGTTGAAGATGTAAATTAAGCACTAGGATGGATAGTGACCTAAAATCCCATCTTATCTATTATATCTTATTTTATTTTGAAAATAATATCTTATTATATACTAAATTAAATGCATATATGTTACCAGTTACCAAAGATGCAAGATAAGAATAGGGTCTACCTTATATAAATATAGGGAAATTAATTAAAATGGACCAAGTTGGAAATTAGGTTATAGAAATACTCCATATCCCTCCCACTTTACAAAAATACTAATTTCTTCCGCGATTTTACCCTCGATCGTGGAATGAAATTAAAAATCCTCAATTCATCCTCGATCGCGGACCCAGTTTTATAAAATTTTAATCCTTCGCGGACAATTGTGGTTTGTGGCTGAAAATTTTCATATTAAATGGGTGTATCGCGGATAAATAATAAAATAAAGGGCTACACTTGATTCGCGGACCCATTGATTGGAACTCATTACCCTCTATTAATAATGAAAATAAAGGGCTATATATGATTTTACAAACATATGTTAAAGGGAGTCCGTGATAGAGGGAAGAAATCGCGGGAAAAATGTGGGAATCCACGATAGAGGGAAAATCGTGGGATAAATGGGTATTTTTGTAAGTGAAAAACGAACTTGGTCCATTTTAATTAATTTCCCATAAGGATGATTCATGGATATATCATAGAATACAATAAAGAAAATAACTTTTGAAATGATATACTAAGGGACCGTTTACAAAACACTTACCCTGGTAAGTGCTTACCAAGTCACTTTAGCTTACCGGATGAATATGGCAATGACCAAGAATCTTACCCGGTAAGAGCGGAAGCAAGGACCAAGAGTCGTAAGCAAGGACCGAGAATCTTACCCGGCAAGTGAGTACGACGACTCTTACCACGGTTAACGCTTAGCGGGTAAATTGTTGCATACGATGCCATTTTCGTAGACTAAAATCTTACCCGGGAAGTAAGTGATAGTGTTGAATCTACCGGTAAGCTTTACCCGGGTAAGTGATTAGGTAAACGGCCCCTAAATAACTAAATCTAGATTAAAATGACATGTAATCGATCAACAAACAGATATAATACTAGTTAATATACATGAGACGTGAGTGACTCTTGCTATGTTCGGATACTTGGAATTTGAAAGATGATTAAAAAAAAAACTAAAGTAGATCGGAATAAATGGGTACTACAATTAATTCCGGTGACACCCCACCCACCTCCTCACCTCCCTCAACCTCAAGTTTTGTTACCGTCACATATAAATAAATGTATTCCTTGCATACATATGTATATATTAATTCCAATATAAAAAGCTGATACATGGTAATAATCAAATAATATAAGGCGTGTTTATATACTCGTTGATATTTAAGCAAAAAAGATGATCACCGACAATTCCAACCGTTCCCGTATACCCCTCTCCTAAAAACCACATATATATGCAACAATATTTTAGAGTTGAATTTACGACTAATAATAATATAGAATGGTTCAATCTGTCTCTCACAAAACCATTAGGAACCACTTATAATGTTAATATTAATCAATTTTAAAATATATATATAAAAAAAAAAAATTAGGGTCCCTCTCTCTTATTATTAACATAAACACAGAAGAATGCACAAGTATATATTAACGAACACAATTCATTACCACAAGAAATAGGGAAACTCGTTTCGCTCCTCAAATCCATATGGAGTACTTATTACATAAAAACTCCCCCCAAAAAAACAAAACATGGCGGGCTGCTTGAGTAAGCATGCCACTGCCATAAACCCCAAATCCTAAACCCTGAAGTACGAACGCCATTTTTATTTTTCCTTTTTTAGAACTGTAACTGGCTCGAGAAGGTTTGACCAAAACCCCAGTTTGCAGGCACGATGTCGGGGAAAGTTTTCGTGACCCCATCAGTGGTTGTGACCATGAACGACAAAGGTTGGCCGTTGAGATACGAGTTTGATTGCCAGTTAGCTCCCCAGTTTCTGGACATTGGCATCCAGTCACTTTTAGAGCCCTTCACCTTCACTGACTGAATCGCTCCAGCCCCTCCAACGTTCGTTATCAGAACAAGCTCAAAGTAGTCTCGCCCGTTTATCGTGAATCTAACCCCACCGTGTTTCTTACATGGTACTCTGAAAACCAATCAAATGTCATTTTCATATACAAGAATACGTGAAAACATGTCAAAAAAGTAATAGATTTAAAAAGCACTTGTGACGATGTCATTTAGCTAAATACCCCCATAAAACATGTAGGACCCGTTTAAGACGTTCCTAAGAGCATCTCCAACAACTTCTCCAAAATGGATAAAATTGAGAAAATGATGATTTTGAGCTATAATTTTACTCCAACATTTTCCCAAAACTATCTCCAAAATGGATAAAGTAGGAGAGAGAAAGAGTTTTTCTCCAAATATGGAGATAACCCAGGAAATGATTACTAAATGAAAACAACAATATAAAACTTTGAAAATAAATATTTAGAGAGAGAAATAATATTTTAATAGATGAATGAAATATTTTATTATTATAATCAATGTTTGATTCTCCAAAATGGGGAATCTGTTGGAGATGTATATAATTATTTATGGAGATTTTGACTTTTGATTCTTTATTTTGAAGAATCTGTTGGAGATGCTCTAAATTCTACTGCGACTGCCGATGTGTGTGCAAGTGATCAAGAAAGAGGGAAAAAGGGGGACCGGACCTCTGGAAGATAACGGGGACGATTCCACCTTTGTAAATGGCGATTTTCTCCCAAGCAGGCTGAGCCATATCGAAATGCTGGAGGGGCGGGTTGCACCACCCTCCGGCATTGCTAGGCTGATCGAAATTTGGTGGGCAGAAGTTTGTTGCGGTGATGGTCACAGACACGCCTTTTCGGCACCATTTTGGGTCTGCCTTGTAATCACATATGATCTTGTAGCACTGGCCGCAAGAAGCACCATCGTTAAAAAGAGCAGTACTCAGTGCAGCAGTTCTTGTACCATACCCGCTCGAGTACAAGTTACCATATCCACAAGCACCCCCTGCACAAACAAGTTACAATTTTCAACACTGCATTTGGTATATGCTAAAATACTCCAATTAAATTGGCTAAAACAGTAGTAAATGTCTAAAAGATCCCTACAGTATTGTGTCCAAAATAACATAAATAAACTATAAGATGGTAAACATACCCATTGTTCCTGAAGCATCACTGCCTCCATAAAAGGTTGCATGACCGTTTGTGAAGGCCGAAGCCGTAAAAGCATCGACATAAACGAAGAGGTAGGAGATAGCAGGTAGCAAAAGAATGAAAATTTTCGCCATTATTGGGCTGCGGAAGAAATGAAGCAAATAAGGAAGAAGATGGGTTTAGAGGATCAGAAGAACAGCTACTTAAATAAGGACCAACCCAACAACATCACATGTAAATCTGCAAGTAGAGAATGCAGAGAGGGGTTTTAATTATTATTATTATTTGATTTATTTATAAATAAATAAATATACCTGTGCACAAGGGTGAAGAAATTCTGAATCTGGTTCAATCATTCCCACGTTCTATCTAACCATTTGTCTACATATCATTCACATGGCTTCCCCCGTGAATGGATCAAACCCACAAGCCAAATTGCTTGCCTCATGTTATAAACATGAAAATTACCTGCAAACAGTAATATTTGTCTTCAAAGATGACAATATAGATAAACTTTAAAAAAAAATGGGTGATCCCAAGCTTCGCGCAGATTAAACTCAAAGATGTCTTTATCCACCATGCTACCACCCTTACCAAATTAAAGAAGGTGTATTTTGCATTTATATATTTACAATTTAACCATTCATTCTTACAATCTATTATGTTGTCTTTATAAGTAGAGCAAAAACTGTGATTTGTCTATAATGAAAAACCAGGTACAACGATTAAAATGATTAATCACTTAAAAAAGATGGTTTGTAACTGTGTATGACTTGGCACACTACCTTTTACATAATAAGAATTAATGCACAATAAACCTTTAATGTTGTGTTGTTGCTAAATGAAGAAAAATGCATGGATTAAAGACTGATGGTCAAAGGGGGAATATAGTTTGCTTAAAAAGATATAAATTAAAGAAATGGACTTTCACATGGCTGTACTTTGACCTTTTGTGGATCCAAATTCTAATAAAGTTAAGTATATATGCACTGCACATTATATCATTTTTTTTACGTTGAAATAGTGAGGTGCCATTAATTATTTCTTTGCAGACTTGTATAAATAAAACAAATATTTGGATGTAAGATCCCTCAAATATGTCATCTTGTTGCAGAAAAATACAGGTTGTAGAGGCTTGGACATGGACTTGCTTTTCGAAGATGCGCCATTTGATGATATTTTCAAAAGTTAATAATTTAAACGAAATCGTTGATTGAAAATCTATATATATATATATATATAAAAGTAAGATAAAGGAAATCTTACGTGGCATCCTCACAATAGAGTATTTGACAATCTCTTTTTTCTCAAATTTTCAATTTTTTATTTTCCTAAATTTGTGAAGCATTAAATGTCATCAAACCCATCACCTCCCTTACCTATTACCATGCGTCTCATCTGTTCTCTCCTTTGTCCTACCCCAAATCTTGACCAAGACACCAACGTCTCTCCCATCAATTCGACGGCGACGACCATGGAAGAAATAATTCTCATGGAACCCATGTAAGTTTTACTACCCCTGTTCTCGCTCTCTCTGCCTCTCGATCTCTTTAATTTCTAAGTTGTTTTTTCTTTGCACACCAAACCCTTAATTGTATAAATTGATGAGAAATCAATAAACATGGCTACTAATTTAGGTCTTGTGTTATTTTAGGGTTTTGACTTTATTTGTTGATTGATAGGGTTGTGGAGATCGGATTCCGCCTATTACGCCCCATGAGAATGAGGTTGCGCCGTGTCTTTTTCTGAAAATAGATAAGGTATTCTGTTATTAGCATTTTCTATGTGAAAGATGTTATCATTTCCACTTTATTTTTGTAATCAATTTTACTGGCTTTGTTTTTGTTTTTGTGAACTCTTAACAAATTATATAGTTTAATAAAAGAAGCAATAAACTATAATAATTGGTATGGTCAAGGTTGGAATCGCCAAGCTATGGTGTTTTCAACTTAATGTGCTTCACAAATCTTTTGTCTTGCGTCTTTAGATTTCAACTTGAACTGTCCTAAAATTCTTCAACTTTCACGAAGGAATCTGAAAGGACGTTAAAAGGAAGAGATTTGACCATGGTGTGAAACGCAATTTGGGAAAAATAGCGTCATCTGCTTCCCATCTCTTATTAAATACTTGAGGATTCTTGACGTTCAACAAAGAAATTTGACTATTTCTACATTTATCGATAAACATGATAAGAGGTAAAAGTTTTTCGTTTAGTAGTGCTAACACCAATGGGTGATCTTGACGCAGTTGGTGGCTGTTATAGAAAAAGGGAATTGGAAATTATATTAGATTAATAAGTTTGTGGAATATTTATATATATATTTCTTAATATATTTTAAGCAAACTTTTAGTAGAATGTATCATTTAACATGTCATTTTGACATTTATCTTTGTGCAGCTCGATAACTTGCAAAGTTACATTATGCAGAGAAAATCATGTTTACTCTTAACAACCATCAAGAGATTGAGAACAATGCACCCTCAATACACTACAAAGATAAGGAGTTTTAGAGAAGGAACTTTTAGAGAAGCTTTTAGAAATGTATCTAAAGTTACATTTTAGAGAAGAAATTATATTACAAAACTGAAAAGTGTAACTGAACGTAGGAAGGTTTTTAAAGAAGGATTTCCGAGTAAATTATACAATATGAAAAACGTCTCTAAAGGCTTTAGAAACACTTTTTACAAAGAAACCTCTCTAAAATTGGATCAGAGTTTTTAGTAAAGCTTTTTTAAGTGTCTCAAAAAGTATTTTTTTTAAATTTAGATAAATATATTTAGCGACGCTTATGAAAGCGTATCTAAAAAGTTTAAAAATAAATTTAGAATTTAGAAATCAACGTAGCCCTTAACTGGTTAATCGTCACTCTCACGAATAGAATTCGGAGCCCTAAATTCTCTCGGTCTTTCCAATAACTTGCGGTCTCTGGTCGTCCAAATCGCCACCGTCACTCTCACGAATAGAGAATTTAGCCCTAATTTCTCGCCATCGTCACTCTCACGAATAGAGGATTTAGCCCTAATTTCTCGCCATCGTCACTCTCATGAACAGGTTATAGAAGGTTATCTCTGTCATCGTCACTCTCACGAACAGGTTACAGAAGGTAGTCTCATCGTCACCCTCACGAACACGTTAGAGAAGGTATTACCTGACTAAATCACAATCACCATCGTCATCGTCACTCTCACGAACATAGTTGCACAAAGGTAATCTCTTCCACTAACATCATAGTTTTTACTCGTTTATTGTTAGTTATGAAAGAATGTTGTCTTTTTAATCCCATTAATAGATCACAGAAAGTAAGGTACTGAGTTTTTGTCTGTTTAGGAGGTGAAATCATAATTCAGAGCTTATAACCGCTATTCTGGCTTTCAAAATTCGTTCATATTTGAATGAATAAATTGAACCTTTGTCGATGGAGAACTTTTGTTAATTTGGAAGTGTAATTAGTTTGTGATGCAATGTCTGATTTAGCAATCAATCTATCAACCGGTAGTGATCAATCTCTATTGTCGAATTGTTTAAAGTTCACTGGTTGTGGCTATGTTATAATTGTTTTTAACTTATCTGTTGTGAGGCTAATTAGGTACGTAAAACACATGAGTTGAATTGGGAGTTACACTTTTTAATCTCATAAAACAGCCTGTTATAATGCATGCATTGGTTCATGGTGAAATAAAAAGCTAGGGCATTAGTTTTGCTTATGAACTTGAGAATTATCATATCATTTGTAAAAGAATTATCAGTTGACCATATATCGATGTTGATCATGTTATTTTAATAAACGACATTGCTATAAAGATGCTTAACACCTTTTAATCTGGAAAAATAAAAGACATGAAATAAAATAATTTGACAGGAAACACAGGTTAGTGGCCAACCCTCATGGCTTTGCTTATATGTTGAATGCTCTTGCACCATATTACTTATTACCGCTAGAAGGTTATATATATTAATGAAGATGATGCACTTACAAGGAAGGATGACTATAAAGATGCCTAACACCTTTTTCTCTAAATTGGATTCTTTGTAGAAACGTTTTCCCATAATCGATGGATGTTATTTATGTAGATTTTCTTTCTTATAGGTTACTGAAGAGCGATTTTCCGCTTTATTTAAGCGCCTACGGGCAAGTAAGTCCTTGGTTGTTAATACTAGTTGATAACATTAAATTTATTTTAACCCTTATAACTATTGGTTGTATTATATAGTTTACCATATACTACCTAATCCTTAACGAGTGTTGGTGCCTGCGGAGGAGGCGGTGATGGATTTGATGCAAACGATTTCAAATCCATCTTCAACGGAGTTCACTAATATCAAGTCCCATTCTGGCGATGAATCTCGGAACAAACTGTGGGCTACCTCTGCTTCTCAGATGATCAATTAATTAGTTCTTCTGTTCTTTCTATTTTGTTTAGCAAACTGTTGATTTATTTGGTATTGTGGTGCCAAATCTAATGAGTTGAATTGAAATCAACGTTTTTTTGTTACAAATTCAATTCAGAATTTATGTGTTCAATGATTAGTGGTTAATTTGTTTGATTAGATTTAAGTTGTGACCAAATTGTATTGGGGAGATGCAAGGGTGAAGCTGATTGAAAGGATTAAAGATCTAAAGCTGGATACATTGGTCATGGGTAGCTGAGGACTCAGCGCTCTCCAGAGACCAGAGGCATCTACCCTATTTTTCATTTTCTTTTAAGTATTGACATAATGTTACTACTAGAAGGTAAAATTAATATGCAATGCTTACTAAAACAAATGACCAAAATTTCAGAGTCTGCACAAGGACAAGATGAGTACATCATAAATGTGAAATCTGAGGTGGTAGCATCATCATACAATAAATGGTTACCACTGGTTGAGAATGGTAGAAGAGGATTTGACCGAAAATTTGCTTCCATCGTCTTCGTCGAGTGTTAACATAAAAGGAAAAGTGAAGGTTGTTTTTTGCATTCAAAGTGATCCATATCTGATCTTATCTAGTCATAGATTTTATCTCAAAAGTTACAAGGTAATGTGCATCAGGTGATGTTCGATACTATGAAGCAAAATTTGGTGAAATTCTCAAGATGGACCCTTTTCTCCGTTAGGGATGCTGCAATCCCAACTATGACATTGATTATGGGTGGTAACCTCTTAAAAGGTAAACTTAGATCATAAATTTTGACATTTTAATGTGTATTCAATTCAGTTGGTTGATATTAGTAGTCGTACGCAATTTGCAGGTCTAAAAGGATCTGGTGTTTCGTTATCAGTTGTGTATGGAATTTGGTGTCGGTATTTTTTGTTGCCAGATTTTGGCATTTTATCGTGAAAGGAGCGCTATATCTCGACTTGCTGTCATAATGGACCTTGGGATTAGCCTCAACTTATCTAGTATCCCTCCACTCTAGTGTGAAATCATACATGATACCATAAGTCCATAACCTCTATATAAGATAGGAATTTGTTCCTATGTGTCCTCTTGGCAAAGAAACAGATGTTGCCAAAACCTTCTGTCCAACTTCTTTGGCAACCAAGTCTATATGTGTGCTCGATTTAAAGGATGTCAACAATTCTGCTGATATCGACTTTGAGTCCAATTCGTCTTCATATCATTGTGTTAGGGCTTGAACAATAATATAAGGTACGTTTATCATTGGTTATAAGGTACGTTCCATTAAATATAAAAAGTTTTTAAACAATATATGCATAATGTTTTACAGCACTATATGCAAGATTTGGGTGATTTCTGTTGTTAGTTTTTGGAGTAACCATTATGATCTTTTTTTTGTAGGGATGATGTTGGCCGGCTTATGCGTACAGGGAGATTAAGAACGAAAGACATCACTCATCAGGTAAAAATGAAGAATCATTAAGTTGTTCTTAACGAAATTGATTTTCTCAACTTTAATGCAAACTTTGGGTACATGAAGCTTAAAACTCTAGTTTTATGGTTTATCAGGTCTCGAAGCTGGTAAGTACAAATTGCATAACAGATCTGCATATGCAAGTGCTCGATAATCTGCTAAAGAAATGACATGAAGATGCTTTGATGGCTTAATGGAGGTAAAAGAGAGGAATTGGTACATCGGAGATCTTGGATTGTTGCAGTATGATTTAGGATTTATTTTTTTGATAGATTTGAACAAATGTGTGGAATATGGATTCATTGAAACATTATGGTTGGCTTTGAAAAATTGTTGTATTTTATGAAAATATATAAAATTTGTGTTTTAGGATTTTGTTGTTTTTCTATTTAGTATTGTTATTTCATTATATATATATATATATATATATGTATAGCTGAAATATGGACTATAGGGGCGTAATCAAATGAGAACTTTATAAAATGTGATAACTGTGAGATCCAATGTGAGCCACACATTTATTATAATTAATATTGTTTTAAAATAAAGTAAAAGGACAATATGGTAATTTAATAATTTAGTTTTTTTATAATAAATTAAAATCTAACCTACCTAATTTATTTTACCCTAATTAAGAATGTATATGTGACCACGCCTCTTTTCTATCTCTTCTCATTGTTGCCTCTACACCTCTCTCTTCTCATTGCGCCTCTGCATCTCTATCTCTCTTCTCACCTCTACAATGGTTATGGTGGTTATGGTGGAGGCGGTGGCTACGGTGGTGGCAGACGTGAAAGTGGAGGCGGCGGTGGTTATGGTGGAGGCGGTGGATGGTGCAGGCGGCGGTGGTTATGTGTTATGGTGGTACCTCTGCATCTCTATCTCTCTTCTCACCTCTACAATGGTTATGGTGGAGGCGGTGGCTACGGTGGTGGTGGCAGACGTGAAAGTGGAGGCGGCGGTGGTTATGGTGGAGGCGGTGGCTACGGTGGAGGCGGTGGATGGTGCAGGCGGCGGTGGTTATGTGTCGTAATATGGAGCATCTGGATTTGGGAGCCATTCTCTAGAAAATTTGTCGCATTTATGGTGGTTTTGGAAGTGCTTCGAAGGATTCTTCAAGATCTAGGGGGTGATATCACATGGGTATTAGAGTAGGTATCACAGTGGGTATCACTGTGATACATTGTTATCACAATTATCACATGGGTATTAGAGTGGGTATCACTGTGTTACATTGTGCATCTTGTGTGTATTTTTGGCTATCATAGTGTTTTTTGTATGGTAATCACAATGTAACACAATGGATATCATTGTGTTACATTGTGCATCTTTGTATGTATTTTGGGTATCATAGTGCATTTTATATGGTATCACAATGTGTCATGTGTTTGAAGATTCGTGATACACTGTGATATTATGTAAACACTTTAGTTAATATGTTTGAAGATTTGTGATACACTGTGATATCATGTGTTTGTCGGAAAAAATCTCGCCGGAGAAGAGATGGCCGGAGAGGAGAGAGAAGGGAGGAAGGATGAGGGAGGAGAGAGGATACTTTTAAAATACCTAAATTGACCTTTGATTAAAATTTAAGTCAATATTACCAAAATAAAATAGTTTCCTAATTTATCTCTAATTTGTGGTTGAGATTGGATCTCACAGTTATCACCTTTTACTAGGATCTCCCATGAATAGGCCTCATGGACTATATATGTGTATATATATATATATATGCACCCTTTAGAGAAGGTTTACAAAGTGCCTCTCTAAAACCTTTACTTTTATAGAAGGACTAGATTATATGTATCTAAAAATAAGATTCAGAGAAGATTTGGGAAGAGTGACTAAAGGATACCTTTAGAGAAGGTTTATAGAAAGTGTCACTAAAACCTAAACTTTTAGAGAAGGTTTTTCATTTCCTTCTCTGAAAGTGTGTTTTTAGTTGCTCTTCTAATCTGTCATAAAAGCTTGAAAAGCGTCACTATTAATGACTTTTAGAGAAGCTTTTTGAGAAAATTTGACTAACCTTTAGCGAAGCTTTGAAAGTGTATCTAAAGCCCTAGAAAAGCGTCTCTAAAGGCAACACCTTTAGAGAAGCTTTAAAAGTGTATCTAAAACATTTACCTACAGTTGCATAGAGAAGCTTTTTGACGGAAATGAAAAGCTTCTCTAAAGGCTTTAGAGAAGCTTTGAAGGCTTTTAAGTACAAAACAAAACCTTCCCTGAAGGTCATTTCTCTTGTAGTGATACCGATGCATGAATTTCAGCTTATTGATGATCATATCGTTAATTCTTGGGTAAATGATGACAACATTCTCATGGTATGGTCTTTTTGAAGTTTCCACTTCTCTTGAATTTATTGTGTCATGTTTCTTATTTTATTTCATTGCTTGCTATACCAGGTTGTTCTAATAAAATAGATATATGTGCAAACATTGTTGGATGTTTAATTAACACACAAATGGATAATCTTGACGCACTTGGCGAACTGTTATAGAAAAAGGGATTTGGAAATTATATTAGATTAATAAGTTTGTGGAATACTTATATATATTTCTTAATATGTTTTAAGCAAACTTTTAGTAGAATGTATCATTTAACATATCATTTTGACATTTATCTTTGTGTAGCCGGATAAGTTGCAAAGTTACAAGAACTTTTTCGAGAAATTTGTGGATGAATACCTGATTGACAATGAGAACATCCCTTTAATTATTATTGTTGCCTCTTCATGCCTTAAAGATCTCTAAATTCTTTCCAATATGTATATATATAAATTTTTCTATAATCAATAATAACATATATGCCTTTTATTTTATGTATCATTTACATTTTGCATGTGTATTATGAGCATCTTGCACAAGGTACATGCTTCTTAAGATTTTTTTTAATTAACCTGTAATGCATTTTCCTTGCTAGCTATGTTTGAATTTACAATTTGCCAAGAGGACACACACTTGCCAACCCTTTTAATCTTATTTCTTAGCACATGTTAATATACAACATTGTTTAAACTAATCAATAAAATCATCGCTTTAAACCAAGTATTCTCAAATATTTAGAATACAAATTATCAAAATAATCTCAAAACCCGGGAACAATTATCCAAACATGCTCAAAGTTAGGAAAACAAATACCCAAGATGCATAATGTTAACAATTACCAAAATCAACTAATTAGAGAAGTCCAAAATCAACTTATTAAAGAGTTCAAACAATGAAACAAGCAATTGCCCAAGATCCAAAAACCAACATACTCAAATTTTGAAACCTTAATTTGGCAGAGAGAAACCAATCAAGCAACTTCCGGAGACAGGTACAGGTGTCTAAATTTTAATCGTGGTTTGAGATTTGAGAGCGAGACCAAAGACCGCAAGTGATGAGAGGAAGTTGGCATGGAGGAATCAAATAAGTAAAGCACATTGAGCCTAAATCGAACTTTTTCAAAGATCTTTTGAGGAGCTCATATCCTCTCATGGTTCCGCTATTGATCGTTATTTATTAAATTAATAGTACTCTAAAATTGTAATTTTTATTTGATTTTCTATTAACTTATCTTATTTTTATATTAATTTAATTTAAAATATCATCCAATCACATGTTATATGGTATAACTTGAACAATGGATAAGTTGTTTTTTTCAAAAAAAAACAATAGATATATTAAAGGAAACAAACAAAGGAAGACAAAACAAAACTCGAACATCTGTAAGCCATAAAAACCAACAACCACTATAACAATTGTTTAGTTCTTAATAATGATTTTCATCACAAGTGCAACATGTTTCTAAGCCCTTTCAATATTTGTAATAATTTTGTATCGTACATTCAATTTAATCATTATAAATATTGTATATAGATTTGCAATATTATCCATCTATATAAAAAGATTAATGGAAAAAACTTAAACTTTTTCTTAGAATGTTTTTCAAACACCGCGATCTTAGTTTGTGTTATTTTAATACAGACTTTTAACTCTTACCCAAATATCTAAATCAGAAGAATCTTTTGAATCTAAATAACATCATTAATGCTCACGATGATTATTATTATGGGGAAAAAAGATAACTTTAGTGTAAGATCCCACATTGGTTGGGGAGGGGAACAAATGTTACCTTATTAGAGGGACTTGATACCTCTCCTCCTATCAGACGTGTTTTAAATCCTTGAGTCTAGGTGTGGACAATATTTGGCATGGGATGTTATCATGTTACATTTAGCTTGAATTTCCTAGAAAGAAAAAGACCTTCTTTTAATGATTTGGGACCTCCAACAAGGAATTAAAAGAAATAAAATGCAAAAACCAGATAAATAAATCTATATTGTAACTATTTATCAAAATAACAGAGCAATTGTATTGATAAAGGTTATATGAATGGGTCTAACATAGAATGTCCTTAAAAAATTGTTCGGTAATATGGGGAGGGGATCATGTAGGGTGCCTATGGCTATGATTTGGGTTAATGATTGATCTAAAGAAGACTTGCTAAAGAATAAAAAATAATACAAGGGTGCCGGTGTTCATCTAATTAAACTTCAACTTTTAATATTATTTTTTATAATTGCTTCAAACTTAATTACATATTGCAATCCTATCATTACATTTTTTTCATTTAATTAACTAACATTATCATTCTTTTGTCTCAAACAAATCATTTATATATATATATATATATATATATATATATATATATATATATGTATATTACATACACTAACAATGCATCCAATGTTTAAACCTACTTAAGTATCTATCAATGTCTGTTTGTCTGTCTGAATACAAGTAACATAATCTTCCAGGTAACTAAAAGCAGGAACTACTTGTTCCATCAAACTTAAAACCAATCAGCAATATTTTCCTAGACAGTACATCATCACAGTATCCAAATAATGGCCACTCTGTTTCAGTCCGGCCAAGTACCATTCTAAGATGTCAAGTTAGCCTCAAACAGTAACTTCTCTATACTATGAGCCATCGTCTTAGCTTCCCTCACTTACTCATTCCCCGGCACATACCCCGGCACCCAAGCGTGACATGCGATGATTCTGTAATCAAGGTGAACCTCCATGGCCACAAGGCAATCCGTCTAAACGAATTGCACAATTGATTCTGTAATGTGATACTTGCATAAACAGATAAAAAGTTCTAGTTTGGCAACTGCAGTGCGCAAGCTATACTTGTATTGAGGATAGGGTTTCTTGTGGGAACTGAGCGAGCTAAATAGACCGTTGGCTACACCATTTGCCTTTCACATTATGCTCTTGAGACAGGACAATACACGGTTACAAACTCTTTTACACAAAAATTTAACCGATCCAAGGCCATGTAACAAGTATTTTCAGATTATATTGAATAATATAGTAATTCAAGCGAGTCAGATTATATTAAAATACTTAAAAATCATGAATTCAAATATTTTATTCACCTTCTTTAATAGTCATGACGGTGCTCCAAAAAGATGGCGATTCATTTTGACCTTCTGCTTCATAAAACAAGATCACCACAATCATAATTAGCCATCATAAGGAAAGCATTGGCTGTGTAGCTAGAAAACCATACTTTCCTTAAGAATGTCATCATTTTACCCTTGCTCTCTTGTATAAACCCCACACAATAAGCAACACCAATGAGCTTAAAGCTTCTCCATCTCCTATCCTTTCTATATTTCTCCAACCCCTTTTCAATTCTCTCAAATTCATCTTCTTCTTCATCCGATTTTTTCAAAAACGCCTCCCCGAGGCACCTTCCAAGCACCACGGAATCTTCTAGAGACGAGCATCCGCCTTGGCCTATGTCAGGAGTCATGGGATGAAGGGCATCCCCGGCTACACAAACATTGTTCTTCACTATGTTGCTGAATAAAACATTCCACGGCAATCTGAACTTTAGTTGTGCACATGAGATATTATCTAGTGCCGTTTTTTCCACCACGCCTTGTGCTTCTTCAGGCATCTTGTTGATTCGACTCGATACAAATTGCTTCATTTTGATTGGGTTTTCTGGCCAATCTTCTTCGTCTATAAGATCACAACAAAACCCTTTAGTGAAACAATGTTTCTAAACCAAATCAAATGAGTCTAGTACATCCCACACATATGTAGTGTATGTGCATTACCACAAATTTGACTTTATAGAATGTCAAATATGTCTAAATGTTCTAATAGAATATAGTGCATCATATGTAAAGGTGTTGCAATAAGTTGATAGGACGTTTTTGGACATTCTGACAAGGTTCTTAGACATTTTTTAAATAAAAATATCACCTATTAGTCTTTTTATTTATTTATTTATGTAACATTGTGTTTTATAAAAATAAGTATCTTATAAAAGAAATTGTTAGTATCCTATAAAACTTGTGAGGGCCTAAAATCTTTCCTTCATCTTAACATTTTTACATAGAGCGTACAATTTCTCTTTTTGTAAACTTAAATTCTATAAAACAGTCTGTCATTGAAAGAGAAAGGCTTACAAGATGGAACTTGAGACGGGGTGAATGTGCAAAACCAGTAGACGGTCTTGTGATCAATCGGAAGATATCCAAAGCGCACGCCGCCACCAAATTTAACATGAAACATAGGATCAAAGCCAGAGCCATTTGGGAAGTCCACCAAGCCACGTATAGCCGATCTCCCAACGCTAACGGGTGTCCCTAGACCCAACCATTTCGCCACCACCGAGTTAACTCCATCACACCCAATCAGCACCTACATACATTAACACAACTTATATCAGAGCCCGTATAATAAATACCCCCTCATAGTCATGGTTCAACAATTAATTAAACTTGCTACAACTGGTTCGAACCAACAACCTTGGTTTTGAGAATGGACCCATCTGCTAGGTGCACCAGTTTGAACCGGCCCAGCTCATCAATGGTTGCAACCTTGGAAGAATATCTAATGGTGCCAGGTGGCAGCTCGTTCACTAATGTCTCTAGTAACTCTTTTCGCCTAACGCATCGGCTTTCGTAACCCTTGCTACAATACAATCAAGATTTACGGTTAACTAGCTACATTAATGAGTATTTTTCGAAACCCCAAACCTCGGGGACCAAGCAAAATGTGAAGATTTTTTTATGGATTAAAAGTGTGACTCACAATTTTCCATCTTTGTCAAGTGCTGTTTCTGAATCTGAAGTAAAAAGACCAGTATCAGGAGATGCGATCTTGAATCTGCAAACCACAACATTATTATTGGCTTCAAACGCTCAAGTGCGTGGAAATTACTGAAATAACCCTACATACATACCCTTTCATTTGAGTGGACCTTTGTCTGAGCGAATTCCCAATTCCGACAGCATCTAGCGCCCTCCAAGCGTTTGTCCATAGTGTGAGGGCAAATCCGGTAATTCGCAAACTCTCTGATGACTCCAGCACCAAGCTCCTCAAACCCAACCTGGTTAATTCATTATGGAGGGTAAAACTTCCATATCATACACTGCTTCAATGATCGAGTTGTATATATATATAATTGAAAGAAGGAAGGAAGGAAGGAAATGGTTGGTACCTGTGAAGGGCTAAAGCTGTAGTGAGACCAGCTAAGCCAGCACCAACTATAACTATATCTACATCTTCATAATTACGCTCCTCCATCTTCAATTGATTTAACTTCTCGAGAAGATCTGAGGAATCTTCATGATGATATATAGATATAGATATATGTAAAAATTAAGAAGACGTGAGTCGATGAAACACTTATTTTTCTCTAACTGTATTTATTAATTATTATGACGCAGGCTATGACATATGAAATATGGATGGGGCTACTACAAATTACAATCAACATAATCTATATCGTTTTAATTTTTGAGGCTAAGGCCATCCACAGACGCCACATCAGCTAAGCTCTCAAGCCCTAAACACCCCAGCGTATAACTAAAAGCCCTCAAGCCCTCAATGCCACATCAGCGCCACATCATTTTTTTAATTCTTTTATTTATACATTTAATTATTTAACAAAATTAAAATATTTATATATTTTTAAATAAATAAAAATAAGATAAATAATAAAAATAAAAATTCATATCATTCATTAAAAATTAAAATTACAAAATACAAAACACTACCAATTATGAATTTTTTTAATTTGCTCTTTTCTCTTTAAAGTAACCCTCAAAACGTCTCCCGTAAGGTGATCATGCAAGGTCATGAAAAACTCGAAGTCTTTCTCAAATCGTTTTGAGCGTTCGATTTCGAGTTCTTGTTCCAACCTATCTCGTTCGAGTTTTGAGCGTTCGATTTCGAGATCGAGTTATTTCATTTTGTATTCCATTGTATCATCAATCTTGTCGTTGAACGTCGTCAACAACTGAGTAACACTTTCGTTCGTATTCGACCCGGACGTATTACTCGTTGATGTTTTTTTTGCCTTGTTTCTCCCGATGGGTCGTTGAAGTTGCTCGATGGAGTTGTCGTCATCGTCATCATTGGAAGGGTTGGTACGTTTTGAACCCCGCGATGAAGTTGTCGTCATCGTTGGAACGGCTCCCCATATTGGACATTTTTTGAGGACTTCCCAAGCTTGTTCTTTAGAGAAAGCAAACCCTTGTTGTGCTTGGTACCGTTCGTGTGCCACTCGTGAAATGTCGGCATCACTCATTCCGCTTGATCTATTATTGACCAAGTTGTTGTAGATGCCGCCAAAAAGAGCAATTTTTTTATTCAGGTCGTTGAACTTGGTGTTGAGTTGATGAGTTGTTCTATAATTGGCGCGACCCATCAAACTATAGAACACTTCCCCGATTCGGGTCCAAAAACCTTCTACATTTATGTAAATTCAAGTATAAGAATATTAACAAGAATAATAATAATAATAATAATAATAATAATAATAATAACAATAAAAATATTACCATGGGTTTGTGCGTTACCGATAACGGGGTCCTCCGAAACGTCAACCCACGCCGACACTAACGCGAGTTCCTCCTCGTTAGTCCACATCTGTTTGGGGGCTCTATTTTCATATTGTTTGCTTTTTCCTTTTCTCGATGGTCTCGGGTTTGATGGTTCCGGGTTTGATGGTTGTGTGTAGATGGATTGTGGTGTGTGCGGGCTAGTATGTTGGGTTTCCGGAACAATGTCGTCGGCGAGATTGATTGCGGGTGAAAGAATATTGTAGTTGGCCGGAGTAAAACCTTGTTCAATCAAACCGGGACGTGTAAATTGGTAAGGAAATTGTTGGGGAAATTGTTGCAACCATTGTGGCGGATATTGTTGCGAAATTTGTGGCGGAATTTGTTGCGAAAATTGCGGACGATAACCTGGTTGTGTAAACGCTTGGAAACCAAGCTCCGGGTCTTCTTGCGGTTGCGGTGTATGTGGTCGGTTACGACGGGATGTAGGTGTTTTGTTTGGATTCATGATGAAATTTGAGAGAGTTTGAGAGAATTTGAGAGAGTTTTAGAGAGTTTGAGAGATTGTTGGTGTGAAAAAATAAGAGGTTGAGGGTTAATATATATAGTGTGATTAAATTGAAAAAAAAAAGTTAAAAAAAAATAAATAAAAAGTAGCCGTTTGAATAAAAAATTTTAAAAAAAAATTAAATAAACAAAACATGTTCGGGTTCCTCGGGTTTTCAAACCCGTACCCCGAGCCCGAGCCCCAAGCCCGAGCCACCCCCACCGTTACCCGATGGAGCCCGCAGCGATCCCGTGGCCGAGCCCGCGTGTAACAACCCGGTTTCCCAAACATGTTTCAAATAACATATATTGCATCACATCGTTACATTCATAAAAAGAAATTACCAAACAAATCACGTACGGTCCCAGCAGTCTCGAAACGATACAACATAACACCTATTCAGTTCCTAATCCTTGTCAGCTATTAACCCCGCCTTACACATTAATTCTTCCCTTTGCTAACGAACGATCCTCAACCTGGAATACATATTTTTTAAACAGAAATGATGAGGGTTAGACCTAATGGTCCAGTGAGAAAATCCCTGTCAGTTGAAACTTGCCAAGAATCCAATTAAATAAAACCTTTTTAATACAAACACACATATATTACACGTAATTAAATACCAACCAAGACTTGCGTTTCGTATCCACTCATTCCCCCTTATTCCTCTACAATTGGCCAAACTAGTGGTTGCAAGCCAACTAGTCAATTCACTCTGCTGTACAACATCTACAGTAAACACGCTTGTCCGCTTACCGGAACCCGGCAACACACTGGTGCGCACCTCGGATCCCGGCCCCGTATTCTCGCAGAATACTCATATAATTACAGTATATCATCATGTATATAAACATTTCAATAAAAACACATAATCACATTATGTATCACATTCTCAATCCATACATATCCATTTCATATAGATATAAATCACATATATATGTATTCCAGTTGAAAAACGTTTTTAAATAAAATTCACCTGAATGCTTTTCCAATAGTTCTCCAAAAATCTCTTCAACAAGTCCCACTTTTATCTTTGAATTTTACTATCTGAAATAGTTAATTAACAAGAATACACCTCATTAATAAATCTGTATTTCAACACTTTTCGCAACCCACAGCTTGCGAATTCCTCACTTTTCGCAACCCACTGTTGCGAAAACCAAAGAACTCGCAACCTACTGTTGCGAAAACCTCACTTCTCGCAACCTACTGTTGCGAAAGCCTCACTTCTCGCAACCTACTGTTGCGAAAACCCCACTTCTCGCAACCTACTGTTGCGAAAACCTGAAAAATTACTGTTCACCGTCTTTTTTAATAAGCTTAGCAAAAACGACTTTCAGTCCAATATTTACCCAGAAATCGTACTTTTAAGCTTAGATTTCCCAAAACATCCATTTTTAACAAAACCCACCTAAAAACTTAACTAGCAAACTCAAGAACACTTTTAAGAAATTAAAACACATACAAGGATGGATTTGTTACCTTGCTTACTTCAGTTTGGTCCTTTAAATCACAGCAGCAAACTCGGGATTTCCTTCTTCTTCTTTCCCTTAATTTCTCTCTCGATTTCCTTCTCTCTCTCTCTAAACCGAACACACTACACACACTAACACTTAGGATATTTTCTCTTAATTGAAAAATGGACACCTATCCTTACTAAAATAGGAAGTCGGTTTTGGCTAAAGAGGTTTGGATAAAAGACCAAACAAACCTTAAACTTATCTCACTTGGCAATAAATACCCCTAAACTTTCAAATAAAAATTAAAACTTACCCCTTAACTTCTTACTCCATAAAACACTAACATAAAACTTATAAAATTTTCAAATTTAAATTAGATAAAATACTTGGTTATTACAACATCTCCCCCTTAAAAGAATTCCGTCCCGGAATTCACTCAAGCAACGAACTAGGATAACTACTGTTGAAAAGATATCAAATTCTATGAACACATCAAAGGACTTTTTACTAGACCCACCGCTTTACTGCTTCTAGTTTACCATTTGTTCCCACTTCAATATTTCAACCCAAAACATCAAGAGTTTTAATTTCTCACAAGAAATCCGCCCCTCTAAAACAACGATACACACTCGATAATCAAATCCTACGAAGGTTCAAATTAACTCGAAAATTCACTTATCTCTTAGAAAGAAATAACTTATACTCATATGAATCTAATCCAAATAACAGAACAGTATATGCTTACTCGGGACATTTACCACGCTAATACTATTTTTAACCTCACCGGCCTTTTACTACAAACGTCGTGTTCTACACTTTTACAATACTAACTCTAAAACGTAAACATATACTTTCAATATAAAATTTGCTTAGTAAATACTACCTATTTCTTATACTCTTTCATGGAATAGAATATACTCAACACGAATCACTTTATATCACGGAAAAATTTCTTAATTTTATCAAACCCGTAAACTTCATCCTACCATTTCCATTTCCCATGAAAGCATAGCATAATTACTATAATCATACAACCATACTTAATTGCACTTGACACCAATTCATCCATCAAATTAAAACAAGGTCTAAATAGCAACTTAATTTCTCGAATATCAGCAAAACATTTCAATTATCTCAATAACCTCACCACCATAACTCATACCGACTTCCATCCAAATATCAATACCAATTCATTCCTTAATAAAATAACAAACTCGCTATCACATCAATTCCTTACATCTCCAACTTAGCACAAAAATACTAACACAAATCTTTAGACATTTGTTTCACTTAAACCACTCCGCAATTGAAATTATCAACACCGGTCTCACCTTACCCAACTAAAATAATTACCAAATCATCATATAATAATTTCACTACAAAACTAAGCCGAAAAGAATTCATCACAACTCCGTTAAAAATTTCATGTCACTAATCATATAACTCATTAACGACTTAACATGCAAAGTCCAGCACCAAGTTTAAAACAACTATTTATCTTAAACAACTCCGTAAAGAAGGTTCATCACACGACCATCAAAATATTTATTGATCATTGCTTTCTTCCCACTAATCATAACACTTAATATAAATCCCCTTTTCAACTTAAATTCTCCAATCCATGGGAAGTATTAGGTAAACATCCAACCCATTGAACCATTTTTCTATATCCAGCAAACTCTCAAGCATCAATTTCTTATACTTTATTATCATAGTATGCATATTCTCTTTCAGTTAAGTCCAGGTTATCAGCAACCTAGTTTTCTAACCTTGCAACCCACTATCGCCAACGCTTCCCCCACATCATTCCACCTTTGATCCAATCCGGTGTTTTCTAACGGTACAACCTTACTTGCTTCGGCTAAGCCCTTCCGCAGAATCGACACGGGAAAGGCTGAATGAACTCTCACTATGTGTAACCCTTCAATACCAAGGCGCATACCAACAATTTAGTACCCTCCTAACTACAACAACTCTTACTCCAAGAGGAAAACCCGCGTGATACAAACAAGGTATAATATCCCAGATCAATCATACCAATATCATTCACAAATCCAGACTCCAGGTTCACCTCATCCTACTACCCTTGCTATGACGGAATCTCCACTAGTCATGACGAGTCGCCTCGCGAATGCACAGTCGCATACAGTGTGAAATCAGATAGACATTCGAAATAAAGATTCTATCCCACAACGGTTAGACTCAAACAAGAGCTGCGCAATAGAACTAAATCAAATATTCTAAGGCTATTTAGTTCCTACTGTATACGACTTATAAGGCAGTTACTTAACAACCTATCAGGACTAGCATAAATTCCTACTGGCAAGTAATAGTCATGCAGCAAAGTGTAATAAGCACCAGGCAATCTAGCATACATACTCCTATGTTCTAGAAAGCAATAAATTACACTAAGTACTCTACCTTTTCCCTTGGCCTCGGCTGACTGTACACACTGCGCCTTCGATCACCGTCTCTAAAATGTCCCAACAATCCAACACTCAAAAAAAATAACGACATTCTACTCCCCAGTAGATTACAAAATCAACTTGGAGTATCACCTTAACCCGTAGTTGAACTTTTCTCCATAGGTCATCCCCAACTCTACCGTCACTTCTCTAATCCAAAATATATCTAAGACAGACAACACTTTCTTGCATTAATTACACCAACCCCGAACCTTAGATTACAATTGATTTCCACACTTGCCACAACATCACTCTCATACTACTACCACGTCCTATCCCATGGTCCTTCACCCCGATCATTACATTCGACTATTTTCTTCTACTCTTTCCTCAACATAAAATACGTTTCCCCAAGGATAGCTCACTAGGAGGTGCTTACTCTAGACCGATCCTATGAGCTAGCTTTCTTTCACCTCCAAACCAATCGCACACACCCAATTCCCACAATTACTATACTTAACCAATAATTTCACCACACCTCATATCAGGAATTTAACCGAGTTAATCCGAAATCACATCCATTGCCCGAAACAACCACACACTTTTTCATTTTTCAAATATCGTTAACATATTCTTTCAAAACGATAATAAACAAATTGGATCTACACTATACACCCATCCCCAAAATATAACAACCATAAAAACATCTTTATAACAAAATCAGTACATCTTTATTTCACCTCGTGCCTCTTTCAGCACAAAATATGTCATCGTGCCTCTTTCCACGTACAATATTTCACCGTGCCTCTTTCAGCACAAAGTTATATATATACATATATATTTTTATATATCACAAATCATTTAACACGTTTAAAATTTTATTCATAACATAAACTTTAACATTTGGAGGCATAACCTAGCGTTTGAAATACTGAATTATACATAACGCCACATTCTACACTTTCGAAATAACTTTCCAAAATTCTAACATGCACCTTCAATTAGAAAAAAATTGTAAACAATTGCAAGTGTTAGATCATTCATTCCAATTTAAACTACCATCCACTTTCGTTCTCATACAATAAATTTTACTACCACCTTGATAAATCTTTCAAATCCAAACACATATGATAACAGGTTATCACCTTGATCACTAATAGCTTTTCCTTACTAATCACTCCCAAAAACAATCTTCACTTTCTAGTTCAATTATCCCTGATTTCTTACTTAAATTTATCCCAAGCAATATCATAATGAATAAGCATACTAAATTCGATATCATCCAAAATATTTGTTACACTCTTACTAAATTAGAACCAACCTCTTTTCACACCAAATGCTTCCAAACCTACACTCTTACTAAGCCTTATCGAAATTAATTCATATATCCTTAATATAAAACTTGTTAACAAACGGAAACTTTAAATCAATCACTCGACAATCTCTTCTTTCATCATAACTACTTATTCCAATATATACCGAATTACCGTGGATCACTTACCATTACCTAATCGACAATTTTAACAAAAATCAAGTTCCAACACCATCCTATACTTACTACTACCTCAAATTCCGACAACATTATCAAAAATAACTTAATAGGCACTCCACTCCTATCTATATTACCAATACAATTATCAAATTCTTTTCTAACGCATATAAGCAACAAAAGATTGAAAATACAATTAATCAGTTTGTACCGAAGTCAAATAGCACTTTAGCACGTGTAGAGTTTATATAAATATACCTGTCTTCGTCTCTATCCATACGTCGAGACCGACTTGCCACTCTGTAGATTTCAACAAGGTTAATATACACATAGGCACATACCCCATATAATAAGGTATTCCAGTCCAATCATGTAACTGTAAGTTCACAATTACACTGGCCAGGTGTAACTCGAATTTATCTTACATGATGTTCCTTCTACCTTGTTATACTTAATATCCCAAGGTTCTAAAATAATAGGGACATCCTACTTCACATGCAGTTTAAGTCTAGGTACATATACTAATACCTAAATCCCTTAAACTAGGGCTCTGATACCATCTGTAACAACCCGGTTTCCCAAACATGTTTCAAATAACATATATTGCATCACATCGTTACATTCATAAAAAGAAATTACCAAACAAATCACGTACGGTCCCAGCAGTCTCGAAACGATACAACATAACACCTATTCAGTTCCTAATCCTTGTCAGCTATTAACCCCGCCTTACACATTAATTCTTCCCTTTGCTAACGAACGATCCTCAACCTGGAATACATATTTTTAAAACAGAAATGATGAGGGTTAGACCTAATGGTCCAGTGAGAAAATCCCTGTCAGTTGAAACTTGCCAAGAATCCAATTAAATAAAACCTTTTTAATACAAACACACATATATTACACGTAATTAAATACCAACCAAGACTTGCGTTTCGTATCCACTCATTCCCCCTTATTCCTCTACAATTGGCCAAACTAGTGGTTGCAAGCCAACTAGTCAATTCACTCTGTTGTACAACATCTACAGTAAACACACCTGTCCGCTTACCGGAACCCGGCAACACACCGGTGCGCACCTCGGATCCCGGCCCCGTATTCTCGCAGAATACTCATATAATTACAGTATATCATCATGTATATAAACATTTCAATAAAAACACATAATCACATTATGTATCACATTCTCAATCCATACATATCCATTTCATATAGATATAAATCACATATATATGTATTCCAGTTGAAAAACGTTTTTAAATAAAACTCACCTGAATGCTTTTCCAATAGTTCTCCAAAAATCTCTTCAACAAGTCCCACTTTTATCTTTGAATTTTACTATCTGAAATAGTTAATTAACAAGAATACACCTCATTAATAAATCTGTATTTCAACACTTTTCGCAACCCACAGCTTGCGAATTCCTCACTTTTCGCAACCCACTGTTGCGAAAACCAAAGAACTCGCAACCTACTGTTGCGAAAACCTCACTTCTCGCAACCTACTGTTGCGAAAGCCTCACTTCTCGCAACCTACTGTTGCGAAAACCCCACTTCTCGCAACCTACTGTTGCGAAAACCTGAAAAATTACTGTTCACCGTCTTTTTTAATAAGCTCAGCAAAAACGACTTTCAGTCCAATATTTACCCAGAAATCGTACTTTTAAGCTTAGATTTCCCAAAACATCCATTTTTAACAAAACCCACCTAAAAACTTAACTAGCAAACTCAAGAACACTTTTAAGAAATTAAAACACATACAAGGATGGATTTGTTACCTTGCTTACTTCAGTTTGGTCCTTTAAATCACAGCAGCAAACTCTGGATTTCCTCCTTCTTCTTTCCCTTAATTTCTCTCTCGATTTCCTTCTCTCTCTCTCTCTAAACCGAACACACTACACACACTAACACTTATGATATTTTCTCTTAATTGAAAAATGGACACCTATCCTTACTAAAATAGGAAGTCGGTTTTGGCTAAAGAGGTTTGGATAAAAGACCAAACAAACCTTAAACTTATCTCACTTGGCAATAAATACCCCTAAACTTTCAAATAAAAATTAAAACTTACCCCTTAACTTCTTACTCCATAAAACACTAACATAAAACTTATAAAATTTTCAAATTTAAATTAGATAAAATACCTGGTTATTACACCGCGGGCGCTGCGGAAGGCCTAAGCATAATCTATATCGTTTTAATTTATAGGGCTATTTACAACTATCACAATCTATATCGTTTTAAATATTTGTTTGTATTATTTTAATAATTTATGGAGTAAATTACAGTTTTATTTTAGAGTAAACTACTATTTTCGTCCCTGTGGTTTGAAGTTTATAACTATTTTCGTCCCCGATCTTTAAAAACTGCTTTTTTATCCCTGTGGTTTATAATTTGTTTCCCTTTTCATCCCTAACACTAACTCTAATAAAAAGGTTCTATTAAATCAGGGATACTTTGGTCTTTTAACCTAATCTCTATTTTTGTCATTAATTTTTTTTAAATGTCTTCTTCTCAAATCCCAAACCCCCTCACCGCTAAAATAGAAAACCCCTACATCCCTTATCTGGCTTCCACCCCCTCCTCCACCATTGTGCCTGTTTCCCTTCTTCTTCCTTAAAAATCTGTTAACTACGGTGAACCTTGAACAAAACGAGAACAACTTTCGTTTAAGATAGCTTTTAGTTTCAAACTCACTAGTAACCATCTCTTGATTGAGTTTTTTTTACAACAAATGGTCTTTGGTTGTGATGGAATTCGTTCTCTTTCAAGACCTTGCACCACCATTTGGGTTTTATTTCCATTTTGGGTTTTGTCTCCATTTACAAAAAAGGAATCACATCAATGCTTGGTGGGTCTTGCCTCCTGCTTTTATTTTGTTGTTTTATTTATAGGGATCTTGGACTTCTTCTTCTTCTTCTTCTTCTTCTTCTTCCATTTGGACTGTGTTCTTCGATCTTGACAGGGGGGACCTTCCACACAGTCCCAAGACCTTTCATCTCGTTTTGGGTTTTGATCGACCAGGTTTGTCATATTCAAATTAGTTTTGATCGATTGGTGAAAGAATCAATTTAGGGGTTATGTTAGGTTGAGTTGATGTTTGTTGATTTTGATATTAATTTTAGAGGTGAAATAATAAGTGGGGTTCATTGGAGTAAATAGGGAGGGTTCACCATAGATGTAACCAGGGATAGACTAAGTAAGAAAAATTGAAGCAGGTCAATGGCTAGAGAATGAGATGTAGTAAATTACACTTTTGGTCCCTGTGGTTGCCAGCTACTATCAAGACCGATCCCTATTTCAAAGTAATTACAAAAACAGCCATTATGGTTTCTTTTTTATTTCAATGTTGGTCCCTGTGTGGTTGCCAGCTACTAAATCCATCCATCTGTCGTGAAGTGTTAAATCAATCCAGGGGCAAAATGGTCCAAACCCATTTACCCCCAAACGCATCTGATTTCAATTAAGAAACCATTGATCCCCAAAATTCTCTGCCCTACTTTCGATTTTCACTTCATTCGAAAGTGAAAATCGAGATCCAGCAGCCAAGACGAACAAGTACAAGTGATTTCAAAAATGAGTTCGATGAGCATGTAAATCGAGATCCAGCAGCCGAGTCCGGTAAGTCCTCAACGCCGTGAACTCAGCCACAAAGAGAAAAAATCACCACAAGAATCATGAAGAATGACGCCGGTGAACGCGGAGATACACCGGTAAAGCGAGAAAACCCCCAAACGTCAATATTTCTTCAAACAAACACACACTTCTAATCGCGAAAACCATCAAAATCCATCACTCGTTTCAACACTTCAAATGAGACTATGGTCAGATTTCCGAAGCAACAAGTTCCGTTTCATTAATCTATCAATCGAACTGATCTAACAAAGCATCGAACCATCCAATATCATTCGAATCTCAACAAAACAAATCACATACAAACAAAGAGAGAGAGAGAGAGATCAAACACACACGCGCAAACTAGGGTTTCAAATACCTGATGAAAAATTCAAAATACAGATCGAATGATTTACATTAACCGATCCTTCCACAAGGTCCGACGAATCAAAAACCAAAACTTCTTCTCCTCCGTCGTAACAAAAATGGCAGCGACTAATGACTGAAACTTTCTTTCTTCTCTACAACTTAAATTCGTTTTAGTTTCTGCTTAAGAATTTTGGATGATCGAAGGAAGTGAAAATCGAAAGTAGGGCAGAGAATTTTGGGGATCGATGGTTTCTTAATTGAAATCAGATGCGTATGGTGTAACACCCCAAATCCCATTACACATCAAATCACATAATATAACATAACATCGATATAACAAAAGAGATATCATATTACAAGTACGGTCCCTTAGTCTTTTACAATTAGCAGAAGCCATCCTACTACAAACTATGTACTAAATACATACATAACATTCAATATTGTAATACAACTACTAAACAAGCCAAAATCTTCGTCATATAATCCTTCACAAAAGCCATCCATCGGTTACTCTAATTACTTGCTCTTACTCGATCCACCACCTGGAATACATATTTTTAAAACAAAATGAGGGTTAGACACGATGGTCTAAGTGAGAAAATCCCTGTTAGTTTGAAACCATTTATATAACTTCATTCATATAAATCACGCAACACAATCACATATATCCAATAAAGCTCACATATCATGTACCTTCCCTTCTCATTCCTCCTGGCCATATTAGTTGGTAGCAAGCCAACTAATAAGTTACAACGCTGTACAACATCTACAGCCAAACAACGCTATACGGATTCTATAGCCAAACACACCGGTCCTAAGCCCGGCCAAAGTATTATAACACATTATAATACTCATGTAAATATAATACCTCAATATATTATAATTCACATATAAACACATAATCACCAATTATCACATTTCCAAACCATACATATATGTATTCCAGTTAAAAACGCTTCTAAAGTAAAACTCACCTGTTTCGCTTATTAAAAACGCTCGCAAGCTTCTTTCAAAAAGATTATATCTTTCACTTCTACTTCACAGTATCTCAAAATCGAATCCAACCTAATCGATTGATGCGATAACCGTAACTTTCTTCTTCTGCTTCTTTTCACCTCCACACACACACGTACACTTTCTAAGTTTAGGTTATCAGAATACCATCTGATGTTAAGAGGTAATATCAAACCACAACTTACCAAATGAACCTTGAACTTCTCAAATATAACCCAAACATCCCTAAGCTTATAGATTTACCCATAATTACCCTAAACACCAAATATAGAGTAAGTAACATTAACGGAATAGGGAAATCAACTAACGGTCTTACCCAGGGTATTACATCATCTCCCCCTTAAAAGAATTTCGTCCCGGAATTCAGTTAAGTAAAAAGATGAGGGTATTTGGATCTCATTTCCGTCTCTGATTCCCACGTAGCATCTTGACCTCTATGATGCCTCCACTGAACTTTCACTTGCCTGATCTCCTTATTCCGCAGCACTTTAACTTTATGATCAACTATAGCTTCCGGCTCTTCCACATAATTCAGTCTTTCATCGACTTGTATCTCTGGTAGGGAGACTGCCTGATCTTGAGTAACCAGACACTTTCGGAAGTTTGATACGTGAAACGCATTATGGATCCTGCTCAATTCTGGCGGAAGATCTAATCGATAAGCTACTTCACCGATCCTTTCTGTAATTGCAAACGGTCTGATATACCTTGGGCTAAGTTTACCTTGTCGTCCAAATCGGATGACTCCTTTCCACGGCAAAACCTTTAACATTACGTAATCCCCAACATGAAATTCCAATGGCTTTCGACATCGGTCAGCGTAGCTTTTCTGTCTATCTTGAGCCACTTTCAATTGTTCACGAATCTGAGTAACCTTATCGGTAGTTAATTGAACTATTTCCGGCCCCGCTAACTGTTTCTCTCCCACTTCGTTCCAACATAGAGGCGTTCGGCATTTCCTACCATACAGTACTTCGAACGGTGCCGCTTGTATGCTGGAATGATAACTATTGTTGTAAGCGAATTCGATCAACGGTAAATGCTTATCCCACGATCCCCCAAAAGCAACAATGCAAGCCCGGAGCATATCTTCTAAAGTCTGAATCGTTCGTTCACTCTGACCATCTGTCTGGGGATGATACGCCGTACTTAACTTTATCTGTGTCCCCATTTCCCTTTGAAAACTTCTCCAAAATCTTGAAGTAAAACGACTATCACGATCAGAAATGATAGAGATTGGAACTCCATGTCGAGTTACTATTTCGTCAATGTACAACTTAGCTAATCGCTCCATCGAATCGGTTTCCTTTATCGGTAGAAAGTGTGCAGACTTTGTGTAACGCCCCAAAATCCAGGCCAATTTAAACCTCAAATTATAACGGGTTATGACAATAAAATTTCAACTTATATAGATAGCAAAGGAATTAACCATCAAAAGTGTAATTACAATACAGGATACTCCGAATAACCTATCAATCTAATCATATCACTATAATCAGATTAATTGAGTTATCTAAGCTATCCTCCAAAAATCTCCTCTTTGTTAATTGCCACTTCTGCTATTCCAAAAACACTCGTCCCACAACCCTTTATTTGCCTGAGCCTGTACCTGGTAAGAAAACATCATATGAAACGATTAGGCCAATGCCTAGTGAGAACATTCGTTTCAATTGCAAAAATCAATGTAAACAAGTTGCAACAAACCTGGTTACTCCTTTTCTTACCGTACGTATAATTCTATTTCATTATACAAATTTTATCCAATTCCATGACTATGACTGACAACAAATCCATCAACATATCATACCCCAGAGCCACACTATGAATCTTCAAAGATTCTAGATCAATGCTCTCCACCAATAAATCGCGATTACACACGCCCATTTATCAGTAAGGAAGCAGAGATTACAAGTACTTATGTCAACCTCACTCTCTTCCTTAGAAATCAGGAATAACGATTAATACCACACGCCTATTCCATAATTTCCCACACACACTGGAATAACGATTAAATGAGTAATACCACACGCCTATTCCAAGTGATTACCAAACTTTAGTGCCTATGGATCCATTACACTTATTTCTACTCGTGCAAGTAAATGCTTAATACAGATTTCTCATATCATTCAGTATGAGCAAATCACCTTTATACCATACACCTGCCTAGTATCAAACCGGCACAGTCATCAAGCCTAACATACTACCCTTCGAATGTACGTATGTTCATGCTAAACTAATTATGTCTCAATCACTAGATCACAACTATTCACAATTAACAGAACTGAAAATTGACTAGTCTGCACAAAGTGTCCGGACAACCCAAAGTTTCCGGATAACCCATCTTATCCGGACGTTTCCATTTTCCGGATACTATAATTTCCCCGGACAATCCCAACACCCGGACAACACATCCTTTCCGGTAAATTCCTACTTTTCTGGATAATATACAAATCCGGACAACATCGGGACTCTATAGTCATCCGGATACCATCCGATACTTACTTCATCCGGATTCTTGTAATAACATAAAACCTACCCGTATACTTCCTGCGTCCGGAAACATTCATCATCAGGGTTTTTCCGGATACGACGATTCATCCGGAAAAGTCGGGTCTGCAGTATAAAATTCAATCTAACTTCTTGTTTGTTCGATTCAGCTCGTTCCCAGTACAACCACACAGTTCATAATCACTTTATACAGCTATTTCACGGTTCAATTTAACATAAGAACACTGATTTAAGCAAAGTACAAATGAACTCACCTATTGGAAGAAAACCCACTTTAATCTCAAACTGCTGCTCCAAATCTGATGTTACTGATTCTGTAAATCGATCCAAAACACAATTTCGTTTACAATTCTATAGCTACAACAGTCTTTATCAAAACACAGATTAATTTCTTACCAAATTGATGACCAAAACCCTTGTTTCCTTCCTTTTCTCTCTTTTCTCCTTTTTTTCCTCTTTTCTCTTCTTCTCTCTTGACCGACCCAAAACAAGATATCAGATAAAAATCTGATTTCCAGCTACCTTATCTATATACACTTTCCAAATGTGACCAAACACACCTCTAGGTTTCAATATTTTCACAATTGACACCAAACCTTAATATCTTGTATTATAACCCTATTGAATTATAAAACTTCCAAATACTTCAAGGTTTACACAAAATACAAATACATCCCAATTCTCATTAAAATATTATTATTGAAAATTTAGGATGTTACAATACTCCCCAACTTGAAAATGATTTCGTCCCCGAAATCAGAATCAGGTAAACAAATGAGGATACCTATCCCTCATACTCTCTTCCGACTCTAAAGTCACATTAGCACCTCGATGGTGTTTCCACTGTACTTTCAACATAGCTACTTCCTTGCCACTACATAGCTTTCTAATTGATCTTTCCAAAATTGCCTCTGGTTCTTCCACGCAGCGACTCTTTTCATCTACTCTCACATCAGTGAGTGGTATCACATCCTCTTCTTCGGCTAAACACTTCCGAAGATAACAAACATGAAAGGTATTATGAACCCCTTCCAACTCTGGTGGAAGATCCAACTGATATGCTTGCAAACCAATCCTTTTAGTGATAGTGAAAGGTCCTAGAAAACGAGGACTTAACTTCCCGCGTTTACCAAACCTTATCACACCCTTCCATGGGGACACTTTAAGCATAACGCGCTCCCCAACTTGAAATTCTTTTGGTCTCCTTTTCGGGTCAGCATAACTCTTCTGTCGGTCCTGAGCTGCTTTCATATGCTGCCGAATTTCTTTTACCTTATCAGCTGTTTGTTGTACCAATTCTGGACCAGCAAACTGTTTCTCTCCGACTTCTAACCAACATACCGGGGTTCTACACTTTCGACCATACAAGGCTTCGAAGGGCGCTCTTCCGATACTGGAATGATAACTGTTATTATACGCAAATTCTACTAACGGTAGATGCGCATCCCAGTTACCTCCAAAATCCAATACACATGACCTAAGCATATCTTCCAAAGTTTGCATAGTCCTTTCACTCTGTCCATCAGTCTGTGGATGAAAAGCAGTGCTCAAATTAACTTTCGTACCCAATTCCTCTTGTAGTGATCGCCAAAACCTTGAGGTAAACCGACTATCACGATCTGACACAATCGACACCGGTATACCATGTCTTGATACCACCTCATCAATATACAGCTTCGCCAACTTCTCAATTGGTGATGTTTCTTTCATAGCCAGAAAATGAGCACTCTTAGTTAATCTATCCACGATTACCCATATTGTGTCGTTACCCTTTTGCGTCTTGGGTAACTTCATCACAAAATCCATGGTGGTCTTCTCCCACTTCCATTTCGGAATTTCCAAAGATTGGAAACTTCCGTAAGGTTTCTGATGTTCTACTTTCACCAACGAACATGTTCTACATGTTTCTACCTTCCGGCCCACATCTACTTTCATAGCCGGCCACCAATAATGCAATTTCAGATCTCGATACATCTTTGTATTCCTAGGGTGTATGGAATACCTAGATCTATGAGCGTCTTCGAGAATCAGCTCTCGATTTGCTCCAATCTTTGGTACCCAAACACGACCTTGGAACAGCTTTATTCCACGACCATCTTCAGTTAGCTGAAGGTGTTGCTTGCCCATCACTTCTTCTTTCAGGGTTACTTCCCGTAAAGCCTCCGCTTGTGCCTCTTTTACCGTTTCCATCAAACTCGATGTCACATCAATTCTAGCATTGATCGATTTCAAACATCCACTATACTCTTTCCTACTTAAAGCATCGGCCACGACATTTGCTTTACCAGGATGGTAATGCAATTCGCAATCGTAATCTTTAAGTAATTCTAACCATCTTCGCTGTCTCATATTTAACTCTTTCTGATCAAAAACATGCTGCAAACTTTTATGGTCAGTAAAAAGAGTACATTTGGTTCCATACAAGTAGTGCATCCACAACTTTAAAGCAAACACAACAGCCGCTAACTCCAAATCATGTGTCGGGTAGTTCTTCTCATGTTCCTTAAGTTGTCTTGACGCATAAGCAATCACTTTGCCTCGTTGCATCAATACGCATCCTAGACCCATCTTTGAAGCATCACTGTATACCACTAAATCTTATGTTCCTTCTGGTAAAGCAAGAACCGGAGCCTCACACAACTTTTGACGTAAAGTTCTGAAAGCCGATTCTTGTTTCTCCGTCCAGACAAACTTCACGTTCTTTCTAGTCAGAATAGTCAAAGCAGATGCAATCTTAGAAAAGTCTTTAATAAACCTTCTGTAATAACCTGCTAAACCCAAGAAACTTCTTATTTCAGATGCACTTCTAGGTGTCTCCCAATTTGCCATAGCTTCAATCTTAGCTGGGTCTACCTTGACTCCTTCTGAAGTGATTACGTGACCTAGAAATTGTACTTTTAACCAAAATTCACATTTTGAAAACTTCGTGTACAATTTCTCTCTTCTTAAAACTTCTAAGACTTCACGTAGGTGTTGTTCATGATCTGCTTCAGTCTTTGAATACACAAGTATGCCATCAATAAAGACGATAACAAACTTGTCCAAGAAAGGTCGACACACTCTATTCATCAGATCCATGAAGACAGCTGGAGCATTTGTCAAACCGAATGGCATTACTAGAAACTCATAATGCCCGTATCTGGTTCTAAAAGCTGTCTTAGGAATATCTTCATTTCTAACCCGCACTTGGTGATACCCTGACCTCAAATCAATCTTAGAAAAACATCCTGCCCCTTGAAGTTGATCAAATAGATCATCGATTCTTGGAAGCGGATATTTATTCTTAATCGTCACCTCATTCAGCTCGTGGTAATCTATACACATTCTCATAGTACCGTCTTTCTTCTTAACAAACAGGACCGGAGCTCCCCAAGGCGAAGAACTCGGTCTGACAAAACCTTTATCTAACAACTCTTGAAGTTGAGTCATCATCTCTTTCATTTCAGACGGCGCTAGACGGTAAGGTGCCCGCGCTATCGGAGACGAACCTGGAATGAGATCAGTTCTAAACTCCACCTGCCTTTCAGTAGGTAGACCAGGAAGATCATCAGGAAATATGTCAGGAAACTCACGTACCACCTTGATATCTTCCAATTGTTTCTTTTCCAATCTTCCATCTAAGACATACGCCAGATAGGACATACATCCTTTCATTAAACACTTCCGCGCCTTCACAACAGAGATTAACGGAATTTCCCCCTTTTGCTTTTCCCCAAAGATGAGTACATCATCCCTATCAGCCATCGGAATCCGGATTAATTTCTTTGCACAAAATATTTCTGCTTGATTGGCTGTCAGCCAATCCATACCCACAACTATGTCAAACCCTCCAATTTCTATCAACAACAAGTTGATCGAAAATTTCGTCTCTTCTATAAGAATAGTACAACCATCAAGCCTTTCTCGAACCAAAGCTTGACCCCCATTAGCTACCTCTACTACTAAAGCATCATCTAAAGTAGTAACAGGCGTAGCTAATTTAGGATAGAATGATTTGGACACAAATGACAAATTTGCTCCACAATCGAACAAAATACGCGCAGAACAAGAATTAACAAGGAATATACCCGAGACAACGTCCCTTGATTCCTTAGCTTCATCAGCGGTCATCTGAAAAGCTCGACCCGATGGCTTTGGAATAACTGGTTTCTTACTCTGATCGCCGCTCTTTTTCAGCCTTGGGCACTCCCGACGAAAGTGACCCAGTTGCTTACACTCAAAACATGTATTTCCCCGCACTGGACAATTATTCATAGTATGTCCACTCTTTCCACACTTAAAACATTCAGATGCTATCACTCGACACTGCCCGAAATGCTTGCTCTTACACTTTGGACACCAGTTTGGTTCACGACGTGATTCATAAGAAGTACCTTTACCAGCGTTCCTTGACCTCTGTGAATGCTCTAATCGACCTTCCCATTTCCGCTTCTCCCCAACTTGGGTCTTTTCTTCTTTATCCTTAGCATACACTTCCTCTGTAACCTTTGCTTCCTCGATCGATTCTCTCAATGTTGAAGCTTTTGAACTCCGCACCCTTGACATCATATCTGCTGGTAAACCCTTCAGATAAGCTTTAACTTTGTCTTTCTCAGTCGGAGCCACATGCCCCACCAGGTTCAGCTTCTCCATGAAGGATTCTGTATACTTTCTCACAGTCATATTCCCTTTCTTGAGGTTCCTGAACTCTTCCTCTATTCGATCCATTTCTGTTTCGTTACAGTACTCCTCCAGAATCTTTGCTTTGAACTGATCCCAAGTCATAGCATTCAAAACAGAAGCTGACACAGAAGCTGCTAGCACATTCCACCAAGATAACGCGTTATCGCGTAACATCTGTGATCCAAATTTAACTTTAGACTTTTCATCATAACACTCACAAGCTCGAAAAGCTTGTTCAATTTCCCTTAGCCAATTCATGCAAGCTATTGGACTATCTTCTCCTTTGAATTCCGGTGGTTTACAGCTCAAGAAGGTTTTGTAAGAGCAATTTCTTTCAACCCTTCTTTCAGTCTCCGGCCCTGGGTTGCCAGTTGGATTTATCACACTAGTATTAACTCTTGTCCGTCTTGGTTCCGTATTTCGATCGTTAAACAATTTCATGAACATTTCTGCTTGTCTTCCCATGGTGGTGTTCATCATTTCAGCTTGTCTTTCCATTGATGCATTCATCAATCTGGTAACATTATCCATAATGCGTCCTTCCATACTTGCTTCCGATGGTGTTTGATCGACAGTACTGGTACCCACTCTGTGTGCCGGATTACGTACTCCTCCTAAAGAAAGAAAATCTGGTGGCGTCTCATGAATTCCGCCTACTCCAGTTTGTCTTTCTCCCGTATCATCTAACCAATTCCTATTTATAGAAGAATTAGGAAACCTCGGCGGAGTATTTACCATTATTCTGGATGAGCACAAAAGAATACCCATCAGTAATGGTTTATACATAACTAGACATACAAAAACGTAATTTACCGCTAATCAGTCACTGTAACCATTTAGAAACAAACATGCTTATGTAACAATATATTCATAAATAACAGTAGCTAATTGAAATTGTGAATATATTATACAGGAGAATCCTCGTTACCACCATTACAGTACTAATTTCACGTAATTCCATCACCTCTAAGAATATCCCGTCTTAGTATTCCTACCCATTCTCACGAATCATAACTTAATTCATCACAACTTAAGTCTAAGTACCTCCTCAGCATACTTAGTTCGCTTAAACTAATGCTCTGATACCATATTGTAACGCCCCAAAATCCAGGCCAATTTAAACCTCAAATTATAACGGGTTATGACAATAAAATTTCAACTTATATAGATAGCAAAGGAATTAACCATCAAAAGTGTAATTACAATACAGGATACTCCGAATAACCTATCAATCTAATCATATCACTATAATCAGATTAATTGAGTTATCTAAGCTATCCTCCAAAAATCTCCTCTTTGTTAATTGCCACTTCTGCTATTCCAAAAACACTCGTCCCACGACCCTTTATTTGCCTGAGCCTGTACCTGGTAAGAAAACATCATATGAAACGATTAGGCCAACGCCTAGTGAGAACATTCGTTTTAATTGCAAAAATCAATGTAAACAAGTTGCAACAAACCTGGTTACTCCTTTTCTTACCGTACGTATAATTCTATTTCATTATACAAATTTTATCCAATTCCATGACTATGACTGACAACAAATCCATCAGCACATCATACCCCAGAGCCACACATTGAATCTTCAAAGATTCTAGATCAATGCTCTCCACCAATAAATCGCGATTACACACGCCCATTTATCAGTAAGGAAGCAGAGATTACAAGTACTTATGTCAACCTCACTCTCTTCCTTAGAAATCAGGAATAACGATTAATACCACACGCCTATTCCATAATTTCCCACACACACTGGAATAACGATTAAATGAGTAATACCACACGCCTATTCCAAGTGATTACCAAACTTTAGTGCCTATGGATCCATTACACTTATTTCTAATCGTGCAAGTAAATGCTTAATACAGATTTCTCATATCATTCAGTATGAGCAAATCACCTTTATACCATACACCTGCCTAGTATCAAACCGGCACAGTCATCAAGCCTAACATACTACCCTTCGAATGTACGTATGTTCATGCTAAACTAATTATGTCTCAATCACTAGATCACAACTATTCACAATTAACAGAACTGAAAATTGACTAGTCTGCACAAAGTGTCCGGACAACCCAAAGTTTCCGGATAACCCATCTTATCCGGACGTTTCCATTTTCCGGATACTATAATTTCCCCGGACAATCCCAACACCCGGACAACACATCCTTTCCGGTAAATTCCTACTTTTCTGGATAATATACAAATCCGGACAACATCGGGACTCTATAGTCATCCGGATACCATCCGATACTTACTTCATCCGGATTCTTGTAATAACATAAAACCTACCCGTATACTTCCTGCGTCCGGAAACATTCATCATCAGGGTTTTTCCGGATACGACGATTCATCCGGAAAAGTCGGGTCTGCAGTATAAAATTCAATCTAACTTCTTGTTTGTTCGATTCAGCTCGTTCCCAGTACAACCACACAGTTCATAATCACTTTATACAGCTATTTCACGGTTCAATTTAACATAAGAACACTGATTTAAGCAAAGTACAAATGAACTCACCTATTGGAAGAAAACCCACTTTAATCTCAAACTGCTGCTCCAAATCTGATGTTACTGATTCTGTAAATCGATCCAAAACACAATTTCGTTTACAATTCTATAGCTACAACAGTCTTTATCAAAACACAGATTAATTTCTTACCAAATTGATGACCAAAACCCTTGTTTCCTTCCTTTTCTCTCTTTTCTCCTTTTTTTCCTCTTTTCTCTTCTTCTCTCTTGACCGACCCAAAACAAGATATCAGATAAAAATCTGATTTCCAGCTACCTTATCTATATACACTTTCCAAATGTGACCAAACACACCTCTAGGTTTCAATATTTTCACAATTGACACCAAACCTTAATATCTTGTATTATAACCCTATTGAATTATAAAACTTCCAAATACTTCAAGGTTTACACAAAATACAAATACATCCCAATTCTCATTAAAATATTATTATTGAAAATTTAGGATGTTACAATACTCCCCAACTTGAAAATGATTTCGTCCCCGAAATCAGAATCAGGTAAACAAATGAGGATACCTATCCCTCATACTCTCTTCCGACTCTAAAGTCACATTAGCACCTCGATGGTGTTTCCACTGTACTTTCAACATAGCTACTTCCTTGCCACTACATAGCTTTCTAATTGATCTTTCCAAAATTGCCTCTGGTTCTTCCACGCAGCGACTCTTTTCATCTACTCTCACATCAGTGAGTGGTATCACATCCTCTTCTTCGGCTAAACACTTCCGAAGATAACAAACATGAAAGGTATTATGAACCCCTTCCAACTCTGGTGGAAGATCCAACTGATATGCTTGCAAACCAATCCTTTTAGTGATAGTGAAAGGTCCTAGAAAACGAGGACTTAACTTCCCGCGTTTACCAAACCTTATCACACCCTTCCATGGGGACACTTTAAGCATAACGCGCTCCCCAACTTGAAATTCTTTTGGTCTCCTTTTCGGGTCAGCATAACTCTTCTGTCGGTCCTGAGCTGCTTTCATATGCTGCCGAATTTCTTTTACCTTATCAGCTGTTTGTTGTACCAATTCTGGACCAGCAAACTGTTTCTCTCCGACTTCTAACCAACATACCGGGGTTCTACACTTTCGACCATACAAGGCTTCGAAGGGCGCTCTTCCGATACTGGAATGATAACTGTTATTATACGCAAATTCTACTAACGGTAGATGCGCATCCCAGTTACCTCCAAAATCCAATACACATGACCTAAGCATATCTTCCAAAGTTTGCATAGTCCTTTCACTCTGTCCATCAGTCTGTGGATGAAAAGCAGTGCTCAAATTAACTTTCGTACCCAATTCCTCTTGTAGTGATCGCCAAAACCTTGAGGTAAACCGACTATCACGATCTGACACAATCGACACCGGTATACCATGTCTTGATACCACCTCATCAATATACAGCTTCGCCAACTTCTCAATTGGTGATGTTTCTTTCATAGCCAGAAAATGAGCACTCTTAGTTAATCTATCCACGATTACCCATATTGTGTCGTTACCCTTTTGCGTCTTGGGTAACTTCATCACAAAATCCATGGTGGTCTTCTCCCACTTCCATTTCGGAATTTCCAAAGATTGGAAACTTCCGTAAGGTTTCTGATGTTCTACTTTCACCAACGAACATGTTCTACATGTTTCTACCTTCCGGCCCACATCTACTTTCATAGCCGGCCACCAATAATGCAATTTCAGATCTCGATACATCTTTGTATTCCTAGGGTGTATGGAATACCTAGATCTATGAGCGTCTTCGAGAATCAGCTCTCGATTTGCTCCAATCTTTGGTACCCAAACACGACCTTGGAACAGCTTTATTCCACGACCATCTTCAGTTAGCTGAAGGTGTTGCTTGCCCATCACTTCTTCTTTCAGGGTTACTTCCCGTAAAGCCTCCGCTTGTGCCTCTTTTACCGTTTCCATCAAACTCGATGTCACATCAATTCTAGCATTGATCGATTTCAAACATCCACTATACTCTTTCCTACTTAAAGCATCGGCCACGACATTTGCTTTACCAGGATGGTAATGCAATTCGCAATCGTAATCTTTAAGTAATTCTAACCATCTTCGCTGTCTCATATTTAACTCTTTCTGATCAAAAACATGCTGCAAACTTTTATGGTCAGTAAAAAGAGTACATTTGGTTCCATACAAGTAGTGCATCCACAACTTTAAAGCAAACACAACAGCCGCTAACTCCAAATCATGTGTCGGGTAGTTCTTCTCATGTTCCTTAAGTTGTCTTGACGCATAAGCAATCACTTTGCCTCGTTGCATCAATACGCATCCTAGACCCATCTTTGAAGCATCACTGTATACCACTAAATCTTATGTTCCTTCTGGTAAAGCAAGAACCGGAGCCTCACACAACTTTTGACGTAAAGTTCTGAAAGCCGATTCTTGTTTCTCCGTCCAGACAAACTTCACGTTCTTTCTAGTCAGAATAGTCAAAGCAGATGCAATCTTAGAAAAGTCTTTAATAAACCTTCTGTAATAACCTGCTAAACCCAAGAAACTTCTTATTTCAGATGCACTTCTAGGTGTCTCCCAATTTGCCATAGCTTCAATCTTAGCTGGGTCTACCTTGACTCCTTCTGAAGTGATTACGTGACCTAGAAATTGTACTTTTAACCAAAATTCACATTTTGAAAACTTCGTGTACAATTTCTCTCTTCTTAAAACTTCTAAGACTTCACGTAGGTGTTGTTCATGATCTGCTTCAGTCTTTGAATACACAAGTATGCCATCAATAAAGACGATAACAAACTTGTCCAAGAAAGGTCGACACACTCTATTCATCAGATCCATGAAGACAGCTGGAGCATTTGTCAAACCGAATGGCATTACTAGAAACTCATAATGCCCGTATCTGGTTCTAAAAGCTGTCTTAGGAATATCTTCATTTCTAACCCGCACTTGGTGATACCCTGACCTCAAATCAATCTTAGAAAAACATCCTGCCCCTTGAAGTTGATCAAATAGATCATCGATTCTTGGAAGCGGATATTTATTCTTAATCGTCACCTCATTCAGCTCGTGGTAATCTATACACATTCTCATAGTACCGTCTTTCTTCTTAACAAACAGGACCGGAGCTCCCCAAGGCGAAGAACTCGGTCTGACAAAACCTTTATCTAACAACTCTTGAAGTTGAGTCATCATCTCTTTCATTTCAGACGGCGCTAGACGGTAAGGTGCCCGCGCTATCGGAGACGAACCTGGAATGAGATCAGTTCTAAACTCCACCTGCCTTTCAGTAGGTAGACCAGGAAGATCATCAGGAAATATGTCAGGAAACTCACGTACCACCTTGATATCTTCCAATTGTTTCTTTTCCAATCTTCCATCTAAGACATACGCCAGATAGGACATACATCCTTTCATTAAACACTTCCGCGCCTTCACAACAGAGATTAACGGAATTTCCCCCTTTTGCTTTTCCCCAAAGATGAGTACATCATCCCTATCAGCCATCGGAATCCGGATTAATTTCTTTGCACAAAATATTTCTGCTTGATTGGCTGTCAGCCAATCCATACCCACAACTATGTCAAACCCTCCAATTTCTATCAACAACAAGTTGATCGAAAATTTCGTCTCTTCTATAAGAATAGTACAACCATCAAGCCTTTCTCGAACCAAAGCTTGACCCCCATTAGCTACCTCTACTACTAAAGCATCATCTAAAGTAGTAACAGGCGTAGCTAATTTAGGATAGAATGATTTGGACACAAATGACAAATTTGCTCCACAATCGAACAAAATACGCGCAGAACAAGAATTAACAAGGAATATACCCGAGACAACGTCCCTTGATTCCTTAGCTTCATCAGCGGTCATCTGAAAAGCTCGACCCGATGGCTTTGGAATAACTGGTTTCTTACTCTGATCGCCGCTCTTTTTCAGCCTTGGGCACTCCCGACGAAAGTGACCCAGTTGCTTACACTCAAAACATGTATTTCCCCGCACTGGACAATTATTCATAGTATGTCCACTCTTTCCACACTTAAAACATTCAGATGCTATCACTCGACACTGCCCGAAATGCTTGCTCTTACACTTTGGACACCAGTTTGGTTCACGACGTGATTCATAAGAAGTACCTTTACCAGCGTTCCTTGACCTCTGTGAATGCTCTAATCGACCTTCCCATTTCCGCTTCTCCCCAACTTGGGTCTTTTCTTCTTTATCCTTAGCATACACTTCCTCTATAACCTTTGCTTCCTCGATCGATTCTCTCAATGTTGAAGCTTTTGAACTCCGCACCCTTGACATCATATCTGCTGGTAAACCCTTCAGATAAGCTTTAACTTTGTCTTTCTCAGTCGGAGCCACATGCCCCACCAGGTTCAGCTTCTCCATGAAGGATTTTGTATACTTTCTCACAGTCATATTCCCTTTCTTGAGGTTCCTGAACTCTTCCTCTATTCGATCCATTTCTGTTTCGTTACAGTACTCCTCCAGAATCTTTGCTTTGAACTGATCCCAAGTCATAGCATTCAAAACAGAAGCTGACACAGAAGCTGCTAGCACATTCCACCAAGATAACGCGTTATCGCGTAACATCTGTGATCCAAATTTAACTTTAGACTTTTCATCATAACACTCACAAGCTCGAAAAGCTTGTTCAATTTCCCTTAGCCAATTCATGCAAGCTATTGGACTATCTTCTCCTTTGAATTCCGGTGGTTTACAGCTCAAGAAGGTTTTGTAAGAGCAATTTCTTTCAACCCTTCTTTCAGTCTCCGGCCCTGGGTTGCCAGTTGGATTTATCACACTAGTATTAACTCTTGTCCGTCTTGGTTCCGTATTTCGATCGTTAAACAATTTCATGAACATTTCTGCTTGTCTTCCCATGGTGGTGTTCATCATTTCAGCTTGTCTTTCCATTGATGCATTCATCAATCTGGTAACATTATCCATAATGCGTCCTTCCATACTTGCTTCCGATGGTGTTTGATCGACAGTACTGGTACCCACTCTGTGTGCCGGATTACGTACTCCTCCTAAAGAAAGAAAATCTGGTGGCGTCTCATGAATTCCGCCTACTCCAGTTTGTCTTTCTCCCGTATCATCTAACCAATTCCTATTTATAGAAGAATTAGGAAACCTCGGCGGAGTATTTACCATTGTTCTGGATGAGCACAAAAGAATACCCATCAGTAATGGTTTATACATAACTAGACATACAAAAACGTAATTTACCGCTAATCAGTCACTGTAACCATTTAGAAACAAACATGCTTATGTAACAATATATTCATAAATAACAGTAGCTAATTGAAATTGTGAATATATTATACAGGAGAATCCTCGTTACCACCATTACAGTACTAATTTCACGTAATTCCATCACCTCTAAGAATATCCCGTCTTAGTATTCCTACCCATTCTCACGAATCATAACTTAATTCATCACAACTTAAGTCTAAGTACCTCCTCAGCATACTTAGTTCGCTTAAACTAATGCTCTGATACCATATTGTAACGCCCCAAAATCCAGGCCAATTTAAACCTCAAATTATAACGGGTTATGACAATAAAATTTCAACTTATATAGATAGCAAAGGAATTAACCATCAAAAGTGTAATTACAATACAGGATACTCCGAATAACCTATCAATCTAATCATATCACTATAATCAGATTAATTGAGTTATCTAAGCTATCCTCCAAAAATCTCCTCTTTGTTAATTGCCACTTCTGCTATTCCAAAAACACTCGTCCCACGACCCTTTATTTGCCTGAGCCTGTACCTGGTAAGAAAACATCATATGAAACGATTAGGCCAACGCCTAGTGAGAACATTCGTTTTAATTTCAAAAATCAATGTAAACAAGTTGCAACAAACCTGGTTACTCCTTTTCTTACCGTACGTATAATTCTATTTCATTATACAAATTTTATCCAATTCCATGACTATGACTGACAACAAATCCATCAGCACATCATACCCCAGAGCCACACATTGAATCTTCAAAGATTCTAGATCAATGCTCTCCACCAATAAATCGCGATTACACACGCCCATTTATCAGTAAGGAAGCAGAGATTACAAGTACTTATGTCAACCTCACTCTCTTCCTTAGAAATCAGGAATAACGATTAATACCACACGCCTATTCCATAATTTCCCACACACACTGGAATAACGATTAAATGAGTAATACCACACGCCTATTCCAAGTGATTACCAAACTTTAGTGCCTATGGATCCATTACACTTATTTCTAATCGTGCAAGTAAATGCTTAATACAGATTTCTCATATCATTCAGTATGAGCAAATCACCTTTATACCATACACCTGCCTAGTATCAAACCGGCACAGTCATCAAGCCTAACATACTACCCTTCGAATGTACGTATGTTCATGCTAAACTAATTATGTCTCAATCACTAGATCACAACTATTCACAATTAACAGAACTGAAAATTGACTAGTCTGCACAAAGTGTCCGGACAACCCAAAGTTTCCGGATAACCCATCTTATCCGTACGTTTCCATTTTCCGGATACTATAATTTCCCCGGACAATCCCAACACCCGGACAACACATCCTTTCCGGTAAATTCCTACTTTTCTAGATAATATACAAATCCGGACAACATCCGGACTCTATAGTCATCCGGATACCATCCGGTACTTACTTCATCCGGATTCTTGTAATAACATAAAACCTACCCGTATACTTCCTGCGTCCGGAAACATTCATCATCAGGGTTTTTCCGGATACGACGATTCATCCGGAAAAGTCGGGTCTGCAGTCTAAAATTCAATCTAACTTCTTGTCTGTTCGATTCAGCTCATTCCCAGTACAACCACACAGTTCATAATCACTTTATACAGCTATTTCACGGTTCAATTTAACATAAGAACACTGATTTAAGCAAAGTACAAATGAACTCACCTATTGGAAGAAAACCCACTTTAATCTCAAACTGCTGCTCCAAATCTGATGTTACTGATTCTGTAAATTGATCCAAAACACAATTTCGTTTACAATTCTATAGCTACAACAGTCTTTATCAAAACACAGATTAATTTCTTACCAAATTGATGACCAAAACCCTTGTTTCCTTCCTTTTCTCTCTTTTCTCCTTTTTTCCTCTTTTCTCTTCTTCTCTCTTGACCGACCCAAAACAAGATATCAGATAAAAATCTGATTTCCAGCTACCTTATCTATATACACTTTCCAAATGTGACCAAACACACCTCTAGGTTTCAATATTTTCACAATTGACACCAAACCTTAATATCTTGTATTATAACCCTATTGAATTATAAAACTTCCAAATACTTCAAGGTTTACACAAAATACAAATACATCCCAATTCTCATTAAAATATTATTATTGAAAATTTAGGATGTTACACTTTGTCAATCTGTCGACGATCACCCAAATAGAATCAAATCCATTCGGAGTCCTTGGTAACTTCGTGATGAAATCTGTGGTAATCTGCTCCCACTTCCACATAGGTATTTCTAGCCATTGTAGTTGACCAAACGGCTTTTGGTGTTCGATCTTTACTTTCTTTCAAGTATCACATCTTTCCACATACTGAGCAATCCCTCTTTTTATCCCCGGCCACCAATAGAATTGCTTTAGGTCTTTATACATCTTGTTCGTACCTGGGTGAATAGAGAAACGGGATTGATGAGCTTCTTGTAAAACACGATCACGTAATCCACCCAAACGAGGTACCCACACTCTGTTTCCCAGACACAATAACCCACGATCATCTTTTACTAGCAATGCTGACATCCCCGCTAACCGTTCTGATTTCAGACGTTCATCCTGATAAGCCTCCACTTGGCACTTCTGCAATTCGTCAAATATGTTGGGTAGGAGTTCAGTTCGTAGCAAAATAACTTTTATTGTTCCACCCCTTTCTAGACGACTCAATGCATCAGCTACCACATTTGCCTTTCCCGGATGATAAAGGATTTCACAATCGTAATCATTCAGCAATTCTAGCCATCTTCTTTGTCTCATATTTAGTTCCTTCTGGTCAAAGAGATGTTGGAGACTCTTATGATCGGTATAAATCTGACATTTGGAACCATACAGATAATGTCTCCAAATCTTTAACGCGAAGACGACTGCTGTAAGCTCCATGTCGTGCGTAGGATACTGTCTTTCATGATCCTTTAATTGACGAGAAGCATAAGCAATAACTTTCCCACGCTGCATAAGCACACATCCCAATCCCAGTTTGGACGCATCACTATAAACAACAAAGTCTTCCGAACCTTCGGGTAGTGATAGAATCGGTGCGCTGCACAGTTTCTCTTTCAATATCCGGAATGCCTCGTCTTGTTCTGCTTTCCATTCAAACTTCAGGTTCTTTCGGGTCATCTTAGTCAAAGGCGTTGCGATCCGAGAGAAGTCTTTTATAAATTTCCGATAGTAGCCGGCTAAACCCAGAAAACTTCGTACTTCCGTTGCTGTCTTCGGCGGTTCCCACTTTTCAACTGCTTCCACTTTCCTCGGATCAACTTGTATACCTTTCTCAGAAACCACGTGCCCCAGAAACTGAACTTTCCGTAGCCAGAATTCACATTTAGAAAATTTTGCATACAACTTTTCCTTCTTCAGTAGCTCCAGAATCAAACGAAGATGTTGCGCGTGCTCTTCCTTGGATCGGGAATAGATAAGGATATCATCGATAAATACAATAACAAATTTATCGAGATACGGCTTACATACCCGATTCATTAAATCCATAAAGGCAGCTGGAGCGTTCGTCAGTCCGAACGGCATCACTAAGAATTCGTGATGTCCATACCTTGTTCGAAAAGCAGTCTTTAGAACGTCTTCTTCTTTAACTTTCAACTGGTGATAACCGGATTTTAGATCAATCTTGGAGAAATAGCAAGCTCCAACTAACTGATCGAAGAGGTCATCAATTCGGGGTAACGGATACTTGTTCTTTATCGTGCGCTTATTCAGTTCTCGGTAGTCGATACACATTCTCATCGAACCATCCTTCTTTTTCACAAATAACACTGGTGCTCCCCACGGTGAAGAACTAGGTCTGATGAAGCCTTTATCGGATAGATCTTGTAGTTGTGCCATCATCTCTTTCATCTCTGGAGGTGCCAGACGATAAGGTGCACGGGCTACAGGAGTGGCTCCAGGAATCGGGTCTATACCGAACTCTACTTGTCTAACAGGTGGAAGACTATTCAAGTCTTCGGGGAATACTTCAGGGAATTCACTAACAATAGAAATATCTTCCATCCTATCCTTTTCTGGCTTAATATCTATCACGTAAGCCAAGTAACTCTGACAACCCTTAATAACACACTTACGTGCTTTTACCATCGATATAAGGCAAGACTGATGATTCCTACGATCACCATAAATCACTACTGGTCTTTTATCAGGTAATACAACATTTATTAACTTCTTATCACAAACTATGTTAGCCTGATTCTCAGCTAACCAATCCATCCCAACTACCACATCAAACTCTATCAAAGTTATTGGAAACAATTGTATCGGCACTCCACACCCCTCTATATTTATCACACAGACATCAAATACTTCTTTAACTGACACTTGATTATCATTTGCCGTATCTACTGATAGAGCATGTTCTAGCATTTTAGGTTTCAAACACAGGCAAGCAGCAAATGTAGGAGACACAAACGATCGGTTTGCACCGAAATCAAATAACACCTTAGCACGTGTAGAGTTTATTAAAAATGTACCTGTGACCACATCCGGAGTTTCCTCCGCTTCTTTCTCAGTCATTTGAAATGCGCGACCCCTGGTTACTGGCGGTTCCAGTCTTGGTATTACTGGTTTAACAATCGTTGGCCTGCCTGATGATCCACCTTGCTGTATCCTCCCCCGCGGACAGTCCGACTGAAGGTGATCCGGAGAATTGCATAAGAAACATAACCGCGTTACCTTACAATCTTTAATGACGTGTCCGGTCTTCCCACACTTATAACACGCTCGTAAATCACCTTGGCAATTTCCTTGGTGGACACGGTTGCACTTCTGACATGGTCTTTCCGCTGGTCGAAACGGTGGACGGTTATCATACCTCTGAAATCGGGACTTCTTCGGATCGTGTTGTGGTCCTTCCCACTTTCTCTTCCCGATACTTTTATCGCCGGCATCTCTTCTAATATCTCGTTCAACATTCTCCGCGGCATCAACAGCAGCTGAGAAGGTATCGGGTCCCTTTGCGGTCACTAGTCTTCTGACTTCTGAGTTCAGCCCAAAGATAAACCTTTCCATCTTCATCGTCTCCGTAGCAACGTAGTATTCTGCGAACCGAGACTTTTCCAGAAAGCTAGCGGTGTAATCTCGAACGGATAAGTTTCCTTGTTGCAAGTTCATAAATTCCCCTTCCAGTTGTTTGACGGCTGCTTGGGGACAAAATGCGTTCCTGTAGGCTATCACAAATTCTTCCCAAGAGAGGGTAGAATAAACATCAGATCCTTTAGAATGAATAAAAGATTCCCACCAATACAAAGCATCCCCTTTTAACATTGTTGCCCCGTACAATACCCTATCTTTATCTGCACACTTGCTTGTCTTGAAAATAGCTTCTATTTCCTTCATCCATCTCATTGCTTTCACGGGATCCCTGTCTCCTAAGTAGGTCGGAGGTCTACAGCTCAAAAACATTTTGTAGTCGCACCTCCTTTGTACTGGTACAACAGTCGGTGTGATTAGCATTTCATCTTCCGGTCCGGGATCCGGTATTCCAGTTTCATTATGACGGTTTCGATCAAAAATTGTTTGTATGCTAGCCTGCAATCTTCCCATTTCTGCCATTAGATCATCCCTGGTAACAAACTCTGTACCATGTGGCTGGACTCTGCCTCCGGCTCGACCTCCAGCTCTATCCCCGGTTCTACCCCCGACTCTGCCCCCAGTTCTGCCTCCCCTGTCCCCCGTTCCTATCGACGGATTAGTACTATTCGGATTTCCTCCTCCTTGGTTCTTTCGTCTAGTACCACTTGCCATTCTGTAGATTTAAACAAGGTTAATATACACATAAGCACATACCCCATATAACAAGGTATTCCAGTTCAAACATGTACCTGTAAGATCACAATTACACTGGCCAGGTGTAATTTGAAATTACCTTACATGATGTTCCTTCTTCCCTTTTATACTTCATCATCCCAAGGTTCTATAATGATAGGGACATCCTACTTCACATGCAATTTAAGTCTAGGTACAGATACAAATACCTAAATCCCTTAAACTAAGGCTCTGATACCATTTGTAACACCCCAAATCCCATTACACATCAAATCACATAATATAACATAACATCGATATAACAAAAGAGACATCATATTACAAGTACGGTCCCTTAGTCTTTTACAATTAGCAGAAGCCATCCTACTACAAACTATGTACTAAATACATGCATAACATTCAATATTGTAATACAATGCTAAACAAGCCAAAATCTTCGTCATATAATCCTTCACAAAAGCCATCCATCGGTTACTCTAATTACTTGCTCTTACTCGATCCACCACCTGGAATACATATTTTTAAAACAAAATGAGGGTTAGACACGATGGTCTAAGTGAGAAAATCCCTGTTAGTTTGAAACCATTTATATAACTTCATTCATATAAATCACGCAACACAATCACATATATCCAATTAAGCTCACATATCATGTACCTTCCCTTCTCATTCCTCCTGGCCATATTAGTTGGTAGCAAGCCAACTAATAAGTTACAACGCTGTACAACATCTACAGCCAAACAACGCTATACGGATTCTATAGCCAAACACACCGGTCCTAAGCCCGACCAAAGTATTATAACACATTATAATACTCATGTAAATATAATACCTCAATATATTATAATTCACATATAAACACATAATCACCAATTATCACATTTCCAAACCATACATATATGTATTCCAGTTAAAAACGATTTTAAAGTAAAACTCACCTGTTTCGCTTATTAAAAACGCTCGCAAGCTTCTTTCAAAAAGATTATATCTTTCACTTCTACTTCACAGTATCTCAAAATCGAATCCAACCCAATCGATTGATGCGATAACCGTAACTTTCTTCTTCTGCTTCTTTTCACCTCCACAAACACACGTACACTTTCTAAGTTTAGGTTATCAGAATACCATCTGATGTTAAGAGGTAATATCAAACCACAACTTACCAAATGAACCTTGAACTTCTCAAATATAACCCAAACATCCCTAAGCTTATAGATTTACCCATAATTACCCTAAACACCAAATATAGAGTAAGTAACATTAACGGAATAGGAAAATCAACTAACGGTCTTACCCAGGGTATTACATATGGGGGTAAATGGGTTTGGACCATTTTGCCCCTGGATTGATTTAACAATTCACGGTAGATGGATGGATTTAGTAGCTGGCACCCACACAGGGACCAACATTGAAATAAAAAAGAAACCATAATGGCTGTTTTTGTAATTACTTTGAAATAGGGACCAGTCTTGATAGTAGCTGGCAACCACAGGGACCAAAAGTGTAATTTACTCTATTATAAGTATGGATCTTGGGTTAGAATTGAATTTTTGTTATATGGTGTTGAATTTAAGTTGATCTTAAATTATACCAATAGTCCTAGTTGTAAGTGACTGCAATGAACATCACCGTTATTGTGCATTTGAGGTGATGTATACTTACGGTGGTGGTGCAGGGAAGCAGGAGGGAGAGAGAGAAGAGGGATATATATATATATATATATATATATATATAGCATTAGGTTCAATAGAGAAGTCCAAATATTTAGAAAAATAGAGAAGTAAAAAAACACGGGACCGTTCATATATAAACGTTCATATATAAACAGTCATATATGAACGTTCATATGAACGTTCAGATATGACTGTTATATGAACGTTCATATATGACTTTATATATGAAGCAATACAAATAGCCCAAAGTCCTGAAGCAAGCAAGCAAGCAAACGTGTTTCAGAGAAAAAGAAGCTTTTTCAGAAATGGAATAACCTGTTAAAACTGGGACCGACCGGTTAAGGCTCCAGAAGGCAAAAACAAAGACAGGTTAACCATTTCTCTAAATTCATATAGACCATTCATTTCGTCAAACTCAACACCTAAATTCTAAACTCTCTTAGAGTTGGACAACTACAAAATAGAAGAGTGACACAACCAACAGCACAAAAACAAACTAAAAAAAACATGACCCTACAATTTCTACAAACAATAACAATTACAACAAAAAATAGAAAAAAGATGAATAAACAAGAAAAAGCTCAACATCACTACTAAAACTTAAGCGGTACATACCCATGTCCCTACATCAATTATCCAAAACCAGAAGGAAAAAAAAATCGAAACAAAAAACATAGAAATGGAGCAGGGAATCCAAACATTCATGGAAAACGTATGGTGAAACCTGCTGCTTTTAATCGCCACCAGTTGCAACCTGCATTGGCCTGTTTGATCTAAAGCCACGGCCCCTTCCACGAGTTCCCCTCCCACGACCACGGCCTGCAACCACAAACAAGTCAATTTCTCACTACTAAGTCCATTACTCAAAACCAAAACAATATACAAAACATTTAAGGACAATAAATATAAGTAAATAACATTCAATCATCACAGATCTCAATCAGTCACTTGTAATACATTTTGTCTAAATTTTCAATTTTTTGTCAGCTACTTCATACTCCCGAGGAGAAAAAAGGTCAAATACAAGAAGCGCATAAAGTTTATCTCACAACAGTCGGATTTATGTCCAGCTTCTCAATCTGTCATTTTCATATAAAAGCACTGTATATTCTGAATGTGTTATTACCCTATGCACGACTTTAGACAAATAGAGTAGAAATATATAAAGATTAAAAATTATATATGTTTTCATTTCAATACTTCTTTGCTTGGCAAATTATATTAGTTATGTTAATGCACATAGATTAAAAATGAATTAGAAAGCAAGCTATATATCTAGTTTTGAAAATCAAATTATACTTGAGAAGTTGTACCTCTCCCTTGCATGGGAAATTCTTGATTGTAACCTCCAGCATCTTGTTGAGAATCCATATAAGGGTCATTATTGTAACCTCCCCTTCCACGGCCACGAAAACCACGCCCCCTGCCTCTGGGAGATTCTTGTGTGTAGCCCCCAGCAGCATCTTGCTGAGTATCCATATAAGGGCCATTATTGTAACCACCCCTTCCACGACCACGGAAACTGCGACCCCTTCCCCGAGGAGATTCTTGATTGTATCCCCCTGCATCCTGCTGATTATCCATGAAAGGAGGAGCATTTCCATAGTTTCCCCTACCACGACCACGAAAATTGCGCCCTCTTCCTCGTCCCCTGCCCCTGTAATAGCCACCTGGACCATCCCAACCCCCATCATCATACTCATCTGGTGCATAACCATTTCCTGTATTTATAAAAGAAAGCCAAGTCAGATGAGATAATATATATTTAGGAGCCTAATGATAACTCAATAGTGTATAAACATATAACTAAAAATGTGCCATCTACAAATATACTTTATATATACAAAAATATAACGAAACTTGTGGAGTAATGATTATACCGGGTACAGCTCTAGATCTTCCCCTTCCCCTTCCACCACGACCCCTGCCCCTTGCAGTTGGTGATCCCTCTGCAAAAGCATGTACACAAACATAAAACTACCATACATCCATTAATTAACTACAGATAAGCAGAGTACGTAGAATATTATACCTCCATCATACTCAAATTCATTCAACACCTTCACCTGGTCAGCAGGCAATGGTGGTTGATACCTGACAACAGATTAACAGTCAATCGAGGGAAAAATTACAAAATATTAAATTGCAACTATGATGATAGGAGAACAAGTTTTTGAAGTACTGTAACGTTGGATTTATCATAATCATGAAAATTGGTTTTACACAAAAGAACAGTGAAAATAAACAAAGAAAAGTCAAACACTTAGAGGTTTTCCTTCCAAAGAAACTATTGTGCTTTAGCAGATTTAAAAGGCTGTACTTGTAGAACAAGCGGTTTAAAAAAAAGCCAAGTACTATTTTACCTTTTTCAACTACGTTTCAATGATTTGTCGAAAGTAGCTCATGCTTCCACCGTAGGGAATTCTTTGGTGTTTTTGGCAAGACCATACAGTAGTTAACAACAAAAGGCCATCAAATACTTGATCACTCAAATAACGAATGATTTAGGGGGTGTTTGGTTCATCTTAAGGAATGGGAATGGGAATGGGAATGAAAATGAAAATGAAAATGAAAATGAGAATGAGAATGCAAGAGAATGGGAATACGAATGACCATTCCATTGATGTTGTTTGGTTAAACCAATATAATTAATAAAAAATGTTTTATATAATATTTTTAATACAAATATGTGACGTCCAACATGAAAATAAAAAATACTTTCCATTCAACATAGACAAATGAAGGGACGCATGAGAAAAGATGGCTGAGCAGGAATAAGATTTCCATTCCCCCCAATTTGGTCAGGAATGGAAATTAATGGGTTTGGGGTAGTGGGCCCATTATATTATAATAAACCAAACAACAGTTTTCATTATCATTCCCATTCCTTGCCCCTCAATACCCTCAACCAAACACCCCCTAAGAAAACCGACGATTCGCAATACAAGTTCAAATAGAGCCAAGGTAATGAGATTACACAAATAAAGAAACCCAAATAAGTTTAGTTTCAGCACCAAATGTGGCTGTGACCAATCAGACCAGAATTGTTTCCAATCAGTCAATGTAGAAAATTGAATCAAAGTATAATGCCAAAAATAGGAGTAAATCAACTCACCCAATGGATGATGTATTTAACTCCTTCTTGGAGAGAGTAATGGTGATCATTGAAACATGCCTTGTGGTCTCAAGACTGCAACAAGAACAAAAGGCCGATATAATTAAACTTCTCCGATCCACAATATCATATACAAAATATGTTCTTTTATAATAGGAGTGTGAATCTGGTCTTACGGAAGTAATCCTTCCTCCAAGGGTTCCCAGGTATCAGTTATATCTGTGGATCCGATGGATGTATTTTGATGGAGACCAACAATTCGCCTCTACAATACAACATGCACAGTAGCTCATAATTGAACAAAAATTATAGTGATAAATAGTAAAGGATGAAAACAGATAATAGAATGAATAGCAGCACAAACCTTTATCAATTCCACAATGGTAACAGTCTTGTTAATGGCTCTACCCATCGCTTTAAACACAATTTCTGACGAGCCTTTTTCCTAGAAAGCATAAGCATGTAAATATTGAAATCAGACATTTGCATAGAACAGCTTAATCACACAAAATTAGTCACGCTAGAACTGCCAAATATCGACAGGAAAATGAATATCAATCTTTGTCAAAAAGAAATGCTAATTCATATATAGTTAACAGTTAAATTGATCAACTTAAGATAGATGAGCTTCAGACAATTTAATATACAAGGGTTTTTTAACAGAATAAAAAGTTAAACATACATTTTATTATTGAGAATTTTGATGATACATAACTTTTACAAGCATAAAACACATAAGGTTTGTTGTGAATTATTGACACCAAATAATAAAACATTCTGATAATAGCAAAAGGGACCATGTAACAATTAATACAATAACAGGCATAAGTTATGTTCCAAACTTCCAATGATTAGAAAATAGACTGATATTTTACTAAAAGCTACAAACCACTGTGTTTCATTCTTTAGAGAAATGTGTGGAAGCTTCCATTAATGATTATAAGAACACTATGGATAATTCTATGCACACTAATACGAGTCAATTATATTTCTATCAGTATCACAACTACCCATAAACAGTTTGCATTAATGTAGAGCATTGAATCCAACCTAATATGTACAAGCAGCACAAACTTATACAGCTTAGAAAAAATAAAGATACAAATAATTAGGCAACCATTGTTAATAATTAGGAGAAAAAAGAGTCACCTGAAGCAAAGTCATGGCATATGTGATATAGCTTCGCATCCTCCCCTGGCTAGTAATTCGGATCTCATTCTCATCAATCGCTTGCTCAGCTCTAGGTTTCTCAACCTTCTGATATCGATCCATCTTTCATAAAGATCCCCACAAAACCAAAAAACGAAATTTATTACTTTAGTCTTCAGCAAAACTACACATTTACAAACAGAAAAACACCAATGTGAAAAACAGTCGTTTCAGGGAAAGAGGCAACGTAAGGAAGAGGGGGTAGAGTGTAGCACGCAATCAACTACTAACGAAGAGGCAACGTAAAATATAATAAACCATCTCAATACCACCAGATTTACACAAATCTAGAGTTTCCTTTAAATAATTTATAAATAATTATAGATAATAACATAGGTAAGTCAAAAATTGATTGTTGGAAAATTTTAGGAGCACATTCAACATTACAAAAAAAAGCCTACTAACTCGAAAACAGGAGAAAAAATGCAGTTCATGAACTTTGCAATCGGTAGAAGAACAAATGCAATCTGAGAAATATGCACAGACACGATCAACACGAACTGAAACATCAGGACTCTATTCGTCAATTGTTTATGATTATAACAATCATCGCAAAAACTAGGGTTTTCTCCTAACACCAACAAAAGAAGAAGAAAACACAATCAAAACCAAAAAAAAATCAACAACAAACAGTCACAAAAGCAGGAAAACGAACACACAAATTTAGAACATTGAATCTAACAAGTTCAACAACAACAAAATCAGTAATCAGCGTTCACTTGTGAAATAGTGAAGATTAAGTTCTTCAAGGTTACCGTTTGTTTGTTGGATGATTTGGATAAGACAGTATCGCTCCTTCCAAATGAAGAGCCCTCTTCTCCGGCTTCAATTTTCTTCGTTTAAGCCCTAAACCGTATGGCCATGGGAGTTTCCAGTATTTATATCAGTTGTGCCCTAAACTCTTATCTAAACCGTTGAACCTGGGTTTGGTTATTATTCGAATATGGGCCGAGCTCTGATCATAAATTTGGACTAGGCCCACTTAAGTCAAAAATGGGCTACCAACTGGTCCAGTCTGCCAATGGCTTCAACTTTGTTTTGTACTCAGATCATGTTTTGTTCGTACAATATTTTTTGATGAAATAAAGTATGTCAAATAAATTTAACTTTTAAATAATTGGGATGAAATATTGTTTTATTTAATTGAAATTTGTTAATTGATTTGCTCTTCAAAATTTACGAACCAAACACCACCTAAAGATTTTCTTTTAAGATCAAAATAAATATAATTAAATAATTACAATTGGTGCTCAATGGAAAATCTGATGCAAGTATATATTTATCGTCATTTAAGTATTTTAAATTTTAATATCGGTAATTAAAAATAATAAAATGAAATAATGATTGATTCAATGTGTGGGATGCTACATTAGTTGGGAAAAGGAATAAAAGTTGTTTTACAAAAACTTCTCCTTACAGATTCGCAAAAATAAAATAAAAATGTTGATTTTGAACCAATATTAAAATTATCTTTAAAATAGAAAAAATAGAAGAGAGAAAATATTTTTCTTCAAATATAGATAACACCCAAAACAATGACTACCAAGTACCAAGTGATAGCACCAATAGTAAACTTTGAACATAAGTGTTTAGATATAAAAATAAGATTTTAATAGATAAATGAAGTATTTTAAAATTATAATCAACACTGGATTCTCTAAAATGAGAATCCGTTGGAGATAATGTAATTTTTTTTTTAAGTTTTTTACTTTTAATTCTCCATCGATTAAATATAAATGGATAATCAAATGTTCTTAAGTCATAGTCAATCGTATTTTTTTCTAAATACTAAATTTATTATCGATTTCTTTAATTCTCTCAATCGGTTGAATTCATCCTCAAAATCGTTTGAATATGTATATTTTTCTGCATATAACTATATTCGAACCCGACTTACCTCAACCTGAAACCGACCAACCCGAACCTGAAGCGATTCGAAATCTGAACCCAAAACTCAGGGATTGTTTTCCATATCTAATATATGAATGGATATTTGATTTGCCGACCTGAACCCGCCATTAACAAAATTCTTTGATGGAAAATGGCAAACTTCTCTTTGATAGAAATTATATTTTATGAAAAAAAATTAATTTTATATTTTCCAATCAACATAAATATAGGTTAACCAAACAGTAAGATGCAAAATTATGTGTATTTGAGATTGTCAAAAATAGGGTCGACCCTATGGTGTGCCGATGGTGTCGTCGCACGAGCTTCTGATTGTTGAGGGCCTCCGGTTTTATTTTTATTTTATTTATAATATCATGAGAATATAAAATAGTGAAAGTGTTGGTTAACATAAATAGTCTTATACTTTCAAAAAAAAATTAGTCTTGTAGATACTTTAACATGTATCTTGGTTAGGCCATCCGCAGCGCCCACGGGCTCGGGCTCGGGCTCGGGCTCGCTGCGGGCTCCCTCGGGTAGTGGTGGGGGTCCTGCGGGCTTGGGCTGCGGGCTCGGCCTCCGGGCTTTCAAACCCGAGGAACCCGATTGCCTCCAACGGCTACTTTTGTATTTTTTTTAAATCTTGAAAATAAATAAATCCAACGGCTACTTTTATAAAAAAAAATTAATTTTTTTTCAATTTAATCACACTATATATATTAACCCTCAACCTCTTATTTTTTCACACCAACAATCTCTGAAACTCTCTCAAATTCTCTCAAATTTCATCATGAATCCAAACAAAACACCTAGATCCCGTCGTAACCGATCAGATACACCGCAACCGCAAGAAGACCCGGAGCTTGGTTTCCAAGCGTTTACACAACCAGGTTATCGTCCGCAATTTTCGCAACAAATTCCGCCACAAATTTCGCAACAAATTCCGCCACAATGGTCGCAACAAAATCCGCCACAATATTTTTACAACTCATTAGGCCATCCGCAACAAATTCCTTACCAACTTACACGTTCCGGTATGATTGAACAAGGTTTTACTCCGACCAACTTCAATCCTCCTTCACCCTTCATCAATCTCGCCGACGACATTGTTCCGGAAACCCAACATTCTAGCCCGCACACACCACAATCCATCTACACACAACCATCAAACCCTCAACAATCAAACCCTCAACCATCGAGAAAAGGAAAAAAACAAACAATATGAAAATAGAGCCCCCAAACAGATGTGGACTAAAGATGAGGAACTCACGTTAGTGTCGGCGTGGGTTGACGTTTCGGAGGACCCCGTTATCGGTAACGCACAAACCCATGGTAATATTTTTATTTTTATTATTATTATTGTTATTATTATTATTATTATTATTATTATTATTATTCTTGTTAATATTCTTATACTTGAATTTACATAAATGTAGATAGTTTTTGGACCCGAATCGGGGAAGTGTTCTTTAGTTCGATGGGTCGCGGAAATTATAGAACAACTCATCAACTCAACACGAAGTTCAACGACCTTAATAAAAGAATAAATTCTTTTGGCGGCTTCTACAACAACTTGGTCACTAATAGATCAAGCGGAATGAGTGAGGCCGACATTTCACGAATGGCACACGAACGCTACCGAGCACAAATTGGGTTTGCTTTCACTCACGAACAAGCTTGGGAAGTCCTAAAAAATGTCCAAAATGGGGAGCCGTTCCAACGATGACGACAACTTCATCGCGGGGTTCAAAACGTACCAAACCTTCCGATGATGACGATGACGACAACTTCATCGAGCAACTTCAACGACCCATCGGGAGAAACAAGGCAAAAAAAACATCAACGAGTAATACGTCCGGGACGAATACGAACGAAAGTGTTACTCAGTTGTTGACGACGTTCAACGACAAGATTGATGATACAATGGAATACAAAATGAAAAAACTCGATCTCGAAGTTCAAAGGTTGGAACACGAACGAGAAAAACGATTTAAGAAAGACTTCGCGTTTTTCATGACCCCGCATGATCACCTTACGGGAGACGTTTTGAGGGTTACTTTAACGAGAAAAGAACAAATTAAAAAATTTCATAATTGGTAGTGTTTTGTATTTTTTAATTTTTAATTTTTGAATGAATGATATGAATTTTTATTTTTATTATTTATCTTATTTTTATTTATTAAAAATATATAAATATTTTTATTTTGTTAAATAATTAAATGTATAAATAAAAGAATTAAAAAAATGAGGTGGCAAGAGGGCTTGAGGGTAGCGCTGGGGGTCTTTAGGGCTTGAGGGTTTAGCTGATGTGGCGCTGATGTGGCGCTTGAGGGCTTCTACGGAGCGCTAAGGATGGCCTAATTTTGTCTACTACAACTTTTTCTAACTTCCTTTGTTATTTAAGTAGGGTTATAGGTTTTTTAAATATTTTTATTCAATTTTAATTAGATAATTTTTCTACTTCTTTAGTCCATGATTATTTCACATATTTTTTTCTCAATTTTGATCTCAATTTTTTTGCAATCCCAAAAAAATCGTTACACCTACTCAATTCATTTATTGGTTCATTCTCAATTCTTTCATCCAAATACAAGTTTTAAACTTACAATTTATGTTTAATGTTTTTTTTCCTTGTTTATCTATTTTTCCTTAACTTTCTTTTATAAAATTGCTATTGCATTATTTAGTGAAATTTCGAAAGAAAAAATAAATTAATAGTTGATTATCTCTATATGTTCTTTGGATTTTTTTTTAACTTTTAGTGTGAATGTTTTTTTAATAACAACAAATTAATAAAAAAAACTTGTTTATTTTTGTAACTACCAACTAGTTACCGTACCCGCGCGATGCGGCGGATGTGAAATTTTTTGAAGTGTTTCTCATTTGTCTAATTTGAATCATTTTATCATTTATGATTTGTATAGAGAAGTAAAATGTAATGTTCATAGTTTTCTAATCATTAATTCAACAATTTTTTGAAATCCCAAAAATGATAACAACATAATCAGAGTTTCTAATTGGTGAATTGAGAACTAAACAAAACCACGATGTTAAAAAAAATTAACGGAATTGAAATTACGATTTGGGTTGATCTTGAAACCTCAGTTTTTCCGTAATCGAATGTTCCCCCATTTCCACTTTCAAGCTCTTCATATAATATTGGAATTCATATTCATGCATACCCATGAGAGCAATCGCTAACAAAACTCTACAACTCTCACTCCAAATTAAACCCTTTTAAATTTGAATACAAACCCATACCAAAAAAGTGTATGTACGTATCTATATCCACACATACCTACAGATGTATATAACAAAGTATATACACGACTCCGGTGTCTCCATCACAACCATGGCAACACGCTACATAAACCACCAATGTACCCCAGGCAATAAATAGGCTTTACTCACATGGTCACACCTAATGTGTGATTTAACTTCGTTGTTGTTATATTCAAACCATAAGAAAGAAATTATCTTTTTTTACCGTAAGCCGATTCACTGCCGGAGGCATCGTCACCACCAGCCTCGAAAACATTTTCACTGTCCTCATTATCAGAAATATGGTCCGGGTTCTCCACAATATGCGTTGTTTTTGGTACAACCACGCAAAGGCACTCCGGCATCTTCAAATCTACCTCATTATCAGAGGTGCCAACGTTTTTGGTACAACCACGCAAAGGCACTTCGGCATCTTCAAATCTACCGGAATTGAACGGCTGAGATTGAACCCTGAGCATCGGTTCCAAAAAGGTCGTCCAAAGACCTTAAAACTTTGTTCAGCTGTCCGTTGCTAGTGCAAATATCTTCACATGAATATCTGATAAGTTTGAGTGCATCTTCATGTATTGCATTGTCTGTATACTCAAACTCGAGATTTAGGGAAATGGAGTGTCGGTTTCCAGCAGCAATGCTATTGAGAACATCAACGTCTTTTTGACTTTTTCCCTTCATTTCTCTGATCTCAGCCACCAAAGCTGTTTATTAAGACAAGAAACACATGCTTAATGAGACAACTGAAACTATGCCTTCACTCACCACTATAAATAGTAAATTGTTTTCCTTTTATACCAAAATCATCAACCATCTTATTTTTCCGAGCATGTTGCATCTAAAGCCAACATCCTCCAAGATAGGTATTAAAGTAGAAGTATTTTCAAGTAGGCACCAATTACAGTCTACAAAACAGGCTTATATGAAGTCCAAAAGAATAAACAAGATCTGTAAATCACAACATTTTAACATGAGTTGGAAAAAAAACTTCCAAAGCCATCTAACAGATACATACTTGCTTCTTATGCTTCGCCTTGTTCCAGGAAAACGGGCAAGCAGAGCTAGGCCGTCAAGTTAATTTCTTGCAGTTTATGGCCTAGGCAGGGATCAATCAAGCACATAAGTGGTTCACTAAATATGTAGAATACAACCCCGCATAATTATATACACACGAAAATTAAAATATTGACTCTACATTGTTTGGAATAAATGTAGAATTACGTTTTTAAATGACTACTTGCAATGTTCCATATGCAAGTACTCGGAAGCTTGATGTATATTATGAATTGTACTAGACCTGATATAGCATATTCGGTGAGTAGACTAAGTCGCTATTCACACAATCCTGGAAGAGATCATTGGTTTTCACTAGTAAGAGTGCTTCGATATCTCAAACATACATTGAACTATGGATTGAATTACACGAAATATCCTCCTGTTTTGGAAGGATATTGTGACGCCAATTGGATTTCCAACAATTCTGAAAGTAAGTCCACAAGTGGGTATGTCTTTACACTTGGTGGAGCATCCGTGTCTTGGAAATCATCCAAACAAACGGTGAATACACGATCAACAATGGAAGCAGAATTTGTAGCTTTGGACAAAGCGGCTGAAGAAGCAGAATGGCTTAAAATCTTCTTAGAAGGTATTCCCTTGTGGCCAAAACCAGTACCTGCCATTTGTATACATTGTGATAGTATGGCAGCTCTCACAAGAGCAAAGAATCAGATATACAATGGTAAATCAAGGCACATAAGGCGTCGTCATAACACTATACGTGACTTGCTAAAGAATGGTATGATATCAATAGATTATGTGAAGTCAAAGGAAAACATAGCCGATCCTTTGACGAAAGGGCTAAATAGAGAGCACGTCATATACACATCGAGGGGGATGGGTTTAAAGCCAACTTAATGAGTTATTACTCGACGGAAACCTAACCTAGCAACATTGGAGATCCCATGGTCTAGGTTCAATAGGCAAACTAGTTGGGGAAAACTCAAGAAGCAAAACAACACACAGGTACGCTTATTCCTAAGATAATTTTTGTGTGTTTTCCGTTGATGGTTAAGGGATGAATATTAATTCTTAATAATGCTAATAGCTTTGATAGTGGAACAAGACGGAATGTTCTTGATTAGCATTACCTATGTGAGATTGATGTGTGGTCGCATCTATGAGGACCGAGATGGCTACGTTCTCTAAGAATCTCATGAAGAAAGGATACGTTCAAGACCGAAATGAACACAACCGTAAGAGTTACACTATGTGCTAGATATGATATATGTGATACTTATTGTCTCGATTTACTACACAACGTGGTTAGTTCAAGACCTTGTTCACTACCCACAAAGTAGATCCGATTTGTACACACTATGAAAGGTTCAAGTCCAAAAGACACCTTTTCAAATGTATGTCATATCTTATTTCATGGAATAGAAAACTTCTTTATTATATTACTTATTTTCTATTCAAATGTGGGGTATTGTTGGTGTTTGAATAGAAAATGTGGGGTATTGTTGGATATTTGTTAAGTTCACTAGAACCCTTGTCCCACATAGGAGCCAAGGCAATAATAAGAACACCTAATAAACTCCAACCTTAGAGCATTAAATGAATCATTTAATTGCTTGGGCTTGGAATGTGGTGTTCTTGGTGGGCTCTCCTTGACATAAATATATATATATATATATATATATATATATATATATATTAAATGTCAAAGATTGGGCCTTGGGCCTTGGGGCTCTTGGGGTCTCGATGGGTTCGAGAGTCATAAATCGAAACAAACAGAAGTCGGTGCGGATGAAAGGCCGACGCGCATGTAACACCCTAAAAACCAGGGCCAATTTAAACCTCAAAATAAACAAGTTATGATCACCAAAATATCAGACTTTTATAACCAAAGGATCAAAAGTGAAGTTTTATGTACATAAATATCTAACTTGAATAATCTTACTAATCTAATCATAGTAACATAATCAGATTACTAGATTATCTAAGCTTGCGCCCCAAAAATCATCAAAAGAAGATCTTGATCCTTTAACATCTATAAGTCTGATTTCTTCCAGTTACCGCATCTCACTTTCCCAGACTATTTCCCCGAGCTTGTACCTGATAAGAAAATTTAATTTGAAACATTAGGCTTTCGCCTAGTGAGAATATCCAAATCAAATTAAATTTTAACAACTAAAATATTAACAGATATATCAAACCTGTTATCAATCATCTTACCGTACCAAGCTCTATTCAACAACAGGAATCTACCCAAAACCCTTCCTTATGACTATTTCATCTAGTCATATCACTATCAACCAACAATTACTTTAATCCCACTTGATTATAAGTAATCTTCAACCCCAAGAAATTACAGTTTCTATACCTGCTTATTTCTTAGTCCGAAAGTAGAGATTACAAATTTCAATATTTGTTTATCTCCAAATTTAAAATGAAGATATCAAATCTTTCGCCTGAAATGGGAATTACAAACTCTATGTCTGCCTAATCCACATTTCACTATCTCACCATCTTGAATCACTGGCCCCCAAATGGAATTTAATTTATATAGCGCTTAACAACAAGGGTCCTAAAACTTAACATACACTTCTCTCTCTCTTGAAAAAAAACCCTCCTACCTCTCTCTAGAAAACCCTAATCTTCTTCTCCCCCATCGGCCATCTCTCTCTCTCTTTTCTCTCTACTTAGGCGCCGCCACCACCACCTCCATAACTCCACCACCATCTTGCCACCTCCATCTATTTCAGGCCCTAGTGAGTGACTGAGGAGAGAGAGAGAGAGTGCCGCTGCTGCGCCGTCGGCCGCCGCCCGCTGATACGACACCTCTGCTGCTACGTCGCCGCTGCTCTGCTGCCGCTGCCCTGCCGCCGCTGCGTTGCTGCTGCTGGTGCTTCGTCCCCTTTGTGGCTCATTATCCCTTTGTGGCTCTGATTCCCTGTGTGGATCTAAACCCCTTGTGGCTTTTTTTAGTCTTTGTTTCCAGGCATAAGCAGCAACTAGGAAAACACAACCAAGTAGAGTGGTTAATACCCACTTTCTTCAAGGAGAAAATCTTCAAGTGGGCACCTTCCCACCTTTTCTCTTACCTTCAGGCTTTGTTTATGCAAAAATGTCAAGGAATCACTTTTGATTGCCTTCAGTTGGAACGGTTGGGGACTTATCCTTGCGGTGGAAAGACGAGGTTACGAAGCGGCTTTTTGAGCCACTTCCGTTTTTTCTTGTCTTTTACTTTATGTTGTATTCATGTCCTTTATTTTATGATGTACCTAGTTTATGTATCGTTCCTTTCTTTAATGATAGGATTGTTCTGTTCGGGTGACGGTTAAGCCGTTGCACGTTTCGTGATGCAATCTTTTTCCTTCAAAAAAAACAACAACAAGGGCCCTCACAGATGATTCAAGATTCACTCCAACAACTAGAATAATATCCCAATGGTCAATGGCTAGTAAACGGTTTCCATTAGACCGTACTAAATGCCCCCACGACCGGATGAATATTGCTAGCCAACGTAACACAATAACTGTGTATCATCACCCTTTTTATCGTGTACTAAAGATGTACGATATATCATATATTCTATATGTTTATATACAAAATATTAATTACAACAATTATCCCCATTTTTGCCAATTAGCTTCGGGGATCAACATCTCAAATGTTAACTATATGATTGGACTCATAAATAAGTCCTTTACAATTATTGATAATATGGTTTTCGTATCAAATTCTGAGTTATAATCATATAACAAATAACATATAAATATCATATTGTATTCCACATAAAAGCTTCAAACTACTACTGAAAGTCCAAAACTTTTCGCAAGCCACTGTAGCGAAAAGCTACACTTTTCGCAAGCCAAAGCTGCGAAAAGCTCAAAAGTCGCAACCCATTGTTGCGAGTTCTTCAAAACTCGCAAGCCATGTTTGCGAATTCTATCACTTTGCGCAACCAACTGTTGCGAATTTCTCCCTTTTCGCAAACACTGTTCATTCATCTTCTTCATTAAGTCAGTTCATAAATTCATCTCATTAAGCCTACCATTTCTCAATTAAGTCATACAATCATGTTTAAACACAAGTATAACATATCAATTTCAATTCTAATTGCTTAATTTTAAGAAGATTGAATAAACTCACCTGGGTAATTTTTGAACACTGAGTTCTTCACAAAACTTGATTCTTTAGCTTAATCAATAGCTAAAAACAGAAATTAACCAATTACTTATCTTCCTTACAAGAAATCAGTAGGAGAAGTCAAGTTTCTTACCACAAATTCAAGCCAATTGCTTTCTTTCTTTTCTTCTTCTCGATTTCTATCTCCCTGTCTCGTTTTTTTCTCTATCTCTCTCTGTTCTAATTCTATTTCCTTTTTGTGAAGAAATAACCAAAAGAAATCAGTATTCAAAATACTGATTTTTCTCTACTTGACACCTCAATAAAAAGATGAGTCATTAATTCATTTTCCAATTTGTACCCCAAACTTCCGAATAATGGCAATTCAAACCCCTCTAGTTAACTTTTCCCCTTAACTTAAATTTTAAACAAAATATAACATAACAAAATTACAATGGAATTTTCGAGGTGTTACAATACTCCCCAACTTGAAAATTATTTCGTCCCCGAAATCACACTAAGTAAACAAATGAGGGTATCTTTTTTTCATTTCTTCCTCTGACTCTAAAGTCACGTTACTACCTCGATGATGTTTCCATTGTACTTTCAGCATACTTACTTCTTTGCCATTTCTCAATTTCCGAACAAACTTTTCCAGTATTGCTTCCGACTCTTCAACACATCGACTCTTCTCATCTACCTTTACATCAGAAATTGGAATTGCGTCCTTTTCTTCAGCTAAACACTTTCGAAGATAACATACATGAAACGTGTTATGAATTCCTTCTAATTCAGGTGGTAGATCTAATTGATACGCTTGCTGACCAATTCTCTTAGTGATAGTGAAAGGTCCTAGAAAACGAGGACTTAACTTCCCACGCTTTCCAAAACGAATTACACCTTTCCACGGAGATACTTTCAGCATAACTCGTTCCCCAACTTGAAATTCTTTTGGTCTCCTTTTTAGATCAGCATAACTCTTCTGTCTATCCTGAGCCGCTTTCATGTGTTGTCGGATTTCCTTCACTTTATCAGCCGTTTGTTGCACCATTTCCGGTCCGACAAACTGTTTCTCTCCAGCTTCTAACCAACATACTGGAGTTCTACACTTTCTACCATACAAGGCTTCAAACGGTGATCTTCCGATACTAGAATGATAACTATTGTTATACGCAAATTCCACTAATGGTAAATGCGTATCCCAATTACCTCCAAAATCTAATATACATGCTCTTAGCATATCTTCCAATGTCTGAATAGTTCTTTCACTTTGACCGTCCGTTTGTGGATGATACGCGGTACTCAAATTCAATTTCGTACCCAACTCTTCTTGAAGTGACTGCCAAAACCTTGATGTAAACCGACTATCACGATCAGAAACAATAGACACTGGTATACCATGTCTTGACACCACTTCGTCAATATACAACTTCGCCAACTTTTCTATCGGTGAAGCTTCTTTCATAGCAAGAAAATGAGCACTCTTTGTCAACATGTCAACAATTACCCAAATAGTGTCGTTACCTCTTTGCGTCTTTGGTAACTTCGTCACGAAATCCATAGTAATCTTATCCCATTTCCACTCCGGAATTTCCAAAGATTGAAAACTTCCGTATGGCTTTTGATGTTCAGCTTTAACTAAAGAACAGGTTCCACACTTTTCTACACATCGAGCCACGTCTAACTTCATAGTTGGCCACCAATAGTGTAGCTTCAGATCTCTATACATCTTAGTACTCCCAGGGTGAATGGAATACTTAGATTTGTGAGAATCTTCCATAATCAATTCTAGATTCCCACCTATTCTTGGTACCCAAACACGGTCTCGAAATAACTTCACCCCGCGACTATCTTCTGTCAGATGAAACCGTTGTTTGACCATAACTTCAGCTTTTAAGTTTTCTTCCAGTAAAGCTTTCGTTTGAGCAGTCTTTATTCGTTCAATCAAACTTGACATTACATCAATTCTATCATTTGTTGACTTCAGACAACCACTATACTCCTTCCTGCTTAAGGCATCAGCTACGACATTTGCTTTACCCGGATGGTAATGTAGTTTACAATCGTAATCCTTAAGTAACTCTAGCCAACGTCGCTGCCTCGTATTTAACTCTTTCTGATCAAAAACATGTTTTAAACTCTTATGGTCAGTATAAAGAGTATACTTCGTTCCATACATATAGTGACGCCATAGTTTCAAAGCAAACACCACTGCAGCTAACTCCAGATCATGAGTAGGATAATTCTTTTCATGCTCCTTTAATTGCCTCGATGCATAAGCAATTACCTTGCTTCTTTGCATCAATACACATCCTAGACCCATCTTTGAAGCATCACTATAAACTACAAAATCATTTGTACCTTCTGGCAGTGCTAAAACAGGAGCTTCACACAACTTCTGCCTTAAAGTCTTGAAAGCTGAATCTTGCTTTTCAGTCCAGACAAACTTTACATTTTTACGAGTTAACACTGTCAAATTAGAAGCAATCTTCGAGAAATCTTGGATAAACCTCCGATAATACCCAGCCAAACCCAAGAAACTTCTTATTTCAGATGCATTCTTTGGGGTCTCCCAATTCATCATTGCTTCTATTTTGGCTGGATCCACTTTCACACCTTCAGCAGAAATTACATGACCCAGAAATTGTACTTCTTTTAACCAAAATTCACATTTTGAGAATTTTGCATACAATTTCTCTTTTCTCAACACTTCTAAAACTTCATAAAGGTGACTCTCGTGATCATTTTCATTCTTTGAATAGACTAGTATGTCATCAATAAATACAATGACAAACTTATCTAGAAAGGGTCGACACACTCTATTCATCAAATCCATGAATATAGCTGGAGCGTTAGTCAAACCAAATGGCATCACGAGGAATTCATAAGGCCCATACCTTGTTCTGAAAGCAGTCTTCGGAATATCTTCATCCCTTACTCGGACTTGATGATACCCCGACCTCAGATCAATCTTAGAAAAACATCCCGCACCTTGCAACTGATCAAACAAATCATTAATTCGTGGCAACGGATACTTGTTCTTGATTGTCACTTTATTCAATTCCCGATAATCTATGCACATTCTCATAGTTCCATCTTTCTTTTTAATAAACAGCATCGGAGCTCCCCAAGATGAAGAACTCGGTTTAATAAAGCCTTTGTCTAATAACTCCTGCAATTGTGACATCATCTCTTTCATCTCTGCTGGCGCCAAACGATACGGTGCACGAGCTATTGGTGCTGCTCCAGGAATTAGATCAATACGGAACTCTACTTGCCTTTCCAAAGGTAAACCTGGAAGATCATCTGGGAATACATCAGGAAAATCACGTACTACTTTGAGGTCTTGTATCTGCTTCTTTTCTGATTTTGCATCTAAAACATAGGCCAAATACGACGAACATCCTTTCGATAAACATTTACGTGCCTTTGCAACTGAGATCAACTGTACTTCTCCCTTCTACTTTTCCCCATAAATAAATACATCATCTTGGTCAACCATCGAGATTCGGATCAACTTCTTGGCACATATTATCTCTGCCTGGTTATCAGTCAACCAATCCATACCCACAATAACATCAAATCCCCCAATTTCCATTAACAACATGTCAATTGGAAACGTGATATCCTCTATCTGAATTGTACAACCATCTATTCTTTCACCAACCAAAGCTAGACCCCCATTAGCTACCTCAACTACTAAGGCATCTCCTAAAGTAGTGACAGGCATAGCTAACTTACCATAGAATCCTTTGGATACAAACGAATAATTTGCACCACAATCAAATAACACATGAGCAGGTATGGAATTTATAAGAAAAGTACCGGAGACGACATCTTTGGATCCTTTCGCCTCCTCAGCAGTCATATTAAACGCTCGTCCTGTGGGTTTAGGAATAATCGTCTTCCTTCCCTGTTCTTCTTCCTTCTTCAATTTTGGACAATCCCTCCGAATATGTCCTGGCTGCTTACATTCAAAACACATCACACCTGGAATAGAACAATTGATTGCAATGTGTCCAGTCTTTCCACACTTAAAACATTCTGGTCCGCCTGCTCGACATTGCCCAAAATGCTTACTTTTACACTTCGGACACCAGCTGGGTTCCTTTCGAGAACCTGAACGTATGTTTTTACCAAACAATCTAAGTTTTTGAGAAGAATCAGGACGACCTTCCCACTTTCTTTTATCACCAACATGAGCTTTCTCTTCCTTATCTCTGGCATACATCTCCTCTATTAACTTGGCCTCTTCAATCGTTTCCCTGAGTGTTACCGCCTTTGAATTCCGCACTCGGGACATCATCTCGGCCGGCAACCCTTTCAAGTATGCTTTAACTTTATCTTTCTCAGCAGGAGCCACGTGCCCTACCAAGTTCAGTTTCTCCATAAATAATTCTGTATATCTTCTCACCGACATGTTACCCTTCTTGAGATTTCTAAATTGTTCTTCTATCCGGTCCATCTCATGTTCATTACAATACTCTTTCAGTATATTCTCTTTAAATATTCCCCATGTCATGGCATTCAACATAGGTGTCGCTAAAGAAGCTGTCAAAACATTCCACCAGTTCAAAGCATTACCTCTTAACATCTGAGAGGCAAATCTGACTTTCGATCCTTCCTCACATTCACAGGCTCAGAAAGCTTGCTCTATTTCCCGCAGCCAATTCATACATGCAACTGGACTATCTTCCCCTTTAAATTCAGGCGGTTTGCAGCTTAGAAATGTTTTATAAGAACAAATTCTTTCTACCCTTCGTTCCGCCTCTGGCCTTGGATTACCCGTCGGATTTGTCACTCCAGTATCAATTACTTGACGTCTTGGTTCTACATTCCTTTCATTGAACAACTTCGTAAACATTTCGGTTTGTCTCTCCATGGAGGCGTTCATCAACTCAGCTTGTCTTTCTACCGAAGCATTCATCATTCTTGATACGTTCTCCATTATTCTTGTTTCCATATTAGATTCTGCCGTCTGACTAACATTACTTGTACCCACCCTCTGGGCTGGAGTATGCATACCTCCCAAAGAAAGAAAATTTATTGGTGTAATATGCATATTACTCACTTCTGCTTCATTAGTTCCAACTCTTTCTCTAGGTGGCGTATTCACCATAGTTCTGAACAGACACAAATAACCATACAAATGGTTAAACAGAATTCTAAACATACTAAACGTACTTTATCACTAATTAGCCAATGTAACAATTGAGAAACAAGTATGCTTATGTAACAAAATATCCATAATAACAGTAGCTAATTGAAATTGCGAACATATTATACATGAGAATTCTCGTTACCATCGTTACAGTACTAACTTCGTGTATTTCCGTTAACCCTAAGACTACCCGGTCTTAGCAATTCTACCCATCTCTCGCAGATCATAACTTAATTTCATCACAGCTTAAGTCTAGGCATCCCAATATCATACCTAGTTCACTTAAACTACTGCTCTGATACCATACTGTAACACCCTAAAAACCAGGGCCAATTTAAACCTCAAAATAAACAAGTTATGATCACCAAAATATCAGACTTTTATAACCAAAGGATCAAAAGTGAAGTTTTATGTACATAAATATCTAACTTGAATAATCTTACTAATCTAATCATAGTAACATTATCATATTACTAGATTATCTAAGCTTGCGCCCCAAAAATCATCAAAAGAAGATCTTGATCCTTTAACATCTATAAGTCTGATTTCTTCCAGTTACTGCATCTCACTTTCCCAGACTATTTCCCCGAGCTTGTACCTGATAAGAAATTTTAATTTGAAACATTAGGCTTTCGCCTAGTGAGAATATCCAAATCAAATTAAATTTTAACAACTAAAATATTAACAGATATATCAAACCTGTTATCAATCATCTTACCGTACCAAGCTCTATTCAACAACATGAATCTACCCAAATCCCTTCCTTATGACTATTTCATCTAGTCATATCACTATCAACCAACAATTACTTTAATCCCACTTGATTATAAGTAATCTTCAACCCCAAGAAATTACAGTTTCTATACCTGCTTATTTCTTAGTCCGAAAGTAGAGATTACAAATTTCAATATTTGTTTATCTCCAAATTTAAAATGAATATATCAAATCTTTCGCCTGAAATGGGAATTACAAACTCTATGTCTGCCTATTCCACATTTCACTATCTCACCATCTTGAATCACTGGCCCCCAAATGGAATTTAATTTATATAGCGCTTAACAACAAGGGCCCTCACAGATGATTCAAGATTCACTCCAACAACTAGAATAATATCCCAATGGTCAATGGCTAGTAAACGGTTTCCATTAGACCGTACTAAATGCCCCCACGACCGGATGAATATTGCTAGCCAACGTAACACAATAACTGTGTATCATCACCCTTTTTATCGTGTACTAAAGATGTACGATATATCATATATTCTATATGTTTATATACAGAATATTAATTACAACAATTATCCCCATTTTTGCCAATTAGCTTCGGGGATCAACATCTCAAATGTTAACTATATGATCGGACTCATAAATAAGTCCTTTACAATTATTGATAATATGGTTTTCGTATCAAATTCTGAGTTATAATCATATAACAAATAACATATAAATATCAGATTGTATTCCACATAAAAGCTTCAAACTACTACTGAAAGTCCAAAACTTTTCGCAAGCCACTGTAGCGAAAAGCTACACTTTTCGCAAGCCAAAGCTGCGAAAAGCTCAAAAGTCGCAACCCATTGTTGCGAGTTCTTCAAAACTCGCAAGCCACGCTTGCGAACTCTTCAAAACTCGCAAGCCATGCTTGCGAATTCTATCACTTTGCGCAACCAACTGTTGCGAATTTCTCCCTTTTCGCAAACACTGTTCATTCGTCTTCTTCATTAAGTCAGTTCATAAATTCATCTCATTAAGCCTACCATTTCTCAATTAAGTCATACCATCATGTTTAAACACAAGTATAACATATCAATTTCAATTCTAATTGCTTAATTTTTAGAAGATTGAATAAACTCACCTGGGTAATTTCTGAACACTGAGTTCTTCACAAAACTTGATTCTTTATCTTAATCAATAGCTAAAAACAGAAATTAACCAATTACTTATCTTCCTTACAAGAAATCAGTAGGAGAAGTCAAGTTTCTTACCACAAATTCAAGCCAATTGGTTTCTTTCTTTTCTTCTTCTCGATTTCTATCTCTCTGTCTCGTTTTTTCTCTATCTCTCTCTGTTCTAATTCTATTTCCTTTTTGTGAAGCAATAACCAAAAGAAATCAGTATTCAAAATACTGATTTTTCTCTACTTGACACCTCAATAAAAAGATGAGTCATTAATTCATTTTCCAATTTGTACCCCAAACTTCCGAATAATGGCAATTCAAACCCCTCTAGTTAACTTTTCCCATTAACTTAAATTTTAAACAAAATATAACATAACAAAATTACAATGGAATTTTCGAGGTGTTACAGCGCATCACGGCGCGACTCCATCCGCGCCACGGCTGGCGCGAGAGTCTGTTTGATAAACGAACAGTGCTTGGCGCGGTTCGCCGCGCGGGTCAATCTGCGCCAGCATCCGCGCGGAAGTCTGGGTGGTTTTTGGCAGTTTGTTTCGGTTGGAAATCCAAATCTATAAATACCCTTCATTCTCCAGATTTTGAAACAACGAAAATTTCATCACTTTCATCCCCTTTTCAGTGGTTTTCTCTCTATACGATCCATGGACACATAAAGGAAACTCGACAGATTCTCGTTCTCGTGCAAGAACGCGAATAAATAGTTGTATCCTCTAAACGGACGCTCGGACTACGCACGAGTAGGGGCGAAATTCTGTTTAAGGACACTGCTTCGCAGGCCTCTATCTGATTATCACGCAAACGTCGATTCCAAGTTAGTCGTTATTTACGTTTTGATAAGAATTTTGATTTGTACATATTACATATATACATATACGTTGTATTTTGTGGATTCGTTGTAATAATTTTGTACACAAACATATACGTATTTTTGTGAATTTCTTCTCGGTTAATCTTTGGTTCTAACAGATTAATCACCACTTTTGTTTTTTATGTGTTCAACTCAATAATTTGGCGGGGATCCCTAACGTCTGGCGGCCGATTAAGTGAGTCCAGTTGCTCAAAGCAGTGCAAGGTAGCTTAGACGCCTAAGCGGTCCTAAGAAGAAAAGGAAGGCAATATACCTTGCAGACTCTGGTGCAAAACCTCCCCACCAAGCTTATTTTCAGGGCTAAAATCATTTGTTGCATCTCTTTGGTCTCCATAAGCAAAGATATATGGTCTACCATCAATTCCCAGAAACTCTGCATATTAGGATTAATGAAGGTTGAGATGTTTAGGAATGGTGTTTCCTAAAACCACTTGTAAGGGTGGAATGAATGTAGTGAATAGACATGGAAGAGAAACACCAACAAGAAAAAGCATGCAAGTAAGTCGGTAGATGGATTTGGGACTATAGATGCATAAGACCAGTTTTGTAGCCATATTAATAAAGTGGGAATCAAAAGTATTTGGTTGTAATTCATAACCTTACCATTCGGTTGTGTTCAAGCTCATGAAAGGTTCTAGGAACAATTATTATCATAACAAGGCACGCAAGAAAGGCAGTTTGAATTTACTTTCATTTTACAAAACCCCGATCTAGCTCAACCTTGAGTTAGTTAATGCATAAAAGGATATATTACAAATATCTATTATGTGATGCACATGGTAATTTCATTTGGGTAAATTGCAATTAGGGGTGTGCAGAAAGTCAACCGATCCAATCAGAATCGACCGATCCAATTAGAACCGACCGACCTTGATTGGATATCCAATTGTAATTGGATCGGATCGGATCAAAATTTTCAACATCCAATTTGGATCGGTCGGTTCTTGGATGATAGTCCATAACCGACCAAAACCGAACCGAACCGAACCGATTCACCATCCAACCATCCATCCAATTATCATCCAACCACTCATCCAATTATCATCCAACCACTCATCCGGTTATCATCCAACCACCCATCCGGTTATCATCCAACTACCATCCAATACATTATAATTCAAATTTTCAAAAGTAAAAAGTTTTTATTTTTACAACATTTGTAAAAAAAACTAATTTTTTTAGAAAGAAACATAAAAACATTGGATGAATCCGATCCGATCATCCATTGGATGTTGGATGGATCCGATCTGATCATCCATTGGATTGTAAAGCCCGTGTCCCGGTATGTTCTATTTTTATAAAATTAATTTGTGTTTCTTTTAACGTTGTTGGTTAACGGGTTTAACGAGACTGACCGGAAATGTAAAGGTTGGATTTTCGGGGCTTATTGTGAAAACTCTAACTGCAGGGGCTTGTGTTGTACTTCTTTAAAATGTTGCATGGATCGGCCCATAGGAAAGGACCGATCCCCCATGTCGTTTTCTTCCTGCTTGCTTGCGACACACACACATAGAGACCCAACCCCAAAAACCCTACCCCTCCTCCTTCTTGATCACGGCTTTAACCCCCCCCCCCTCCTTGTCTTTGTCTTCGTCACCGCCGAGAACCACCGCCACCGCCGCAGCTTGCCGGAGAAGGAGAGAGTGTGAGAAGGTGCTGCAGCGAGAAAACGTGAGAGGGAGAAGGAGAAATCGAGGATCGTGTGTTGCTGCGTTTCTGAACGAGAGGTATCGTCTCTTCCATTCTCTTCTCGTTCTTTTGTTTCTCGTCGTTAACTTTCCGACGCCGTGAAACCACCACAGCCGCCGGCAGCCTAGGCTGCCGGTGTGTGGCCGCCGTGCACCACCAGGGTGGTGGTTGCACCGTGTGGGATGTGGAGTGGTTGCGTATGAGTGTGTGCGGTTTAGATGGGTGGTCGGGTTTTTCGTGTGGTCTCGACGGGGTTTTTGTAAACCACCATCGTCGCCACCGCCGCCGGTGACCACCACTGCCGGAGGTGGCAGTGGGTGGTGCGCAGTGAGTCCAGCCCCTTGTAGCTTAAAACCTTAAAACCTAAATCGAAAAACCTAAACTAATCGCGTAAACCGTTTTAATAAAGTTATCATTTTATGTGATCGATATCGTTTCTGCCCAGTTTTATTTCGTTCATAACGTTTCCGTCGTAGCTCGGATTGAGGCGAAACTGGTGCCCATGGTTCACATTCTGTGCCGGGCACACTTTTCGTGTTTTAGCGAAAGTCTGGTTCGGTCTCTAGCTAGGTGTAAATTAGCTGTTTTTACAGCAGGTCCGAATTCGGCAGACTCGCATCCCGTTTTTAGAAAATTCATAGTAAATCGTAGGAAAATCGTTAGAACGCGTGCGATATGTCCCTGGAACCCTAAGACATAGAACTAGCTGATTATGGAATATTAGTTCTGGGTTGATGAGTTTAAGAGGGGCTAAACAGGTCCCGAACAGACCTGTAAATCTTAGAATAAAAGCTGGAACTTTTCATGAGTGAACTTATAGTTGTGACTTTGGGCTAGGACTTCGCTTTGACGTTTGATATCACTTATTTAGGTGGAAAAAGGTGAGTTGGAGTTGGCCGACTCGTTTTGCTGTTGAGGACATCTACTTTGCTTCTGAGGTGAGTTCCCTCACTGTGTAGTTAGGGATTGTATGCATGTTATGGTAGTTTGTATGTACTACTGTCTTTGTGGTGTGAACTAGTTGTATTGTGGTGCGTAATATTTGATTGGTTTAAATGCTTAGTATAAATGCGTATTATATATATCTCGGTGGGACCGAGGGCTCGGTGGGACCGAGGATGTGGGTGGAAATGTTGTGTGAACTCGGTGGGACCGAAGATGTGGGTGGAAATGTTGTGTGAACTCGGTGGGACCGAGGGCTCGGTGGGACTGAGGAAGTGGGTGGAACTGTTGTGTGAATTCGGTGGGACCGAGGGCTCGGTGGGACCGAGGAGTTGGGTACATAAATACTTGTATGTGTTTACTTGAATTATGTAACTGTTGGGTTGTTGCTCATGTGTGGATAGGGGTGATGTGCATATAATTGCTATCTGCGTATGTGATGGAATTTACTAAGCCTTGTGCTTACCCTTTCCTATTTAACGTGGTTTCAGGTACTAGTGGCTCCAAGACGTGACGGGTACACACTGACGCGCGTGAAGGGTTTGATATTTATGAGATTTAGACTGATCACTTAAACGATTTAATTCCGCTGTTTATCATTAATGAGAATATTTATTGTTAAGTTTGCAAACGAAACGCTTTTGGATATTTAATGAGGTTTCATTTATTAAAATGCTTATTTTTAAAAGTTAAAATTTATTGTAATTTTTGGGACGTTACAACTTGGTATCAGAGCCCAGCTTGAGTGAATCAAACACATCTCGGTGTGTTTGATCTCAAGTTGCGGCTATGAAATTCTTCTCTTAAATTTTTTGGAAAATAAAAGAAAGGAAAACCCGTTTGAGAAACGGTGATCGAGGGCGCAGTGTGTACAGTCAGTCGGGAGCAAGGGAAAAGGTACAGTACTTAGTGTATTTATTGCTTTCTAGATCATAGGGTATGCATGCTAGATTGCTTGTGTTGGTTACACTTTACTGTATGGTTATTGCTTGCTAGTAGGAATTAATGCTAGTCATGTTAGGTTGTTAAGTGAATGCCCTATAGGTTGTATGCAGTAAGAATCACATAGCCTTAGAATATTTGATTTAGTTCTATTGCGCAGCTCTTGTTTGAGTCCAACCGTTCTAGGATAGAATCTTGTATTCGAATGTCTATTTGTTTCACGCTGCATGCAACTGGGTATTCGCGAGGCAACTCGTTATGGCTAGTAGGGATTCCGTTGTAGCAAGGGTAGTGGGATGAGATGAAATTCCTAGGGAGCTGGGAAGAGTGTTTACATATGAGTATGTATGCTAGATTGCTTTCTAGAACATAGAAGTATGTATGCTAGATTGCTTGGTGCTTATTACACTGTACTGCATGTTTGTTACTTGCTAATAGGAGTTTATGCTAGCCTTGATAGGTTGATTAGTAAATGCACTATAGGTTGTATGCGGTAGGAACCGAATAGCCTTAGAATGTCGGATTTAGTTCTATTGCGCAGCTCTTGTTTGAGTCCAACCGTTGTAGAATAGAATCTTATATTCGAATGTCTACCTGGTTTTACACTGTGTGCGACTGTGCATTCGCGAGGCGACTCGTCATGACTAGTGGGGATTTCGTCATAGCAAGGGTAGTGGAATTGGGTGAAATTCCTAGGGAGCTAGGAAGGGTGTTGTCATATGCTGGTACGGGCATATGGGATTAATTGTTGGCAAGGAACTACTTGGGCTCTTCGGGACGGGACTCGAAACGAGTAAGGATAGGTGTGGAAGGTAGTAGTAGAGCTCCTACTATCTGAAGCACAGGATCCGTGCTCGAGTCGGGGAAAGTCACGAGGAATCCAAGGAGTTGAGCGTGAGCGTTGTTAGTGTGAGTTATTATGTACTAATAACTCGTTGTAATTACTACCCATAATAGCCATCACAAGGAGGAACAACAATAGTGAGCCTACTAGTACAGGTGTGTACTTGAATTGCTTTGATGGGATGATCGTTGGGGTAGTGATGGAGGTTCTAAACTAGTAGTCGTTGGAATAGAAGGACGACTCTAGTATTAATCACTTGGAGTGACGATAAGGATGATGTTGTTTTAAGTAGACCATTTCGGGTCAAGATGGATGACTGTGCTAGAATCATAGGCTTATAGAGCCGACTTTGATTTGAGGATTATTTGCCGTAATTTCCCAACTTGCCTAAGAGGTTTAAATGTCCGGATGACGATTGTGGACCGGAGAGATTTGGAGGGGTATGAGTCGAGACGTTGAATGCCGACTGAGTCATGCACAAAGTTTATTTTGAAAATAAAATTGCATTAACTAATTCTTGTGTTTCCAATCCTTTTATGGATTGTGTTTTGGAATTTTGGGAAATGTTCAACACACACACACAAGATTTCGAATTATGGTCTTGAAAGTAGATGAAACCGTTTTCTCACGGGAGTTGCAAATTTTGTTAGAATTTGTTTCATTTCGTTATTTTCCAACGGTTCTTTCGGGTAAGATGATATCCGTGTTTTGTGGTGTTTAAAATGTTGGGCAAGTGACTATCGCTTGTGACTTTAACATTCCACGATGTCTGTATAAAACTATTTGAGTGATTTGGTTAAAATAAGTTTTGTTTTACGGCATGTTGAGTCGTGTGGGTTTAATTTCACGAGGTGCATATCTTATTTGTTTATGTGACCATTTGGGGAAATCTTGGAAATCAATTTAAAGAACCCCACATTTTGAGATTTTATGAGGTTTTAGTCGATATTTTCAAATGATGGAAACGGATTGGTTTCTATCTTTAAGTTTGAAACTTACACGAGACAGGTGTGTTTTAACAAAAATATATTTGTAAACCGTTTCATCGTTTTGTATGACTAGCTGACGCGCGTAAAAATTTGTTGGTGAACCATGTGCCACGACATTTTATGTTTAAAAAGAGAAATTTTGGGTTCAAATGTCATGGAACTGATTTTGAAATTATGTGCACACTTTTGTCGCACCCTGTGTAAGGTCGAGCGGTTACTTTAAGTACATGTCATGAGTCAATCCATACTAGAACCGTGACGGTTCATTTTTAAAGAAATTATTTTTTCGCTTTGCGTTTTGTGAGTAAACTGAGCTGCAATGGAATGATTTTCATATGTGGGACGAGCGTGTCCATTTTTGCGTAACTACCGACCTGGTAATAGTAGTTTTATTGCATACGATCTTTTTGAGATGAAAAATCTTGACGTTGAAAATATTTTGTAAATGATTTTGTAAACCATTTGGGAAATGCGCTTTTAAGTGTTATGTGTCATTTTTGAGAATTTTAAGGGTGTGAGTCCTTTTGGAAAACTCTTTTGTTTAACCCATGTTGAGTTTGGGACTAATGTTGATTTTAGAGTATTGCTTGCTTAAACTTTATTTACACGCGTTTTTGACCGACTTATGGGTCTAGCAAGCGTGGAGCATTTTGCTCGGTTTTGACTTTGAGATAGTCATGGGTCAACTGCACGGTTTTAATGGCTCGATGTGGAGTCTTGTTGATGGGTTGTTTTTGTTGCACAGTTTTGCATTTATTGTACGTTGAGTATTCACATGTTTGGGTGAGTGAGTCATTCCGGGATAGGCATGTTGTTGGTAGACTGTTTTGCATTGGATCCTTGGTCACGTTAGTCAGTCGTTGGTAATGGTCGGTTGGGTATCTCGGGGTGGGACCCCGGTATTCATGTGTTATGACCTTGACTTTCCAGTAGGCACTAGGAGGACATAGTCTTGAGCACTTACCTGGGAGGTAGTTCCGATGTGCCGGGCCTTGAGACGTACATGGGAGGTAGACATTAAGGTGTATCCTTGATACGGTGTAACTAGGCTTCGTAGAGCGAGTGTGGAGGATACGTCGACGGTGGAAGGTAAGGTATTCCACGCGTGTGGTAATGTAGGTCGAATGGTTACGGTTAAGGGAATGATGCCCTTTATAATAAAGAGAATAAATGCGTAGAACCTTTTGAGGTAAGTGGTAGATTTAGGTGTCGACTTTTGGGCTTGAGGCCAAACACCTTTAGTGTAATCGAAGAATTGTAGCCGATTTTAAAATAATTATGGTGATAGTAGTAGTAACCTGAAATGCTCACTTGTGATGAATGTTTATGGTGGAATGACCTTCGTGAGTGATTTTAAATTTACTGGTTTGATGATTCGTGTGAGATAAATTTGGGAATCTATTAGAACTCGTGGAAGTTAATCGACAGTAATGGTAGGAATGATCGGATTCGAGTATCATGTAGGGTATATTGGTGAGCAACTTTAGAATGGTTAGAGCTTGAAATTTGAATCGGGATGTATGGAATACCTAAGGTTGGGGGACAACCGAAGTTGTTGGACTAAGAATGATTCCAGTTGTTGGAGTGTTCTGCCGAACATAAGTTCAGTGTCCTTGAAGGAGATTTGTTAGTAAGAAAAGTATTCGATAAATTTTAGACGGGGTGGGAATTTAGATTCTAGTTGGGGAAAGTCCAGTGGCAGCACCGGAAGGGGTCCGAGTGGACCTGGGAACACGAGGAGGAGATGCGAAAAAGCTATCCGGAACTGTTCGCGGACGTAGACTTCGAGGACGAAGTCTAATTTCAAGCGGGGGAGAGTTGTAAAGCCCGTGTCCCGGTATGTTCTATTTTTATAAAATTAATTTGTGTTTCTTTTAACGTTGTTGGTTAACGGGTTTAACGAGACTGACCGAAAATGTAAAGGTTGGATTTTTGGGGCTTATTGTGAAAACTCTAACTGCAGGGGCTTGTGTTGTACTTCTTTAAAATGTTGCATGGATCGGCCCATAGGAAAGGACCGATCCCCCATCTCGTTTTCTTCCTGCTTGCTTGCGACACACACATAGAGACCCAACCCCAAAAACCCTACCCCTCCTCCTTCTTGATCACGGCCGTAACCCCCCCCCCCCTTGTCTTTGTCTTCGTCACCGCCGAGAACCACCGCCACCGCCGCAGCTTGCCGGAGAAGGAGAGAGTGAGAGAAGGTGCTGCAGCGAGAAAACGTGAGAGGGAGAAGGAGCAATCGAGGATCGTGTGTTGCTGCGTTTCTGAACGAGAGGTATCGTCTCTTCCATTCTCTTCTCGTTCTTTTGTTTCTCGTCGTTAACTTTCCGACGCCGTGAAACCACCACAGCCGCCGGCAGCCTAGGCTGCCGGTGTGTGGCCGCCGTGCACCACCAGGGCGGTGGTTGCACCGTGCGGGATGTGGAGTGGTTGCGTATGAGTGTGTGCGGTTTAGATGGGTGGTCGGGTTTTTCGTGTGGTCTCGCCGGGGTTTTTGTAAACCACCATCGTCGCCGCCGCCGCCGGTGACCACCACTGCCGGAGGTGGCAGTGGGTGGTGCGCAGTGAGTCCAGCCCCTTGTAGCTTAAAACCTTAAAACCTAAATCGAAAAACCTAAACTAATCGCGTAAACCGTTTAATAAAGTTATCATTTTATGTGATCGATATCGTTTCTGCCCAGTTTTATTTCGTTCATAACGTTTCCTTCGTAGCTCGGATTGAGGCGAAACCGGTGCCCACGGTTCACATTCTGTGCCGGGCACACTTTTCGTGTTTTAGCGAAAGTCTGGTTCGGCCTCTAGCTAGGTGTAAATTAGCTGTTTTTACAGCAGGTCCGAATTCGGCAGACTCGCATCCCGTTTTTAGAAAATTCATAGTAAATCGTAGGAAAATCGTTAGAACGCGTGCGATATGTCCCTGGAACCCTAAGACATAGAACTAGCTGATTATGGAATAATAATTCTGGGTTGATGAGTTTAAGAGGGGCTAAACAGGTCCTGAACAGACCTGTAAATCTTAGAATAAAAGCTGGAACTTTTCATGAGTGAACTTATAGTTGTGACTTTGGGCTAGGACTTCGCTTTGACGTTTGATATCACTTATTTAGGTGGAAAAAGGTGAGTTGGAGTTTGCCGACTCGTTTTGCTGTTGAGGACATCTACTTTGCTTCTGAGGTGAGTTCCCTCACTGTGTAGTTAGGGATTGTATGCATATTATGGTAGTTTGTATGTACTACTGTCTTTGTGGTGTGAACTAGTTTTTTTGTGGTGCGTAATATTTGATTGGTTTAAATGCTTAGTATAAATGCGTATTATATATATCTTGGTGGGACCGAGGGCTCGGTGGGACCGAGGATGTGGGTGGAAATGTCGTGTGAACTCGGCGGGACCGAGGGCTTGGTGGGACCGAGGGCTCGGTGGGACCGAGGATGTGGGTGGAACTGTTGTGTGAATTCGGTGGGACCGAGGGCTCGGTGGGATCGAGGAGTTGGGTACATAAATACTTGTATGTGTTTACTTGAATTATGTAACTGTTGGGTTGTTGCTCATGTGTGGATAGGGGTGATGTGCATATAATTGATATCTGCGTATGTGATGGAATTCACTAAGCCTTGTGCTTACCCTTTCCTATTTAACGTGGTTTCAGGTACCAGTGGCTCCAAGGCGTGACGGGTACACACTGGCACGCGTGAAGGGTTTGATATTTATGAGATTTAGACTGATCACTTAAACGATTTAATTCCGCTGTTTATCATTAATGAGAATATTTATTGTTAAGTTTGCAAACGAAACGGTTTTGGATATTTAATGAGGTTTCATTTATTAAAATGCTTATTTTTAAAAGTTAAAATTTATTGTAATTTTTGGGACGTTACAACTTTGGATGGATTTGATCCGATCCAATGGATATCCAATGAGAATATCCAATGGATGGAACCGAACCGATCCAATCATCCATTGGATTGGAAAAATCCAACATCCAATGGATGATTGGATCGGTTCAGTTGGAAAAATCGGACATCCAATGGATGATTGGATCGGTTCGGTTCCCCTCACATCCATTGGATGTCAACCGATGAACACCCCTAATTGCAATGCACTATGCCGTTGGGCTGCACATGTGATGATGTGAAATAATTTGTATTTTAATTCATTGCCTAATAATTATCTAAGGCACTCGGTTTCAAAGGAAAAACGCCTCGAGGCTCGTTTCTGTTTTTTAAAACCTTGAGTAACCCAAAAATTAATACAAAAATTTGAGGTCAAGAGTGAATGAAAAAGAGATCAAATAAATATTAAACAAGCCATAAGAAAGACGGAAAATAGTAAACGATCAAATAAACCTCAAAAACATAATTACAAATAAAGATGACCAAAACAGATAATCTATGAACTTGAGAATTTAAATCTTGCTAGAAGTGTTTATGATACCCAGTTCAATCAACTTTTCCTTCACAAAGTAATGTTTAGAGACACTCAGCGGTGGATAAAGATTAAAGGCGATAACATTATTTTCTTCAACCTGCTCTATTTAGTTCCATATCACTATTACCCTAGTGAGCATAGCTTAATTAGCTTTCATTATGTCTATAACGTATCCCCCGACTCGCCCCCACCTGATAAAATATATATTATTTTGATAATATTATTTATTTATTTTCCAAAATTCAATTTAGGTCGTTCAGTTTGAGTATTCTGAATTCTTTCCCTTCCCATTTTCTCTTCACTTCTTCTCTGCCAGACCCCGTAGACAACTTTAGGCATAAAATCTACATTTATCATAACTTTTGGGATTCACATCCTTGATAATAACATGTTGTGGTGACGTGTTCTATACAGTCATAAGAAGACTTGTTACCGCCAAGAACATGAACCAATGATAAGATTTAAAATTAGGATCTTCTTTTCCCACTTTTTTTTGGTCAATTTATCTACAATTATTTTGGAGGCTGAAATCTGGGTTGAATGGGTTTGAAAATGGGGCCGGAACCGGTCAGGGATCGGGGCTAAATAGGGACGGGGAACGGGGGTGGATATAAATAGGCATTAATAAAGTATGTAGAAGGATCAGAGCTTGGAAGCAGTGAAATACAATTCAATATAGATGAAAGAAAATAACTCAACAACAAGAAGAAAATCCGTCGAGGGGCACAAAAACTTATTCTGAATCTGTTGCGGGGTTTTTTAATTGAACTTTTTCAGACCACCCTTTAGATAGAGATAGGTTAAAATAATTTTGCATGCCCACATTACAATAGATGAAGCCATAACTCCAAATAATAAATGATGAGAAACTCAAAATTTCAAAATAAGACTTCATGAATACCCGGATTTTGAAAATGTGTTTGTAAAAATAATTTAACGAAGACCCGAGTGTTTAAAAGAAAGTTGTGTATGAGACTTGTGCTGGTATAAAACGACGTTGATAAAGTACTTACATTGCAATCAAGAGCATATCTTCGTGCTAGAATGATGGTTGCATTTCTTTCTCGTTTCCAAGGAGGCCAAATATAAACTAGGAAGAATCGCACAAGAAAACAAACAATGATAAGAAGAATGGCATGAATTCCACACTCTTGGTCTTAATCACTGTTCTCTGCATATTTCGGTGTTAATTAAACTCCAAAACTGAATAATTTAGATTGGAAAAAATGGCGGATATATGTACTTATACTTACCATGATAGAGAGTAGGGATCCGTACATGATGACGAAGAAAATGGAAGCGGCGAGGAATCGCTGAATATGTTTGTGCCAAATCCAACAGGTGGCTGCACAAATTGCGACAAAACACCCATCAAACGAAAAATTGATTGAAATCAACAACCGATTGAAGAACCAATCGAAAACCATAGGGAGACATTGAAAACCTTACCTAGATGTAGGGAGAAATCAGAGCAAGCATCGAGGGGTTTCAAGCATCGAGGGTTTGATCGAGTGTTTATGTGGTTGTGGAGAGGGAGACTGGAACGTGGGGATGAGAAGAATCCGGCGAGATTGAGCAGGGAGAAGAAAACTGATTTCAACCCTAGGTCGTGGAGAAGAACGTGGCTATGAAAAAACTGAATCTTAAAAACAATAGTTTTAGAGTTTTTATAAAGTAGTATAGATAACGATTGACAAATTTTTTTGTAAGAAAAAAGGGAAATTAATTAAAATACCCAAAGTTCAAAAAACGTTTAATACCCAAAATCTCTTTGGTTTTGCAAAAATACCAATTTTTTCCTCGATGGACCCCGCGATCCCGGAAGATTGCCCACGTGTCCCGCGTTCCCCTCCAAGTTTGGCCGCGGTGCCGCGGAGGCCCCCCCCCCCAACTATGCCCGCGGTGACAACTTTGGCCCCTGTCCCGCGGTAACTCGCTCGCGATCGCGGGAATTGCCGCGACAGCTGTCGGCAGGGGGTTGTATAATAACCGTCATAATATATATATATATATATATATATATATATATAGAGAGAGAGAGAGAGAGAGTCATATTCAAATGTAAACTTTTTTTTTCGTGTTGTAAACTTTATAGTTTCATAGATTTTTTTGATGAAATTTTTTATGGAATTGTTTATTTTGATGAAATTGTTTCATATCATTCATTTCTTGACGAATTTTTTTATGAAATTTGTAGTTTCATAAGTTTTTTTCATTTTTATGAATTGTTTCATACATTTTTCGTTTTCACTTATGAAACTACAAATTTCGCAAAAAAAATCACCAAGAAATGAATGATATGAAACAATTTCAACAAAATAAACAATTGCATAAAAAAATTCCATCAAAAAAACCTATGAAATCGAGAATTTACACGGTTTACACGAAAAAAAAGTTTACATTTGAAGCTCATATATATATATATATTATTAGTGCAAGGTGAAAATAAAAATAAAATAAAGAAAAACAAAATATATATGTATATGTTAGGCAACAATGTCCAACGTGGGTTAAAAAAAAAGAGATTAATGTGAGTTGTTTTGTTAATGGGTCAAAGTCTAGGGACTATTTTTGCATAACCCATTTAAAGATTGCAATTAGAATTTGGGTTGGTTTTGATCAGGCCTTTGATCGGCCCTTTTCTTTTTCTTATTAATTAAACCCTAAACTCAACTCTTGGTGAGGAAATTGATTGGGAGGGATCATTCTAGAGGATACGAGAGAAATCGGTGGCAAAGGCAAGTAAGGTTTCGTCAAATCAACGTCGTTTGGAGGTAACTCTCTCTTTCTGTCTCGAAGTTATGTGTTGGTTAATTGGAATGTGGTTTTTCTGAGATTATTTGGAACTGATTGAAGTTGTTCGGTGGCTCGAAAGTCACCGATTCGGTCGAAAACGATCACAGCAGCGGGGGGATGATTAAAATCATCTTTAGAACCCCAAAATTCTGCTCGTTACCCTCTCATTATAGTCTAAAATGTATGCCTAACATTAGTACGAATAGTCTTCGTTATTCTATTGCCAAGAGAGGTGTAAATTGCCGGAAAAACGGACGGAAACGACTTGATTTTAGTAAAGTTTTGCTGCTGCGTTTTAGACTCTTATAATTCGATTTTAGTCACAAATTGCTGCTGTGTTTTGGACTATTAATAGCTATTTTTAGTCGATAGTTGCTGCTGCGTATTTGTACGTTTTCTAGTCAAATTAAGCCGTAAAATTCTGCTGCGTTTTGGGACATTTATAGTAGCATTTTGCTGCTGTGTATTGACGATTTTATAGTCGGATTTAGTCATAATCTGCTGCGGCGTTTTGGCAAATTATAGACAATTTTAGACTTAATTTGATGTTGTTTTGGCAACCAAGTGGGAATAATATTAAGTTTGTTTTTGGATAATTATAGGTCAGGACCAAGGTTCTAAATGGCGTGAGGCGTGGCGTGGCGGCGAGGCTAAGCCTCAAGCCTCAAGCCTTAGGAGCCACGGCGAAGCCATGACGTTTTCAAGGCGTCAAGTTTCGAATTCATATATAATTTTTATATAAAAACATATGTTTTGTAGTGTTACTCAATGGGTCAATAGTAAGAAGCAAGTTAAATTATGTTATATGTTAAAAAAATTGCAAATAAGACATTAAAAACGTAAAGAAAAATAAAATATAGCATTACGAAAACTGCGCGTTAGACCATGGCGTGCCACAGGCTTAACGTAGCGTAAGACACAAGCCTTGATGCCATGACGTGCCATGACGGCTGTGCGGCGAGTTTTTTAGAACATTTGTAAGGATTAAAGGAGTAATTGATTGGTAAATTGACAAGTTTGGTGAACATTAAGGTACGAATTCCTATCTTTTCGTTCGTTTGATGTGTTTACATAAGTTTGCAAACTCTTAAGCTTCGTTTAATCCAGAATACTTGATCCCTGTTTACTCAATTTATTCGTTATCGTATCGTTCTTCACTTGTAATCGTTCAAGGTCATATATCTTTGTAAAAACGTCGTCCTATACACGTATTTATGATGTCGATATTGATAAGATATTTTACTTATTTCTTATCTCTTGTTTTGGTTCGTGTTTGTTGATCCGGTATATATATCTATATACACAAGTAAGTTTGGTTCGTTTGTGTTAGCTTTAGTCGTACCTAGTTATATGAAATTCCTTGACGTCCTTGAGTCATATTAATTGTTGGATTCTCAACTTTTGGAGATTTGATTTGATTGTTCCATATGTGTTAGTCGGTAGTGTCGTATTTAAATGTGACTTATTTACGTTTTGCCATCGATCATTTTATAACAATTGGTTTGATTTGATTTCGACCTCTCAGTCCTTTGAGACCATTTTGGATAAGTGTGAATAACCTTTTATTTGACTCCGACACCTTTCGTGTAAAATCATTATTTGTTATACGTCACATGTGTGGTACAATTATTTCGGTTAAGTCGAGCTACTAACCACCTATGGGGGTACCATAGGCATGTCATTGTGGCACCGATGACGTGACACTAACCGTGGCGGTGTGATTAGACCACGGCGTCTCCTCTTTTGTGCTCTTGTGAGAGCGATATATGATGTGATTTATTGATTTATGAGGCGTATGAGTCGACCCTAGTTTATGTGATATGTTTGTAGGGTGGATGTCGGTGTAGTGCCCAACGCCACATCTCACATTTAGTACGTGTGGATTTGCTACCCAACGTACGGGCCTTTGTGGCCAGATGTCTGACACTCACGTCGGTTGATATGCAAGTGTATGCGTATTCGAGCTCGATTCATCCCATCATATGTTAATTATTTGATTTTGATACCGTCAGTTATTTTAGATTTTTGTCTCACTATATGTTATTCGTTGAAGGTATAAATCATCGTTTTCGCTAAATTTTTTGAAACCATTGTGTCTAATATCTTGGGATCGAGTTATTACGTTTCGGGTTACTTCATTTTGTTATGGTTATACATCCGTGCACTGAGCATTTGGCTCAGCCGTGTTTTCTTTCTCTTTTCCTCACGACAAGTAATCAAGGGGGTTGCTAAGTTTCGTGAGAAGAGTGGATAAGGTTCCGATCAAAAGAAGGTTTCGAGAGAATTACTACAATTTTAGGCATTATTTAATTTATTTCATTCGTTTATTAGACTATCTCTTTCGGTATCTATTTATGTTTGGTTTGGTTTTGCTTATTTGTTGGGATCTACTTGAATCTTTTGTTTGGAGTTATTTCTTATTTGTAGACTTGATATTTTGAAGACACTATATATCGTTTATTATGTTTAGAAGTAACCTCTCGTTCCTTAGAATGGGTGTGTTTGAAACCCTAATTTTATTAAATGCAACCCAACCCCCACCCTCCTAATAGCGGCCCTATAAAAGAAGAGGGTGGGGGGACCATCCGGCCACCACTTCCAATTTCTTTATTCTCTCCCAAACTCTCTCAAATTGTCGTGTTGCATACGCGCTCGGTTTCAAGATGGCCCGTGTTACAAGTTTGGTATGTTTTCTTACTTTTGTTGTAGTTTTTCCTTTTAATTTTATTTTAAAATATATGATATGTATGTTGTTATGTGTATGAATGTGTTATTTGTATGTTATTTTTAGATGTTAGAGTTTTTTTTTTTTATAAAAATAGGTTATATTTTATTTTTATAATTATGTTAGTTTTTTGTTAAAAAGATGTTAGGGTTTTTTATAAAAATAGGTTATAGTGTTTTTTTTATAATTATGTTTTTTTTTAAAGATGTTGAGTTTTTTTTAAAAGATGTTATAGTGTTTTTTATAAAAAGATGTTAGAGTTTAAAAACAAAGATATTAGAGTGTTTTTTTATAAAAAGATGTTAGAGTGTTTTTTATAAAAAGATGTTAGTTCTTTTTTATAAAATTATGTTAGTGTTTTTTTATTAAAATTATGTTAGAGTGTTTTTTTATAAAAAGATGTTAGAGTTTTTCTTATAAAATTATGTTATAGTGTTATTTATAAAATTATGTTAGAGTGTTTTTTATAAAAAGATGTTAGTGTTTTTTATAAAAAGATGTTAGAGTGTTTTTGTTAAAATAAGATGTTAGAGTGTTTTTCATAAAAAGATGAGTGTTTTTTATAAAAATATATGTTAGTGTCGTTTTTTATAAAAAGATGAGTGTTTTTTATAAAAATAAATGCTTGAGTGTTTTTTATAAAATTAGAGTGTTTTTTATAAAAATATATGTTAGAGTGTTTTTTTATAAAATTACAACTTAGGTCCCTAAACTTTGGTGAATGACAACTTAGGTCCCCTAACTTTGCTAAACTACAATTTAGGTCCTTAAACTTTGGTGAATGACAACTTAGGTCCCTTATGTTTGCTAAATGACAACTTAGGTCCCCTATTTTTTATAAATTACAACTTAGGTCCCTTATATTTGACACTTTCGGCGTTAGATCCCTAAACTTTGGTAAATTATTTTTATTTAATTGTTTATGAATCTTTTGAGTTTCCTACTCATAAATAAAGTTTGGAAGTCACACTTCCGAAGCCCTTATATGTATATGTAACATTTTACCGAAAGATTCGTAAATGGTATGAAGATATAAAAACATTTAAATTGGCTTCACATTCCAAACTCAAATTCATTTTGGCCTCTTGCCAAAAGCAACTATAATTAACAACTAAAATAGAAGAATCGTTATCAAGAAAATAAACCATACACTCAAAAGCGTCTATAATTAACAATGTTATATTGAAATAAAATAAATCACAACATATCTATTTGGATTTTGTCAAACGGGTGTAAATAGCCATAAGGTATGTGGGGACTTAAGCAATCCTTGTGATTCCCCTGCTACCTGGAAGTCCAATAGATTGAGTGGTTTGTTTTCTAAAACTAAAATAGAAGAATCATTATCAAGAAAATAAACCATAGAAGCAAAAGCATCTATAATTAACAATGTTATATTGAAATAAAATAAATCACAACATATCTATTTGGATTTTGTCAAACGGGTGTAAATAGCCCTAAGGTATGTGGGGACTTAAGCAATCCTTGTGATTCCTCTGCTACCTGAAAGTCCAATAGATTGAGTGGTTTGTTTTCTAAAACTAAAATAAAAGAATCATTATCAAGAAAATAAACCATACAAGCAAAAGCATCTATAATTAACAATGTTATATTGAAATAAAATAAATCACAACATATCTATTTGGATTTTGTCAAACAGGTGTAAATAGCCCTAAGGTATGTGGAGACTTAAGCAATCCTTGTGATTCCCCTGCTACCTGGAAGTCCAATAGATTGAGTGGTTTGTTTTCTAAAACTAAAATAGAAGAATTATAATCAAGAAAATAAACCATACAAGCAAAAGCATCTATAATTAAAAATAACTAATAACATCTTTGAATTTCTATGTAGGGCGATTTTTTTTACATCGACTTGACGTTAAAATGCCACGTTGGCTACGTGGTAGAGATGAGAGAGCGCTTCGCGAAATTAGGTGAACGGGCAGATACAGTTTAGGAGATCTTTAGAGGGACACCTTTCGGTCCATGGCTGGATCTTTCCATGAGCGGTGGCGACCCCACGCTAATCCACATGTTTCTACAGTTGGAGGTCGATGTCTCCAATCCTGATCCGGAGATGTATTTTGATGTCTTCGGGCATCACACGCGGTTTGGGCGTCATGAGTTCTGTCTAATCACAGGACTACTTTTTGGACCAACACCCCCTTCCTCCTTTAGCAGAAATTTCCTTCGTTGGTAGGGTTTGGCCTGGCGTGTCACCGTCTCGTTTGAAGCTTAGGACAGTCGTGGACAAGATGAAACAGGGCCTTGGTGCCCTAACCGACGAGGACACTGTCCGTGTATGCTTGGTGGTGACGGTGGATATGGGCTTCATGGGTCGTGAGTGGTGTCAGACTGCTTCCGAGACGGTTCTTAGAGCCGTCGAGGACTTGGATATGTTTAGCAGGTATCCGTGGGGTAACCACATCTGGACACATACATACAAACAGATACACCGAGCCATCGCCAGACGCACCGACAAGAATAGCAAGATGAATCTTTGTAGATTTACATACGCCTTCAAGGTTAGATAAGTAGTATAACATAAATAATAACACATACAAACTGTTTGGCTTTCCTTTTTAAGTCCTTGACCTTCTTGTGTAATTCCAGATATGGATCTTGGAGATGTTTCCCATCTCCCGTCAAAAATTTACCATGTGCACCGACAGGTTAATTAGGGGAACTCGTTGGGACCGGGGTGTTTTCCTAAACAGGTAGACTTGCCTTTCGTTCTTAAGCCATTCTAGAACCGTAAGTTCTTTTACTATGTTTACAATGTTGCCTACGTTAGTCCCGCTTATTAATTTTTTTGTGTTTTACCATATATTTAGCCGCCGCTTGCGCCTCTCGCAAACCTTCTGCCTATGGATGCCGAGAGGGACACGCCTTGGTACAGAAACAACGTGGCCTTTATTGACAGAGAGGCGGCAAGGAAACGGTCGAAGAGGGTCCGACGTTCCTCTCCTTCCCCATCTGGGTCCAGTTCCTCATCTGACGAAGATGAGGAAGATGACGCGAGGCCTGACCATTCTTCCAGGCCTCACGATCGATATGAGGCGCCCCCTTCCTCCTCCCATCATGTTACACCGCCTCCCGACCCATATCATGACAGGCTTGACGATCTGTGGAACTACGTCCAAGGGCGTGTAGACACGCGTCTTTAAGCTCTGGAGGACTTCAACAAAGCGTTTCGCGCTGTTCAGGTTAGTGTTTAACTTAATTTGTCGGCCACGATCTTTTAGTTTGTATATTAATATTACGTTCCAAATTTGTTTTAGTTGTCGAGTACGACGCCGATCTCCATTCCGTTCGGACACGGGGCACCGACGACGTTTGCCACCACATCCTATCCGTCATTCCCGGAGACTGTAAGTCACATTGAATAACCATTATAGTTATATGGTAGTTCCTAAGTTTGTAACTCATAATGATCAATGTCACGCAGGTCGGGATGTCGGAGGCAGGGGGTTACACATCCTAAATGCCGACGTTTGCCACCACATCCTATCTGTCATTCCCGGAGACTGTAAGTCACATTGAAGAACCTATATAGTAGTTATATGTTAGTTCCTAATTTTGTAACTCTTATAATGATCAATGTCACGCAGGTCGGGATGTCGGAGGCAAGGGGTTACACACCCCAAATGCCGACGTTTGCCACCACATCCAATCCGTCATTCCCGGAGACTGTAAGTCACATTGAATAACCTATATAGTTATATGTTAGTTCTCAAGTTTGTAACTCTTATAATGATCAATGCCACGCAGATAGGGATGTCAGAGACAGGGGGTTACACACCCCAAATGCCGACGTTTGCCACCACATCCTATCCGTAATTCTCGGAGACTGTAAGTCACAACGAAAACTCGTTATAGTTATATTTTCGTTCTTAAGTTTGAAAATCTTATAATGGCCAATGTCATGCAGATTGGGATATCCGAGGGGTATTACTCCACGTCATCATTGACGGAGCTCCTTGGGATATCCGAGGGGTATTACGGGATATCGGGGTCGTCGTACGTCACACCACCACCTTACATGCCGCAAAATGTAAGTTATCTTGGTAGTTTTGGTTTAATTGTGAACATGATGAAGTTGTAGTTAAAACATATAATGTCTTAACTTTTAGTCGATGGGGTCGGGAATTGACACCATCCCGGCGAAAATTGACGATGACCACTTCTCGGAGCCAGAAGTTGACCCGATGGATGTGGTAGCACCAAAGACGAAGGTGGCAGGACTTTCTAGGCCGGTTCGTAATAGGGGAATTTCATCATGGTTTGGTTCCCCATGGACAAGGCAAAAAGATACCACACCGGTACCTGTGAAGAAAGCCATGCCAAGGGTGAATACAAAGGCAGCGGGAAGGGGAAAGGGAAGGGGAAAGAAAGCGGGAAAGGGAAAGGTGAGTTCACCAGAGCACCTTTCGGCGTCGGAGATATTGGACATGTGCCGGACTAGTGGCCTCCCTCGCCTTATATACACCCTTTACGCCAACCTGGACATTTCCACCCGGTTTTTCGAAGTACTGCTGGCATCTAACCCGATGGAGTCTGAACTTGAGGACCTCGTTAGTATTGAAGTTTAACTATAGTCATATAATCATATATATTTTATATTACATGTCTAACAATCTATTTTTTGTGTATATCATATCGACTGTTGGGTCGGCATGCTCCAATCGACGCGTCTTCCATCCGCGAGGTGGACGATCATGATAAGTAATTTCTTTGAAATGATGGTCCTGGAGAATCAAGGTGCCGAGTCCGTGTATCAGACATGCAATGGTGTGGAAGGGGTTGGTTGGGCGGACCTCGATACGGTATGAAAATCAATTTACTTCTATTTTATTTAAGTTGTTTGTTGCTAACTATTTGTCTAATATTGTAATATTTTAGGTGTACATCCCTATCTGCATTGATCCTCTTCATTGGGTGCTCGGGGTGTTTGATATTAATTGTATGTTGATGACTATATATGACAACTCCCGTAGCAACGTCTACGACCTTGCTTTGAAGCAGCGCCTTAACACATTTAAGTCTCAGTTGTCGAGGTTATTTAGACTGATCGAGGCCCCTAGACGTCGCGGGGTTTCAGAGCACTCCCGTTATAAGTTCGCCAGAAATGCACCACGACAGAATGGGATTAATGCGGATTGCGGTGTCTGGGTATGTCGTAACGCCATCAAGCTGATTGACGACGATGTGCCAGATTGTGTAGATAGCCACATCGAACGAGAGGCCATGAACTTTCAGAAACATATGGCGGAGACGATTTATTTGCATTGTACTTATGGTTAGATTAGTAGGTTGTTTATATTTTAATATTATGTAGTATGTAACATTAAAGTATTGTTCTTTTTTGTGTTAACTTTGTTTAATTATTTTGTTAAATTATTTAAGTTGAAGTTATAATTTTGTTTATTATTTTTTTAAAGTATTGCATATATGAATACTTGAACCAAAACAAAAGCATTATAGGACAAGCCAACTCACTTTCCACGCTTTCATACGTTACACGTTTTTCATACTTTTCAGTGCGAACCAGCATCCACATTTGCCTATAAAAACCCCGCGCTAGATTAGTCGTAAAACACATATACAGGAACATATTATTCGTTAACGTATTCTTACATGACATCCCCAAATCTTCATGTTTGGTGCTTTAGGCGTTTATCTGAATCGCTTTCAGACACAGTTATATGGTTATTGTGTGTTTCTTTGGGTTTTGCTTGTTAGTACCGTTGTTCTACGACCTAACTATATTAATTAATGTTCATCAACAGATGCATATCCACAGTTGTTCACCATGAAAGTCCACCATGGTAGGTACTTCACGGAACCACCCACAATACATTATTTCCGTGGTCTAGAAATGTATGTTGACATGTTAGATGTGGAGGATCTTTCTATGCAACTGCTTGAACAGATCATAAAAGAGCTGGACTATGAAGAACCAAAATATAATAGGTTGTATTTTAAGAGGCCGAATGCAGACTTCTTGACTGGACTGGTAGAATTGAGTACCGACGAAGATGTAGCCAACATACGTCAGTATGTTGACGGCCATATTGTGATTGAAGTGTACATCGAGAAAGTGGAGCTTAACACTTTGAGACTCGTCTCGCCAGAGCATGTAAGAAGTCGACTCGGGTTGTCAAAAACCAAACCATCGTCTAGCCGTAGCCTCAAATTTGGATAATTTGTACTGTACTGACTAGTATGTGTTTGTTCTGAAATAATCTTGTATAACATCTATGAGTTGTATTTTTAATATGAACCACTTTTCAGACTACTTTTCAGACTACTTTTCAGACAAATGAAAGACTACTTAAACACTACTTTTCAGACAAATTAAAGACCTTTATTCATGAGCAAACTTCAACATGAAACATCAACATAAAAACTCCAGGAACGAAACAACAACATACAAACGGGAAAGGAACGAAACAACATCATCGGACTGGAAAAGTACAAAACAACAACACATAAACAACAAAGTACTAAAAAACACCCGTACCACCACCTACGGAAAAATTGCCTTACATTGATCAATCCAACTTTGCTTGTCGTTTACCTTTGCTTGAAGAATTGCGAAGTCTTGCATAATGTGGTGAATGTCCTCTTTTTCTCGACGAATACGAGCCTCCCTATCTTTTATCTCTCATTTCATCCTTTTGATATCCTTTTCTTCCAGTTCGATTCTTTTCAAGTGGGCCTCCTTCCTGGCCATCATTTGTTTCCACTCTTGTGTCAGTTGCGCTATCTCCGCTTCCCTTGCTGCTATCGCGATCTTGAGTTTTTCGAGCATTTTTTCTTGTGTAGACGATGGGTTAGAAGATGATGCCATTTGTTTGGTGATAGACGATACTATTATGATATGAAAATGTTGTATGGATGTTGTGACCTTTACAATCGGAACTAACACGGGTATTTATAGCCACAAGGAGCAAATGGCTCAACAGAATCCTTCTACTTTTCAGGCGAATCTTACAGGCTGCCTTTTCAGGCGAATCTTGCATCAACTTTTCAGGGGAATCTTGCAGGCTGCCTTTTCAAGCGAATCTTGCATCAACTTTTTAGACGAATCTTGCAGGCTGCCTTTTCCAGACGAATCCTGCAGGCTGCCTTTTCCAGACGAATCTTGCAGTCACTTTATCAGTCGAATCTTGCAGTGAACTATTCAGACGAATCATGCAGGCAACTTTTCAGACGAAATCTTTGACCATATCCACATCCCTGATGAAGAACATACATTTTCACGGCTATAAGTAGATGGCATGATGAAGTAGTAATTCACAACTTGCTATCTATCTTTTATACCCTCTACAACATTTACAAACATTCTCTCGCTTTTCTTAACACTATGGCTGGAGGTTCAAGATCAAGGGGGAACAGGTCGGCGAATAGGGCTGGAACTTCACGTTCGGCAACTTACCAACCACTGAACGATGGAGCTCGCCGGAGTACCTGGAAGGTACCAGAAACAAACGAGGAGTGGAGAAACTATGGGCGAATTGCGGCCGATGATCCATTCACGACTGAGGAGGCAGAGGACTAGGAGATGGCATGGGAGCAATACTACCTCGATAATGCCTGGAAAAGCCCACCAAGGTATCATTGTACCCAGCCGACGGGTCTTCCACAAAGTCAACGAATTACTCCCTTAGTGCAAGCATCCATTGATCAGGCGAACGCCGATATCGAAAGGGTAAAAGTTATGTGGAACCATAACAGGGAGATTCAGCAACAGAAACGGGAGTTACTAGAGGAGAAGAAACGAGAACTGGCTATGACTAGGGCTCACGTTCGTGAGGTGCAACGACAAATTAAGGAAGTAGAAGAGGAACTAAAAGAAATTGAAGAGGACTACACGGGAATGGAGGACGTGATCAAGGAAAAGGTTAACTTCATCACTGGAATCCAGGACGCCTTCCAGTAATAGATTTCTTTGTTTACCTGCACTGTATCCGTTTAATTAATTTCCCTATTAAATAACTTAAAATGGAAAACATTTTCTTTAATTAATTTCTTTATTAAATACATTAAAATGGAAAGGAACGTTACTTTAAAAAATACCTGAAACAACTTAGACAATAAGTGTGAAAAAACAGTCAAAACCTGCAAAAACACCTGAAAACCCCAAATACATAAAAATAAATAAAAATAATTTATATGATTAACAATACTCTAAATAATTAAAATTTAATATCAATGTATGTTGATCCAAACCCTCAGTGATTTGATAATGACCCCCTCTTAAACACTTAGTGAAAATTGTAAGTAAACAATATGTATTAGAGTTTCACTATCGTTGATGTACTAAGACTAATTCAGTACCGCTGATAGGAACTCTTGTTCTTTAGATTAAACATTCAGCGAATACTGTTCACCATAATGCTCTGAGCCTGTTCAGTCCTTATGGTGATCGCTGATAAGTTAGTTGTTTACTTATGATCCATGAAGACAAGTTTCACGTCAACATAGGTTCTACGCTGAAGTTGAAGATCAAGCTCAAGAACCAGCGACAAGTCTCCTAATGAACTGATGCGGATCAGCGAAGACTCAGATTTGTCCACTCAACGTGAAGTATCAAGTACAAGACTTCAGCTATCGCTGAACTTTGTCATTCACTGATATAGAATGATAAAGCTCTGATTCAACGAAAGCTGATCATGAAGTCCTCCGTACAAAGTACTTTTGTCTTAACTACCCTTGCACGACTCCATACGATATGTCAGAAAAGAACCTCCTTATTGTCTGAAGTCGTACAACCAACTCTGATTCTACACTGTGCACCATGCGGCTACTAAGGTTGTCTACTAAAGTCAGACCCAACAACCAATGAGCTGCTGCCACGTGTAAAGTATAAACTGCCATGCATTAAATGCATGCAGTATATAAGAAGGACTCCAGGTTCATTCTTGAAGCACTTGCTAACTCTGGTCAAGTCATCTTCTTATCTTAAAATAGGTTATTATTAGTAACTTCCTTCTCTTTCTTAGTGCAATAAAACTTAGTGTTCCAACTTGTTTAGATTAGGATTTATTCCTTATCTTGTTCCGCAACAAGCTGTAAATTGTCTTGATTTATCAATAAACAATTTAGAAAAGTAAAAACGTGTGTTTGTATTCAACCCCCCCTTCTACAAACTTGTATAGCCCTTCGGGACCAACAAGTGGTATCAGAGCAGATTTGTTTAATCTCATAAACAAGATCTGATCTATACTAAGATTTCTCTTCCTAGCTATTTCTTAAAATGGCTACCAACACAAACACAAACTATATTGACAACGGTTCTCTTGCAAAACCCCCTAGATTTTCCAGAGATAATTTTAATCTATGGAAAAATAGGATGATTCTCTTCTTAGAAGGTGTAGACCCTACTATGCCTTATTATCTTGAAAACGACCCATATATTCCTGTAAGAATTGATGCTGCAGTTCCAGCCGCTGAGAATAGACCTGCTATTCCAGAAAGGCTGATTTCTAAGGAAATTCATATGTGGACTGATGAAGATAAGAAGAAAGTGGCTATCGACACCAAAGCCAGATCCATACTCTCCATGGCTCTTCCTGACAAAGTCTACCATTCCGTCATGAACCTGAAAACCTCAAAAGCTATGTGGGACACAATCCGTATTCAGTATGAAGGTACTTCTGAAGTCCAGGACTCTCGAAAGATCAACCTGGTAAGACAGTATGAAAGCTTCATTTGTGGTAAGAATGAAACTCTCTCTGAAGTACACCAACGTTTTAACTGCTTAATAATAGATCTAAAAACTGTTGGTAAGGAATATTCTAACTTTGAAGTACTGACAAAGTTCTTAGAATGTTTACCTGAAAGCTGGGACAGTTATTCTATGTGTCTCAAGCTGTCAAAGAATCTAAAATCAATGACCCTTTCTACCTTATATGGCACAATGCTGAATCATGAGCAATCGAGTCATCTTAAGAAGAATCTTGTAAAAGATTCCAAAAGCACCCCTGTTGCTTTAATCTCAGAGGAACCTTCCACTCAGCGACCCTCGGTCACTATCACTGAGTTGGAGAGTAACTCTGAAAGGTCATCAGATTCTGACTCTTCAGATCTTGATGAATCTTTGGCTCTCCTCACTAAAAAGTTCAGGAGATTCGCCAAAAAGAAAATGTTCAGAAAGAATAAACCTCTTTCCATTACTGACAAGCCAAGATCATCAGCTCCTGTTGATAAGGCAACTGCTACTTGTTTTAACTGTGAAAAGATAGGACATTTCGCTAACGAGTGTAGGTCAAAGAAAGTTTCGAGAAACTCAGCGTTTCCCAAGAAATCCTCTAACCTCAGGTCTAGAGATGACAAATACGCCAAGCTGAAAGAAAGGTATGCAAAGCTGAAAACCGTTAAGAAGAAAGGCAAAGGCCTCATGGCTGACTATGATTGGGCTGCCTCTGATGAAGAAGAATCATCTGAATCTGAAGATGATGATGAAGCCAATCTATGTCTCATGGCCAAACTTGAAAATGAGGAAGACAATTCTGACATTCCCTCTACTTCAACCTCTGCAACTCAGGTATCACCTTCCTTCTTTACCAATATTGCAAATATTGATGAAGCTGATAGTCTTTGAAAGATCGATCTCTTGACTAGAAGTTTATATGAAGCCATGAATGGAAAAACTGTAGTTGAAAATCAAAACCTTGATCTCGCTGAACAGCTTAAAAATTGTCACCTTCAAATAGAAAATCTTTCTAAAATTGAAGAAGATTTTAAAGATCAAGTTCACCTAAATCAGCTAGTCAAAATCGAGCGCAAAGAAGCTATCGCTGCATTAAAAGCTGAAAAAACTACTGTTGATGGATGGTATAATTCCTCAACAAAGATCACTGAGATAATTAAGTCTCAGATTCTCCTGAGTGATAAACGTGGTCTTGGTTACAATGCTGATACTCTAGAACCAACCACTGATCGTTCCATGCCCTTATTTGGAACTTTCGTATCCTTAGTCGCTGATACTTCATCCTCTCAGTGTTCCTCTTCTAAACCGCCTATCCCTGAGGAAATCTCTACCTTAACTTCTAAAGGTAAAGAAAAAATTATTTATCCAAAACCTACCCCAGTCTTTAAAAACAAAGGTAAAGGAATTGCTTTTAACCAAAATCCTCAGAAGGGTACCTCTGTACCAAAGCTGAACGCTTCTAAAGCTTCAGTGACTTATCCCTCTGATTCAAAGAATAAGATCTCTGGATTTATTCAGCGTGGATCTATTCAGCGATCTACTCCTAGAATCAAAGTGGAAATCATTGGTAAGCAATCCGAAGAACTAAATGTTTCTCCCATTTCAAAAACCAATAGCTTACTTGGTGCTGGTCCTCCTAATTCAAAATCTAAAGCTCAGCATGCAAATGGTCCTAGAACTACTTTTGGTTATAGGAAATGTTATCATTGTGGACTTACAAATCAATTTGCTAGTAAGTGCCCCACAACCACCCAAGCTGAAAAGATAGATAAGGTGAAGATCATTGCCCCCAAGGCAAAGAAGACCACTGAGGTTAAGAAATTAACCAAAGTGAAGACTGACAAAGCTGAATCTTCAAATGCTGCGAAGACTGCTGAACCTTCCACCTTTTCTTCTACCCCCACTGACAAGTGTGTACACATGGTTAAGTGGGTACCCAAGAAAAACTAATCTTCCTTTGTAATGCAGGTTAAGAAGGGTATCTGGTATCTCGATAGCGGATGCTCTAGACACATGACTGGTATGAAGAACCTGCTCACTGAGTACAAAGAAGAGAAGGGTCCCTCTGTAACTTTCGGTGGAAATGGAAAAGGACATACCCGAGGGTTTGGTGTACTATCTAATGGTACAACCACCTTCAGAAGAGTCACATATGTTGAAGGGCTGAAGCATAATCTTCTAAGCATTAGTCAGCTTTGCGACAAGGATAACAAAGTAATCTTTACTAAGGAATCCTGCTTTGTCGCTGACAAAAAGGAGAAGATATCTCTCAGCGGTTATCGTTTGGAAAATGTTTATGTAATAAACATGGACTCAACAACCACTGAGAACTCTTGTTTCTTCTCAAAAGCCTCATCTGATGTCAACTGGCTATGGCATAAGAGGCTCTCTCATCTAAACTTCAAGACACTGAACACTCTTTCTTCAAAAGAGTTAGACACTGGTCTACCTCAGCACTCATACGCCAAAGAATCCTTATGTTCAGCGTGTGAGAAAGGCAAGGAGACCAAAGCAAGCTTTAAGTCAAAGCAAGTTTTCTCAGTATCATCTCCTCTACAACTTCTCCATATGGATTTGTTTGGCCCTGTTAACAAACAATCCATCGCTGGAAAGAAATATATACTGGTCATAGTTGATGAATTCTCTCGATATACATGGGTTATGTTTCTCCGTTCTAAGAGTGACACCCCTGAAGAACTCATCACCTTTGTTCGGAAAATGGAAACCCTGAACAACTTGATCGTTCGCTCAATAAGGAGTAATCATGGGACTGAATTCAAAAATAGCTCTCTTGATTCCTTCTTTGAGAGTAAGGGTATTTCTCACAACTTTTCTTCAGTGAGAACACCGCAACAAAACGGAGTGGCTGAAAGAAGAAATAGAACTATTATTGAAGCTGCACGTTCAATGCTCAGCGATTCTCACCTGCCTACTCAGTTTTGGGCAAAAGCTGTCAACACTGCTTGTTTTACGCAAAACATGTCGCTGATAGTCAAAAGATTTAATAAAACAGCCTATGAACTTTTTCATGGGAGAAAGCCTTCAATTAGCTTTCTTCACATCTTTGGATGTCAGTGTTTCATACTGAACAACAGAGATGCCCTTGGAAAGTTTGATCCTAAGGCTGATGATGGAATCTTTCTTGGATATTCTTCAATCTCCAAAGCCTTCAGAGTCTTCAATCGAAGAAGACAAACTGTTGAAGAAGTCTATGTGGAACAACCTCCAGGATTCTTAGATCCTAAGCGTCCAGGTTATGTTTATAAACTGGATAAGGCACTTTATGATAAAGCAAAATGAAAAAGGAACTTTCATTAATCAGGGAAAGTATGTTAAAGATATGATGAAGAAATTCGATTTAACTCAGAGTTCAGCTATGAAAACCCCTATGGCACCACCGCTGACACTAGACAAGGATTCAAATGGAATACCTGTTAATGTCACGCTGTACCGTGGGATTATCGGCTCTCTCTTGTATCTTACAGCTAGCCGACCCGATATTATGTACGCAACCTGTTTGTGTGCACGATATCAAGCTGAACCTAAGGAATCTCATATGATCGCTGTAAAGCGAATCTTCTGTTACCTTAAGGGTACTATGAACCTAGGTCTTTGGTATCCCAAAGACTCAGGGTTTGATCTAATCGCCTATTCAGATAGTGATTTTGCAGGTTGCAAATTAGATAGGAAAAGCACCACAGGAGGCTGTCAGCTCCTGGGTGGAAAACTGGTGAGTTGGACAAGTAAAAAGCAAAACTCAGTGTCCACCTCAACTGCTGAAGCTGAGTATGTAGCCGCTGGAAGCTGTTGTTCTCAGGTCTTGTGGATGAGAAATCAACTACTAGACTATGACCTTCAGCTCTAGAAAATTCCAATCTATTGCGACAGCACAAGTGCCATCGCTATAGCCAACAATCCAGTGCTACACTCAAAGACAAAACACATCGAAATCAGGTATCATTTTATCAGAGATCATGTGATGAATGGTGATATAGAACTTCATTTTATCCCAACTGACTATCAGTTAGCTGATCTGTTCACCAAACCTCTTGATGAGACAAGATTCAACTTTCTCATCAGCGAGCTTGGAATGCTGAACTTTGAAGAGTAAAATCTTCAGCGGTTCACATTTGATCAGCGATAGGATAAAATCAACTTGTATAACCCATTCTATCATTCTCTCTCTGAACATAATTGATTCGCTGATGTCAATGTATGTTTTCTCTCTTACTCGCTGACGTTCGCATGTGAATGTAAGATTTCAAAACAAATTGCATTGCTGAATATCTGTTCCTTAACAGCGATATTTTGAAATTTCTTAAAACCAACACTGATATTTCTATTCAGTGCTTCATATTTTCAAAAGTGTCCCTGATCTTTCAAAACCTCAGAGACATCCTAAAATATGAAAGGACTGTTGTGACGTCATCGCAACGGATAAGCCCTGGCACGTTCTTTTTCTGACACATGATTGCACGTTTCGTTTACCTTCCAATCAAATGCAAACACGTGTCCGTGTCATGATGAAAATCTTTTCCCTCTCAAGATTTTCTCTCTATATATAAACCATTTTGGGTTTATATTTTTCCTTTACGCGAACAGCTTCTTCCTCAAGAAAACTACTGTTGCATTTTTGCTCTCAAGTTTTCAAGAACTGTTCATCTTCTTCTTCTTCTTCAACGAACCAGGTTAATATTTCTTTTATTTACCTGTTTCTTAAAACTTGTTAATGATCTTCTCATTGTTTTTACAAGATCAAACAAAAGAACTTTTTCAAAAATGAAATCATTTCTTTCATGGTTTTATGAACACAACCTTTCATGGTTGTTCTTCAAGTTTAATCGCAAATATATTAAACTTGTTCTTCATACGTTTTTCCAGAATCCTAATCCTCAAAGGAAACTGGAAAACAAGACTTTTTATTGGGTTTGCATTTCTTTTTCAAAAACAAGAAAACCCTAATCTTCATTAAGACATTTTTGTCTGAATGAAATGGACAATATTCGAACCATCTTATTGGAAAATCTTTCCATATTAAGATTATTCTTATTTTTTATATCTTTGGTTGAACTGATAATACAGCAATGGCATCTACTGATATTCCTACTGCTGAGAACACTGCTGCTGCTGAGGAACTGGAAATCACCAAGGCTCCTCAAGTCAAGTTCACGCTTGAGGAACTGAATTGGACAAAATCAAACAATCTCTATGCGCTTTTCGAGTTTCCTCCTCGAAAGCAAGTCACACATCTGAATGATGCTGTGAATTTCCTCAAAACCTGTTGCCTCTCTACAGCCCTGACCATAACACCCCCTGCTCATCAACTACTACTATCTCAGTTCTGGTATTCTGCCAGACACACTCAGCTCACATCGACCAAAGACCCCACGAAGAAAATCGATTGCATCCTCTGTGACACTGATTTTGGCACCATAAAAATCACCCCTGCCATTATCCGAAAAGCACTGAGCCTTCCCATCGCCACAAAAGAAAAACCCTTTGTTTCTCTCCCTGACCACAAGAAACATGCTGATAGGGAAGCCATCACTGCATTCTTTGATGTAATGGGTTATGTATGGGAAACAGGGAGGGACAAGAAGCCTGAGAAGAAGCTGACCCTCATCAAGATATCCAAAATGCCCAGCGAGATGAACTTCATCTTCGCACACTTGATAAGCTACATGACTGCAAAGACCGGCTCCTCTGATCAAGCCGCTCAACCTCAGCAAGCAATGGGCTATGCATTGCTGAAAGGTCTTCATGTTGACTGGGCCTCGATAATCTACGATGATCTTGTGCTCAGAGTAGACTCTGCTGCTGACCGACCATCATGGGTTCCATATCCTAGATTCATCAGCGCCATCTTCCAAACCGGCCTTAAGGATAACTACACAAAAGTAGGAGACCTGAAACTCTCTCAGGTTGGCCCTAAGGTACTCGAATTCAAGCCAATGGCAAACGAGGTACGTCTCTCTACTCTCTTAACTCTTCTCAATCCTCCTTCTTCTACTTCTGCAGCTCATTCAGTGGAAAAACCCACTGTTGATACCCTAGCTGCAACCTCCACTCCTTCTAGAAAAAGGAAACAATCTTCTACCCAACTTGGTTCCAAAAGAATCAATAAAACCAAGGAGCAACCCCCCAGCATTTACATGCTGAAGACTCCTCAGCTCATCTTGAAGAGCTGATGGAAAGTTCAGTGGTACGCTCTGCCACAGCTGAACAAACCACCCCTTCCATCCCAGCTTCAGCGTCTCTAAACGCTGAAGTTATAAACTTGGAAATGAACCCACCTCCTTCAGCCTCTCTACAGACTGAAGTGATTCTCAGCGGATCCAACGCTGAACCCCGCACCCAACCATCATTCTCATCCTCCATTCCTATCACCTCTTCTTTGGTCACTCAATCTATTCCCCTATTCTTCTCAACACCGTCATCCTCAGCGACACTACTGCTGAACATTTTCAGAGGATGATAGGATACACCACAGGACCTGCAGGTATTTCCAGTCGTCTAGGAAATATTGAAGACGACTACGAAACTTTTTCAGGACATCGAGGTTTCGACAACTTCGCCAACCCGCCTGCATGTATACACAAAATCCCACACACTTCTCTCTCTCAACCCCAAACTTCTGAGCTTTCCTCTGTTCATAAGTTTATAACTTTTTCAGGTCCTAATTTTGGGGATATCAACACCTCCCTGACGGCCCTGAAAACAAAGATGGAGTCTTTCAACAAAACTCTAACTGCCAACTCTTCAGCGGTTACAAACGCTGGAGAGAACTTGAAGACTTTGACCACTAAGGTCGAAAAGAATGCCTCCAAAGCTGATTTGGAGAAGGTTGATAGTACTCTCGGTGACTTTGCCAAAGTTCTTGCTGATATCTACACCGACTACAACTCTCTCTCCTCAAGAGTTAACACCATGTCCAGCGAGGTCATAACGCTGAAGACATTGGTTGGTACTCTTCAGGGAGAGGTGTCCGCTGTAAAGACTGAAGTGAGTTCAGTAAAGACTGACGTAAGTTCAATGAAGACAATGGTACAATAGATCCTCGATCGCATGAACGCCGCTGCCCCTGCACCTTTGCATTTTACTCCGGCGGATCGAGCTGAACTTCTCAAGATCAATCCTGCTATAACTGGCCTGGAAGCCAGATTAGGGGAGATTGAAAATTATGTCGGAATCCCTGGCCAAGAAGACAGGGAATAAACACCATCTGCTGAGTCATCGCATTCCTCCCCCACTCATCATGAGAAAGGGGGGAGGGGGGGAGAAGAACTCTGAAGACCTTCCCCATGATGAATCTATCGAGTGTAGAAGACTGAAGACCTTCCCCTTACTGAAGAGGGGGAGAAGACAAATGAAGAAACAACTGTTGGATCTCAGGGAGATGAAAACCCTGGGGGAACCGAGAAGCTTACCTTTGTATCTGATGAAGACGAATCTGAAGACGATGAAGCTGTCGACATCTCTGATGATGAACCATCTTCTTCTCCAAAGAATGATGATGATGACGATGATGATGATGACTCCTTTATCGTCAAGCCTGTTAAGAAGACTACAACTCTTAAAGGGATTTTGATAAACGAACCTTCAGGGGAGCGGACCAAGACAAAGCCTGCAACGTCTGAAGCTGACAAAGGCAAAAACAAAGGCCTCGCTGAAGAAGACAATCTGACGATCTTGCTTCCAAAGCCAGTTTGTCAGGTACACTACCTTCTATTCCCTTACACTGCATCCCTCCTCTATCCCTTCTCAATCTCAATCCTTCTATCCATAAAACCTCTATACACTTAACCACATTCTTTTCTCTATCTTTTTCTTCCCCAACTCTGCTTACTTAAACGATCGTTGTGTTTCAGCTAGTCCTCTCCCCTGTTTGAGGATCCCGCTGAAGCTCCTTCGACAACACCAGGAATAATCCCAGCCACAAGAGCTGAAGAAATAATCCCAGTCTTGGATTTAACCACTGAGACTGATGAACCTGAAGAACAGCTGCTCTCTCACCAAAACAGACCTTCCTTGGCTCCTCAAAAGCTGAGTGAAGAGGATCAAGAAAAGAGAGATGCAATGATCAAGAGATTCGAAGATCAGCGAATCATCCTGAAGCGTGATCAACTTCCTTCTATTCCTCCAAAGTTCAGACTTTCACAAAAGGAATACCAGGATCACCTCAGAGCTGAAAGGTTAATCGCTGAAAGAAGGGAAGCTGAAGAAAAAGACAGAGAACTCGCCATCCAGCTTGTCCAACAATCGGTGAAAGACCCTGCCCTGAAAAGAGCTCCCATTGATGTCCAACGTCAGCTATGGGATGATGCCCAAAGGATCGTTGAAGAAAAGACGAAAGTATCTGATACGACTTTGAAATGGTGTAAAGAAATGCTGAATTATCGATCTCGACCATCCAAAATCATCAAAGTAAACATCAGAGGAAGACTGTTCGTTGACGTTCCTGTTGTTGAAATTGATGTATTCAGAGAAGACAAAACCAAGCAAACCTTCTATGCTACTACTTTAGAGAAGTTTGGTTTCTCTGAATGGTTGGAAGTGAAATTAGCCATTCAGGGATCGCGCTCAAAGTTCAAGAGCCATGTCGAGAAAACTTTAAATACTCAGATCGACTTGGTTTCTTCTACTGTGGATATTCCTCCTTCCACTCTTCTTCCTCCTCAACAAAGAAGAGTCTCTGCAAAGGAAAAGAAAGTCTCAGACTCAGGTCCTCCTATACGAAATGAAACAGGTATTGGTTTCTCTCGTGCTGAAGTTCTTGGCCCTGATGCTGATCTCTCAGCGCTTGACACCTCCCTACCACCTGGAGAAACTTTCATTCCTGGCAAAGTTGTAAGTGATCCTTATGGTATATTCTTTCTAGACTACCAAGGAAATCATCACTTTCAACACATCTCTGAGCTTCCAATCACTCCCATCGAACAACTCAGAGATCTCATATACTGGTGTGAAGTCAGACGCGACATTAAAGCTAGACACCTGAAGCCCTTGATTTTTGAAGAAGCTTTGAACAAAAAGAATCAAGGAGTAAATGTCCCTGACTGGATGATTCCCACATCAAAGACCCTTGATGAACTTCTCATTAAGGAAGAACCTCTATAAGCTGATAAGATCGCCTTATTCTTCTATTTTATCAGTTATTCTTTTGTACTTGTAATTTATTTCGCTTGTACTTATAATTTTTCCACTTCCCTTTTTAATCTGATACGAAGTTTAAAGAAAGATTTCAGCGAAAGTACTTTACTCCATCAGTATAGAAAAGATCCCAGAAAACAGTAAAAGGGACAAATATTTTATGAGTTCTTTTTATCCTTATGTTTTCATTAAATAGCAATTTCTCTGTTGCTATGTCATAATCAAATAGGGGGAGATTGTTGATCCAAACCCTCAGTGATTTGATAATGACCCTCTCTTAAACACTTAGTGAAAATTGTAAGTAAACAATATGTATTAGAGTTTCACTATCGCTGATGTACTAAGACTAATTCAGTACCGCTGATAGGAACTCTTGTTCTTTAGATTAAACATTCAGCGAACACTGTTCACCATAATGCTCTGAGCCTGTTCAGTCCTTACGGTGATCGCTGATAAGTTAGTTGTTTACTTATGATCCCTGAAGACAAGTTTCACGTCAACATAGGTTCTACGCTGAAGTCGAAGATCAAGCTCAAGAACTAGCGACAAGTCTCCTAATAAACTGATGCGGATCAGCGAAGACTCAGATTTGTCCACTCAACGTGAAGTATCAAGTACAAGACTTCAGCTATCGCTGAACTTTGTCATTCACTGATATAGAATGATAAAGCTCTGATTCAACGAAAGCTGATCATGAAGTCCTCCGTACAAAGTACTTTTGTCTTAACCACCCTTGCACGACTCCGTACGATATGTCAGAAAAGAACCTCCTTATTGTCTGAAATCGTACAACCAAATCTGATTCTACACTGTGCACCATGCGGCTACTAAGGTTGTCTACTAAAGTCAGACCCAACAACCAATGAGCTGCTGCCACGTGTAAAGTATAAACTGCCATGCATTAAATGCATGCAGTATATAAGAAGGACTCCAGCTTCATTCTTGAAGCACTTGCTAACTCTGGTCAAGTCATCTTCTTATCTTAAGATAGGTTATTATTAGTAATTTCCTTCTCTTTCTTAGTGCAAGAAAACTTAGTGTTCCAACTTGTTTAGATTAGGATTTATTCCTTATCTTGTTCCGCAACAAGCTGTAAATTGTCTTGATTTATCAATAAATAATTTAAAAAAGTAAAAAGATGTGTTTGTATTCAACCCCCCTTCTACAAACTTGTATAGCCATTCGGGATCAACAATGTACAATTAAATTTTTATTTGATAATTTTCAGTTAATATTAATTAATTAATTATAATTAAATTTAAAAAAATTTATTAGGGTTTCAAGCAATCCCGCGATTGCGGAGTAGGTACCGCGGGACAGGGGCCAAAGTTGTCACTGCGGGCATAGTTGGGGGCCTCCGCGGGTACCGCGGCCAAAGTTGGAGGGCCCAAATCTATTCGGTTTATAAGGATGACATGACCTAACCTGTAAACGATATTGTAACAACCCAAACAAAAATAAAGCATAACATAACATTAAATATTAATCAACTAAAAAGGGGTCCCAAAATTTTCTCAATTACAACCGTCTCAAAACTAGGTTTGCGGAAGCAACCTATACACAACTGAGAATATAACTAAAAATCTAAAAGATAACTGCAAATAACTAACGGCTAACAGCATCCTCACACCTTAGCTCTTCTCCTTGCCCTTCCCAGAGCTCCCTAATAGTGACTTCCCTAAAAAGGTTTAGTTTTGGAAAAGCGAAGGTTAGACCATGAGGTCTAGTGAGATCCCTCAAGTAGCAACAGTTTCAATAACAAATATTTAAAGCACTTCATAACATTTATATATAACAACTTTAAACAAAGCTTTCATGTAACAACTACACATGTAAATGACACACTGAAGTCACTCGGAAGTGACAACGTGTCAATATCACACTGCCTTACTGGATCACTCCTCCCATGGCACAAACGGGACACCCCCCGGTATGAGTATTGGCGGGCCATACCCCCCGACTTAGCCACTTTACATCTACCAACAATGTATGCATACACTTAAAACTGACTTCCCAAACATTCATCATATAACATAAATAAACCATTTCATACTCATTCCTTCAAAAATCACGTTAAAGAAAACACGTGTTTAGTTAGAAAAACTCACATGTCGTTTTTGCACAATACTTCTCACTTAGGCTTCAGATTTCTAGATGGGACACCTATGATTTAAAGAGAATAAGAATAATAAGTCTTAAGTTGACACTCACAACATTCTGAACAGATCCCTAAATAAACCTGTCTCAAAACGAACTCCTGAATCCAAAACCAGAGTTCCGGACTCCACCCCTTTTTCGGATTCCATCCCTATTCCAGATCCATTCTGGATTCCATTCCTATTCCGGATCCATTCCGGATTCCGGCCCTATTCCGGATTATTCACTCCGGACTTCACTTCCGGATCCGGACTCACACTTCCGGAAAACTTGTCCGGACCCGGACTCTACAAGTTCCAGACTAAGCAGGACTTTCGCTTATTTCACTCTGGGTGACCAAAAATTCAACCCCAAGAGATGTACACTATCCGAAAACATTAGAAATGATTGCAGGAAACATTAAGACATTACTAGATAACATAATCAAATTCCCATTCAACAAAAGCTTCGATTAAGTCCTCACTTATTCTAGAAACTCTTTAAAACATGAAAACCCACTTGAAATCACAATAAGAACATGAAATTAAGAGTTTACCTTTCCGAATTTGATGTTAGAGCTATCCCTGATGCAACACTCTCCTTGCCTTCTTCCCAAAATCGCAAGTGTTAGCTTGATTTCTTCCTCCTGCTCCTACACATACACAACCGCCCTCAAATAGGGTTTTGTGTCCAAAATTGAGGGTTTTATACTGTAACACCCCATATTTTCATTGTATTATATTTAATATGAAGGGGTCGAAAGAGTAATTAGTCAAAGTTTTGGACTAATTGTAAAAATAAAACTTTAGGATTGAGTTAGTCATTTGTTGATAGTTGAGTTTACATAAAAAGTTTGGGTCGGCTACGAATTGAGATAATATCTCAATTGGGTTCCTGAAGTCGGTTTAGCAAAGTAGCGAGAGAAAGTTTTGTGAAAGTTTCACCAGGTAAGAATTTGATGATCTCTTCCAATCGTATTTGATTAAGATTGATGATATAAATAAGATTTGAATTTCACTTAGGTTTTGAATCATTGAGAAGCATATTTGAGTTTGAAGTGCTGGGATTAATTGATTTGCAGTTTCTGTTCGATTTCTAAGTTCAGGTGAGTTCATCTATCTATTTTGAATTAAATAAGCAATTGTTAAATTGATATCTATGTGAATGATCAATAGAAGTTTATTGGAAAGATTTGAAATGGAAACTTACTCTGAACTGGGTAAAATTGAAAAGTCCGAAAGATGAATTCCAGGACAGGCCCGGATCCCGGATAGTTCCGAAATGTTTCTGGATTCCGGAAGAGATTGTACGGAATGTACCGGATACCAGAATGTATTGGATTCCGGATGAGATTGTCCGGATGTTTTTACCGGAATCCGGATAGTACCGGAATATGGGGTTTTTCGGATTGGGATACCGAAAGGTTCCGGACTTTGAGTCCGGAATACTTTTCCGGATGAGTTTTTCGGATAGTTCCGGATTTGGGTTCCGGATAAGGGATTTTTCCGGATATAGTTTTCGGATGTGTTATTTGGTTAAGTTTTTCTGAAAATTTTCTCGGTCCGCTGCTCCCAAACTCCGCATGGGCGTTGCCCCTTGACCCCATCCGCTAACCGGGTAGCGGAACCCCCGTGCTAAGTCTTCGAAGGGGGACAATTGAGAATATGATATGAAACGTTTTGTACGTCCGAGTAAATATGCACGTATGCTAGTAAGTGTAATGGATCCATAGACACTAGTATTATGTGCACACGTGGAATAGGCGGGGCGCTAATCGTAATTCCCGTGGATTTGATAAATGAGGAATAGGCCGGGCTCTAATGGTAATTCCCATTTAGTGTGTGATTTGATAAACGTGGAATAGGCGGGGCGCTAATCGTAATTCCCGTTGATTGAAATGAGGGATAGGCCGGGCGCTTAATGGTAATTCCCATTTCGTATTATGATGTGAAATTGTGGAATAGGCGGGGCGCTAATCGTAATTCCCGATTTCTGTTGGAAGGTAAGGGATAGGCCGGACGCTTAATGGTAATTCCTACTTCCACTTCAAGAAATAGGCATGACACTAATTGTAATTTCTTGACATGAGCAATGATCTAGAATCTGTGGGATTCGTTGTGGCGCTTTGGAATATGAGACCATGACCTACTTAGTGTTTGTCATTCTCATGGAAACGGGTAAGATTCCCGGATGTTATGTGTACGGTAAGAATGGTGGCAAATCAGGTTTGGTTATATGCTTTGTTTACTTTGGTTTCAAAGTTTATAAAGTGTTGATTTGGAAAAAAAACTGGATGTTCTCACTAGGCGTAAGCCTAATCGTTTCCAATTAAATTTTATTACCAGGTTCTAGCTCGAGAAAGGATAATCAGGGACGAGTGTCAAGGAGTACCAGAGCTATGGTTTTGGAAATATTGTGAATAACCTTATGAACTAATTTTGTGTTCATAGATCAGAATGGTTGGTCGTTTATAGTGTATCATTTGTAAGTATGAAAATTGTCACTATATTTCGGTTGTAAATGAAAGTTTGGAAATTGTTGTGGAAAACTCTGATAAATTTTAAGGTTTAAATTATTCGTGTTTCATATACCCTCTTCCCACAATTACACTTTGGTCCCTCAAGAATTAGATTTCACCTTCCTCCCATCCATCTTATGATTCTTTAAATTTGAAAACTTGGTTATTACACATCAATAAGCTTTAAAATCAAAATCTCATGTTCATCGACTTATTAGTACACCTGATTTCATTTACACAAAAAGATTTTAAAAACGTTTCACAATTCAAATATGCGTGTGTGTGTGTGTATATCTTCATGGAATCCATGACACTATAGGTATATATGTCTTTAGTATCTTTGCCACATGCCAAAGCATAAAAGTGACATTTTAAAGCTCACGCAAACCACTATCATTTTTGTCTCTAAAATGGCCATCAATCTCTCCTATTATCGCATCCAAACGTCAACCATTGCTTGCTATCGAATTTGAGTGGGATGTACATGCATCTTGCAACAATACATGTACATTTAGTGTTATTTTTAAAACCAAAATACGATCATTACAAGATTGACAGTTTTTACATATATTATCATTGATGATCAAATAAATGTATCTTATAAAAAAGATAAACAAATGAAAATGATGGGCAACAACCAACTTAACTTGTAATGGTCAATAATTAAATTTAAATCTTGGTATAAATCACCATAGATTTTTCAAAACTATCATGTGATCACTTTTGAAAAAATTTGGTATCAACATTATTATTTATATGTATTTATTTTTCGATCGCCATTAATTTTGGTCATAATTTTGTTTATAAAAACGTCTTTAAATCATCTTCAACAGTTTTTCAAAATAAATATTTTAGGAATTGTTTATTCCAACATATTTCCAAAAACATTCTTTAAAATGGTCACTTTATTAAAATAGATGTAAAATAGAAAAATGGAAAATCTATTACATCGTTGAGTAAAAAAAAACTTCGTTGCACGACATAAAAATTATTAAAATTTGAAAAATTACATATCTATTAATAGATGGAATACCATATTTCACACTTAAAAGTAAATTTCAATATTTAGATCTGATTAAAAAAAACTTAATTTTTAAATAAGTAAGAATACATGAGTGATTCCCTTGTATGGTTCGTTGGTTTGCAATTTGTGATAAAGGGCAATAGAGTTAAATTCAAATTTGGTCCTTGTGGTTTACATAAATTAACGAGTAAGGTCCTGAACTTTTTCTTTTAACGAAGAACGTCCCTATAGTTTCATGTTTCATAACGGATAAGGTCCCTTCCTTTAACGCCGTCAATTAATTTCCGTTAGTGACCCTCCCCTCCCTCAACTTTCATTTTTATTAACAGGTTTAGTCCCTCTAACTATTTTAACAGATTTGGTCCCTCATAGTACTTTGCATTTTTATAACAGATTTGGTCTTCCCTCAACTTTCATTTTTAGGATATGGTCCCTCAATTTTATCAATAAGTTTTTTTGGCACAAACATATATCTTCTATGATGAGCAAATTAATCAAATAAAACTCGAATCTTAAATTTTATCATTAAAATATTTTATCCTTTCATAACTTTTTTTGATTTTTTAGCTCAAATAGAATATAATTTTGATAAATTTTATATTTTAATTAGTCAAAACATTAAAAAAAAACTACTTGGTTAATGCTAAATTATAACACTTTATTATATTTAATATATAATCAATATTTCTTTAATATATATATTTATTAATTTATCATTTATTTTAGTATATATTAAATAGTTTAAATTAATTAGTTCAATTTATATTTGTATATCATATTTAACCATAACAATTTTTTATATATTAATTAGTTCTAGTACATTACTTAATTTGACATCTAGGTTTATAGCTTAGTATCTAACATATTGTCATATATATAATTTTAGTGTTTTTTTCTTCAACTAATCAAAATAAAATAGTTATCAAGATTATATTTTATTTGAGCTAAACGATTTCATGAAAATAAAATTCCAGAAAAGATAAAATACTTTAATAGAAAAATTTAAGATCCAAGTTTTATTTAATTAATTTTCTCATTATATTAAAAAGATATATGTTGTTAATGCCAAAAATCGTCCAGAATGATAACTTAAGGTTGATTGTGGAGCTTAACAACTAAAGATAGAAATCGTTCGACAAATAGTACGACAAAGGCAAAAAACGTAAACGAGACACAAAGAATTTGGTGACGCGGGAAAAACCTCAACGAGGAAAAAACTCGCGGACGACTATGGATGTCGCCGCTGCACTATGGTCGCCAAACATGAGCGATATCCTTATGTTCCAAGTGTCGAGAGTACAATGGTTACGATACAAATGAAAGAAAAGACTTTAGATGTAAAGTAAACAGCTGTGTCATGCGAAAAAACTAGTGCGTCGTGTATAAAAGTAAAGCATCGTGCGTCGAGAGCGATCTTTCTATAGAGAGTTCTTTGTTTCGAGTGCTTTGCAGTGAGTGTTCTTGAGAATTCAATTGTCCGCAAATAGTGATGGAGTCCTTGTTTATATAGCTTTCATGGCTTTGATTGACTCCATAAAGGATTTGAGTAACGGTCGTAACGGTTGCCGAAGTTAATGTTCGTAATTACCCTTGTCGGTTATGTCCGTTGGCCATTAATGGTGTTGACCCTGCATTAAACATGAAGATCATAACAGTTGTCATACGTTAGTTGGTCGAGGTCGTAAGGCTTCTTACGACGGTTGAGTGTCGTGAGTAACAAACTGGTCGTGGTCGAGACTGGTGAAATTTTACCCAAACAATTTGCCCCCAAAATTTAAAAATGAAAAAACAATTTCAAATTTCAAATTTTTGTCAAAAGAAAATCTTTTAAAATCCTCATCCAATGGAATGTCAAGAGACGTGACACATGTCGAAAGTCGTTAGTTTGGGGAACTGAATCGGTTTGATCTTAACTAAAGGGGAAGTTGAAAAGGGGATAAGATCGTGACATTATGCTGGCGTGCGATCGTGCTTAGCAGCTGTAATTGCCAGGTGTCGACGATCTGTCGAGCTTTCAAAAAGATGCGGCCACGCGTCGATCATCGAGTGACTCGACCTGACACGATCAATTGCATAAATAACGACCCTTAGTGGATCTTTTCCAGTTTACGATTTCTGGGAGTTTTTAGAATGAGATTTCTTCTCGATTCTTTGCCATTCTTCAACGAATCATTTCCAAACCCGCAAAATCTTGATTAGACTTAGAGTTTTCGAGGTTTTAGAGCGTCTATATAAGGTACGATCTCTTATTCATTTGTATGCGTCGTAAGTCTTTCGCTAGAAAACCTAGGAAAAATTGGGATCTTTGGGGTTTTTAAGACCTGCAAACTTGGTTAACATGGTTAGCGATGTCGGCCGAACCAGCGAGCTCCATTAGAGATCAGGACGATATTGACTCCTTTAGGAAATTAGCAAAAATCCCTACGAGGATTTCACTGGTTAGGGCATGTCAGATTCGACCTGATATGTGTCCAGAGGGGTTCGTCGTTATATACGAATACCCTTTTAAGATAGGTTTCGAGTGGCCTTATTCGTCTCTGGCCAAGGCTTTTATGCTCGAGTTCGATTTAGCACCGGGCCAATTAATGCCCCAATTTTGGCGAGTCATACAAGTTATCGAGCGCCTCACCAAAGATTGGGAATCCTCCATGAATGTGCGTGATCTCCTCTTGGCTTATCAAGTCAAGGTAGACGGATGTCGTCGTTACAGCCTGTTTTCTAGGCATAAGGGTGATCGCACCCTGGTCCTGAAGACTGCGGTTAATGACCGCAAGTGGAAGACCAGGTACGTATTCGTGCGTGTCGCGTCGTTAGACCCTGCGAGCGACTGGATTAGGGTCGGCTGGAATATGTCGGGTGATATTTTTAGCTTTTGTTATGTGTCGTCTGTTAGTTTCTAACTTGTCTTTTATCTGCCGACAGATATCAAATTCGAGGACGTGAAGCTCTACGCTAACTCTCAAGCAAAAATCGACAAGTTCTTGGAGTTTAGTGCTATCGAGCGGTCGTTTTTCACACGACACCTTGTGGATGACGGCGATGAAGACTTAGTGTATCTGGGAGAGAATCGGGAGGAGAGACGAGAGGAAGAGGAAAAGGAAGAAGAGACAGAGGAGGAAGAAGAGAAAGAGGAGCCGAGAGAAGAGGAAAAGGAAATGGCTAGTAAGTGTACCTTACTCTTTTCAGCTCGACCTCGATCTTTTCGCTTATATCTATTGTTACTGCCAAAAATCGTCCAGTAGGATAACTTAAGGTTGATTGTGGAGATTAACAACTAAAGAATAGGAATCTTGCGACAGAACGTGCGATAAAGACATAAAATGTAAAAGAGACAAAGATTTTGGTGACGCGGGAAAAACCTCAATGAGGAAAAAACCCGCGGACGACTTTGGGGGTCGTCGCTGCACTATGATCGCCAAACAGGGGCGATATCCTTTGTTTCGGGTGTCGAGAGTACAACGATTACAATACAAATGAAAGAAAAGACTTTAAATGTAAAGTAACAAATGAATTGTGCGTAAGAAACTGGTGCGTCGTGCGTAAAGACTATACGTCGAGCGTGTATGTCGTGCGTCGTGAGCGAACTGTTGAGAGAGAATTCTTTGCTTCAAATGCCCTTGAGTACGCTGGGTGTGATTCTAGATATCAGAGAGATCAGATGATCCGCGAATGGTGATGGAGCCTTCATATTTATAGTCTTTGTAGCTTTAATCGACCCTCATGAATGCAGGAATAACGGTCGCAACGGTCACTACTGTTAATGCTCATAATTGCCTCTGTCGATTACGTCCGTTGGCCATAAATGACATTGACCCTGCATTGAATGACAAAAACGTAACAGAAATATTATACGTTAGTCGGTCGAGGTCGAGAGGTATGTCACGACGGTCGAGGTTTGGACAAAGGATAAAGTGTTTATGATTCGACTTTATTTATGGGAAAGTGCAATAAATGTCCTCAGTGTTTTGGTCGTGGTCGAGACTGGTGAAATTTTCCCAAACAGTTTGCCCCCAAAATTTAAAAATGGAGTGGCAAGTTCAAGTTTTCAAAAAGTTTTTTAAATTTTGTTAGTCGGACGCCTAGGGTCGTGACACGTGTTAAAAATCTCTTCAGTTGCCGTGGAACTGGATCGGTCCATTCCAACTAAAGAGGAAGTCGAAAAGGAGATAAGGTCGTGACGTCATGCTGACGCGCGATCGTGCTTAACACCTGTAGGCGCCAGGTGTCGACGATCTGTCGAGTATTCGAAAAGGCAATGACACGCGTCGATCATCGAAAGGCTCGATCTGACACGATCATTTACATAAATAGCGACCCTCGATGGATCTTTTCCATCTTACGATTCCAGAGAGTTTTAAGATAGAGATTTCCTCTTGATTTCTTATTGTTCTTCGCCGAATCCATTCTAAACCTGCAAGAGATCTTCGACACAGTTAGAAATTTCGAGATTTTTAGACGCCTATATAAGGTACGATTTCTCGGTCTTTTTTAAAACTTTGAGAAACATTTAGGTTTAGAACTGTCGATGGAACCTGTAAGTTCTATTCGAGATCAAAAGGATCTCGACGACCTTAGAATTCTGGCAAAAATCCCTGCGGGGATTACATTGATTAGTGCAGGTCAGATTCGACCTGATAAGTGCCCCGATAGGTTTATCGTAATCTATGAATATCCTTTTAAGATAGGTTTTGAATGGCCCTATTCGCCTTTGGCTAAGGCTTTTATGCTCGAGTTCGACCTAGCACCGGCCCAGTTAATGCCCAAATTCTGGAGGGTCATACAGGTGATCGAACGACTTACCAAAATCTGGGAATCCCCCATGAATGTGCGTGATCTTCTCTTGGCTTATCAAGTCAAGAGAGACAAATGTCATCGCTATAGCCTATTTTCTAGGTATAAGGGCGATCATACCTTAGTCTTAAAGACTGCTGTAAATGATCGTAAGTGGAACACTAGGTACGCATTCGTGTGTAAGTCGACTCTCGACCCTGAGAGCGGCTGGATTAGGGCTGGCTGGAACACGTCGGGTGAGATTTTATTGCCTTTTATTGTACATCGTATATTAATTTCAACTTATTTCTAACCTGTCTGCTATATGTCGACATATATTAAGTTTGAAGACGTAAAGCCTTACGCCAACTCTCAAGCGAAGGTCGACGCATTCTTGGAGTTCAACGTTGTTGAGCGATCGTTTGTCGTACGACCGTTGGTGGACGACGACGACGAAGACTTGGTGTATCTAGGAGAGAAACACGTGGAGGAGGAGGAAAAAGAGGAGACATAGGAGAAAGAAGAAGAGTCGGGAGAAGAAGAAGAGATGACCGGTAAGTGTACCTTCACGTTTCTTTCTATTTGACCCTGATCTTTTCCTCTTATGTTTGTCGCATAATGCTTCTCTTTTCTTCGTTTCTAGGAGAATCTCAGACGAAGGTGCCGACTATCTCCGCTAAGAGAGCAGCTCAACTTGAGCTCGCTCGTAAAGGCAAGGAAAAGAGGCAAAAGGCTTCGACCATTGAGTCGGGGATTTTGCCAAAGACGAGGATGACGATTCCGAGGGAACCGTCTTCAAAGGTTGATGACTCGTCGAGAGTCATTACGCCTGAGAAGGCGAAGGTCGCATCGCCTATGAAGACGAAGACGTCTTCTAGTGCGATTGCTGCGACACCCATTAGTTCTGCGCCTTCGGTGAAATCGGCGAAGTCCCCATCCACCACGTCGATACCTTCGACTACCGACAAGGGCAAGGGTCACACGACGGGAGGGGCTAAGGTCACGACGGTCAACTTTACGTTGCCGTCGGACTTTATGGTTGACAATGTCCTATCCGGGACGGATCTGTTTCCACATCTGGGGAAATATTTGCTCCCTTCTTTCAGGGAGCGTTTCGAGGGATTCCCGGTCGAGGAGACGGGATCCCATGTTGCCGAACTGGCATTTCTGGTAAGTTTTTCTTTCAAAACTTATGTTTCGATGTTTTTAACCTTTGTCGAATGTCTATTGATACGTTTCCTTATATTTTACAGGCGTTCCAATCTTCTCTCACCCTGCGTGCTGAGACAGAGAAGATAAAGGGTTTGGTGTCTTCCGCCCACGAGAGGGGGAACGCAACGTTGGACAGGGAGAAGGTTGCCCTAGAATGTGAAGAGGGTATGTCCAAACGTCTCGACGAGGCCCTGAAAGAGTTAGAGGTCGTTGGTCGTGCAAAGGAAGAGGCGAACCATCGTTTAAAGCAGTCCTTGTCCAAGATTGCCGAAGAAAGGGAGGAGCTGAGTAGGATGAAAGAATCCTTGGCTACGAAGGAGAAGGAAGTTGAAGATTCCAAGGCCAAGGTGGCGGGTCTGGAGAAGGAAGTGAAGGAGCTAAAGGAGGAGGCTGCGTCCACTTTTGCCTTAGCTCGACTGACCGCACGTGCTGCTATAATGAGACAACACTTGTCGGGAAAAAATCCTCTGGCCTTGGCGTCGGACGAGCTTGCCTACTTCCTGAGAGAGGTCGGGTCCGCGAGAGACCTCGATTCTGATGACGAGAAAGAAGTCGAGGAGGAAGAGGTGGATGAAGGTTCCAAGAACGAGGCCTCGGGTAAGGATGCGACTGATGATCCTCCTCAGATTTAGAAAATTCTTTGCCTTTTGTTTTTATCACTCGATTGTTAGGGGTCGAGTTACTTGGATGTAATCGTTCATTTTATGAATGAAATTTTACCTTTTTGTTGAACTTGTGCATTTATTTTGATTCACACACGTCGTAGGTAGATATAATATCAACTGTGAAACTTCGTTAAGTATAGATAAAACAAGGGATCGTGCGACTTAGACATCCATCACAATTACAACGATTAACATACAAATCGTAAGACTTTTGTGTCTTCAGATCGTGTTGGCAAACAAAAGCACACATGATCGATACATTCATTCAGAACGTGCAAATTTTTTCTAAGATAAGAACGTAGATCATGGTGTCGTTAGACTTAACGATCTTACAACTAGATCGTACGACGAAACTCGAGTCGTATGCCCCTGTGATAAAATAATCAAGTCATAGACATGAACGCTTATGTCATGCGACCTCGCGAGATTAAAGTCGTGTATTAGACTTAGTAATCTTATATCGTACGATCTGCGATAGAACGATGTCAGAGGTTGGTCGTTAGCTAGCCAACGACCCTCCGATGCTTAAGTCAGTAATCGTCGTAATGAAGAAAAATCGTGTGAGAAAAGGAAAAATACTTAGAAGAAATACCTTTTCAAATGTGTCGCATTCCAGCTACGTGGGACATCTTGATTGTCGAGGGTTTGGAGCCGATAGGCACCTTTACCCACGACTTCTGAGATACGATAAGGACCTTCCCATTTGGTGGAAATTTTACCGGCGTTGAGTGTTAATGCCAAAAATCGCACCAAAGGGACAACTTAAGGTCGATTGGACTTAATCAACTAAAGAAAGGATCTTTCGACGAGACGTGCGACGAGGGAAAAAATAAACGAGATAAGGGATTTGATGACGCAGGAAAAACCTCAAACGAGGAAAAAACCTGCGGATGACAAGGGATGTCGTCGCTGCACTATGGTCGCCAATCAGGGGCGATGTCCTTGGTACTGGCGTCGGTCGTACGATGATTACAATACAAATGAAGGAAATACTTCGAAATGTAAAGTACAAGTGTTTAAATGTAAAAACAGGTGTTTGTCGTGTGTGAATACAAAGTGTGAACTTCTGGTCGAGGGCTGTTGTCGTGCGTCGAGAGCGATACTTGAGCTTTCCTTCGAGTGTTCTTGAGTTCGCTGTAGGATTCTGGCTTTCAGTACTTGATCTCCAGAGTTTGAATGTTCTATGCTATAAGTTTGGATGATTTTCTCTGCTGTTTGGTGATGTTCGCTGATGTATATTAGATGTTAACTGATGTCCCTTGAAATGAGGCTTTAGCTTGACTTTTAAAGTCTTCGTGCCATTGATTAGCTCCATTAATGATTTTATCAACGGCTGGAAACGGTCGCCGGAGTGATTATCCATAATGCTCTTCGTCCGTTACGGCTGCTTGCTGTTAATGGCTTTGACTCCTGTATTAAATACTTAACAAACGTAACAGTCAAGGTTAACGTTAGCTTTGGTCGAAGGTGCAATGATCTTACGCGATGGTCGTACGGGACGGGCGACGCTATGGTCGAGCGTCATGGGAGACGTACGACTTACCTTTTACGGGAGACGACGGATGTTTTATGGGTTCTTGTCGAGACTTTATCTTAATACAAGATTTGGATTATAGCGTGCGTCTTACCTGCTCTGGTCGTGGTCGTACGACGTGATTTTTTGCCCAAACAGTTTGCCCCCAAAATTTGAAAATTGAATGTCAAATTGAAGTTTTAAATTTTGTTTGTCGAATGCTTAGGCTCGTGACCTGGGTTGAGGGACTTACCTGGTTGTCGTGGAACTAGACTAGTCCGCTTCTAATTGAACGAGAAGTCGAAAGAGGAACGAGGTCGGGACGTCATGCTGACGTACGATGATGCTTTCCAGCTGCCGAGGACAGGTGTCGAAGATCCGGGCGGGCATGCGAAAGGACGGGGATGCGCGACGATCATCCAGGGATTCGATTTGATGCGTTTGTTGGTATCAATAAAGATCACGACGGATCTTTTCTTGCTATTCTTCGAAGTGTTTATTTGGGAAGAGATTTCGCCTTGATTCCTTTCCATTCTTCGTCCGAACTTACTCGAATCGTTGCAAATCTTCAACCCGCAGTTGAGAGCGTTTATATAAGACCTTGTTCTGTCCTCTGATTCACAATGTCGACGGAGCCTGCTAGTCTTATCATGAATCAAGTAGACTTAGATGCTTTCAGGAGTTTAGCAAAAATTCCTGCAAATGTAGAGTTGCGGTGTCCGGGGATTGTTCGTTCTAAGGATTGCCCTGAGGGATATCTCATTTTGTACGAGTATCCTTTTAAGATACGGTTTCAATGGCCGTTTTCTGGTTTAGCCAAGTCATTCATGCAGGATTTCGATGTGTCGCCGGGACAATTGATGCCTGTTAATGCCAAAAATCGCACCAAAGGGACAACTTAAGGTCGACGTGGACTTAATTAACTAAAGAAAGGTTCTTTCGACGAGACGTGCGACGGGGATAAAAATAAAGAAACAAGGGATTTGATGACGCTGGAAAAACCTCAAACGAGGAAAAAACCTGCGGACGACAAGGGATGTCGTCGCTGCACTATGGTCGCCAATCAGGGGCGACGTCCTTGGTACTGGCATAGATCGTACGATGATTACAATACAAATGAAGGAAATACTTCGAAATGTAAAGTACAAGTGTTTATATGTAAAAACAGGTGTTTGTCGTGTGTGAATACAAAGTGTGAACTTCTGGTCGAGGGTTGTTGTCGTGCGTCGAGAGCGATACTTGAGCTTTCCTTCGAGTATTCTTGAGTTCGCTGTAAGGTTCTGGCTTTCAGTACTTGATCTCCAGAGTTTGAATGTTCTTTGCTATGAGTTTGGATGATTTTCTCTGCTGTTTGGTGATGTTCGCTGATGTATATTTGATGTTAACTGATGTCCTTTGAAATGAGACTTTAGCTTGACTTTTATAGTCTTCGGGCCATTAATTAGCTCCATTAATGATTTGATCAACGGCTACAACGGTTGGAAACGGTCGCCGGAGTGATTATCTATAATGCTCTTCGTCCGTTACGGCTGCTTGCTGTTAATGGCTTTGACTCCTGCATTAAATACTTAACAAACGTAACAGTCAAGGTTAACGTTAGCTTTGGTCGAAGGTGCAATGATCTTACGCGATGGTCGTACGGGACGGGCGATGCTATGGTCGAGCGTCATGGGAGACGTACGACTTACCTTTTACGGGAGACGACAGATGTTTTATGGGTTCTTGTCGAGACCTTATCTTAATACAAGATTTGGATTATAACGTGTGTCTTACCTGCTCTGGTCGTGGTCGTACGACGTGATTTTTTGCCCAAACTGTTTGCCCCCAAAATTTGAAAATTGAATGTCAAATTTAAGTTTTAAATTTTGTTGGTCGAATGCTTAGGCTCGTGACCTGGGTTGAGGGACTTACCTGGTTGTCGTGGAACTAGACTAGTCCGCTTCTAATTGAACGAGAATTCGAAAGAGGAACGAGGTCGTGACGTCATGCTGACGTACGATGATGCTTTCCAGCTGCCGAGGACAGGTGTCGAAGATCCGGGCGGGCATGCGAAAGGACGGGGATGCGCGGCGATCATCCAGGGATTCGATTTGATGCGATTGTTGGTATCAATAAAGATCACGACGGATCTTTTCTTGCTATTCTTCGAAGTGTTTATTTGGGAAGAGATTTCGCCTTGATTCCTTTCCATTCTTCGTCCGAACTTACTCGAATCGTTGCAAATCTTCAAACCACAGTTGAGAGCGTTTATATAAGACCTTGTTCTGTCCTCTGATTCACAATGTCGACGGAGCCTGCTAGTCTTATCATGAATCACGTAGACTTAGATGCTTTTAGGATTTTAGCAAAAATTACTGCAAATGTAGAGTTGCGGTGTCTGGGGATTGTTCGTTCTAAGGATTGCCCTGAGGGATATCTCGTTTTGTACGAGTATCCTTTTAAGATAGGGTTTCAATGGCCGTTTTCTGGTTTAGCCAAGTCATTCATGCAGGATTTCGATGTGTCGCCGGGACAATTGATGCCCCAACTTTGGCGAGTTTTGCTGGTCTTTGAGCGAGCGTCCGCGAAATGGGAGTTTCCTATGATCATGAATGATTTCTTGGCAGTGTACCAAGTTAAGAGGGATAAGAATTGGCGTTATAGTCCTTATTCTAAGTTCAGGGGTGATCGTGCCCTGGTTTTGGGAACTGGCGTCAATGATCGTGGGTGGAAGTCGAGGTATGTATTTGTTCTTACCGAGTCATTGGATTCCAGTAGCGATTGGATGCGGTCAGACTGGAATGAGACATGTATGCTTTGTGAGTTTTATTTATTTTTATGACTTCTATTTATCATTCTCCTCTTGTCGCCTTCAGAGATTCGGTTTGACGAAGTGAGACCGACTGCGGATTCCCAGGCTAAGATCAACAAGTTCTTGAGTCTTAGCGTTGATGACCGATCTTTCGTTTCGTGGCAATCGGCGGTCGAGGACGAGTATGAGGACGTGATAGAAGAAGGAGATGAAGATGTACAGGAAGAGGCGACTGGTAAGTGTACCATAGTTTTTATTTTATTTTGTTTACTCTATCTGTCTGACGCTTCATGTATTTCATTTCTTGATCAGTGTCGACCGAGAGGAAATCGGTTTCTAGGGCGAGAGGGAAGCAAGTTATGCGTGCCCTTCGGGGTGAAAATGTTTCGACAGCTGGGTCGAGCGAAAAGAGAACCCGGAGGACAGTCCTGAGGGAACCGTCATCGAGGGTTGATAACTCATCGGGAGTTGTTTTGCCTAAGAAGGCGAGGGCGTCATCTAGCCGTCTTGGCGTGATGGACGCGACACCAGCAAGTTCTGCACCTCTGGCGACAATGATGAAACCGGTGTCTCAAGTGTCGATCCCAATATCTGCCGACAGGGGCGAGGGATCATCGGCTGAAGTTATGACGGTTAATTTTACATTGCCGTCTGACTTTATGGCGGATGGTGTCCTAGACGGGACGACGTCGTTCCCTCATCTGGGGAAGTATTTGCTCCCATCTTTCGGGGAGCGTTTTCACGGAGTTCCGACCGGAGAGATGAGATCTCGAGTTGCCAGTCTGGCGTTCACGGTGAGTGTCAATCTTTCATGACTTGTGTAATCTTTGTCGAATGTTCTTGAATGCACCTTTTATTTTTCACAGACATTTCAGTCTTCCTTGGCGTTACATGCTGAGACGTCAAGAGTTGAAGATCTGGTGGCGTCTGCTCCTGAGAGGGAAGCTGCAACGTTGGAGAGGGAGAGAGCGGCTTTAGATAGGGAGAAGTTGGCCATGGCGCGTGCCGATGAGCTGGCCATCCAACTTTTCGATGCTCAATATGAACTGCAAGAGATTCGTGCGGGAGGAGTGGCAGATGAAGGCCCTCAGGTCGGGACTTCGAGCAGGGATACGACCGATGTTCCCCCTGTCGTCTAGAATTTTTTCTTTCCTTGTTGGTTTGCCATTCGACCAATCAGAGGTCGAGTATGTATATAATGGTTTACTTAATGAATATATATATTTTGCTTATGCTTTATTCGAATCACGTTTGATTATAAAGTCGAACATAAGATACATATGAAATCATGCAACTAAGGCACTCATTGTAATACGATGACAAGAACGTAAAACAAATATAAAAACACGCGATTAAAGCATCCATTCAGGGTATGAAAGTTAAGAAACTTAGGGGTAAAGTCGTTTAGACTCTGCGATCGTACGACCAAATCGTACAATGAGTTTGTATCGTATGCCCCTGTGGAGAAATGATCAAGTTTGAGACCTGATCGTTTATGTCGTTCGACCTTGCGATATTAAAGTCATATAGTAGACTTAATGATTACTGCCGTGCGATTCTGCGATAATCTGTCGTGCGATTCTGCGATAAAACGATGTCGGGGGTCGGTCGTTGGCTGGCCAACGACCCTCCGATGCTTAAGTCAGTAGTCGTTTTGTGAGAAAAAATCGTATGAGAAAGAGTTAGAGAACGTACCATTTCAGACTCTCTCTACTTGCCCCCTGTCATTTATTACCGTATCCTTTTTGGGAGGAAAAGATAGGTTTTAAATGACAAAATGACACGGAGGAATATTGTCCTGCGGTCGACTATGTTGTCGTGCGACGAGGCACCATAGTAGATTTATCCCTGTGGAAAAGATATTAATTTAGGGATAGAAGAACGAACCTGTCGAGAGCTTGATCTTGCGACTTCAGTTTATTTTCTCGGCTTCAAGGTAGACTTGCAGCATTCACGAGCGACTTTTGGCTCACTCTTGATCTCCTGGATTCCCCATGGCGTCGGGAATTTCAACATTTGATGATACGTCGAAGGAATAGCTTTCATATCATGGATCCATGGTCGACCTAAGATGATGTTATAGGCCGACGTACAGTCGATGACGCTGAACTTGGTTTGCTTGTTGACTCCTCCGGCGTAGACGGGCAAGATTATCTCTCCAAAGGTGCTCGTCGCTTCTCCATTGAAACCGACCAAAGTTGTCGAACGTAGGGTGATTTCTGAGCGATCAATTCCCATGGCTTTGATAGTGTTGAGAAAAATGACGTTTGCTGAACTGCCCCCGTCTACCAATACTCGACGCGTCAAACAGTTACCGACCGTGAGCGGAATGATCAACCCGTCGTGATGCTTCTGATACGAGTCGTCAAGGTCGACGTGGTCGAACACAATCTTCATGGCTTCTAGTTCCAAATCTCCTTTGGGTCTGAACGAGCGAGGAATAGGCCGATCATCGGGCGCCTGACTGGCATGACGCTTGGCCGCGGAATACATCAGATCACACACATCTGAACCACCGGTGATGCATTTGACGACCTTCGTATGCTCGGGGGTCGTCGTTCGATGTCCGTTAGCTGAAATAACGACATCGTCGATGATATCTTTGAGATTTCCTTTCGGAAAATGATATGCTAGTTCCTTCTTCAGTGCGATACAGTCGTCTGTCGCATGACCATGATCGGCATGGAAGTCGCACCACTTTGATTTGTCTTTCTTAGCATCGTCCAGGTCGGATTTCTTTAGCCATCGAATGGTCACTTGGCAACTTTTCAGAGCTTCGACTAGGTCCTTTGTAGATCCTTTGAATCTGTAAGAGGATATCTTGGGGTATTTAGTGAACTTAGTCGCGGTCTTGGCCTCTGCTTTCGTCTTGAAACGAACATTTGAAATTTGGCGCGCTGGCTCTACTCTGGAAACAGCCTTTGTCTTGAACTCTGGCTTTCTGACGCCTAACGACTTCTTGTCGTCAGTGTGCTTGCGACGAAAGGCGGCATCATCCTCGACCCTCATATATTCCAAGGTTCGAGCTCGGACGTCTTTGAAAGTCTCTGGGGGATACTTGGTCAGATCGATATATAGACCTGAACTATCGTCTAGACCACGCTTATAAGCTTCGATCGCAGTTTTGATGTCACAATTGCGGATACTGATCATTTCGGCATTGAATCTATTGAAATAACTTCGAATAGACTCATTGGTCTTCTGCACGACATAATACAGATCACTAGTTTGCTTTTCCATCTTGCGACTGCTGGCGAATTGCCGGGAGAATTGGTTGACCAATTCGGCGAACGACCCGATAGATTTGGGTTTGAGATTGATCAACCACTGGAGAGCTGGACCGGTGAGAGTCGCCCCGAAACTCTTGCACATGCATACTTCCTGGTACATGTGTGGAATCAAGATTGTCCACATGAGCTGCTTATACTGCGCGACATGTTCAGTCGGATCAGTTACACCAGAATATTTGGGAGTGAAGGCAGGAATGTTATACTTCTTTGGGACCTCGATGGTGGCAATCTCGTCGATGAAGGGCGACGCCTGATACCCCGAGCGAGGCTCGATGTCGACAGGCACGGCTGCCCCAGGCAACTTGGCGAGCAAGGACAAGACGCGCTCATTTTGGTCTTCTAACATCTTCAAACGCTGGGCGACGGGATCGTTAAGATCAGGATTTGCCCATGTCGAGGGATTGGTCCCTGGACTAGTGCCATTACCATGCGATGAATCATTGATGTCCCCGTTGAACGGAACAAAATATGGGTGTGACCCATGTTGGAATTGTTGCGGTCCATTCTGAAACGACTGTGGTCCCTGCTGAAATGGCTGCGATCTCTGCTGGAAAGATTGCGATCCTTGCTGGAAAGGTTGCGGACCACTTTGGAACGGTTGGGAAAACGGTTGGGATCCATTCTGAAACGGCTAGGCGCCACCTTGCAATGGTTGTGATCCATTGTTCAAGGGTGGTGGTCGGATGTGCTGAGGGGGAATCTGCCCAGACTGGGGATTTGGAATGAACGAACCCGGCTGCTGATTCTGCCTGAATGGGCCTGGATGCTGATTCTGCGCGGATGAACCTGGATTCGGGACAAATGGTCTAGGGCCATTCTGGTCGAACGATCTTGGAATTGGGTTCTGCACGAACGGCCTAGGACCATTTGAGGCCCAAGAGGATTTCTTAACTGTGCGATCTCCTCAGCTGCTCTGCGATTCTGCTCTGCCATTGCATTGAGCTGATTCCTGGCGACTTCGAGCTCCTGATACATCTGAGCAATAGCTTGCTGTGGATTTCCAGGGGTTGCTATTGTTCCTGTAATAGAGAACAGAAAAACTCCAAAAAACTGTTAGTAGGGTGCACGTTCGTCGAGGATTTTCTCTAGATGAGGTCCCACGGATGGCGCCAAACTGTTAATGCCAAAAATCGCACCAAAGGGACAACTTAAGGTCGATGTGGACTTAATCAACTAAAGAAAGGTTCTTTCGACGAGACGTGCGACGAGGATAAAAATAAAGAAACAAGGGATTTGATGACGCATGAAAAACCTCAAACGAGGAAAAAACCTGCGGACGACAAGGGATGTCGTCGCTGCACTATGGTCGCCAATCAGGGGCGACGTCCTTGGTATTGGCGTCGGTCGTACGATGATTACAATACAAATGAAGGAAATATTTCAAAATGTAAAGTACAAGTGTTTAAATGTAAAAACAGGTGTTTGTCGTGTGTGAATACAAAGTGTGAACTTCTGGTCGAGGGTTGTTGTCGTGCGTCGAGAGCGATACTTGAGCTTTCCTTCGAGTATTCTTGAGTTCGGTGTAAGGTTCTGGCTTTCAGTACTTGATCTCCAGAGTTTGAATGTTCTTTGCTATGAGTTTGGATGATTTTCTCTGCTGTTTGGTGATGTTCGCTGATGTATATTTGATGTTAACTGATGTCCTTTGAAATGAGACTTTAGCTTGACTTTTATAGTCTTCGGGCCATTAATTAGCTCCATTAATGATTTGATCAACGGCTGGAAACGGTCGCCGGAGTGATTATCCATAATGCTCTTCGTCCGTTACGGCTGCTTGTTGTTAATGGCTTTGACTCCTGCATTAAATACTTAACAAACGTAACAGTCAAGGTTAACGTTAGCTTTGGTCGAAGGTGCAATGATCTTACGCGATGGTCGTACGGGACGGGCGATGCTATGGTCGAGCGTCATGGGAGATGTACGACTTACCTTTTACGGGAGACGACGGATGTTTTCTGGGTTCTTGTCGAGACCTTATCTTAATACAAGATTTGGATTATAACGTGCGTCTTACCTGCTCTGGTCGTGGTCGTACGACGTGATTTTTTGCCCAAACAATGCCCCAACTTTGGCGAGTTTAGCTGGTCATTGAGCGAGCGTCCGCGAAATGGGAGTCCCCTATGATCATGAATGATTTCTTGGTGGTGTACCAAGTTAAGAGGGATAAGAACTAGCGTTATAGTCCTTATTCTAAGTTTAGGGGTGATCGTGCCCTGGTTTTGGGAACTGGCGTCAATGATCGTGGGTGGAAGTCGAGGTATGTATTTGTTCTTACTGAGTCATTGGATTCCAGCAGCGATTGGATGCGGTCAGACTGGAATGAGACAGGTATGCTTCGTTTGTTTCTGAATTTTATTTATTTTTATGACTTTTATTTATCATTCTCCTCTTGTCGCCTTCAGAGATTCGGTTTGACGAAGTGAGACCGACTGTGGATTCCCAGGCTAAGATCAACAAGTTCTTGAGTCTTAGCGTTGATGACCGATCTTTCGTTTCGTGGCAATCGGCGGTCGAGGACGAGGATGAGGACGTGATAGAAGAAGGAGATGAAGACGTACAGGAAGAGGCGACTGGTAAGTGTACCATAGTTTTTATTTTATTTTGTTTACTCTATCTGTCTGACGCTTCATGTATTTCATTTCTTGATCAGTGCCGACCGAGGGGAAATCTGTTTCTAGGGCGAGAGGGAAGCAGGTTATGCGTGCCCTTCGGGGTGAAAATGTTTCGACAGCTGGGTCGAGCGAAAAGAGAACCCGGAGGACAGTCCTGAGGGAACCATCGTCGAGGGTTGATAACTCACCGGGAGTTGTTTTGCCTAAGAAGGCGAGGGCGTCATCTAGCCGTCTTGGCGTGATGGACGCGGCACCAGCAAGTTCTGCGCCTCTGGCGACGGTGATGAAACCGGTGTCTCAAGTGTCAATCCCAATGTCTGCCGACAGGGGCGAGGGATCATCGGCCGAAGTTATGACGGTTAATTTTACATTGCCGTCTGACTTTATGGCGGATGGTGTCCTAGACGGGACGACATCGTTCCCTCATCTGGGGAAGTATTTGCTCCCATCTTTCGGGGAGCGTTTTCACGGAGTTCCGGCCGGAGAAATGAGATCTCGAGTTGCAGTCTGGCGTTCACGGTGAGTGTCAATCTTTCATGACTTGTGTAATCTTTGTCGAATGTTCTTGAATGCACCTTTTATTTTTCACAGACATTTCAGTCTTCCTTGGCGTTACATGCTGAGACGTCAAGAGTTGAAGATCTGGTGGCGTCTGCTCTTGAGAGGGAAGCTGCAGCGTTGGAGAGGGAGAGAGCGGCTTTAGATAGGGAAAAGTTAGCCATGGCGCATGCCGATGAGCTGGCCATCCAACTTTTCGATGCTCAATATGAACTGCAGGAGATTCGTGCGGGAGGAGTGGCAGATGAACGCCCTCAGTTCGGGACTTCGAGCAGGGATACGACCGATGTTCCCCCTGTCGTCTAGAATTTTTTCTTTCCTTGTTGGTTTGCCATTCGACCAATCAGGGGTCGAGTATGTATATAATGGTTTACTTAATGAATATATATCTTTTGCTTATGCTTTATTCGAATCACGTTTGATTATAAAGTCGAACATAAGATACATATGAAATCATGCGACTAAGGCACTCATTGTAATACGATGACAAGAACGTAAAACAAATATAAAAACACGCGATTAAAGCATCCATTCAGGGTATGAAAGTTAAGAAACTTAGGGGTAAAGTCGTTTAGACTCTGCGATCGTCCGACCAGATCGTACAATGAGTTTGTATCGTATGCCCCTGTGGAGAAATGATCAAGTTAGAGACCTGATTGTTTATGTCGTTCGACCTTGCGATATTAAAGTCATATAGTAGACTTAATGATTACTGCCGTGCGATTCTGCGATAATCTGTCGTGCGATTCTGCGATAAAACGATGTCGGGGGTCGGTCGTTGGCTGGCCAACGACCCTCCGATGCTTAAGTCAGTAGTCGTTTTGTGAGAAAAAATCGTATGAAAAAGAGTTAGAGAACGTACCATTTCGACTTCTCTCTCTATTTGCCCCCTGTCATTTAATACCTAATTCTTTTTGGGAGGAAAAGATAGGTTTTAAATGACAGAATGACACGGAGGAATATTGTCCTGCGTTGACTATGTTGGCGTGCGACCGGGCACCATAGTAGACTTATCTCTGTGAAAAAGATATTAATTTAGGGATAGAAGAAACAAACCTGTCGAGAGCCTGATCTTGTGACTTTAGTTTATTTTCGCGGCTTCAAGGTAGACTTGTAGCACTCACGAGCGACTCCTGGATTCCCCATGGCGTAGGGAATTTCAATTGACAGCTTTTGCATGCTCGTGTTAGGACACTGAAGTTGTCCTTTATAATAGAAAGTTTTGTAAAGCAATAGCTGTGTTAAAGGGCTTATGCTTAACTGTTGTAGCAAGTGATGAAGACTATAAATAGGTCTTTACTTGTAGTTTGTAAGTAGTGAATTCATTAATACAAGATGTAGATCTCTAATCACTTTGTGTTCTCTCTAGGTTAGATTTCCTTTTCAATAATGTTCTTCATCATCTTGTTACACAATACTTGGATTGTATGAAGATCATGAACCTAACAAGTGGTATCAGAGCCAAATCGAAGAATTTTTCATCGATACGATCATCGGATCTTCACAATTCAAGCGTTTTTAGCCCTATTTTGCTCAGATTTCGGATTCTTATGGTGTTTGTTCAAGAAAAAGTCGAACTCACTTTTTGGATCAAAAGTATGCCAAATCGATCAAATTACAAGTTCTGATCAACTAGAAATCTGTTCATCTTCATTTTTCGAATAAGTCTGCGAAAGAATCACTGAAATTGGTCAAGAATTGAAGAAGTTATGATGATTTTAGTGATTTTCGGATGCTGTTACTTGAATTCGGATTATTCTTGATGAATTCGGATCCTTCATCGTTTACTGTTCATTGATGAATTCGGATCCTTCATCATTTACTGTTCATTGATGAATTCGGATCCTTCATCGTTTACTGTTCATTGATGATTTCGGATCCTTCATGCTTTATTGTTCATGGTTTCGGATGCTACTATTGTTTGGATGGCTTAGATGGTTTCGAAGTGTTCAGAGTTGTTGGTTTCGGATCTTGTGAAGTCCGAAATATTGCTGAATTTGGTCATCTTAGTTCTGAATTTCGGAATGTGCTTACACCTAAAGGTTCAAAGGTATGGATGGCTTCGCATCTTTCTAATCCTCATTCTAATGGTTTCGAATTCCATTTATTCAAGATAGGCATGGTTTCGCATCCAACATGACACGAAATTGCCATGATTTCGAACCCTTCATGATCCGAATTGTCTTGATTTCGAACCCAACATGATCCGAATTGAGTGAATTCGCACCCAGCATGATCCGAATTGAGTGAATTCGTACCCAACATGATCCGAATTGAGTGAATTCGCACTCAACATGATCCGAATTGAGTGAATTCGCACCCTACTTAATCCGAATTGAGTGAATTCGCACTCAACATGATCCGAATTGAGTGAATTCGCACCCTACTTAATCCGGATTCATTGGTTTCGGATGCTTCATGGTCCGAATTCTGATGGTTTCGGATCCAAGAAATTTATTGAAAAATATTTCTCATTAAAAAAAAAACTGCTAACCGGTTAGCGGAACCCCCGTGCTAAGTCTCAGGAGGAGGACATTGTTCATGGATTTTAGCATAACGCGTGTGTGACATCATTCTGATATTCAGCTTGCCACATACATTTAGCAACTGTCAAAGTTTAAAAGGGCTCTGGTCTTTCAAGATTTTCAGAAGTTGATTGTTGGAGTTCAGTCTTTGGTTGGATTGGAAGAGACGCTTGAGTATTTGCAATCATTATTCTGAAGTTTTGTTGACGATGCTAGACCGTTGAATGCTCTTAATCATTCTTCTGACCTGATCAATCAGAATTGTGAGTGCTTGCAATCATTGTTCTGGTGCTTTGGTTGTGATTCAGACTTTTGAGTGCTTATAATCATCCAGCTATTTCTTGAAGATTAAAGTTCTGGATTCTCTTCATTCAGTGGCTTGAAGTATTTTGAAGACGAGCATTTCTCTACAGTTGCTGAACAATGTTATTTGCTTGGGTCGTCTCATCCCTACCTAGTAGTGCGTGCTTATTACCGTTCCTCCTTCAAGCAAGACGGATTCTTTGTTTTTCACTAAATGCATACACTAAGTGCATTTAGTCGAGGCTAAGAGCAACTTTCAAGGGGGAGCCAAGCCTACATTTGAAGAATGCACCGCTAAAGTTTTTACAAGGAAATCAAGGGGGAGAGGAGCTAATGATTTGAAGATGATTTGCTTTCCAAAACTTTAGGGGGAGAATGTTAGGACACTGAAGTTGTCCTTTATAATAGAAAGTTTTGTAAAGCAATAGCTGTGTTAAAGGGCTTATGCTTAACTGTTGTAGCAAGTGATGAAGACTATAAATAGGTCTTTACTTGTAGTTTGTAAGTAGTGAATTCATTAATACAAGATGTAGATCTCTAATCACTTTGTGTTCTCTCTAGGTTAGATTTCCTTTTCAATAATGTTCTTCTTCATCTTGTTACACAATACTTGGATTGTATGAAGATCATTATTGAAAAGGAAATCTAACCTAGAGAGAACACAAAGTGATTAGAGATCTACATCTTGTATTAATGAATTCACTACTTACAAACTACAAGTAAAGACCTATTTATAGTCTTCATCACTTGCTACAACAGTTAAGCATAAGCCCTTTAACACAGCTATTGCTTTACAAAACTTTCTATTATAAAGGACAACTTCAGTGTCCTAACATTCTCCCCCTAAAGTTTTGGAAAGCAAATCATCTTCAAATCATTAGCTCCTCTCCCCCTTGATTTCCTTGTAAAAACTTTAGCGGTGCATTCTTCAAATGTAGGCTTGGCTCCCCCTTGAAAGTTGCTCTTAGCCTCGACTAAATGCACTTAGTGTATGCATTTAGTGAAAAACAAAGAATCCGTCTTGCTTGAAGGAGGAACGGTAATAAGCACGCACTACTAGGTAGGGATGAGACGACCCAAGCAAATAACATTGTTCAGCAACTGTAGAGAAATGCTCGTCTTCAAAATACTTCAAGCCACTGAATGAAGAGAATCCAGAACTTCAATCTTCAAGAAATAGCTGGGTGATTATAAGCACTCAAAAGTCTGAATCACAACCAAAGCACCAGAACAATGATTGCAAGCACTCACAATTCTGATTGATCAGGTCAGAAGAATGATTAAGAGCATTCAACAGTCTAGCACCGTCAACAAAACTTCAGAATAATGATTGCAAATACTCAAGCGTCTCTTCCAATCCAACCAAAGACTGAACTCCAACAATCAACTTTAGGGGGAGAATGTTAGGACACTGAAGTTGTCCTTTATAATAGAAAGTTTTGTAAAGCAATAGCTGTGTTAAAGGGCTTATGCTTAACTGTTGTAGCAAGTGATGAAGACTATAAATAGGTCTTTACTTGTAGTTTGTAAGTAGTGAATTCATTAATACAAGATGTAGATCTCTAATCACTTTGTGTTCTCTCTAGGTTAGATTTCCTTTTCAATAATGTTCTTCATCATCTTGTTACACAATACTTGGATTGTATGAAGATCATGAACCTAACAGCTCGGGAGTCGACGGTCGATGGCCATTAGCTGGAACAGCGACATCGTCGATGATGTCCTTGAGATTTCCTTTCGGGAAATGATATGCTAGTTCCTTTTTCAATGCGATACAGTCGTCTGTCGCATGACCATGATCGGCATGGAAGTCGCACCACTTTGATTTGTATTTCTTAGCATCGTCCAGGTCGGACTTCTTTGGCCATCGAATGGTAGCTTGGGTACCTTTCAGAGCTTCGACTAATTCCTTAGCAGATCCTTTGAATCCGTAAGATGATATCTTGGGGTACTGAGTGAACTTAGTCACGGTCTTGGCCTCTGCTTTCGTCTTGAAACGGACATTTGAAATTTGGCGCGCTGGCTCTATTCTGGAAACAACCTTTGTCTTGAACTCTGGCTTTCTGACGCCTAACGACTTCTTGTCGTCAATGTTCTTGCGACGAAAGGCGGCATCATCCTCGACCCTCATATATGCCAAGATTCGAGCTCGGACGTCTTCGAAAGTCTCTGGGGGATACTTGGTCAGATCGATATATAGACCTGAACTATCGTCTAGACCACACTTATAAGCTTCGATCGCAGTTTTGATGTCACAATTGCGGATACTGATCATTTCGGCATTGAATCTATTGAAATAATTTCGAATAGGCTCATTGGTCTTCTGCACGACATAATACAGATCACTAGTCTGCTTTTCCATCTTACGACTGCTGGCGAATTGCCGGGAGAATTGGTTGACCAATTCGGCGAAAGACCCGATAGATTTGGGTTTGAGATTGATCAACCACTGGAGAGCTGGACCAGTGAGAGTTTCCCCGAAACTCTTGCACATGCATACTTCCTGGTACATGTGTGGAATCGAGATCGTCCACATGAGCTGCTTATACTGCGCGACATGCTCGGTTGGATCGGTCACACCCGAATACTTGGGAGTGAAGGCAGGAATGTTATACTTCTTTGGAACCTCGACGGTGGCGATCTCGTCGATGAAGGGCGACGCCTGATACCCCGAGCGAGGCTCGACGTCGACAGGCACGGATGCCCCAGGCAACTTGGCAAGCAAAGACAGGACGCGCTCATTTTGGTCTTCTAACATCTTCAAACGCTGGGCAACGGGATTGTTAAGATCAGGATTTGCCCCTGTCGAGGGATTGGTCCCTGGGCTAGTGCCATTACCATGCGACGAACCATTGGTGTCCCCATTGAACGGAACAAAATATGGTTGTGACCCATGTTGGAATTGCTGCGGTCCATTCTGAAACGATTGTGGTCCCTGCTGAAATGGCTGCGATCTCTGCTGGAAAGATTGCGATCCTTGCTGGAAAGGTTGCGGACCACTTTGGAACGGTTGGGAAAACGGCTGGGATCCATTCTGAAACGGTTGGGCGCCACCTTGCAATGGTTGGGATCCGTTGTTCAAGGGTGGTGGTCGGATGTGCTGAGGGGGAATCTGCCTAGACTGTGGATTTGGAATGAACGGACCCGGCTACTGATTCTGCATGAATGGGCCTGGATGCTGATTCTGCGCGGATGAACCTGGATTCGGGACAAATGGTCTAGGGCCATTCTGGTCGAACGATCTTGGAATTGGGTTCTGCACGAACGGCCTAGGACCATTTTGAGGCCCAAGAGGATTTCTTAACCGCGCGATCTCCTCAGCTGCTTTGCGATACTGCTCTGCCATTGCATTGAGCTAATTCCTGGCGACTTCGAGCTCCTGATACATCTGAGCAACAGCTTGCTGCGGATTTCCAGGGGCTGCCATTGTTCCTGCAATAGAGAGCAGAAAAACTCCAAGAAACTGTTAGTAGGGTGCACGTTCGTCGAGGATTTTCTCTAGATGTAGTCCCATGGATGGCGCCAAACTGTTAATGCCAAAAATCGCACCAATGGGATAACTTAAGGTCGATGTGGACTTATTCAACTAAAGAAAGGATCTTTCGACGAGACATGCGACGAGGGAAAAAAATAAACGAGACAAGGGATTTGATGACGCAGGAAAAACCTCAAACGAGGAAAAAACCTGCGGACGACAAGGGATGTCGTCGCTGCACTATGGTCGCCAATCAGGGGCGATGTCCTTGGTACTGGCGTCGGTCGTACGATGATTACAATACAAATGAAGGAAATACTTCGAAATGTAAAGTACAAGTGTTTAAATGTAAAAACAGGTGTTTGTCGTGTGTGAATACAAAGTGTGAACTCCTGGTCGAGGATTGTTGTCGTGCGTCGAGAGCGATACTTGAGCTTTCCTTCGAGGGTTCTTGAGTTCGTTGTAGGGTTCTGGCTTTCAGTACTTGATCTCCAGAGTTTGAATGTTCTTTGCTATAAGTTTGTATGATTTTCTCTGCTGTTTGGTGATGTTCGCTGATGTATATTAGATGTTAACTGATGTCCCTTGAAATGAGGCTTTAGCTTGACTTTTATAGTCTTCGTGCCATTGATTAGCTCCATTAATGATTTGATCAACGGCTACAACGGCTGGAAACGGTCGCCGGAGTGATTATCCATAATGCTCTTCGTCCGTTACGGCTGCTTGCTGTTAATGGCTTTGACTCCTGCATTAAATACTTAACAAACGTAACAGTCAAGGTTAACGTTAGCTTTGGTCGAAGGTGCAATGATCTTACGCGATGGTCGTACGGGACGGGCGACGCTATGGTCGAGCGTCATGGGAGACGTACGACTTACCTTTTACGGGAGACGACAGATGTTTTCTGGGTTCTTGTCGAGACTTTATCTTAATACAAGATTTGGATTATAGCGTGCGTCTTACCTGCTCTGGTCGTGGTCGTACGACGTGATTTTTTGCCCAAACATTGAGCTCTTGAGTACTTTGGAACACTCGTCGGAGGACGCAGTCGCCTACTGAAAAGATTTTAACTTTGACATTCTTGTTGAATTGTCGCTCGACCACTTGCCTCTGTGACGCCATTCTGATCATTGCCGATTCTCTGAGCTCTTCGAGGGCATCGAGGTCATAACTCAAATCAACCAGATTGTGGTCGATGGAAGTATGCCTTGAGGTCGAGAGTTGGACCTTGACCGGCAGAACTGCTTCACAACCATAGACCAAAGAGAAAGGGGTTTGCCCTGTGGACGTGCGAGGCGTTGTACGATTCGCCCACAGGACCGAAGGGAGCTCTTCAACCCACCTTCCCTTTGCGGCTTGTAACCTTTTCTTAATTTAAGCAATGATGGTTTTATTGCTTGACTCAGCAAGTCCATTTGCCTGAGGATACCTGGGCGTCGAAGTCGTCAGCTTGATGTTGCGGTCTTCACAGAACTGTCGAGTCCTGTTGCTTATGAATTGGGATCCATTGTCGCAGACAATTTCGGATGGAATCCCAAACCTGCATATGATGTTAGTCTGGATAAAAGACACGACCTCCTTGTCCCGAACTTGGGAAAAGGCAGCTGCTTCTACCCATTTGGAGAAATAGTCTGTAAGTACAAGGAGAAATACCTTTTGCCCAGGGGCAGGTGGTAGCTTGCCAACAATATCCATACCCCATCTCATGAAGGGTCACGGGATCGGTGTCGAATGCAAAGGTTCAGATGGTTTATGGGACGTACCTGAATGTCGTTGACAAGAATCACAGTTCCGGACGTACCTGATGGCATCTTGTCGTAGTGTTGGCCAAAAATAGCCTTGTCGAGAGATTCGATTAGCCAGACTGTGACCTCCGGAGTGATTTCCACACTCCCCATTGTGCATTTCTTGGAGGATTTTCTGAACTTGATTCTTACTAATGAAGCATCTCAGGTTTAAGCCTGTCGATGATCGTCGATAGAGTCTATCTCTGATCATGACATACCTGGATGCCTTGAATCTGATCTTCTAAGCTTCCATCTTGTCTTCTGGGAGTTGGTCGTGCATAAGAAAACTTCGAATATCGCACGACCAGGCATCTTCTTGCTCTTCGATCTGGACGACATCGTCATTTTCGATAGACGACGTCGCTAAGTGAATTAGAGGAATACTGTCGAATATTGGTTCGACTAGAGCGGACCCAAGGTTCGCTAGAGCATCGGCTTGAGTATTCTGATCCCTCGGAATTTGTTCAATAGATAAAGATTTGAATTTTTCTGATTTTTCTTTTGCTACCTTTAGGTACGCTGTCATCTTTGAGTCTTTGGCTGCGAATTCTCCATTCATCTGATTTACTACCAGAAGAGAATCGCTTTTGACATACAGCGAGGTTGCCCCCGAGTCGTAGGCCATATCCATTCCCATGATCAGGGCTTCGTATTCAGCTTCGTTGTTGGTGGCTTTGAAGTCGCATCGCACGGAATACACCATCTTGCCCCCCTTGTGGAGACTTTAAGACGACGCCAAGTCCTGAACCTCTAACGTTGGATGACCCATCGACATGTAAAGTCCAAGGTACGTCGTCGTGAGTCGCCACAGTAGACACCTCGAGCTCTGCTTCTTTCCCCAATTCAGGACTAAAGTCGGCGATAAAATCAGCTAGTGCTTGCGATTTGATTGCTGTCCTGGGTTTGAAATCGATGTCGTAACTACTGAGATATATGCTCCATTTCGCCAATCGACCTGTCAACTCAGGTTTTCTTATGACAAACTTAAGAGGATAATTAGTCACGACAGTAATCGGATGCGATTCGAAATAATGTCGCAATTTCTTTGCAGCTGTAACAAGTGACAAGAGTAGTTTTTCCATTGAGGAATACCTGGTTTCAGCGTCCAAAAGGGATTTACTTACATAGTAGATCGGCAGTTGTTGTTTTTCATCTTTTCGTGTCAGGACGGCACTTACTGCATTAGGGCTTACAGCCAAATATAGCTGCAAGACCTCATGGTCATTAGGCTTTGATATTAAAGGAGGCGACGTCATGTATTCCTTTAACTTTTGCAGCGCTTGCTCATGCTCGTCGGTCCAGTCGAAGCCTTTATTTTCCCTGAGGACGTTGTAGAATAGATGACATCTATCTGAGGATCGAGAGATAAACCTGTTCAGAGCAGCCACCCGACCAATGAGCTTTTGGACATCTTTGAAATTTCTCGGCGATTTGATCTCGATGATAGCTTTGATCTAGTCGGGGTTGGCTTCGATTCCCCTACGAGTGACCATGTAGCCTAGGAATTTCCCGGCACTGACACCAAAGGAACACTTCGTCGGGTTGAGCTTCATGCGATACTTTCGAAGGATGTCGAACGACTGCCTCAAATGTTCGATGTGGTCGACTGCTTGCTTTGACTTGACGAGCATGTCATCGATATAGACTTCCATCGTGTCACCAAGACGATATTTGAACATTTTATTCACCAAGCGCTGGTAGGTAGAACTTGCATTTTTTAGACCGAACGGCATAACTTTATAACAATAAATACCTCGATCTGTCATGAATGCAGTTTTCTCCTGGTCCTCGACGTGCATTAAAATTTGATTGTATCCAGAATAAGCATCCATGAACGTCAGTAGTTTATGTCCTGCTATCGCGTCGACCATGGCATCGATATGTGGCAATGGGAATGGGTCTTTTGGACAAGCTTTGTTGAGATCTGTAAAATCAATACATACCCTCTATTTGCCATTTTTCTTTGCCACGACCACGACATTAGCAAGCCAATCGGGGTACTTTACTTCTCGAATTTTCCCTGTCTTGAGGAGGTTGTCGATTTCATCATTTATCACCTTATTCCTTTCAGGAGCAAATTTCCGCCGCTTTTGCTTGACAGGGTTAAATAACGGGTCGACATTGAGCTTATGGGAAATGACACTAGGGTCTATGCCGACCATATCTTCGTGCGACCAGGCAAAACAATCGGCATGTTCCTGCAAAAACGATATGAGTCTTTCTTTAAGGTAGGGATCGAGGGACGATCCCACGAGGACTTTCTGGTCAGGCTTGCTCTGGTCCAGGATGACTTTTTCCAGGCGATAGTCGTCGGCTGCCCCAGGAACATCTTGTACATTTTCATGCTCCTCATGCACCTGGCAATGGTCTGCTCTTGGTTTACATTACCTGCCATCTTCCTCAAAAAGAATAGAGAGGAAAGCTCCAAGAATACGTTAGTAAGGCACACGTTTGCCGAGGATTTTCTCTAGATGGGGCCCCACGGTGGGCACCAAACTGTTAATGCCAAAAATCGTCCAGAAGGATAACTTAAGGTTGATTGTGGAGCTTAACAACTAAAGAATAGGAATCTTGCGACAGAACGTGCGATAAAGACAGAAAATGTAAAAGAGACAAAGATTTTGGTGACGCGGGAAAAACCTCAACGAGGAAAAAATCTGCGGACGACTTTGGGGGTCGTCACTACACTATGATCGCCAAACAGGGGCGATATCCTTTTTTTCGGGTGTCGAGAGTACAACGATTACAATACAAATGAAAGAAAAGACTTTAAATGTAAAGTAACAAATGAATTGTGTGTAAGAAACTGGTGCGTCGTGCGTAAAGACTATGCGTCGAGCGTGTATGTCGTGCATCGTGAGCGAATTGTTGAGAGAGAATTCTTTGCTTCAAACGCCCTTGAGTACGCTGTGTGTGATTCTAGAGATCAGAAAAATCAGATGATCCGCGAATGGTGATGGAGCCTTCATATTTATAGTCTTCGTAGCTGATAACGCCACCTTTTGGCGTTATTTTCGGTCCTAAAACCAATGAGATTGACTTGTATTTAAGCAAAGAAGCGGAATTTTACGGTTTATCTAGTGGAATGTGCATGTTTATTAAAAGGCAGTAATCTTCGAGAAAAGAAGCGAGAAAGAGCCCCAAAAGACCCAAAACGAAGCCCAACGGAAGCCCGAGATCCAAGCCCAAGACCCGCGCTCGAACCAGGACCCGATCCGCGAACCAAACCTGACCCGGAACAGCCTCAGAAAACCGCGCGGTTTTGTGCGCGGTTTGCAAACCGCGCCATAAACCGCGCAACCCTCTGTTTCGCGAATTTCAGCTTTATTATCCCAACTTTAGGTCATTATTCCATACGCAACTCACACACGACGACGGTGGGCAGTCCAGGGGCGATTTCCAGAGACTTTTCGGAGCTTTCGGAGCCACGATAGAGGAGGAATCGACGAGTAATTCACGACGCAAAGCGGATTCGAGCTAGGAGAAGGGAGTTCATCATCATTCACCATTACATCTTTTACATTCTCGTTATCATGTTTGCACACACTTTTACATCCCCTTTTCTTGCGTTTGTATTCCCCAACATCATGAACTAATCTTTAGATGTTGGGGGTTGGATTGAATTAGGTTTGAACATATGAACGGATGACGAATGACTTTTATCAGTTTTTCCTTTTTAATGAATGCATGTAATTTGATTCTTAATGCTTTTGAGAGTTTAGCTAGCTTTCAATTGTTTTGTTGCTTCCAGTTGAGTTCGAGAGAATTAACTGTTAGATAGAACTAGGAATTGCATGTCTAAGGCGAGATTTCGGTGATAGAGATATACCGAATACGCCTTAGTCCTAAGTGAACCATTTAGGTTGAGATCGAGAGATTAAATCTATCCGTTCAATTATGAATCTTGCACATAATGTGTTTTGGAATCCATAGGTTGAGATCGAAAGATAAAACTTATCCTTTTCAAAATAAAACCCGATGTTGCTCGAAAGAGAACAACAGTGATTTTAGAGATTGGGTATTCATTAAGGGGATTAACTGGTAATTGTTTAAAGTCAGATATTCGTATGTGAAAACCTAAGGATTTCCAACCCTCAATTGTTTTCTCTATCTGAAGTTCTTAAGCTGTTTACTGTTTCCGTGTTTGATTTAGTTTTGTTTGCAATTAGTAATTATAAACCAACCAACTCAACTTGCGATCGTTCAGTTAATAGTTTTTATAGTAATTGTGATACTTAGTTCCTAGTTCCACGAGATTCGATACTTGTACTTTCTAGTACTATTACTTGACTTCGACCCGTACACTTGCGGTGAGATTTAGGGGGGGTGATACCCGCCTATCAAGTTTTTGGCGCCGTTGCCGGGGAACTAGTTGCAACTGATAGCACTACCAGCTATAAGCGCTATTACATTGAACAATTTTTTTCTGTTATTTTGTTTCATCACTTCAGTTTTTGGATCACTAAATCTTGCTCACATTCTTTTCAGGTACTAATTGGTTTATGCCAAGGACGACCCGAGGAAAGGAAATCGAACGACTTGATCCGGAGATCGAAAGAACCGTCCGCCGACTACGAAAAGCATCTAAAGCGCAAAGACAGTTAAAGATGGGTGACGAAATGCCCGTCAATAGACCACCTGGCAACAATCCTCCGCCCCCTCCGGCGAGAGTTCCGATGCGGTCATTTGTCAACCCAAACGTGGCAACCGCACGGATAGGCATCCAACCGCTCGCTACTGCGGCGAATTACTTCGAGATCAAACCGAGCACCATCGTGATGGTGCAACAAAATCAATATGGAGGAGCACCGACCGAGGATCCTCATGCACGTCTCCGTGCATTCGAGAGGATTTGCAGCACCTTCAAGATTAATGGCATGACCGAGGATGCCGTCAAGTTAAGATTGTTCAGCTTCTCACTCAAGGGGAGAGCTGAAATCTGGATAGAGAGTTTACCAGTAGATCAGATCACCACCTGGGCCGACCTGAAGGCCGCATTTCTTCAGAAATTCTTCCCCCCGAGAAGAACCGCTCAATTAATGGCTGACATCACTCATTTTGCGCAATGGGAGCAAGAGACCTTATACGAGGCTTGAGAGCGTTACAAAGATATGATCAAGAAGTGCCCTCATCATGGGTTGCACGGATGGGTCATCATCCAGACATTCTTTAGTGGACTCCACCCGCAGTTCAAAAATGATATCACTGCCGCATCGGGTGGAGCACTAATGGATAAATCTTATGAAGAAGCATGCGAGTTGATCGAGAACTTAGCTGAGCATAGCTATGCCACTCCGAGATCATCTGTTAGAAGGGTCGCTAGTGTTCAAGAAAATGATGAGCTGAAGGAACTGAAAGCTCAACTAGCGTTTATCACGAACCACTTGAAGGGAGGCAATCCTCAAGAACCGGATCAGGTTCAGTTTGTGCAAAACCGCAACAATCAACCAAGGAACGACCCGTTCTCCAATACATATAACGAAGGGTGGAAGAAACACCCAAATTTTTCATGGAGTCAACCCGGTCAACAACAAGGTAATTTTTCTAACTCTTATAATCCTCCTAATACTAACAATGCTTACTGTCCTCCAGGTTTCCACTAAAGGAACGAAGGACCATCCGGGGAGAAGAAACCTGGGCTGGAAGATATGATGATGAAGTTTATGGCCAAGATGGACAGCACGGTTGGAGAGCTAGCGAGCACGGTGAGCACAGTCAAGACGGCTACTGATCAGAACACCGCATCCATCAAGATCTTGGAGAGGCAAGTGGGGCAAATCTCCGAAGCCCTATAAAACCGAATCCCCGGCACATTCCCGAGCATGACTGAAAAGAAACCAAGGGAGGAGTGTAATGCCATCTATCTGAGAAGTGGCAAGTAGTTGAGTGGAGACACAACACGAGAGCCGTCATCAAAAGAGATCGAGCAAGATGTGGAAATCATTGACATGGATGAGTTGGAGGCTGATAAAGCGTGCGTGATGAAGGAGCAACCGAAGGATGAAAAGAACAAGAAGAGTGAGGAGACGAAGCCAAAGCAACCACCGATCAAGCCGGTGGTACCGAGAGTGCCCTATCCGAGCAGACTTAAATCGCATAAGGATGATGTTAACTTTTCTAAGTTTTTTGATATATTTAAAAAGCTGCACATTAACATTCCTTTTGCAGATGCTTTGGCACAAATGCCCTCATATGCGAGATTTATGAAAGACATCTTATCCAAGAAGAGGAAGATTGAGGATCAGGCCACAATTGCACTTACTGAGGAGTGCAGTGCTATAATCCAGAACAAGCTTCCCCCGAAGCTTAAGGATCTAGGGAGTTTTTCGATCCCTATCCAAATTGGGAGTTTTAATTTTGATAAGGTATTATGCGATTTAGGAGCTAGTATTAACCTAATGCCTCTATCTATTTTCAGGAAACTCGGCCTCGGGGAAGTGAAGCCGACAAACATGACCCTTCAGCTTGCGGATAGGTCGATAGTATATCCACATGGAGTAGTCGAAGACGTATTGATCAAAGTCGGCAAATTCTACTTCCCGGTGGACTTCGTGGTGTTAGACATCGATGAGAACATAAAGGTCCCACTGATTTTGGGAAGGTCTTTTCTGGCCACGAGTAGAGCTTTGATTGACATGGAAGAAGGGGAGACGACGCTAAGAGTTGGCGGCGAAAGGGTGACATTCAAGATGTTCGCGAGTAGAAGTGAAGAGGAGCCGGGTAAGCATAAAAAGCCGAAGGAGTGATCGGAAAGAAAGTCGTGCCACGACTTTAAATACGGCGCTGGGTGGGAGGCAACCCACCGAGGTTAGTTTTCCGTTAATTTCCAGTTTTTGAGTGTATTCTTATTTACGAAAAACCAAAAAAAAAGAAAAAAAAATCGAAAAGTCAAAAATATCTGAAACAGAGACTTACGCGGCTTTGGCCGCGGCTTACAAACCGCGTGCCAAGTCGCGGGGCTCTCTGTGGATTTTCGAAACAGGGGGTTACGCGACTTCTTGCGCGACTTACAACCCGCGCGTCAAACCACGCGGGTTCCCCTGTTTTCGTGTTGTGTTCGTTTTCTTGCTTTGTGTGTTTCGTTTTTCTGTTTTTCTTTCGTCTTTTGCTTTGGTTCTTGTGTGTTTGCTTTCTCGCTCTCCATCTCCCCTTATTGGCGCTCAAATCTTTCAAGATAATCTTCTCCGTTCGGGCAAACAGGTATGTTCTCAACTTTGTATATATTGAGTGGTGTATGATGTTTTGTGTCCCGATTAGTTAACGAGATGCAACAAACCTAAGTTTCACTTAGGTTTGGGGTGCCTCACTTTTCAACGTCTACACACTCATTTTCTTTTAACCCTGTGCAAACCTCGGTTTCACCGAGGTTTGGGGTTGGCTTTCGTTTGACAAACCTAGGCCACGGCCTAAGTTTGGGGTGGCCATGTTTTGAAAATATTTAGAATAACTCTTTGATGTTTGTGCTTAAATGTTATGTCTTGCCTGTCTAATACCTGTAATAACCGCACAACGATACTTGTTTTAAGTATCGCCTACACCGACACTTGCACATTGGGGACAATGTGTGGGTAAGGTTTGGGGTTGCCCAATCGGGCCCACGTTTATGCACGTAGATTTCCCGCACCTCTGCATGCTTAGATCACGATAGCTAAATTTTTTTGTTTTGAATGATTGAGACCAACTATTGTGGGGAGAATTTCGTGATAGTGACGTGACCATTAGGGAAGGACCGGGAAAGGACATGACTAGGGACATTAGTGGAGACCACCCATTAGTGAGATTTGAGCCTAAAAGACGTTATTCATTTCGAGGGATTCATACACTTAGTTCATATACACATTTCGAGTTCCTTGTCGTGAATATAGAATGATCTCGCTATATTATTGCATTGAGTAGCAAAGACAACCATCGGGATATTGGGTAAGGGTGTAGTAGACCCTATCGTGTGGACCTTAAGAGATGATTCCTGGCATTGTGAGTATGTTTAACCCTGTTTTTAGCTATCGTACCTTTTTACCCATTTGTGTGTATCTATAACCCCCTTTGTAGCCAAACACTCACCTTTTTCATTTAAGACCCATCTTTAAACCCGAGCCAAAAGCCTTAGCCAACCTTATCCGAAAGTGTGTCAATCTGAGCGGTAATGAACTGAAAAAGCTAGAGCGGAAAAGAAGGAAATCAGGCCAGTCATGAAAATAAATAGAAAAGATGGCCAATGCAGCCCCAACGTGAATAAAGAGGACAAATGAAGTTCCAAAAAAAAGTTAGTTCAGATATTATTTACAGTAGAAATAAGAGAGTCAAAGCGACTCCATTAGTGACAAAGAGGGCCAAATGATAGAGCATAAAGCTAGGAAGTTCAGAATTGGTAAAGCTTGACACACCAAGGATCTTTGTACCATGTTACCCTTCACTTCTTAGCCATAACCTTAGCCCCGTTACAACCCTTGTGAAGACCTGGATGAGCTTTTGGAAAATGTGATTATAGTATACGACCACCCTTACCAATATTCCCTGTCTTGCTACTTGATTCCTCTCTGAGATCAATTTTGGACATTTGTACGACTTTCATTAGAGTTGTCATGTAATTGTTGAATATCCTTGTACATAAACTCCCTATACATGACAACATGTGCGATAACCTAGGTTCGAGCGAAATGAGAGAATCCTGTGAGGTAGGGTCGAGGCGAAATGTTTTCCCTAGTATGTCTGGACCTAGAACAACCCTAATGGAAACGGAGCAGTCACGAGTTCAACTTACAATGGAAGGTCATAGATCAAACGGAATAGGAATGAGGCGAGAGTGAGATAGGCATTCACGGGTATGGGAAATCACCAGTGCATTACATGGTACCGATTGGGAGTTGTGCAGTTTATTACATTTCTCTGATATATGCGTTCAGTCTATTTTATCGCTAATTTGCTTGGGGACAAGCAACGCTCGGTTTGGGGTTGTTGATAACGCCACCTTTTGGCGTTATTTTCGGTCCTAAAACCAATGATATTGGCTTGTATTTAAGCAAAGAAGCGGAATTTTACGGTTTATCTAGTAGAATGTGCAGGTTTATTAAAAGGCAGTAATCTTCGAGAAAAGAAGCGAGAAAGAGCCCAAAAAGACCCAAAACGAAGCCCAACGGAAGCCCGAGATCCAAGCCCAAGACCCGCGCCCGAACCAGGACCCGATCCGCGAACCAAACCTGACCCGGAACAGCCTCAGAAAACCGCGTGGTTTTGTGCGCGGTTTTCAAACCGCGCCACAAACCGCGCAACCCTCTGTTTCGCGAATTTCAGCTTTATTATCCCAACTTTAGGTCATTATTCCAGACGCAACTCACACACGACGACGGTGGGCAGTCCAGGGGCGATTTCCAGAGACTTTTCGGAGCTTTCGGAGCCACGATAGAGGAGGAATCGACGAGTAATTCACGACGCAAAGCGGATTCGAGCTAGGAGAAGGGAGTTCATCATCATTCACCATTACATCTTTTACATTCACGTTGTCATGTTTGCACACACTTTTACATCCCCTTTTCTTGCGTTTGTATTCCCCAACATCATGAACTAATCTTTAGATGTTGGGGGTTGGATTGAATTAGGTTTGAACATATGAACGGATGACGAATGACTTTTATCAGTTTTTCCTTTTTAATGAATGCATGTAATTTGATTCTTAATGCTTTTGAGAGTTTAGCTAGCTTTCAATTGTTTTGTTGCTTCCAGTTGAGTTCGAGAGAATTAACTGTTAGATAGAACTAGGAATTGCATGTCTAAGCGAGATTTTGGTGATAGAGATATACCGAATATGCCTTAGTCCTAAGTGAACCATTTAGGTTGAGATCGAGAGATTAAATCTATCCGTTCAATTATGAATCTTGCACTTAATGTGTTTTGGAATCCATAGGTTGAGATCGAAAGATAAAACTTATCCTTTTCAAAATAAAACCCGATGTTGCTCGAAAGAGAACAACAGTGATTTTAGAGATTGGGTATTCATTAAGGGGATTAATTGGTAATTGTTTAAAGTCAGATATTCGTATGTGAAAACCTAAGGATTTCCAACCCTCAACTGTTTTCTCTATCTGAAGTTCTTAAGATGTTTACTGTTTCCGTGTTTGATTTAGTTTTGTTTGCAATTAGTAATTATAAACCAACCAACTCAACTTGTGATCGTTCAGTTAATAGTTTTTATAGTAATTGTGATACTTAGTTCCTAGTTCCACGAGATTCGATACTTGTACTTTCTAGTACTATTACTTGACTTCGACCCGTACACTTGCGGTGAGATTTAGGGGGGGTGATACTCGCCTATCAGTAGCTTTAATCGGCTCTCATGAATGCAGGAATAACGGTCGCAACGGTCACTACTGTTAATGCTCATAATTGCCTCTGTCGATTACGTCCGTTGGCCATAAATGACATTGACCCTGCATTGAATGACAAAAACGTAACAGAAATATTATACGTTAGTCGGTCGACGTCGAGAGGTATGTCACGACGGTCGAGGTTTGGACATAGGATATAGTGTTTATGATTCGACTTTATTTATGGGAAAATGCAATAAATGTCCTCAGTGTTTTGGTCGTGGTCGAGACTGGTGAAATTTTGCCCAAACATCTATCGTTTGACGTTTTTTTCTCTTCCTTTATTTCCAAAAGGATCTTAGGCGAAGGCGTCGTCTGCGACGGCCAAGAAGGCAGCTGAAGCTGAAATGGCCCGTCAGGGCAGAGAAAAAAGGAAGGGGACCTCGGCCATTGGGTCGGGGGTTTTGAAGCGGACCAGGATGTCGGTCCCGAGGGAACCATCTTTGAAGGTTGACGACTCGTCGAGAGTCATCACGCCCGAGAAGGCGAAGGTGTCGGTTGCATCACCTGCGAATATGAAGACGTCTTCTGGTGCGATCGACGCAACACCGCTGAGTTCTACGCCTCCGGCAAAAACGGCGAAGTCTCCGTCTACCACGTCGACCCCTTTGTCGGCCGACAAGGGCAAGGGCCATGCGACGGGAGACGCCGAGGTCGTGACGGTCAGACTTCATGGTTGATAATATCCTAGACGGGACGAAACGTTTCCCCCATCTGGGGAAATATCAGCTCCCGTCTTTCAAGGAGCGTTTCCAAGGGGTCCCAGTAGAGGAGATGGGATCGCACATTGCCGGACTGGCGTTCATGGTAAGTCTAGTGTTTACTAACATGTATTTTATGTTTTGCAGGCGTTTCAGTCCTCCCTTGCCTTGCATTCTGAACTGGAGAAGATCAGGGGTCTGGTGTCCTCTGCTCATGAGAGGGGGAATGCGGGACTGGACAGGGAGAAGGCTGCTCTAGAGCGTGCCGAGGCTATGTCCATACGTCTCGACGATGCCCTAAGTGAGCCGGAGGCCATCGGTCGTGTGCGGGATGAGGCGAACTATCGTCTGAAACACTCCTTCTCCCTGATCGCCGAGCAGAGGGCTGAACTGGACAAGACCAAGGAGTCTTTGGCTGCAAGCGAATAAGAAGCCATGGACTCTAAGTCCAAGGTGGCGGAGCTGGAGGGAGAGGTGAAAGAGCTACTGGACGAGGCGAAGTCCGTCTTCGCCTTGGCTCGACTGACCACTCGGGCGGCGATCATGCGACAACATCTGTTGGGGAAGAATCTCCTTGCCTCAGCGTCGGATGAGTTGGCTTTCTATCTGGAGAACGTCGGAGCCGATAGGGACCTCGACTCGGACAATGAGAAGGAAGCCGATGAAGAGGAGGTGGTCGAGGGTTCTAAGGGCGAAGCCTCTGGCAAGGATGCAGTTGTCGATCCTCCCCAACCTTAGATAGTTTTTTGGTCTTTGTTTTTGTTTGATCGACCGTTGGTGGTCGAGTCATTCCATGTAACCGACTTTTTGATGAAAAAAATATTTTTCTTACGTATTGCATTGTTTTATACGTTTATATAATATCATCAACTAATCATTCATCACGACATGCGACATAGGCATTCATTGAAATACAACGATTAGAACATAAGTCATAAGACTTTTATACTTTTAAATCGTGTAAGCAAACATAAGTACATGCGGTCAAAGCATTCATTCAGAACATGAAATTCTTCTAAGTTAAAAAACTTAGATCGTGGGGTTGTTAGACCCTATGATCGAGCAATTAAATCGTACGATAAACTTGAATCATGCGTCCCTGCGATAAGGTAATCAAGTCATAAAGTAGACCTGATTGCTCATGTCGTGCGATCCTGCGAAAGCGTACCTAGGTCGTACGATAGACTTAGTAACGTATGTCGTGCGATCCTGCGATAAAACAAGGCCAGGGGTTGGTCGTTGGCTAACCAACGACCCTCCGATGCTTAAGTCAGTACTCGTCGTGATAAATAAAAATCGTATAAGAAAAAAGGGTTTAGAAGAAATACTTTTTCAAATGTGTTGCATTCCAGCTACGTGGGATATCTTGATTGTCGAGGGTTTGGAGCCGATAGGCACCTTTACCCACGACTTCGGAGATACGATAAGGACCTTCCCACTTGGTGGAAAGCTTACCTGCATTGAGCTCTTGAGTGCTCTGGAACACTCGTCGGAGGACGTAGTCGCCTTCTTGAAAGACTTTAGCTTTAACATTCTTGTTAAAATGTCGCTCGACCGCTTGCTTCTGCGACGCCATTCTGATCAATGCTGATTCTCTAAGTTCTTCAAGGACGTCGAGGTCATAACTTAAATCAGCCAGGTTGTGGTCGACGGAAGTATGCCTCGAGGTTGGGAACTGGACCTCAACCGGCAAGACTGCTCGGCAACCATAGACCAGAGAGAAAGGGGTTTGTCCTGTGGACGTGCGTGGTGTCGTGCGATTCGCCCACATGACCGAAGGGAGTTCTTCGACCCACTTTCCCTTTGCAACCTTTAACCTTTTCTTGATCGAAGCAATAATGGTTTTATTGCTCGACTCAGCAAATCCATTTGCCTGGGGATACCTGGGGGTCGAGGTCGTCAGCTTGATATTGCGGTCTTCACAGAACTGTCGAGTCCTGTTGCTTATGAACTGGGATCCATTGTCGCAAACAATTTCGGATGGAATCCCAAACCTGCATATGATGTTAGTCTGGATCAAAGAGACGACTTCCTTATCCCGAACTTGGGAGAAGGCAACTGCTTCTACCCACTTAGAAAAATAATCCGTAAGTACGAGGAGAAATACCTTTTGCTCTGGGGCAGGTGGTAGCTTACCGACAATGTCCATCCCCCATCTCATGAAGGTCCATGGGATAAGTGTCGAATGCAAAGGTTCAGAAGGTTTATGGGACATACATGAATGTCGTTGACAGGGATCACAGTTCTGGACATACCTGACGGCGTCTTGTCGCAGTGTTGGACAAAAATAGCCTTGTCGAGAGATACGATTGGCCAAATTGCGACATCCTGCGTGGTTGCCACACTCTTCATCGTGCATCTCTTGAAGGATCTTCTGAACTTGACTTTTGCTGATGACGCATCTCAGGTTTAAGCCTGTCGATGATCGTCGATAGAGCCTATCTCCGATCACGACATACCTGGATACTTTGAATCTGATCTTCCGAGCTTCCATCTTGTCTTCTGGGAGTTGGTCGTGCATAAGGAAATTTCGGATGTTGCACGACCAATCATCTTGTTGGACTTCGATCTGGACGACATCATGATTTTCGATGGACGACGTCGCCAGATGGATCATAGGAATGCTATTGAATACTGGTTCGACCAATGCAGACCCAAGGTTTGCTAAAGCGTCGGCTTGAGTATTCTAGTCCCTTGGAATATGTTCAATAGAAAAAGATTTAAACTTTTCGGATTTTTCTTTTGCTACCTTTAGGTACGCTGTCATTTTTGAATCTTTAGCCGTGAATTCTCCATTCATCTGGTTCACGACCAGGAGAGAATCGCTTTTGACATGTAGCGCGGTTGCCCCCGAGTCGTGGGCCATATTCATTCCCATGATCAGGGCTTCGTACTCAGCTTCGTTGTTGGTGGTTTTGAAGTCGCATCGCACGGAATACACCATCTTTCCCCCCTGTGGCAACTTTAAGACGACGCCTAGTCCTGAACCTCTAGTGTTTGATGAACCATCGACATACAGAGTCCAAGGCACGTCGTCGCGAGTCGCCACAGTTGACACCTCGAGCTCTGCTTCATTTTCCAGCTCAGGGCTGAAATCAGCAATGAAATCTGCCAAAGCTTGCGATTTGATCGCGGTCTTGGGCTTGAAATTGATGTCGTAACTGCTGAGATATATGCTCCATTTTGCCAAACGACCTGTCAACTCAGGTTTTCTCAAGACAGACTTAAGAGGAAAGTTAGTCACGACAGTAATAGGATGCGATTCAAAATAGTGTCACAATTTTTTAGCAGCTGTGACTAGCGATGAAAGCAATTTTTCCATAGAGGAATACCTGGTTTCGGCGTCCAAGAGAGATTTACTTACATAATAGATCGGCAGTTGCTGCTTTTCATCTTCTCGTGTCAGGACGACACTTACTGCATTAGGACTGACAGCCAAATATAGCTGTAAGACCTCATGGTCGTGAGGCTTTGATAGCAAAGGTGGTGACGTCATATATTCCTTTAATTTTTGCAGTGCTTGCTCATGATCGTCGGTCCAGTCGAAGCCCTTATTTTTCCTGAGGACATTATAAAATAAATGACATCTATCTGAGGATCGAGAGATAAACCTGTTCAAAGCTGCCACCCGACCAGTAAGCCTTTGGACCTCTTTGAAATTTCTCGGAGATTTGATCTCGATAACGACTTTGATGTGGTCGGGGTTGGCCAAGATTCCTCGACGAGTGACCATATACCCCAGGAATTTTCCCGCGTTGACGCCAAAGGAACATTTCGTCGGGTTCAGCTTCATGCTATATTTTCGGAGGATGTCAAACGACTGCCTCAAATGATCGACGTGGTCGACTGCTTGCTTCGACTTGACTAGCATGTCGTCGATGTACACTTCCATCGTGTCGCCAAGATGGTCTTTGAACATTTTATTCACCAGACGCTGGTAGGTAGAACCTACATTTTTTAAACCGAACGACATAACTTTATAACAATAAATACCTCGATCCGTCATGAATGCAGTCTTTTCTTGGTCCTCGACGTGCATTAGGATCTGATTGTATCCAGAATAAGCATCCATGAACGTCAATAGTTCATGTCCTGCGGTCGCGTCGACCATGGCATCGATATGTGGCAATGGGAAAGGATCTTTTGGATAAGCTTTGTTGAGATCTGTGAAATCGATACAGACTCTCCACTTGCCATTTTTCTTCGCCACGACCACGACATTGGCAAGCCAGTCGGGATACTTTACTTCTCGAATTTTCCCTGTCTTGAGGAGGTTGTCGACCTCGTCATTTATCACCTTATTCCTTTCAGGAGCAAATTTGCGGCGCTTTTGTTTGACAGGTTTAAATGACGGGTAGACATTGAGCTTATGAGAAATAACACTAGGGTCTATGCCGACCATGTCTTCATGCGACCAGGCAAAACAATTAGCGTGTTTCTGCAAAAAGGATATCAGTTGGTTTTTAAGGCAGGGATCGAGAGACGAACCTATAAAGACTTTCTAGTCAGGCTTGCTCTGGTCCAGGACGACTTCCTCCAAGCGATAGTCGTCGGCTGTCCAAGGAGCATCCTGGACCTGTAATTGCTAGATGGTCGGCTCCTGCGGTTTCAGGGTCGACTTATAGCAGTCGCGGGCGACTTTTGGCTCACTTTTGATCTCCTAGACTCCCCACGACGTAGGAAACTGCATGGTCTGATGATACGTCGAGGGAACAACTTTCATGTCATGGATCCATGGTCGACCTATGATGATGTTATATGTAACATCTTGAATTTTCCATTATATTATGTAATATGAATAGGGGTCTATTTGTATTTTGGTTTAAGCCTTGGATTATTTTGTAATTATATAATTCAATGGGGTTTAAAATATAAGTGATCAAAGTTTTAATGCTATTTTTGGAAAGTTGAAAGTTAAGGGTGTGTTTGGTCATTTTAGAAAGTTGGGATTAGATAAGTTGGGTTATTTGGAAAATATCTGATCCATTTTTGGGCTGAGTCGGTTGAGAAGAAGAGAAAAAGAAGAAAGAAAGAAGAAGAGAAAGAAAGGGGAAAGAAGAAGAAATAAAGCTGAAATTTTGGTAAGAATACAAAGGGTTTTGTAGATTTGAATTCCAGTAGCAAGATGATATCCATAATATAAGCTAGTTTCATCTAGGTACTGTTCTGATTTGGAGTTTGTTTGTGAAGAGAAGTGGGTTTTCTTCATTAAGGTGAGTTCATTCATTTTTGGTACAAATCAATGTTTTCTGTTATATTAAACCTTAATATATCTGTTTAAACTGTTTTGGGACTGAATGGATTGGTTTAGAATAAGCTGAATGAAACAGACATGAATCTGGATCGAGATTTTGAGCTGCAGGTTGCGGTTTCCGGATAAATGATAGTATCCGGAAACCTCTGATATGAAGGTTTCCGGACATGGCAAATCTATCCGGTAAGTCTTGAATTCTTGTAGATTCCGGATAAAATTAGATACCGGATGGTATCCGGATTTCTTTGGTTTCCGGATGTCGTCCGGATTGAGTATGTTTCCGGTAAGTATCCGGACAGTATTAGTATCCGGTAAATATTAGTGTCCGGAAAGATTTATACATTCGGTAAGCTATGTGTATCCGGAAAGTTATGTTGTCCGGATAGTTTCAGGGTGTCCGGAAACTTTGGTTGTCCGGTCACTTTTGAGGTTCCTGATACTTTTGAGTATCCGGTAACTTTGTGTTTTTTTGTCGACTCTTGGATAGAGTATGATTGAGGAATGAAAATAGAATCCTAGTAGCTTGAACATACATACTGTTGGATGGTAGCGTGTTAGGTTTAAAGGTTGCTTTAGTTTGATGCTAAGCAAGTGTGTAGTATATGTTTTATATATGAGATTTGCTCATACTGAATGCTATGAGAAATTTTATAATAAATAATAACCTGCACGAATACGGTTAAAGATAATGAATCCATATACACTAGTTTTATGGGATAGTGTAGGATCGGTAAAGTATCGTTGCTATTACTGTTTATAGCGAAACGTAAGGAATAGACGTAAATTTATTCGTAATTCCTGATACGGTTGAGTGCAATGGATCCAAAGGCACTAGTGGTTATGAACACGTGGAATAGATGAGGATTATTCGTTATTCCGATGTGTGTGAGAAATCGCGAAATAAACGTAATTTCCGATTTCTAAGGAAAAGAAGGGATGGGCATGTGTATATTGCGATCTCTATTTCCTTTCCAAGAAATGGGCATGTGTATATTGCGATTTCTTGGATAAGAGCATTAATCTAGAATCTGTAAAGATTCGTAGTGCGGCTCTGGAACATGAGAAATGACTGGCTTATTGTCAGGTCGTAGTCATGGAATCAGAACATGAGAAATGACTGGCTTAGTGTCAGGTCGTAGTCATGGAACCGGGTTTAAACCGTTATCAAAGGATGGTTATGCGTATGGTAAGAAAAAGGGTAAACCAAGTTTGTTATACCTTGTGTACATTAATTTGTACAAATATTAATTTGAAACTGAATGTTCTCACTAGGCGTTAGCCTAATCGTTTCAAATGATGTTTGAAATAATCGTTTCTGATTCGGTGACAACATAATCTAATATGGAGTCCAGTATAATGGAAAACGTGATGTGAGTCATGAATGTTGCATTGACTCAACAACAGGAGATGTTTACAAAAATGTTGAATGATCGTATCGATGAGTTACAAAGACCAGAGGTGAGTACCGGTATTGTAATTCTACCTGTTAATCCAGTGTCGAATACTGATGATAGAATAGAAGAAGTGTATACTGGAAATAGAGTTGAAATAACTCAAGTGGGAGAGAAAAGAAAGTGGAAGGATAGATCAGAACCTTACCAGAAGTCGGAAACTTTTGTTAAGAGTCATTGTATTGAATCCCGTCAAGAAACCAAATTGTATGTGCAATGCTTTAAGTGCGGGGAAGTTGGTCACAAGATTGAAAACTGTTATATTCAAGGGTCAACTTGCTATGAATGCAAGAAACCTGGTCATTATTGGAGGGATTGTCCAAAGTTGAAAAATAGCGGAAATCAAGAGAAGAAATCCAACATTTCAAGATTAACAAGATGAATGTTTTGTAGGATGGTGGAGGACGTTAAGGAATGAGTGGGTGTAGTTTATGATGCATTCCTTGTTGTTTAATATATAAGTGTGTATGTTATGTAATGGTAGTACTAACTTGTCTTTTGTAATTCAATCTTTTGTTAAAAGTTAGCTATACCAGTTACTATTTTTGGAAGGTACTTTGCAAGTTGACCTAGCAAATGAAAGTTTACAAACTTTGGAGATTCCTGAGTGAAAGTAGGATAACTTAATCATTATCTACTTATTTCTTTGAGTTAATTGAATATGTACAATTTGGTAAGACTATTTTTGACAACAGTGTTTTTTTTAATCTAAGAGCCAAAAGATAATAGGTGATTGGAAAGTGTACGAGAAAGTTCAAGAAGAGAAAAAGGGAAGATTGAGTTCCCTAGCAATTAAGAAGAAAATCACCATTGATCATCATTTGGAAGGGGAAGTGGGATTGTAATCTGATTATATATTGAATCTATCAGGTAATTTCCTAATTTCAATTTTAGTTATATAGATTTGTTACAGAATGTAATATTGGTAATTCATGCTCAATAAGAGAGGTGGGCAGTGGAAGAATCGGAATTGGATTTTAGTGCCGGTTGTACGAAGGTTGGTATCCTTGTTCGATGACGGAAATACAGTTGTCTAAGGACGGTTGTATTCGGAGGAAAGACTTGAAGTAATTAATGCATTAGTATTAGCAACTCGTTATAAGTAATGCGGTGAAGTAGGAATGAAATATCCTCGATGTTGAATAAGAGTTTTAAGGTGATCTTGTGATATTAAGGTTGCACGAGTAAATTTGAGATGAAGACGACGGTTGCGTAAAGTGTATTAGGCCGAAGTATTGAATTAGAAGGTTAAAAGTTGAAGGACCACCTTGTAGGAATGTTAGGACAGTGAAAGACTGTTGTTTTAGATAAGCGTTTTACTTACGAGGTGGATGGTTCGTAAGGGATGAAGTATTTGGCACGAACGAAGTGAGTGTATAGACTATGTCGATCTGTGAGGGAATGTGCCCTGTTTATGTAATGGTTTGGAATCACAAAGAGCTAGCAAGAAACGAATAAGTTTGAGTTAATTAGAAACTCGTGAGTTGTGGTTCAACTAAAGTTGGGGAGGGATAAAGTAGTGAAATAGACTCGGGTAATTATGCGGGAGAACATGAAGGTAAGTTTGAATGGTGTACGAATGACCATGAGAGATCTGGTCTGCTGTGAGATGTAATGGGTGGAGAATGTACGGACGAGTAGTGGTATCAATTGACAAGATAAATGTATTAATCAGTATGTAATATGATGTTAGAAAGAGGAAGTCTCAGATGGAAGTCTTTTCGGGGATGTTGGATGAAGTGTACTATTTGTCAACAAAGTTGTTGGAGCATATGGTTTGTAAGATGGCGTGGTAATATGGCTAATATCAGAATAGAATGTTGGAGCGGTATTGGGTGTTATCCAAAGTGTTTTTGGTTGTGTGGGTCGCTAAGTAAGTATATTTTTGGAATCATTGGAAGTTTAAAGAAGATGTTGGGTGTGTTAGTCAAAATGTGGTGTAGTAGATGCAAAATCCTTAAGGGGTGTGAGTTGCTTCTTATGTGTGAAAGAATTGTCCGAGAAAGTATTAGTTGAAGATCAAAGAGTGTATAGTGACTTCGAACAGTGGTGTCGTTTCAAAATGACTTGGTTGAATGCCTTAAGTTAGAATTTTGATGCAACTATTTGGTTATGTATAGTAATGAGAAAATGTTATCAGCATGTGGAAAGGTTGGGAGAAAGAGACAAGTAATGTTTGGAGGGTGGTGCTTCACGCTAACGTGGTGAAGCAATGATAGAAAGATCGGGCCTAAGAATGTACTCATACGAAGTTCTTCTATGTTTTATGTGATGTTTGGTTTAACGATTTGTGAACTTAAGAAATTTGAACCATTACCGATATGTTTTAAGACTTATGACCGATTATATGAATTGAAATCCTCAAAGATTTTATTAGTCTTGTTTTAAATGGTCACTTATTGATTTGACTATTTGAGTTTGAGTTATTGAATTAACTTTGAATAGGTTCAATACTTGGGGCACGGGAGTGGTGATATTCAAAATGGCCAAATCGGTAAATGACGATGTTATGCACATAAAAGAATTTTAAGTATTGCGCGACGAATTCGTGGCATTTGGTTAATAAGTTGAAATCCTCAGACGGGATTTACTAGTATTATGATGTGTTCATGGCAATAAGCCGGTATCAAATGGAAGATATTATGGGTAGTCAAATTCCATTATTGATTTAAGTCATAAGCTTAATTTCAATGATGATAGTGACCTAATCCGATTCGAGATTAAATTGTCTCCTAATAACCGTGTCTTAATTCATTTGCGGATAACTTTGTCCGGTAATAGGATTTGGATTATTAACCAAAGAAGACTGATAAAATTTTAGGTCGTTTTCAAGTTGGGGAGCGCATGATGCTTAACGTGTCCCCATGGAAAGGTGTGATAAGGTTTGGTAAACGTGGGAAGTTGAGTCCTCGTTTTCTAGGACCTTTCACCATCACTAAGAGAGTTGGATTGCAAGCATATCAGTTGGATCTTCCACCTGAATTGGAAGGGATCCACAATACTTTTCATGCTTGCTATCTTCGTAAATGTTTACCCGAAGAGGATGATGTGATTACACTTATTGATGTAAGAGTGGATGAAAAGAGTCGCTGTGTGGAAGAACCGGAGGCAATTTTGGAAAGATCAGTTAGAAAGTTACATAATAATAAGAAAGTGGTGATGTTAAAGGTACAATGGAAGCATCATCGAGGTGCTAATGTGACTTTAGAGTCGGAAGAGGATATGAAGATTCGATATCCTCACTTGGTTACCTAACTTTGATTTCGGGGACGAAATCATTTTCAAGTTGGGGAGTATTGTAACATCTTGAATTTTTCATTATATTATGTAATATGAATAGGGGTCTATTTGTATTTTGGTTTAAGCCTTGGATTATTTTGTAATTATATAATTCAATGGGGTTTAAAATATAAGTGATCAAAGTTTTAATGCTATTTTTGGAAAGTTGAAAGTTAAGGGTGTGTTTGGTCATTTTAGAAAGTTGGGATTAGATAAGTTGGGTTATTTGGAAAATATCTGATCCATTTTTGGGCTGAGTCGGTTGAGAAGAAGAGAAAAAGAAGAGAGAAAGAAGAAAGAAAGAAGAAGAGAAAGAAAGGGGAAAGAAGAAGAAATAAAGCTGAAATTTTGGTAAGAATACAAAGGGTTTTGTAGATTTGAATTCCAGTAGAAAGACGATATCCATAATATAAGCTAGTTTCATCTAGGTACTGTTCTGATTTGGAGTTTGTTTGTGAAGAGAAGTGGGTTTTCTTCATTAAGGTGAGTTCATTCATTTTTGGTACAAATCAATGTTTTATGTTATATTAAACCTTAATATATTTGTATAAACTGTTTTGGGACTGAATGGATTGGTTTAGAATAAGCTGAATGAAACAGACATGAATCTGGATCGAGATTTTGAGCTGCAGGTTGTGGTTTCCGGATAAAATGATAGTATCCGGAAACCTCTGATATGAAGGTTTCCGGACATGGCAAATCTATCTGGTAAGTCTTGAATTCTTGTAGATTCCGGATAAAATTAGATACCGGATGGTATACGGATTTCTTTGGTTTCCGGATGTCGTCCGGATTGAGTATGTTTCCGGTAAGTATCCGGACAGTATTAGTATCCGGTAAATATTAGTGTCCGGAAAGATTTATACATTCGGTAAGCTATGTGTATCCGGAAAGTTATGTTGTCCGGATAGTTTCAGGGTGTCCGGAAACTTTGGTTGTCCGGTCACTTTTGAGGTTCTTGATACTTTTGAGTATCCGGTAACTTTGTGTTTTTTTGTCGACTCTTGGATAGAGTATGATTGAGGAATGAAAATACAATCCTAGTAGCTTGAACATACATACTGTTGGATGGTAGCGTGTTAGGTTTAAAGGTTGCTTTAGTTTGATGCTAAGCAAGTGTGTAGTATATGTTTTATATATGAGATTTGCTCATACTGAATGCTATGAGAAATTTTATAATAAATAATAACCTGCACGAATACGGTTAAAGGTAATGAATCCATATACACTAGTTTTATGGGATAGTGTAGGATCGGTAAAGTATCGTTGCTATTACTGTTTATAGCGAAACGTAAGGAATAGACGTAAATTTATTCGTAATTCCTGATACGGTTGAGTGCAATGGATCCAAAGGCACTAGTGGTTATGAACACGTGGAATAGATGAGGATTATTCGTTATTCCGATGTGTGTGAGAAATCGCAGAATAAACGTAATTTCCGATTTCTAAGGAAAAGAAGGGATGGGCATGTGTATATTGCGATCTCTATTTCCTTTCCAAGAAATGGGCATGTGTATATTGCGATTTCTTGGATAAGAGCATTAATCTAGAATTTGTAAAGATTCGTAGTGCGGCTCTGGAACATGAGAAATGATTGGCTTATTGTCAGGTCGTAGTCATGGAATCAGAACATGAGAAATGACTGGCTTAGTGTCAGGTCGTAGTCATGGAACCGGGTTTAAATATCAAAGGATGGTTATGCGTATGGTAAGAAAAAGGGTAAACCAAGTTTGTTATACCTTGTGTACATTAATTTGTACAAATATTAATTTGTACAAATATTAATTTGAAACTGAATGTTCTCACTAGGCGTTAGCCTAATCGTTTCAAATGATGTTTTCTTACCATGTACTAGCTCGGGAAAATAAAGGGATGTGGGACGAGAGCTTTTGGATTAGCGGAGAAGATAATGAATATTGAGATTTTGATGGATTGCTTAGATAATCTAGTTAATCTGATTATAGTGGCATGATTAGATTAATAGATTATTTGAAGAATTCAGTATTTGTAAATATGACCTTATAAATATTTCTCTGCTCAGATATAAAGTTGGAAGTTTATGTTTAAATCTTGTTATAAATTTAAGGTTTAAATTAGCCCTGATTTTAGGATGTTACAATATGGTATCAGAGCTTTAGTTTAAGTGAACTAGGTATGCTAAGTGAGATACCTAGACTTAAGCTGAGATGAATTAAGTTATGATGCGTGAGATACGGGTAGAAACACTAAGACGGGATAGCCTTAGAGTCGTTGAAGTTATGTGAAATTAGTATTATAACAATGGTAACGAGGATTCTCATGTATAATATGTTCACAATTCCAATTAGCTACTGGCATTATGAATATATTGTTACGTAAGTATACTTGTTTCTAAGGGTTATAGTGATTAACAAACATTGAGTTACGTTCTTTGTGTTTAGATTGCGAATAACCAGTTCTTATGGTTATTTATTGTGCTTATCAGAATACGATGGTTAATACACCAATTGAGCCTTCTACTTCTTTGGAGGGTTGTGTGGCAAATGAAATTGTGGAAGGTCAACCTGAAAGAGATGAAGTTAATGAAAATCCATCAAGGTTTCTTATCAAAGGAAGAGAAGGAAGTCAAACTTATCGACTTAATGCCGGTATTTCTGATTCGGTGACAACAGAATCTAATATGGAGTCCAGTATAATGGAAAACGTGATGTGAGTCATGAATGTTGCATTGACTCAACAACAGGAGATGTTTACAAAAATGTTGAATGATCGTATCGATGAGTTACAAAGACCAGAGGTGAGTACCGGTATTGTAATTCTACCTGTTAATCCAGTGTCGAATACTGATGATAGAATAGAAGAAGTGTATACTGGAAATAGAGTTGAAATAACTCAAGTGGGAGAGAAAAGAAAGTGGAAGGATAGATCAGAACCTTACCAGAAGTCGGAAACTTTTGTTAAGAGTCATTGTATTGAATCTCGTCAAGAAACCAAATTGTATGTGAAATGCTTTAAGTGCGGGGAAGTTGGTCACAAGATTGAAAACTGTTATATTCAAGGGTCAACTTGCTATGAATGCAAGAAACCTGGTCATTATTGGAGGGATTGTCCAAAGTTGAAAAATAGCGGAAATCAATAGAAGAAATCCAACATTTCAAGATTAACAAGATGAATGTTTTGTAGGATGGTGGAGGACGTTAAGGAATGAGTGGGTGTAGTTTATGATGCATTCCTTGTTGTTTAATATATAAGTGTGTATGTTATGTAATGGTAGTACTAACTTGTCTTTTGTAATTCAATCTTTTGTTAAAAGTTAGCTATACCAGTTACTATTTTTGGAAGGTACTTTGAAAGTTGACCTAGCAAATGAAAGTTTACAAACTTTGGAGATTCCTGAGTGAAAGTAGGATAACTTAATCATTATCTACTTATTTCTTTGAGTTAATTGAATATGTACAATTTGGTAAGACTATTTTTGACAACAGTGTTTTTTTTAATCTAAGAGCCAAAAGATAATAGGTGATTGGAAAGTGTACGAGAAAGTTCAAGAAGAGAAAAAGGGAAGATTGAGTTCCCTAGCAATTAAGAAGAAAATCACCATTGATCATCATTTGGAAGGGGAAGTGGGATTGTAAACTGATTATATATTGAATCTATCAGGTAATTTCCTAATTTCAATTTTAGTTATATAGATTTGTTACAGAATGTAATATTGGTAATTCATGCTCAATAAGAGAGGTGGGCAGTGGAAGAATCGGAATTGGATTTTAGTGCCGGTTGTACGAGGGTTGGTATCCTTGTTCGATGACGGAAATACAGTTGTCTAAGGACGGTTGTATTCGGAGGAAAGACTTGAAGTAATTAATGCATTAGTATTAGCAACTCGTTATAAGTAATGCGGTGAAGTAGGAATGAAATATCCTCGATGTTGAATAAGAGTTTTAAGGTGATCTTGTGATATTAAGGTTGCACGAGTAAATTTGAGATGAAGACGACGGTTGCGTAAAGTGTATTAGGCCGAAGTATTGAATTAGAAGGTTAAAAGTTGAAGGACCACCTTGTAGGAATGTTAGGACAGTGAAAGACTGTTGTTTTAGATAAGCGTTTTACTTACGAGGTGGATGGTTCGTAAGGGATGAAGTATTTGGCACGAACGAAGTGAGTGTATAGACTATGTCGATCTGTGAGGGAATGTGCCCTGTTTATGTAATGGTTTGGAATCACAAAGAGCTAGCAAGAAACGAATAAGTTTGAGTTAATTAGAAACTCGTGAGTTGTGGTTCAACTAAAGTTGGGGAGGGATAAAGTAGTGAAATAGACTCGGGTAATTATGCGGGAGAACATGAAGGTAAGTTTGAATGGTGTACGAATGACCATGAGAGATCTGGTATGCTGATAGATGTAATGGGTGGAGAATGTACGGACGAGTAGTGGTATCAATTGACAAGATAAATGTATTAATCAGTATGTAATATGATGTTAGAAAGAGGAAGTGTCAGATGGAAGTCTTTTCGGGGATGTTGGATGAAGTGTACTATTTGTCAACAAAGTTGTTGGAGCATATGGTTTGTAAGATGGCGTGGTAATATGGCTAATATCAGAATAGAATGTTGGAGCGGTATTGGGTGTTATCCAAAGTGTTTTTGGTTGTGTGGGTCGCTAAGTAAGTATATTTTTGGAATCATTGGAAGTTTAAAGAAGATGTTGGGTGTGTTAGTCAAAATGTGGTGTAGTAGATGCAAAATCCTTAAGGGGTGTGAGTTGCTTCTTATGTGTGAAAGAATTGTCCGAGAAAGTATTAGTTGAAGATCAAAGAGTGTATAGTGACTTCGAACAGTGGTGTCGTTTCAAAATGACTTGGTTGAATGCCTTAAGTTAGAATTTTGATGCAACTATTTGGTTATGTATAGTAATGAGAAAATGTTATCAGCATGTGGAAAGGTTGGGAGAAAGAGACAAGTAATGTTTGGAGGGTGGTGCTTCACGCTAACGTGGGGAAGCAATGATAGAAAGATCGGACCTAAGAATGTACTCATACGAAGTTCTTCTATGTTTTATGTGATGTTTGGTTTAACGATTTGTGAACTTAAGAAATTTGAACCATTACCGGTATGTTTTAAGACTTATGACCGATTATATGAATTGAAATCCTCAAAGATTTTATTAGTCTTGTTTTAAATGGTCGCTTATTGATTTGACTATTTGAGTTTGAGTTATTGAATTAACTTTGAATAGGTTCAATACTTGGGGCACGGGAGTGGTGATATTCAAAATGGCCAAATCGGTAAATGACGATGTTATGCACATAAAAGAATTTTAAGTATTGCGCGACGAATTCGTGGCATTTGGTTAATAAGTTGAAATCCTCAGACGGGATTTACTAGTATTATGATGTGTTCATGGCAATAAGCCGGTATCAAATGGAAGATATTATGGGTAGTCAAATTCCATTATTGATTTAAGTCATAAGCTTAATTTCAATGATGATAGTGACCTAATCCGATTCGAGATTAAATTGTCTCCTAATAACCGTATCTTAATTCATTTGCGGATAACTTTGTCCGGTAATAGGATTTGGATTATTAACCAAAGAAGACTGATAAAATTTTAGGTCGTTTTCAAGTTGGGGAGCGCATGATGCTTAACGTGTCCCCATGGAAAGGTGTGATAAGGTTTGGTAAACATGGGAAGTTGAGTCCTCGTTTTCTAGGACCTTTCACCATCACTAAGAGAGTTGGATTGCAAGCATATCAGTTGGATCTTCCACCTGAATTGGAAGGGATCTACAATACTTTTCATGCTTGCTATCTTCGTAAATGTTTACCCGAAGAGGATGATGTGATTACACTTATTGATGTAAGAGTGGATGAAAAGAGTCGCTGTGTGGAAGAACCGGAGGCAATTTTGGAAAGATCAGTTAGAAAGTTACATAATAATAAGAAAGTGGTGATGTTAAAGGTACAATGGAAGCATCATCGAGGTGCTAATGTGACTTTAGAGTCGGAAGAGGATATGAAGATTCGATATCCTCACTTGGTTACCTAACTTTGATTTCGGGGACGAAATCATTTTCAAGTTGGGGAGTATTGTAACATCTTGAATTTTTCATTATATTATGTAATATGAATAGGGGTCTATTTGTATTTTGGTTTAAGCCTTGGATTATTTTGTAATTATATAATTCAATGGGGTTTAAAATATAAGTGATCAAAGTTTTAATGCTATTTTTGGAAAGTTGAAAGTTAAGGGTGTGTTTGGTCATTTTAGAAAGTTGGGATTAGATAAGTTGGGTTATTTGGAAAATATCTGATCCATTTTTGGGCTGAGTCGGTTGAGAAGAAGAGAAAAAGAAGAGAGAAAGAAGAAAGAAAGAAGAAGAGAAAGAAAGGGGAAAGAAGAAGAAATAAAGCTGAAATTTTGGTAAGAATACAAAGGGTTTTGTAGATTTGAATTCCAGTAGCAAGACGATATCCATAATATAAGCTAGTTTCATCTAGG